>CM046724.1:30743454-31490165 GCA_025584915.1 Monochamus saltuarius
CCAAACATTCGTCTTTATTTATTTATTTACAGACTCAACAGAACAAAATCCCAGTTACAGAGTCGGGGAAAAAAATTGAAATACGAGACAAATTGACTTAACAAATAAAAGCACGTTTGGCATCTCTAGTTGAACAATGAAAAATATCAAGTTTATTCTGAATTAAGTTATAATTATTACACAAATTGTTAATGTGGAAGTATTTTAATACATTTGTACAAGACTTTTTAACCTCAAATGTAACATGGAAACGAGATGTGTAAGAAATTCGAAAGTTAATCATTTCTAAGGACGAAACCCAGTGACTTAAAAGCAGAAGCAGTAATACTGTTGATATATGGGATAAAACTTAATTTACTATCAAATTGAACACCTAGGTCTTTAAATCCGTTGGCACGTTGCAATATATTGTGGTTCAGCATATATTCGTAATGTCCCTGCTCATGCATACGCGTATAAGTAACAATTGAAATTTTGTCTTGAAAATTTCTTCAGGTGTCCCACAAGGTTCGATCTTAGGTCCTCTTCTGTATATTTTATACACTTCAGGTTTTGTAGATACAATAGAAAACACAAATATTCACTTTTAAGCAGACGACACTCACTCATTATATTACGAATTTCCGGCTCGGAACTTGAATGAAGGAGTTGAGATTATTAATAACGATATTTTTAACTTAATTCAAATTACTATAAAACGCGTTAAATATGAATGCCGCTAAAACTAAAATTCTATTATTTGGCCCTCCAAAAGAAAGAAAAAATATAAATAACTTTTCCTTGACTATTGATGATCAAGTAATATTCTCTAGTAATGAAGCAAAAAATTTAGGTCTCTTTTATGATACAAGTTTAAGGTTTAAACCTCATATTAGTGACTGCATTCGCAGAGCTTACTGTAATATTAAATTAATTTATAATAGTAGACACTTGTTATCAAGGAAAGTTAAATCCATTTTATGTGAATCTTTAGTCTTGTCCAAATTTACTTTGCTAATTCTATTTATGGCCCGTGCATTGATGCTATTGATTCTAAAAGAATCCAGTTAGTACAAAACTCTTGCTTAAGATTAATTTTTGGAATTAGGAGACGTCAACATATTTCTCATAAACTATGCGAAATTGGCTGGCTCAATATGTATAATCGTCGGTTTTTCTTCCTATCTTTATAATAAAATTTCTTTCAGGACTGATGTTCACAATATTAATATTCGATTTAAAGGTACATTGACTCCTCCTCAACACCGTACTGAATTTTTAAACGCTCGTTTTCATACCAGATCTCTAAAGTTTATAATTCAATACCATCTAACTTTAAAAGTAAGAACATTACTCAATTTAAAAAACTATTAAAGTCTAAACTTCTCCTTGAACAGAATAGAGAAAACCAAATTTGGCATGTGTAGTTGTCATGTGTTCAGTCTTCCACTGTTTCTTGTTCGTTTTTTGTTACTGTTGTGTATTAGTATGCACAGCTTAGAAGTAGGTGAATAAGATGATTATTATGTTTTTTTATACTGATTAATTTGTTTATATTGTATATTGCTGCGATCAGCTTAGGATTAATACCAGAGGCTGAGCATTAACCTGCTCAGTCATCTGATCCTCGGCTTTTTTTCTTTTTTGTATTTGTTTCTTTTCTCTATACCAATACTGTAAATTAATTATCTTGGAAAAATAAAGGCTATTATTATTATTATTATTAATGTTATCTGTTTTCCAACATTTATGGATAAGTCGTTGTTATAACACCACGTAGAGACTTTATTCAAATCTGACTGTAAGTCTTGACAATCGCTAATAAAATCAATTCAGTTGTATAATTTCAAATCCTCAGCGTATAAGAAGTTATGGCATTGGAGATCGGAAACCAGATTATTTATAAATAAAATAAAAAGTAGTGGTCCCAGAACTGAATCTTGTGAGACACCAGATGTAGGTGTCAATTATTACGATTTAAAAGCTTGGTAATAAACAAATTGTGATCTACTATATAAATATGACTGGAAAAATATTGCAAGTGATCGAAGTAATTCGAATCTTGCCAATTTGCTCAACAATATGCCATGATCCAGTTGCAAATAAATGCAAATCAATAAACAAAATGACAAATATTAAATTATTGTTATAGCAACCATCATTTTTATCAGATTATTTTGATTGAAATATTAAATTATATTTTTAAAATGTCCGAACTTCTAAACAAAAAGGAATCAGACCAATGTTTATATATGAAAAAATGTTTGACATCAATCCAGCTACTATCTGCCAAAGTTTGTTATACAGTTTGTAGAATACCCTGTATGTATGTATATACAGGGTGAGTCAAGTTTAAATAGTTAAATTTAGGGAATATTCCTTATGAGATGAAAATCCAATAGAGATACAGGTGTTTATGATCTCAATTACATACCTACAAAATCTTATTTGCTGGCATCAATATTATATTTTTCTTAAAATTTAATTGTATAGGTACTTATTTGAAACGACAAGTCATTAATAATAATATCTCTACCCCTCATTTCATTCTAATAACTAGGATTAGTCCAGAAGTCGAAGACTTGTGCGGGAGAGGAGGCGGCATATTATTTTTAATCAAGGCGCATTTGCGCCCAGGAACGACTTAAGTTGGTATGCTTTAATCACCATTCAGTGCAGGATTGAGGGAAACCTGGAAAACCTCATTAATTAGGGGAGTAATGAAACATCGACCGGTATCAATCTCTCACATTGACCCAAGCCAACATTCTTCCACCCTAGCATACCCACAGAGAAGGTACCAATCCTCTCCATAAATCTGGTTGATATATGGTCTACCGACTACGAGGCTTGAACCCACAGCAGTTTAACTACATCGATTCAAGTACTGACGCCTTAAACCGCGCTGCCACTGACCGACATTAATAACTATGATTTAAGAGAATAGTAAGTGGAATCCATACCTTCGATAAAATGCCCAACAGTATTGCTACTTTTTTTAATATATCACATGCTGAAGAATATACCGGATCATTATTATAGAATACAATCAGATACATATTTTTCATCTAAAATCTCAAAATACAGTACTGATAAAATCGTATCCTTGTAATATCCTGATGATGAGGTGTAGTTTTAGATCTTGAAACTAGTTATAGTTAATATCAAATAAAAGGTTGTGAGATTGAGTCATTTGCCATTCTCTAGACAAAAAAAAAACCAAGAGGAGTTTTGTAGTTCAAGATTCAGAAATAATTAAACATGCATTTTAGTATGTTTGTGTAAATGTTATTTTTCATTCAAATGAACTAGCTCCGTTTCATTTTAAAATTATAATTTACCCTGCTGTAAAATTCGTGACTATGTATTATGATTCTTTCCCTGCACCCTTCATTATGCGCTATTCAATTCTGCTTTCTTTCAAATTCAATTGAATTGTCTATTTCTACTCTGTATGTAGTAGGTATATTTTGTTGTGCTAAGAGTGTCATAAGTCATCACCATCACTATGTTTACCAATAATTTGAAATAGCGAAACTATTGCTAAAGTGTTTTAAGTAATTACACCCTGTGTATTGATAAAATATGTTCTTATAAATTAGTTGCGATATTTGTTAAATAATTTTGCCTATTGTTTTTAAATAACAAAACAATTATTAATTTTCTGTGTATTTCGTAATTAATCGTTATTTAAGTCTAAACTAGGTAGTAGAAAAAAACGCTCAAAATGTGTAATGCATTGCACAGAAACCATGTATGGCATTAAATTATATAACATTATTTATTATTAACATACACACGTAAAGTGTCATGCACCATATGTCGACAATAAAAGATTTTATTGTTTTGTGCGAAAATGAAAGCTAGTAATAAACATGCATAATTATTTTGTTTTGGTTTAGTCACGTCTCAGGTCTGTCTCAGTGGACAAAAGGAACATTTAACATGTCGACCTGGGAGGCAGTAAAATGTTTTTTTATATAACTGACGAGCCTTATAGTAGAATATACATGCGAGTGAAATGGAAATATTGAAGTTCGTATCCTTTGAGGAAAATAAATCTATCGATTCGTCTTATCCCTTATAGCTTACATTTGAAAATCCTTTTCTGCTAGAGTCAGAAATACAAATTGTAAAATTATATAGGCATATATTTTTCTATGAATTACGTATCAAAGTAAAGAAATGTGAGATAAAGATTGTAAATGGGTGTATGTATGAAATGTTTACTGTTTTGTTTTTAAATAATACTCTCCGAATAACAACGGCACACAATAAAATGTGGTCTGCACTTTTGACCAGATTATTTATTTATATATTTTGACCCACTGAATGCGAATCAGTCGTTTAGCTCAACTACCCTCAAAATTTTGAGTAAATCGCATAATTAGTTCTGGCGTGGATAAAATCTACTGAGCTGCATCACCCACAAATTTTGCAAATATGGCCAGAAATTGCTGGAGTAGTTTCCAGCTAAAACTAAATGACTTTTCGCTAGTTTTTGCAATTTACTCAAACTTTTGTTGGTGTTTGAGCTAAACGGACTTCAGATTCGGATTCAGTGCTTCAAAAATGTACAGATAGGTGGATCTGGTGAAAAGTACAGACCAATTTTTTTTGTGTGTGCCGGTGTAATGGCACAACAGCTCATGCGACCTTACTTCATAATTTTATAAATCAGGCATCTCGTCAGGCATGCATCTTTAAATGTATTGTTTACAGTTATATATTGTTAGATTAGCTGTAACACTGGAACAGCGTACTATAGATTGCATTCGTTTCAACAGTTTATGTTGGAGTTAGTAATTTACTAATTTCAATATGGTGGTCTAACTGTATAACGCTCTTAAGTTATTATAACTCCGCGAACACATTAGGATTCGTTTTGAATTAGATATCCCTGCCCAAATCTGAGAATCTGTCTAACGTGCTACGAACAAGTTTAAAGGTAAACAAAAAATGAACTACATGACCATAGAATTTTTAATTCAGTTAGAATGTTTTCCATCGCGAGGGGCCAAACTTAAAGTGCGCATGAGAATGTGTTTGGAATCAGTTCGGGGAGTTTGGGAAAGTAACTGTTATAGTTTTTCTGTTCTGTTGTTGTTTTGTATAAGTTGGTTTTCTACTTCTAAAATATATATTTGAATATGTATCTATGCAATATCCGGACAATATCTTATTTTTACTAGATGTAAATATAACACTAGAAAAATCAAAAAAGATCTTGCTAAACTCATTTTTAAGATTTTTTGATGATTATTAAAAAATTTGATCAGAGGAAGATAATTAAAATTAAGTACAATTTACCTACAGTAAATTTTATACCAAATTATAATTTTTGTTTTTCGTTAATACGTGCTTTTGTATGTAAAATTACACTTCTATCATGTATAAACTTTTTTTGTGAAACAAGTAGTTCTATAGTTATTTTAGATAATGGTAAGTGTAATGATATGAAAATAGTTCTGTTTTCGAAAATTAAGAAGTTTTTTTTTCTTAAAGATGCAGTACAGGAGACAATAGAAATTAAAAAAGGGATCGTATTTCTAAAATATCCAGTGTGTAGCAGAATTTATGGGATTCGTAATGATAATTATTTTCGGCATATCGACCGTTGATCGATGTTGTTAAACAGAGTGCTTTTTAAGTATGGCCCATAATTACAGGATGTATTTATTTGCAATATTTTAAGAAAATTCGGCAAGAATTTTTGCTTTAGTAGCGTTGAGTGAGAAAAGCAATCTTGTAACTTTATTATGAAGTTGGTAACACTGGTGGTTACTCTTGGTCGACTACGATTATGCTTGGAGCTCAGTTATATGTTACATAGACATTGAGCCGACCCTGTGTTAACTGACCTACACCATTAGTGATAAAGTGCAGTAGAAGTGCTGACAAAGATTCCTGTCGAAGTTTATCTTTTATACCGTATATTATCAGTAACCTTATGTTAATTCCAGAAAATTTACTATTGTTCATTGTTCCTAATGCATGAGGCAATCTAGTAATTTGTATTACGTATGTTTTATATATACAGGGTGTCCCAAAATAGAAGGCCATACCATTAACCACATATTCTTTGGACAAAAATAATGCGACTTTCCTTATGCCATTTTTTATTTGGACGTCCCTGTTTCAATATACAGGGTGTTAAAGTGGCATTTTAAAAAACTATTTTTGTTAATAATTCCATTGTTTTGTAAGGTACACACTTGAAATTTTGCACGTATTTTTATCTTATTCCGACATACTTATCATGTAATTTTGGTGAAAAAAATCGAACGGCGAATGGAGGTAACTGAGGGATGCAGTACTCTTTATCCCCTCCAATTATTTCTAAGTACGTCTATGCAGCTTTTTCTTGAAATATCAAATGTAGAATTTTCTTACGATCATTTTACCTCCTTTGTATTTTTGTTTGTTTGTTTAAATGCTCCGTTCTGGACAAAAACAACAATTTGTAGTGCCCATAAATCTATAGTTCACTATCATTTTCAAGTGAAACTGAAATTTTGTGAATATACCTATCATTACAATATCTTGGCAACTTAGCAATATAATACTTACTGAATGAATATTTGCTATTTAAAACAAAATGGGTAATTCTAAATGTTATAAAATGAGAAATACTTATGAATTCAAAAAGTAATATAGCATTAAAATCTCTTATCAACCCAAAAATAATAGTCTCATTTAGTAATAGTAATAAGGAACGATCAACATAATAACTTTTTACCTAAATAACATTAAATAAAATAATTAATTAATTACTACTAATTTAACAAACGTTCTACTTGCCCACCCTCCTCATTAACACATGTATGTACCTTTTTAAGTAGTGAAAACCTTATCTTTTGAAATATATTTTCTTTTTGCATAAGTTCATCAGCTGCCATTACTATTCTCTCTCTGAGATGGTTAATGTCGTTTATTTCTGCAGTATAAACCATATATTTCATATAACCCCAGAAAAAAAAAACAATTGATTAAGGTCAAGAGATCGTGGTGGCCATTGAATATGTGCGTCTTGTCCTCGACCAATCCATGGGAAATAAATGGGTATTTAATACTGCCGGACTCTTCTACCATAATGGGGTGGAGTACTGTCAAGCTGCATCCACATACATGTAAAACATATCGGAATTCATTTTGCAGAAAATTTAAAAATGATGCTGAATTTAAATTATTTGGTATGAAAAGGGGACCCAACAGAATATTATCCACTATTCCCGTGAAGACATTAACCCTGAATGTAAACTGATGGTGTGCTTCAATAGTTGCATCGGGATTCAAATCCGTCCATACGTGGCTGTTATGCATGTTTGTCAATCCATTTCTTGTAAAGCTTGCCTCATCCGTGAATAGAAATTTTCTTTCGATAGGGACTTCGTGCTTCTGCATCATTCTGTGTTAACAACCAACGACTAAATTGCATCCTAGAAGCAAAAAGGGTTTTTAAAGTCTGATGAACATCCATTTTTGTACAATTTTCTATTTGTCGAGAAACAATATTTGTACTTGTGCTTGGTTCTTCTTCTACCAGTGCTAAGATTTGTTCGTTTGGTTAAGGGCTTAATTTTCTATGTAGGCCGCAAATTCCGAACTTCTGATTCATAAACTTTCCGGCATCACGAAGATGTCGATCCAAATTTAAGAAAACCTTCCTTTTAGGATGTGATCTGTTGGGATAAGAGAGCTCACTATTTTTTCCTGACATTCATCGGCCGCTAAGATATTTGTAACATGTCGTTTTTCTCAAAACGGAGCAGTTAAACAAAAAATTACAAAAGAGATAAAATGATCAAAAGAAAATTCCCAAGCCAACATTCTTCCACCCTAACATATCCGCAGATAAGGTGCCAATCTTCTCCACGAATATACGGTGTACCGGCCGCGGGATTCGATCCCACAGCGGTCAGACCACATCGATTCAAGTACTGACACCTTAAACCGACTTCCCAATATCATTTAAATTATTATAATTTACGAAAATCTTCAAAATATAGGTACTAAATTTTTTTCTATGATCTGCAATTAATGACACAATTTTGTCATGGTGTTTGGTAGTCACTATTGAATAGTAGACAATTTTTCGGTCTAAAATATATAAATTTATGAACAGCCGAAATATGCCAAGTCTTGCTCTATCTAATACCACTGGTTAGATTTTAGTAAAATGTATAACTCCTACGAGTGATTATTTTGCATGTAGAGATACTTTCCCCCTCCAACTATACATTTTATCTCTCTTTTTATTTCAGTCACTTTTTTATGATCACTGTGACAAACTATCTCTTATAAAAAGAAAAACATGGTAGAGCGCCGTATTCTTGAAATGGTGCTTATATTCTTCTATTAGAAGATACCGAAGCAAAAGGAATCTATAATGACAGAAATCGGTCTATCCAACAAATTTTTAGGTACAGAAATTTTTTAAAATACGTTTTTTTAGATTTAACTGTAGATGCAAATATTTTTATAACATAAACTTACATAGTTTTGCATATAAGATTGTGTACTTTTGTTTGTTAAAATGTGGGGTTAGAATAGTAAAATAATGTGTTTTACAAATGCCTTTTAAATTTTATTATATTATTTGAGGATACTTTAAATAGTAAAAGTGGATAAACAAAACATCAATAATGTTACTTTCGATATTACTTTTGCTCTATGTGTTTTATTTAAAACTAAAAAACACCACAAATTTGTTGATTTTACGTTGAGATATACGGTGATATTAACAAAGGACAGTTCAGACAGTACGTAATAATCAGTTTACCATATTTTAAAGTCCATTTTAAACTGCATTTCTAGCTAGGAAACATTGCTTTGGTTTGCAATGTATTTTTTACGTGTATGTAAACATTCCTGATTCTTGATGAAATATAATTTCGTGATTTATTAAATCTGACCTTAAATGTTTTGTGTGACAAATATATCAATTTGAATATCAAAAGCAAACAGTAACACCAATCTGGTAACAAATTTGTAAATGAAAACGGTCCTAATACAGAATTAGGGCAACAAAGGCACAGCACACGAATTTATAACAATGACGCTCCATTACAGAGACCAAAAGCGTTGTGATTTGATAGATTATTTGTGCTTTCACCTGTATCGTATTATATGAAATTCTAACAGTATTTTTCATATTTAAATAAAGCAAGTCCCTGCTGATGTCAACATGAAAAATAGGGATATGTATAATAAAGCTTTATAGGGGATATAACACTGCTTATAATGCAACAAATTGCGGTTCATATGTTATGTATGACACGTTTTCTGGTGCAGTTGGTTGCATTTTAATGTCCACGTCATAGTTTGACTAATGTTTCACTTCCTACACTTCATAATATGTCTTGATTATTTCTCTTTCATATGCAAATTGTTACATTTTCGATGGAAATCTAGGGTATTTTGTGAACTCTTATAAATAGAGAAAAACTATTATACAGTTTCGAGAGACTAAAATTTGATGCCTTCCACTCACAGTGTATTAGCAATTTGTTAATATTTTCAACCTATCTGTATTCAAGACATTGAATATATTAAAATAATAGAGATGGATCGTTGATCACTCAATGTCATCAGAACCGAATCACTTCATTAAAGCATGTTTGTACAAAATCATATTTAGTTAATAACAATTACCCAGTCAGAACTATTAATACAATTTTTTAAGTTCATAATCAAGTGCAAAAAAATAAAAGTGACAAAAATAAATCTACTGATAATAATATGAAATATCACAAAATTCCTTAGAATAAAACATTATCAGAAAAAAAACAACGATAATGTTATTATTACTTTTAAAAGTAAAAATACTATTAAAAAATATTTTACAAGGACAAAAACAAACAAACCGAAGAAAGTGGAAAGCAACATAATTTATAGAATTCCTTCTGGCGATTGCAATAAAATTTATATTGAACAGACTAGTAGGTATCTTAAAGATAAGAAGAGAAGTATTAGACCTGATAATTTAGAGTTTAATAATCAAAAGACAGGTTTGTCGGAACATGCCTATATATTTTAATCATAATTTTAATTTTAATGATACTATTGTTGGAAGACAACCAATTTTAAAAAAGAAATTTTTCCATGAAATGAAAATTAAAAGAAATCAGGAAACTACAACTAACAAGCAACAATACATTCAGTTTTTAAATCATACTTATTTTAATGGAATTAAAAAAAAAACAATCAATTGTGAAGAATACTACTACTACTTAAGTATAGAATTTGTTTCTTGTATGATTTTTTTTCTGGTTGTTTTCCACTAGTGTGTTTTTAACATTTTCTTTTCTGCCTACCGAAATTAAAAAGTTGTTTTTACTGGTAAATTGTTCTTTCTCCAGTAGTATACCTTTAAAAACATTTTAATATGTGTAATTTTCAAATAAATAGTCTGTTTTTGCTCCCTGGATTTAATAGTTCTTATAATATGTTTGATTAGACAAAAAGAGGCAAATAATTTTGTTCGGTAAGTATCACCTGTTTTTGACGTTATAATTTATATTATGTTTTGTATTTTGCTGTGTTGTGAAACTTGTAGCATCATGAAGATAAACTTATGTAGGTCGAAACGTAGATAGTGTAAAATGTCTAGTCTTTTAGCAATTTGATGACCTAATTCCAACCATACTCCTTAGGAAAATAAAAAAACATTTTCCTATGTTGGTACAATATTGGTACCATAAAATGTGAATAACTTAAATATCGTTATTGGTATAATAGTTATTTATGCAACAAGTGCAAAAAGTAAGCGTTTATTGTACGCGACGTGAAGTTGTCCAACGAGGCCGTCAGGCCGAGTAGGACAACACGAACGTGTGTACGAGTTGCATACAATATTTTTTCTAAGTTCATGCAAAAACCAAAAAATGTTATTTAGATGACACTAAAGTCTAGAAAAATGGTGGAAAAATGTGACGTCGATTTGAAGGTTTATGTTTGTCATGATGACAAAACGCTGCAGTAGAATGACAGATGAGTGCAATAAAGAACCACTTTTTCCACTAAATATAGTTCAATAAAGTATTGTTTTTTGCATAAACGTAGAAAAATTATTTTAAAGTGGCATGGCATACAGTATTTTAAACGCAATGTTCACATTGCGCACAAGTGTGAATACACAGAAGTGTTTGTGCACACAATTTTGTGAGCACAGACACAATACGATTGTGTATATAAAATGTATCAACAGAAAAGGCAAATCTCCATATATACTTTACCATTTTTCTTGATTTTGATGGCACAAAAAAATTGTATCTATAACCAAATTGTCAGTATAGCTAGCGCAACTTTTTGCAACAGATATTTAAGATCATCAAGTCCCATTCGGACATAGTTGCTGAAATAGTTTCATGTTCCAACTGTCATGTATTAGTTTTAAAATATAATATTGTTCCCTACTGTACTATAAGACATAAAACATGTACTAGTTTTTGTAGATAAAAAGTACCACCTGTAGGTTAGCCTGATCGACACGATCCACTAAATAAACAGTATCTCTCTGAACCTTGTTTTCATTCATAACATGGCGCAGTCGGTTGAGAAGTTTCTCCAAAATAATTAATTATAAAAGTGATACCAGTTTGTGGACATTATAAAGTATATTAAAAAGACAATTATGAGTGCTGTTTCTGATTATCGTGGTCTAGCTCCTATGGATTTCTCAGGAAACCTGTCTGAGAATTGAAGCTATGGAAACAAAAATTTGAAAATTATATGGTGGCATCAGAAATAGGAAAAAGGATGAAAAATCCAGATTGCTCAACTTCTACACTATATTGGAGAAGAAGGTTTTAATATATATAATACGTTCACATATGAAAGTGACGAAGACAGAAATAAAGTTAACGTTGTTATAAAAAAGTTCGACAACCATTTTTTGCCAAAAAGGAATTTATCGTATGAAAGGTTCAAATTTTTTACTCGCAAGCAGCTAATAAACGAGTCAATCGAACAATTTGTGACTGATTTAAAAAATAAAGCACGTTCATGTGAATTTGGTGAACTAAAAGATAATTTAATTAAAGACATTTTTACATGTGGTTTACAAAATCATGTGTTACGTGAACATTTGTTACAAGATGATTCTCTGAATCTAGAAAAAGCTGTCAAATACTGTGTTTCTGTTGAAAATTCCAAGGAACAGTCAACTATTATTACGCAACGAACGTGTTCATCGGCATCTTTAGATGTACAAGCTGTAGGAAAACCAAAGTGTTCTAATTCGTCGTCAACGAAGCGTGGCAGTTCTTCAGGCAGCCATTTTGTTCAGCAACGACAAGTGCGACAACCAGGTGGAAAATTCCAGAACTCCAAATATCCACCCAGTAGCAGTAGTACCACATCCCGACTTCGAGGAAATAATGGTATTTGTTCGAGATGCGGAAGTGTCCATGGTAAAAATCAGTGTCCAGCTTTTGGTAAAAAGTGTAATTTATGTGGCTTTTCTAATCATTTTGCAAAAATGTGTTTGCGAAAAATGTTAATTTAGTAGAAAATTGTCAAAATGAAAATGTTGATAATAATGATTATGTATTTATAGGCTCTGTTGATTTCAATAATACTGTAGATAATTCGTGGTATGTTTCTTTAATTGTTAATAATAATTAAAGAAACATACCACGAATTATCTACAGTATTATTGAAATCAACAGAGCCTATAAATACATAATCATTATTATCAACATTTTCATGTTATGAATGAAAACAAGGTTCACAGAGATACTGTTTATTTATAGGATCGTGTAGATCAGGATAACATACAGGTGGTACTTTTATCTACAAAACTAGTACATGTTTTATGTCTTATAGTACAGTAGGGAACAATATTATATTTAAAACTAATACATGACATCTCCTTTTATAAAATAATATACATAATTATATATAACTAGAATCTAACTAAATTAACAATAAATATCTATTAGCTAACTAAGAATAAATCAGTCTATCTGGTTTCTTAACTAATCTGCCACATCTTGTGTTTTGTGGTGAATTATTATTTAAAATATTTTCAGGACTCGACTGCAAGGAATTTTCATTTTCACTATCACTAATTTCAATTATGTCACTATCATCTAAATCTACATCTTTACTAGTACTTGGTATTGGTTCAATGAATCTACGATTTCTTGTTACACTAGTATCATTATTTCTTTTATAACATAAGATCGATTTCTAGATCTGTTAATAACTTTACCAAATTCCCATTTAGATTTAGGTTTATTTTGAAATCTTACATTTTGATTATTTGAAATAGGTTTTCTACTTTTGGAATTTTTATCATAATACTTTTCTGTTTACTTTGATTCAATTTTATTTTACGATTATACTCATGAAAAGGTATATGTTTAGGTTTAAGATAATTTTGTGTAGTAGGTAAAATATCTCTTAAGTGACGTGACATGAGAAGTTCTGCAGGAGAAAATCCTGATTCTAAAGGACTATTACGATACATTAATAAAACTAAATCTAAATCTTTTTTGTCCTGAATAGCTTTACATAATATTTTCTTTAAAGTCTGTTTTTGACGTTCTACCATTCCATTGGATTGGGGTAGTTAGGACTAGAAGTAATATGCGTGAACTCATATTCATCAGAAAATATCTTAAAATCTACAGATTTAAATTGCGGTCCATTGTCCGATATTAATATTGCTGGTATACCAAAACGACTAAAAATTGATTTAAGATGTTTAATAATAGTTCTAGAATGACTGTTATCATCCAACAATATTAATTCGACCCATTTAGTATAATAATCTATAACTAACAAGTACATTATATTTCCTAAATATAAAATATCGCATCCTATTTTATACCACGGTATAGATGGTATATCATGTGGTATCAAAGTTTCTTTTTGTTGAGTAACTCTATGTGTAAGACATATTTTACAAGATAAAATAGTATCTTCTAATTGTTTACTCATTCCAGGCCAATAAAAACAACTATTTGCTCGTTTTTTGCATTTTTGGATGCCAAGATGACAATAATGTATTTTATTTATAATATCTCGTCTTAATTTTTTTGGAATAATTAATTGCTGACTTTTAAATAACAAACCATTACGTTCTGTTATTTCATTTTTACAATAATAATTTCAATTTCTAAAGGAACTTTACTAACTTTATTTGGCCATCCATTTTCTACAAATTGTTTCAATAATTTCAGCTCAGAATCTTCAAGTGTTGCATTCAATATTTCCTCACTTTTTTTGTTTGTTAAATTAAAATTCATATCAATAACACAAATTTCCAAATCATTTTCAAAATCAGTAACATTTTATCATCCTGTATATAAGCTCTAGACAAAGTATCTGCAACAAATAATTCTTTTCCTGGTTTGTACACAATTTCGAAATCATATTTTTTTAATTGAATTAACATTCTTTGAAGTCTAGCTGGACATGATGCAAGAGGTTTCTTAAAAATACCTAGTAATGGTTTATGATCAGTTTCCACAATAAACTTTTTTCCATAAACATATTCATAAAATCTATCACATCCAAAAAAAATAGCATATAATTCTTTTTCAATTTGTGCCCATCTTGTTTGCGTTTCTGTAAGTGCCTTTGAAGCATAAGCACAAGGTAATTTATTTTGTAAAAGACATGCACCCACGCCATCTTTTGAAGCATCAACTGAGATAACTACTTCTTTATTTATATTATAATATTGTAATACTGGTGGTTTTGTTAATAGATGTTTTAATTCATTAAATGATTTTGTATGATGATTAGTCCATTCAAAAATAATATCATTTTTTATTAAATTTCTTAAGGATGAGGTTAAATTTGATAAATTTGGTATAAATCTTCCAACATAGGTAATCATTCCCAAAATCTTTGTACTTCTTTTTTATTTTGAGGTAGGGGCATTTCTTTTATTGCTTTTAATTTATTTTCATCTGGACTATATCCATTTTTAGTAATTTTATGACCCATATAATTTATTTCAGATAAACCAAATTTACATTTATCTTTATTAAAAGTTACATTATGTTGCCTTGCAATTTTGAAAACTTCATTTAAACGCTTATCATGCTCAGCTTGTGTGCGTCCCCAAATAATTATGTCATCTATATATAATTCAACACCCTGTATTGTAAATATATTTTTAAAATGTTTGTGAAATACCTCAGGTGCAGATTTTATGCCATAGGGTAGGCGCAAAAAACAATATCTACCAAAAGGAGTAGCAAATGTGCATAATTTTGTGCTTTCTTTGTCTAATGCTATTTGCCAAAACCCTGAATTTGCATCTAAAGTACTAAAAACACAAGCTCCTGATAATTTAGATATAATTTGATCTAAGGTAGGTAACTGAAAATGTTCTCTTTTAATAGCGTTGTTTAAATCAGATGGATCTAAACAAATTCTTAGCGTACCATTTTTTTTTCTCACTATTACAAATGAATTTACCCAATCTGTGGGCTCATTTAATTTTTTAATTATTTTTTGTTTCTCCATTTGATTTAAAGTGCTTTTAAATTGATCTAATAACGGAAAAGGAATTTTTCTAGGAGGATGCACAACAGGCTTCGCATTTTCATTTAATTCTATGTGATATTTCTGATTTAAGCAACCAAGACCTGTAAATAAGTCAATATTTTCTCTTATTAATTTATCATAGCTATTTTTGTGTGTAAGATTTTCTGAATCATTTAAAACATCAATTCTTTTGATTAAATTTAATTTAATACAAGACTCTAAACCCAAAATGCACTGATAATTATTATCCTCTACCACAAAAAAGTCTAATTTCCCTGTCCAGTTTTTATATTTACAAATTAATGAACATTTCCCCAAAACAGGTAAGTTATTATTTGTATAAGATTTTAATTTTACTTCAGTTTTCTCTAATAATTCTGAGTTGAAATTAATTTTATGCAACATTTTATCAGTTATTAAATTAGCTTGAGCTCCACTATCTAATTTAAATTTAATAAAATTATTATTAACAATTAAAGAAACATACCACGAATTATCTACAGTATTATTGAAATCAACAGAGCCTATAAATACATAATCATTATTATCAACATTTTCATTTTGACAATTTTATTCATTCATTATTCATTCAACATTTAGTAATAGGCCTCTTGATGTCAGAAAAGTTGCCACGATCTATGTTTTTCACAATTCTTTTTAAATTTATAAATAATAAGAGAACGTGCACGTAAAAATAGAAAGTTGTTCAAGATTTTATGAGACATTTAAGATTGGTCAAAGTCAAATTTACAAAATGTTTTACTATATTTTTATTTGTTTTAATGGAAAGTCAGCCTTGAAATTTTGTCGCTATTAATCCTTCATCGTAGCAGGTTTAATAAATTATAAATTTATGAAGCAAGTTCAAAATTGTAATTTTTGAAATATGAATTTTCATTGCTTTGCAGTTATTTAAATTTAATAACATTTTGGCGTCTACATAAGTTTGTAACTTTCTTAATAATGAGAAATTTGTATTTGACTCAGTGTGTTATTTTCTACAAGGATTTACGGAAAATAAATCATACTTACCTCGAAGTAACACACAAGAACTTTTCTCGTTTATTCTTCTGACATATGTTACATGTCTCCAAGATAATCACGTATGCGATACCCATGTCTTTGTATGTAACATTTCTGTAACGTGTTCCTTTATAGCACATTTTTTACACATCACGTTATGTTATTTTTATAGCAATTGCCGCCACCTTTACCACATTGAAAGTGTACTTTGTTATTCTTAAATGGATTTAATGCTACATGTGCGAGAGATCATCAAATAAGATGTATCAAATTCTTAATTTATATTTATATTAAGTATTTTTTTTTTTGTCAAAATAATATTTCAAGACGGATTGGTTTGTTATAAATATAATAAAAGTAGGTGTAATGCGTTTATTAATACGTCTAATTCACCACAATGAACGAATAGTTTCTTTTAAATTAACAACGTAGGTAATAAAAATACAACAAAATAAAATATTTGTTTTGTTATGTACCTATTAGTCAGCATTTTTAAGTTTAGTTAATTTAAAGTTTGGTTATTAATTATACAGGATACAAACCTTTAAATTTATTCTTTTTGACTACATTTTTTTTATGAAAATATCAAATTTCTAAAAATTATTCTATTTAAGATCTTCACGAGAAAACTACGGAGACAATACAGTGGCTTATGTTTAAAATAGAAGATACATTTCCAAGTATTTTCCAACTAAGGGATAACCCCAATATCATACAATGACTATAAAATAATTAAGTAGGCTGATATTTAGTTTTAGTATTTTATTATACAAATTTAATTTACATATCAATTTCAACAGCTTTATTAGAATTTAGTATATCATTTATTTGGCCACTTGTAAAACCAAAAATTAAGCAATCTATAAAGGCGATATTAAACAGGCACTTAAATGTAAGTATGTTTAAAATCCAAAATAAATTCTATATAAGTATATTATCAATATTTTATACAAATCTTATTATTTAAACAATACATATTTATTTATTTTTTGGGGTTCAAACAATATCTCGCGCTTCATTGCTTTTTGCTACAAGTTTTCCGGGTTAAACTAATAAATAATTTATCTGGGCATTTTATCGCTGTATGGTTCCAGCATTTGAGTGCAATACAATATCTAAATTCTCTAATAACACCTTCAATATTTGAAATAGAAACTGCAATTCTAACGACACTGACGACCGCCCCCCCCCCCCATACGCTTCGCATTCTAAATGCAAATAAACGGTAGCGAGCGCAACTCGGCATGCTATAGGAGACAGTGACGTGACACTACAGTTTACGCGAGTCCATGTTCTAAAATTATTTTAAAGGCTTTAGTGGCGTCAGAAAATTAGTTTTTTTCCGATCGCATTAAAATTACATAATCATTAGTAATAAAAAAGTAGGTGGTCTGCTACTTCCTGCTCGGCCTAAGCGGCTCAACTTGCAGGAAGCGTTATATCTCACCTGCACTCGATTTGTATGTGAACCTACATATGAAGGAACAGCTAGTTCAATTGTCGGTCATCTCACCTATGGCATACTGATGAGGGCTAACAAGCCCGAAACCGGTCTATGTCTGGTGGGTTGGCCGACAAGGGGTTGTTGGCTGTTCGCACAGATACTGTAGGTGTAATTCAATGCCGGTCGGGGCATTAGCCCGCGGAGTAGTTGTTTCCTGCAGTATCATTTATAACAAAAGTTATAAAAAATGCTTACCATTATTTACTAATTCTAGAATAGTCACTGTAGTTTTATCGACCCAGGTAGATGGCGATCCTAATTTGTAAATTTTTGTTGAGGTAGTATGCAAATTTTCATGTTAGCGTTAAATTGTTTGGTAAATCTGAATATATCACAGCACCCGAGGGGAATTACAGGTATTTTCAATCGATGAAAATAAATTGTATAAATTATGTAGCTACTCGCGGTAAAATTTATGCACTAAATCAGAATCTAAATATATCTATAAATTTGCAATGGGCCTTATAGAACTCTGCCAATTCAATCCTACAATAAAATTCCATATCACATTTGCCACCCCGGGTAAATGTAAAAAACTGTTCACTTTGATACATAGTGATTTTCCGGGTTATTATGCCGTAACCTCGGTAACTGGTCGCTGCCAGAAACAATTAAAGTGCACATCCTTAGCATTAGCTGGAATTCATTTACCTGGCCTGGTTGTTCTCGGGCTAGGCTCTGTGGGGGCAGACCTGCTATCGGTATCTCTGGGCTCGCCCATATATTGATTTCGGCTCCTTGTTGGTATTACGACTCCTACCGTCGGAACCGTTCCTCGGATAATGATGCTTCCAAACGTTTCACCGATCTTCACTGTCGGCACCTGCAGTATTGACTCCGCAAAAACTTCACCGCGACTAGCTTAGTCGCGGCGAATCTTTTACTGTCCCCACAGAGCCTAGCTTGAGAACAGCTAGGGCATGTAAAAGAATTCCAGCTAGTTCTAGGGATATGCACTTTAATTCTGTTTCTGGCAGCGACCACTTATCGAGGTCACGGCATAACAACCCGCATAACTGTTTATTTGTTTATATGATATGAGACATATTTAAGTATTTTTTGTTATATTTTAAGGTTTTTTTCACATAAAGTTATTGCCCGGTAGGCACCTAATTACAAATTATTAAACTGCCGAAAAGTTCTCACCTCGGTTCTCACAAAAATATGTAATATATTGATAAACTGTTAATTATTTAATTCTTTATTCGATTGCGCATGCTCCAATAGAATTCAACATGTTCCTTGTCGTAGAAATAAGGCGAGGATTTTTAAATCGCATCGTTTCGATGATTTGGGAATACAGAGTGCCAACTATACAGAAACTCAGAAACATTTTGATTTATAGAATTCTGTATGTCACAGAGCCCATGCACGGCTGTGGTGGTTGTTTCAGGATTGATTGATGAAACTTCAATCGGGCAGTGGACAAAAATTGAAAATTAAAGACCTATGAAATTATGTTCGAAAAGGCTTTTTTACATTTTCTAAAATGTCTTTTAAGATATTTTTCATGCAAAAAACAATACTTTATTGAAC
Organism: Monochamus saltuarius; assembly: GCA_025584915.1. Classification (NCBI taxonomy): domain Eukaryota; kingdom Metazoa; phylum Arthropoda; class Insecta; order Coleoptera; family Cerambycidae; genus Monochamus; species Monochamus saltuarius. The sequence continues at coordinate 30,763,004 of CM046724.1, forward strand.
TATATTTAGTGGAAAAAGTGGTTCTTTATTGCTCTAGAGCAATAAACATTTTATTGCACTCAATGCAAATTGCACTCATCTGTCATTCTACGACAGCGTTTTGTCATCATGACAAACATAAACCTTCAAATCGACGTCACATTTTTCTAGACTTAGTGTCTTCTAAATAACATTTTTTGGTTTTTGCATGAACGTAGAAAAAATATTGTATGCAACTCATACAAAAAGTGCTTATTGCACTTGTTACATAAATAACTATTAATGTAGAATAATGAAACTTAAAGTAATGACATCTAAATAAACCTGAAAATCTGCTCAATGTGTATAGTTCTTTTATTTATTTTTTTTATCGTTATTTACTTTTTCTTTCAGAATTTTAGCTCGATATTTAAAAAATGGGACAAAACCCTTTTTTCCTAAGGAAAAACGGCGCCTATGATAAGAACCGACTGAGATGGCTTAGATCCATAGATAAAACTTACAGCTGTCAACAATATCTACTACCATCCTCGTTTGCAGCATTTCTAAATGTAGAAACGAAAATTAACATTTTTAATAGTAATAATACCTGATAGATAGGTAACAGTTAATCCACTTAGCTCCAGTATTTTGCATTCGTTTTCCATTATTTCGTTATAAACTGGTAGAACTACATATTCGCTCATTACAGTCACTCACTACCAATAAAAGACACTTCCCGTAGATACAATTAGATAGATTAGATTCCTATTTATTATAACAAAATCGAACGAAAGAAATAATAGACGTTTTAATGTAAACGCGGTAGTAGTGTCCCATAACCGAGAAAACCAAACCGGCAAACTATATTGTGGGAAAATATCTGCACCCAACACAAATATCTGTATTTAATAACTATAAAACGTTTAAAAATTAAAATAAGGCACTAAAAACTAAAGAAGAACACAAAATTACAACGTAAACACAGGAATTCAATTATGACATGACAGCAATACTGACTAATGAGCGACTGTTGCATGCTTGTAGAGTATGCAACCAACAAGCATTGGCGGCGTTAAATACGGATTTAAAATAATATCGAAAAAAATTATTTTTAGCTTTATAAATAAGTTTGGAATTTTTTTGAAGGGTGATTCCGTTAATTCTTATTTTTCCCTATCCCCTCTTAAAATATTTGTACTAAGTCATAGTTAACCCTGTATATAAGTATATAAAATATAATCTTCGATTCAGACTTCGACCTACTAATATTTGTCTTAAATAGTTTCTTCTCTATATTACTATTTGGTCTTTTTCTATCAGTATATTCTTTCTATTTCGTTTTATAAAATAAAATTCATGTCACGCTTCACCCTTCTAGATATTCTAGGCAAAGTTTAATTCTGTTAGCAACCTGAATTTTTTATTGTTGGCAGCTCACTTAAAATATCAACCATGAATTGTTCGCATATTTTGTATCATCAACCTATATCTTCTTCATTCCGTGAGTTTTCAATATTTACAGTTTCGCAGTTATATATTTTTCTTTGCCATTCTTTGAACTTCATATTTCTACTGTATCGCTTAAATACATATTTTAGTCTCGAAACTACCCAGGCAACACAACATAGTCTAATAGACGTTGTATTTACGTATATTTCGTCTATTTACCATCCAGGTCTAAAATTATATATAAGATAGACGGCATTTTATAGACACTTTCTGTACCACTAATAAATTAAACGTTTAATAGATATCTGATTTCATCTTTTCTAATTTTATCTACTGAGAGACGTCTATTATATATATAATATTGATCTTATAAAGATACGATACTAAACAACAACAACTGTTGATTTTTAAATATGATATCTTTATTTGACAACAATCTGCATAAGTAGTTTGAATTACATAGCGGTTAAATGTTAGTAAGATCTAATAGAAAATTTTATATAGACGGCACGTTGTAGACACTTTTTGTACCACTAATAAAATAAACGTTTAATAGATGTGAATTAATTAGTCTTTTCTAATTTTCATCTACTGAGAGACGTCTATTATAAATATAATATTGATCTTAATGACACACAATACTAAAGAACAGCAACTGTTTTTTTAAAGATAATAACTTAATTTTACGACAATCTGTACAAGTAGAATGAATTACGTAACGGTCAAATGTTGGTAAGATCTAATAGAAAATTTGATATAGACGGCACGTTATAGACACTTTCTGTACCACCAATAAATTAAACGTTTAATAGATATCTGATTTCATATTTTCTAATTTTTATCTACTGAAAGACGTCTATTATATTATATAATATTGATCTTATAAAGATACGATACTAAACAACAGCAACTGTATAGACACTTTTTGTACCACTAATAAAATAAACGTTTAATAGATGTGGATTAATTAATCCTTTCTAATTTTCATCTACTGAGAGATGTCTATTATAAATATAATATTGATTTTAATGACACACAATACTAAAGAACAGCAACCGTTGTTTTTAAAGATAATAACTTAATTTTACGACAATCTGTACAAGTAGAATGAATTACGTAACGGTCAAATGTTGGTAAGATCTAATAGACAATTGATATAGACGGCACGTTATAGACACTTTCTGTACCACTAACAAATTAAACGTTTAATAGATATCTGATTTCATCTTTTCTAATTTTTATCTACTAAAAGACGTCTATTATATATATAATATTTACAGCAACTGTGGCTTTTTAAAGATGATATCTTTATTTGGCAACAATCTGCACAAGTAGTTTGAATTACATAGCTGTTAAAAGTTAGTAACATCTAATAAAATTTGATATAGACGGCACGTTATAGACACTTTTTATACCACTAATAAAATAAACGTTTAATAAACGTGGATTAATTAATCCTTTTTAATGTTCATCTATTGAGAGACGTCTATTATAAAATAAATATAATAATGACCTTAATGACACACAATACTAAAGAACAGCAACCGCTGTTTTTAAAGATAATAACTTAATTTTACGATAATCTGCACAAGTAGAATGAATTACGTATCGATCAAATGTTGGTAAGATCTAATAGAAAATGTGATATAACGGCACGTTATAGTCACTTTTTGTACCACTAATAAAATAAACGCTTAATAGATTCGATTAATTAAACCTTTCTAATTTTCATCTACTGAGACGTCTATTATAAATATAGTATTGATCTTATAGATAACACGATACTAAACAACAGCAACTGTTGTTTTTTAAAGATAATAACTTAATTTTACGCCAATCTGCACATATAGAATAAATTATGTAACGATCAAATGTTGGTAACATCTAATACAGTATTTAATATAGATAACACATTATAGACACTTTTTCTACCACTAATAAAACTAAACGTTTAATAGATGTCTATTAATTCATCTTTCTAATTTTCATCTACTGGGAGACATCTATTATACATACAATGTGGATCATTTCAGTGACGCATGTATTGGTATCTTGGAAACTGTAACAGATAGGAAAATACTTAAGGGAAAGTTTTAGATAGCTTAGACAGTTCGATTTTAAGTTAATGATAAAAAACTGCAAGAATTTAAGCAATCCATATTGCGTAAAATCGAAATTTTTACCAGCTAAAATATAACTCCACCGAATTTGACACATATCTGCACAACCGTTTTTGAGTTATTGCAGGTTTTCAGTAAATTTGGTATAACTGAATCACCCAGTAAATATTTTATTATAAGAAATTAAGCCGAAGCTGCCTATTGACGTCTACTATATTGGCGTCTACTATACCCTGTTGATAAAAGACCCATTAATTATAGGACTCCCTGTATATATACCTACCTATATATAATAATATTTTACCCCTGTAAAATAAATCAGTTATACACCTATTTTCTGTTTACTTCATTCATCACAAATCAAGTGATTTTGACAGTGTGACTCTTATTTACATTCAGAATAAAGATTATAGAATTAATTCATTCTTTATTCGATTCGATACGATACCTAGGTCCATGGCAAAATTTCGTCTATTAATTTCGTCTAATATCTACAAGTATTACTAATAAATTAGTGTCATATAGACTCTAAGTCAAAGTACCCTTGCATGGTAACTAGAGATACCTGCTATAGTATATACTAGATAGTAGATAGACTCTACATAGAACTCTAGACTATTGAATAGGCAAGCGGTATATTTTGATTAAAAAATGATTTACATAATCTTTATATATTAGAAATTATTATTAGATGTTTTATAATATGATTAAGCTACTTAATTTAATATGTTGAAAGACAAGTCATAACATCTAGACATTAATATTCGGATCTATTTGTACCTACGGATAGACGACAACGTATGTCAGGAGCTTAAATAGTTGTATTGCTACACCATCGCAACTACCTGTTTGGTGTCTTCCCAACTCCCACAACCCCAATTGTTGTCAATTGTCATTTGCATTCGGATCGTATTCGCCATATTATTGTGTTGTGATTTTTGTTACCCGCGGTTTTCTTGTGCTTGTGGTTAGAAATAAATAACAATACATTAATAGTAGGTATGTATGTAAGTTGCATTGTTCGTTTTATTTCCTTTTTCCTTGTTGTTTGTGTGTAGGCTTATTATTACTTACAGTCAGTAAAACATGAATACCTAATTTAATGCAAGTAGATAAATTTATATAGGTATGCATAGTAATATAATATTTCTAAATACCTGAGTACACTTTAATGCCTTCATTAGATAAATAGATACATTAATTAATAATACACTGTTCCATCAATACAGAATACATGCATTCGATGGTTAAAAATTCCTAATGTACCTATTGAAGTAGGTACCTACTTAAGTATTTAAGATTTAACGTTAATAAATAACATGACCAAACCCCTTTATTATTTTAATAATCTAGTGAAACATTTTTCGGCGTGGAATTAAATTCGTCAAGTTCAAATATAATGCATGAACACAAAAATATTAGCGGCATTTAGTAGGTATAGTAAATACATAAATACTGCAGAGTTGGTACCTGCTTATGTACCTATCTATTACATTTTATCAAAATAATGTTGTAATACTAGGTATTAGGTATTTATAGTAGCAGTAGTAGCCCTTGGTTGAATTCTGCAGTTAATCAACAATGCTTCAGAAAACGTTTGCTGCAGTGAGTTGATTTTCTGGTTAAGACAGTGATATATTGTTAGATATTACCTATTTCTATTATTGTCATCAATAAAATGCAACATTGAACAATAAATAACTGACTTAACTAAGAAACTATCAATATTTGTAGTAATAATTTCATTAACAATTTATTATACTTATATAGGTACCTTGTTTCTACATGAAGCAAATTCATATTTACATACATTTCAGAAAAATCGTTTAGCTTGCCTAGGAGGAAGTTCCATTAGGGTGGCAACTACAAATATGGTCAAAATTATATTTTCAGACAAGCTGGACCGAAAATTTAATTGGACCGGAAGTAACGGAAAAAGAGGTTTTAAATTTTCAAAACTTTTGGAGGTTATAAGAGTAAACCTGAATCGCCTATAAATTACAAAACATTAATATGTATTGTCTTGTTTCAGACTCAATATATTCGATGTATTCAGATCAGCAAAGTAAACCCTCAGATTTAAACAATTTGACAATTTCAAGCGCCATTAAGGACTGGTTGAGGTTAAAATAATACTGAAAATGTAGGTACCATACAATAAGATTCAATAAAAATATAAAGTCTATAAATGTAGTATTCAATAATTATACCCAACTTAAAATATTTTTTAGTTCATTCTTAGTTGATCATGTGTTGAAATTACTATAACATTTGTAGATGCATGCAGAGTGACAATTTTATTAACCGGTTTAAATATTTCATCCTTATATTCTCAATATTTTACATTGATACACATCTTGCATATACATTAAAAATAGAATCAAAATTTATATAAAAAAGAATTAAATTATTAGTTGTATATAACTACTGTTAAGATGTTAATTGAAGGCTTCTGTGGTCTGTTAGTTGCTATGTTGTTAGTTTAAGTTTCACAACGTTTTGAGAGACGCATCGGTTTTTCCCTCAGCAGCATAAGAAACCTAAACCAATTTGAATTTTTTGTTTCTGATGGATGGTTTCATTACATTTTATTAATCTCAATCTTTTCGTAAGTCCCTTTAACTTTACCTTGTACATTATGATAAATATTGTACGTTTTTGTAATTTCCAGGTAAATAAGCAATAAAGGTAAGAAAAATATAATATAACATGGATTAAATATATACGTAATATATAGACATAAATATAATGTCAACTGAAAACATTTATTTAGTTTTAATTTTTAGATGAAATTAGACGTGTATAAGAGCTATCAAAAAGATGTTGAATAATTACATATATTTATACTCTATGTTATATCAAATATATACATAATATATAGACATCAATATAATGTCAACTCAAAACATCTACTTAGTTTTAATACTTAGATTGAAATTAGACATATACAATAGCTATCAGAAAGATGTTTAATAAGGACATATATTTATACTCGATGTTATATCAAATATATACATAATATGTAGACATCAATATAATGTCAACTTAAAACATCTATTTAGTTTTAATACATAGACTGAAATTAGACGTACACATCAGCTATCAGAAAGATGTTGAAACAGGAACATCTACTTATACTCTATGGTATATGAAATATATACGTTTATCTCGGGCACATTTAGTCGTTGATAAACAGTTTACAAAAGACCGTCTCTAGACTGATCGTCTAGTCGAATTATTAACGTTAATTAGATGGAACTGTGTTGCCTGGGTAATTCCTACATACAATTTTTTTTTATCATCTGATATTCCTCACTTGCTAGATTATGGCATGTATGATTTGGAGAGAACATGCTGTAGGGCTTAAATTATTATTTATTCATTCTTAAGAGCATAAACATAAAATCACTAATATATTAATTACAATCACATTTAAATTAGCAGAAAGATATACCGTAACTTTTCCAAGCGCACGCCCATGGTAGTGCGATAGATTGAAAGCTGGAGGCGCTTCTACCAATAGAAACTGAGCATTCCGATCTGGCGTATTTGCTGCGGCGCATGCGGCATTTTTACGAATTTACGTATATTACACTTTGTATTTAAATAACTGACATAATTTAAAAAAATATATCTCTTATTACCTTTATTCAAATTGATCGTACAGTCTACCTTCATATTTTTGTACATTATACGAGATCACCCTGTATAGACACATTCACCGTCATATACATATTGCTGTGATATGATATTTTTGTTGGGCGCCAATTAATATTTGTGTTGAAATTGTATTTGTGTTTCTGTATGATTTGTATTTATGTGTTTTGTGTGTAAAAGAAAATTGTATTTATTGGACTACAAACCTGTATCTTATATTTTTATGCTTATTCAATTACCCTGGCTGCTTGGAGAACATAGACTCTGGTAGTCGGTTCGCTCGTCAAGTCAAATCTTTTTAACACACTGTATCTTACTTTCAAATAAATATCAATTTAAAATGGACAATTTTTATTTCATAAGATATTTGTTTACTACTTATTCAAGAATATTTAACGTTTTATGAACATTTAATTAATAGGTAACATATAAATTTTATTTTAAAGGCATTTGTGTATTAAAAGTTGCCTATCTTTAATATTTTAAATTTCTTAATAGGATACAACATTCTTAAAATCCGTGATTCTATGGTATTCTGCTAGTGTATGTTCATTGATGGTAATGTATTATATTTACAAATCATAACTTTTTACAGATGTTCCACTAAATAACGAATTTTAATATATTAAATAGAAAAGTAAAGATTATTAATTATACTAAGGTAAGTAACTTATTGTTTTAATAAGTTTTAGAGTCTGTGACTGTCTATTTTGTGAATTTAATAGCTAGCTAGCGTTTATTTTCTCTGATAAAATTTACGTAAATTTCTGTGAATTTATGTGCACATAAAATACCTTTCTGTAGTTGATTTTCTTTTATAAGACTTCGACTGGAAATCCTTTGGAAATCCCTCTGAACTGGTAATTGGGCTTCTGGTATTGATGGCTGGTTCTTCCCACTATATGGTACTGCCAAATTTCTAAATTGGACCTGGATCTCTGTTGATTTTGTTGTTAGACACTTTTCTTGTAACGTGAGTATAACTTTTAACTATTATTGGAACTTTTTCTTGCTAATTTCTACATTTTCTGGAACCTCTGTCCAAAAACCGACGCTGCCCGTTCTTACATTCTTTCGTATCTAATCAACAAACTTTTGTTTTTCCACTCTTTTTCTACCAATTTGATAACTTGATGCCTTGTTGTAAAATTTGCACACATATTATGGTCCATACATATGATCTTATATAGTTTTTCGATGCACTGTTTTTATGTTTTCACTCCACTACTTAAAACTATGACAAAATTTTTAATGTTATTACAATTTTCCTTATATCTAATTATTAAATATTCTTCAATATTACTCTTTTTATGTACATTGTTATATCCCTTGTGAAGCCAACTTTAGACTTGACATTTGTCCCTGTCTATGATATTTATTTGACATTTCTAAATGTTTTACAAATTTTATTTATTTAAATTACTAATATTTTAATTATCTTCACTTGACTTATGTTGATATGTGTATGATGTTATTAAATGATCTTTTCTTTTCTTTCTATATACTTTAATCTTGGTTTAAGTCCTTTTTTGTTTATGTACTATACAAAAATATGATATCATGTCCCAATATTTAATGAATTTTAACTATTTTTTTCTTTCAAAAATGGTAATTTATTTAATTTACTCTACAATAACTGTTTATATGCTCTGCATTGTCAATTTATATATTATTTTGTATAATTCTACTATGTTTTAATATTTATAACAACAATAATTTCTATTCTATTTTATGGTTTTTTTTAAATAAACATGTAAATTCTCATAAGTATTAAAGCTGCTATTTCATATTGTCTCAATTTTCCCAAAATTCAATTGGAAATTTTATTTCCCAAGAAAATTTTCAATTTAATTTTTAATTTTATATGATTAGTATAATATTTGATTTTTATTTGTCCTAAATTATATTTTGTCACTATTACCAGCGTATTTATATATGGTGTATTGCTTCTTTCAATTATTCCATCTTTTAATAATTTGCCAATTTCAATCTTAACTTTTTCTTTATGCATATATGGTATGGAATATGTTTTGCTTTAAAATTCGTAATATCTCTAACCTCTAATCTATGTACATAACTCTCAGCTACTCTCATTTCATTTGACACTAACCTCTCATATTTTCTTAACGCTGCTCTTACCTCACTTTCATAATTATCATCTACATTTATTTTAATTTTATTAATATCAAATATTTCATCATCTACCTCATCATCATAATAATTATCATTCCCACAAAAATACATTTCCTTTTCATTCCTACCTTCATCAAAACCTACTTTACCTTGTTCACTTCCTTCTATGTACATAAATTCATCCCTATCTTTTAAATTCAACCCATATATCATCTATGCATAATTTTCTTGCCTCATAATCTATTTTAGCTTTGTATTTGTTTAAATAATCAGAACCTATCACTATATCCATTGGCATGTTTGGCACGATTAAAAGTTGAAATAATACATTTTTTTCATTAAATTTTAAATTGATATTTAGCATTTTATTTACATCATATAGTTTCTTTTGGTTAGGACCTATTAATGTTACTCTATTCACCTTTATAATATGTTTATTCAATTGAGGAAATTTTTCTATAATATTTTGACTAATTAATGAAGCTTCAGAACCAGAATCTATCAATATCTCTAGATTTGAATTTTGAAATTTTGAATTTACATATACTAAAATATTATTTTGATTTATAATTACATTTTCATCTAACTTAATAAATTCACGAGGATGGGTATAATTACTAATACAATTTTTGACTATGTTGTTTGACTTGCTCTCTACTGAAAATTTTGATTGTTATCTACATTTTGTATTGCAGGTTCCTATCCATTGATACAGATCTGCGCTGTTCGACTGGTCGTTCGTCACATTGTGAATTTTGGACACGTTCTACTGATCTGCTCGAGTTTCGTATACTTTGAAAATTTACCTGTCTATTTTGGTTTCCATCGTCTCGTCTCGATGGCTGATTTTGATTTCTGTTATAATTTTGGTTATTGTTGTTAAATCTATTATTAAAATTATCATTGTTATTATTGTTATAATTTCTGTTATTATTATACTGATATTGTTGATTTCTATTGTTATTATATCTGTTATTATAGTTAAAATTATTACCATTATTGTTGTATCTATTATTAGTATTAAAATTATTGTTAAAATTGTTTCGTGGATAATTAGTATTATTATTATTATTAGGCCTAAAGTTATTGGATCTATGATTAAAATTGTTATTATATCTAAAATCTTGATTATTATTATTTTGATTGTTACGAAAATTTTGTGAATTGTTTCTAGTGCTATTATTCATATTATTACTATAATTTTGATGATTATTTGTGACATTTCTCTCTACCCGATTTAAATAACTATACATTTGTTCCATAGTCCTAATATTTTGCATAGCAATCGTTTCTGCAATTTCCGGTTTGAATTGTCGTGAAATGTATAGCACCAAATCTTGTTCGTTTAGCTTTGGGGTTAGATATTGTGCAGACGAGTATAATCTTAATGCATAATTTGTGCTTGTTAAATTAGGATTGTACTTTCCAAAATACAATTTTCTCTTACTGCTAGTTGTGCATTATCCCCAAAAATGTTGTGTAAAGCGTTGTGTAAATTGTGTATAGTCGTTTATATTATTTTCAATTCCATTAAACCATAATAACGCCTCATTTTCCAGGTTTTCCTAATAGTTTCTTTGATTCTATCCATTCTTGTGTCTTCCGACGTTGTCCTATCATAAATTTCTTGTATTTTTCTGGTTAGCGCTTTTAAAAACACTACTGGGTGTAGTTTATTGATATTTCCTGAAAATTTGTGAATTTTGTTATCTTCATGGCAGATTATTTTCGTTATTACTTCTCCTTCTCTATGTTTCATCTCTCGGACATGTTCTATCTCCTTCTTAAGCTGTTCTATCTGTTCTTCTGTTCTTTTCCTTTCTATGTCCAATACTTCTTGATCTGCTGGTATTCCTTTCTGTACTTGACTTTTGACTAATTCTATTTCTTCTGTATTTTTGTTGACCTGTCTTTCTATCGTCCCTATTTCAGTTTCTTGTCGGTTTGCCCTGTCTTCTAATTCATTCGTCCTAGTCACCATTGTTGCTACGTCTTGTTCTATCTTGTCCACATTTTTCTTTAAATCGTCTTTCCACACGTTCAAATCTTTTCGGAATTCCTCTCTCATGTCTTTTAATTTAACATCCAATAATGTCACCACACTTTCCAAGTCCTCCTTTCGTCCTTTTTCTAATTTTTCCATATCTTCTTTTCGTCCTTCCATGATCGTTTCAGTCAATTTTTTTCTGTCTTCTTCTTGTCTTTTTCTATCCTCCTCTTGTCTTTTTCTGTCTTCCTCATGTCTTTTTCTGTCCTCCTCTTGTCTTTTTCTGTCCTCCATAATTGTCCTCATCATCTCTTCTAACATACTTCTTACTCCTGTCTCGCTTGCTTCTCCTACACTCGTTCTCTGTTCCTCTACACTTTCTTGGTCCGATTGTGTCTCCGTCGACTCCTCTCCAAGTTGTTTCCCACTTCTTAGATCCATTTTCCTTCTTTTTCTGTATTCTTCTTTTTTTTTAACCCTGTACTATTTTCGAGCTTGCCTCACGTTGGGCACGCCAATTTGTTGTGTTATGAAATTTTTGTTGGGCGCCAATTAATATTTGTGTTGAAATTGTATTTGTGTTTCTGTATGATTTGTGTTTATTTTGTGTGTAAAAGAAAATTGTATTTATTGGGCTACAAACCTGTATCTTATATTTTTTTTTATTCTTATTCAATTACCCTGGCTGCTTGGAGAACATAGACTCTGGTAGTCGGTTCGCTCGTCAAGTCAAATCTTTTAACACACTGTATCTTACTTTCAAATAAATATCAATTTAAAATGGACAATTTTTATTTCATAAGATATTTGTTTACTACTTATTCAAGAATATTTAACGTTTTATGAACATTTAATTAATAGGTAACATATAAATTTTATTTTAAAGGCATTTGTGTATTAAAAGTTGCCTATCTTTAATATTTTAAATTTCTTAATAGGATACAACATTCTTAAAATCCGTGATTCTATGGTATTCTGCTAGTGTATGTTCATTGATGGTAATGTATTATATTTACAAATCATAACTTTTTGACAGATGTTCCACTAAATAACGAATTTTAATATATTAAATAGAAAAGTAAAGATTATTAATTATACTAAGGTAAGTAACTTATTGTTTTAATAAGTTTTAGAGTCTGTGACTGTCTATTTTGTGAATTTAATAGCTAGCTAGCGTTTATTTTCTCTGATAAAATTTACGTAAATTTCTGTGAATTTATGTGCACATAAAATACCTTTCTGTAGTTGATTTTCTTTTATAAGACTTCGACTGGAAATCCTTTGGAAATCCCTCTGAACTGGTAATTGGGCTTCTGGTATTGATGGCTGGTTCTTCCCACTATATGGTACTGCCAAATTTCTAAATTGGACCTGGATCTCTGTTGATTATTGTTGTTCGACACTTTTCTTGCAACGTGAGTATAACTTTTAACTATTATTGGAACTTTTTCTTGCTAATTTCTACATTTTCTGGAACCTCTGTCCAAAAACCGACGCTGCCCGTTCTTACATTCTTTCGTATCTAATCAACAAACTTTTGTTTTTCCACTCTTTTCTACCAATTTGATAACTTGATGCCTTGTTGTAAAATTTGCACACATATTATGGTCCATACATATGATCTTATATAGTTTTTCGATGCACTGTTTTTTTTATGTTTTCACTCCACTACTTAAAACTATGACAAAATTTTTAATGTTATTACAATTTTCCTTATATCTAATTATTAAATATTCTTCAATATTACTCTTTTTATGTACATTGTTATATCCCTTGTGAAGCCAACTTTAGACTTGACATTTGTCCCTGTCTATGATATTTATTTGACATTTCTAAATGTTTTACAAATTTTATTTATTTAAATTACTAATATTTTAATTATCTTCACTTGACTTATGTTGATATGTGTATGATGTTATTAAATGATCTTTTCTTTTTCTTTCTATATACTTTAATCTTGGTTTAAGTCCTTTTTTGTTTATGTACTATACAAAAATATGATATCATGTCCCAATATTTAATGAATTTTAACTGTTTTTCTTTCAAAAATGGTAATGTATTTAATTTACTCTACAATAACTGTTTATATGCTCTGCATTGTCAATTTTATATTATTTTGTTTAATTTTTCTATATTTCAATTTTACTAACAACAATAATTTCTATTCTATTTTATGTTTTTTTTTAAATAAACATGTAAATTCTCATAAGTATTAAAGCTGCTATTTCATATTGTCTCAATATATTATATTAATAATTTACAAAGGGTTTTTTCTCATATTTGCCTGTTGGAGTATATTAAATAATACTTTCCATATTTCAATTTCTCTTTTCAACGAATAAATAAGCTGAGTACGAGTATACCGTTCCTCGGTATAAATATTTCCACGCAATGTACAAATCATACACAGAACTCATATATTTTCTCGTTTTTTTTTAATACACCAATTAGTGACAGTTTATTCTGAGTCACATTAATGTATCGCTGATCCAGTGAAAGATGAAAGGAAACTTTCACCTGGAGGCGTTGGAATATTATTATGTAAATAAACGGTATTTCCAGAAAAATTGCGATCGTAATATATTTGCATATTATTTTCTTTGCTAGATATTTATAAACTTCAAAGCTTAGTTCAATTAGGTGTACAGTTATTAAAAAAGTAGATTTTGTCGTTTCATATAAAAGTTATGTCTTACACTAATAACTTACACTGATAAAAAATTCTGTATAATTTCACATAACTTTACTTTAGCAATTTGTGAGAGATTGATACCGGTTGGCGTTTGACCATAGCCCTAATTAATGAAATTTCCCAGTTTTCCATTCCTGCGATGAATGATGGTTAGGGCCGCCCAATGTAAATAATTCCTAGGCAAATGCGGCCTGCTTAATAGTAATAATAATAATATACCGCCCTATCTCCCGCACAAGTCTCCCCACTTCTGAGCTAATCCTCGTGATTAGAATGAGGAATAGAAATAGTATTAGGTCTGTTCAAGCAAGGAATTCGGACTAGTTTCAAACTATGGGAAATATTCGACCAGTAAAGTTACGAATTTGTTTTCAGTAAACATAAGTACAATAAATAGTTGGACAAGCGTTCTTCTTTGCTATTATCAAAAGAACTTCTTTCTTATTTTCCTCAATCTGCCCTAATTTAATTCTAGAATTGTAATATCAATAATTGATCCAACGTTACTTACTATAGATAGGTATATGCCTTGTTTATCTACTTACGTAAGTAGATGAACAGGGGTATAGGGTATTTCCTTAATATCTATATTTGTTCTGTTCAGCAAAACAGTCGTGTAGTTTTTTTTGTACATTAAAGTGACATAAAAGTAGATGTATTTGTTGAATACCTACATACGATAATAAATATGAACAGGTAGTTTTTAATTAAGAAGCCTTATCTCGCTACCAATAATAAATTTATGGCGTTTTTTTTTATTTCTTATCTTTGTTATACAAACAGTAAAAGTGTAACTATTACTAAAACTGACAAAGTCATATAAACATATTTCAAAACATTAATTCCATCGCGTGTAAAATATAAAATTGTATTTTATTATATTGTTTATTTGTTGGCATTGCTTTAATCAATAATTTGAAAAATGTAAATATCGTCACTCTAGCAAAGGGTGCTTATGTGATCTGTCAGCATTATCAAGGCTGTTCTATTTTTAATTTATCTTTACCAGACTTTCAGTATAAAAATCACTAGATAACCCGTTTTATTTTACTCTGGGGTAACGACCAATGCGATTATCTGTCAGGTGTTTGTTTACTACATCAGTATTTGGTCTACTGTCTTGTTTGTTTTATATATAGGGTGATTTTTAACCTATACGCATAAACTTGAGAAATTATAGCCGAGGACACAAATAATGACGAATACTGAAAAAATGTAGGTAAAATATTTTGAGTTTTAAGTTTACAAGAATTTATCAGGTGAATTTTTTTTGTTTATAAAAACTAAGAAGTAAACATATCTATAGATATAAAAAAAAATTGTTTTCCTTCATTTAAGCGTCAAATGTGATTCAAGTTTCACAGTTTTTTAATGAGATTCAGCATGCGCCTAGATATTAAAATCTATTTCTCTCGGAAACTCTGCCGACATCGAAAATCAGCAAGATTCCAAGGATTGTGGCCACGAAGTTTTTCTTAATTTCTGAAGGAAAATCTTGGTTAACACAATATGTCTATAAATGATACTGCAGGAAACAACTACTCCACTAATGCCCCGACCGGCATTGAATTATACCTGCAGTATCTGTGTGAAACAGCCAAGAACCCTTGTCACACAGATACTGCAGGTATAATTCAATGCCGGTCGGGGCATTAGCCCGCGGAGTAGTTGTTTCCTGCAGTATCATTTATAGATTTAATGGCGCATCGCCCGGGGCGAGAGGTCTGCGGTTAAGTACCTACGATATTGTAGGTCGCTTTCTGCAAATCGAGCCGCTTAGGCCGAGCAGAAAGTAGCAGACCAGTTACATCTCACCATAACAGAATATGTGTTTGTGATGATTCGGTACGTTTGTATTAAGTATCCTCTTGTTCTCCAATCACTTAAAGTGGTCAGTCCGAAATAGTGACTTGGAAAGACTTTCTGAAAGGTAACGGACAGAATTTGCTTTTTTAACTATCGAAGATATGTGTTCGGACCAACTCAATTAATTATTGCTACTTAATGCGAACGCAATGCCACCGATGTGGTATTCGAGTCTAGGATTGTTGATACTTATATGTAACACTAACACTGTACACTTCTTAGGAGTGATAGGTGTTTACTACTCCTCCTCTTACTCTTTGGGCGGAACACGATCGAAAGTCTTGGAGAAGTCCAGGTAGAGTAGATCAGTGGAATTGTCCATAGTTGTTCTCGGATCCAACTTATCATCTTTCTTAAATATGACTATGACAGATGTTATTAAATCTGGAAGTTTGCTCAAAGTAAAAGATGTTTGCATTCTATTTGCTAATGGTTTGGCAAGAGTTGCACCACATTCTTTTACAAATTTACAAGTCATAGAGTCTGGTCCAAGGAACTGTTAACTTTGAAGTATTTTGAAACATCTGTAATTTTAATTTAATCAAAGATGATATTTTGGAGTAAATGAAATACTCAGGGGCAATT
Source organism: Monochamus saltuarius (assembly GCA_025584915.1). NCBI lineage: Eukaryota > Metazoa > Arthropoda > Insecta > Coleoptera > Cerambycidae > Monochamus > Monochamus saltuarius. The sequence continues at coordinate 30,779,454 of CM046724.1, forward strand.
AACAACAGGTAAAGGATCAAAAGATTCATGGAGATAGACGGTTTTACGGCTAATAATTCTGCAGTATCAGCAAAGATACATAGCGTACCATACAACCTTTGCAATATTGGAGTAGTTATTGTAGAGGGACGATTGGGCGTATATTTGAAAATAACTTTATTGCCTCAACGATATTTTATCATGCAATCTATCAGAAAACTGACGGTGCTTCTTGAAATAATCATATAAATATTGCTCTATATTTCCGCCCGAATTTCCGCCACAGCTGGCGTTTGGTTTTAGTGAGTAATTATGTACTTATTTTGTTATATATGAGTTGATCTAGCAATTATATTACTTCAAAACTGAATTAACTTATATATTCACTGTTCCACAAAATTACGATTGTGATAAACAAAATATATACTGTCAGATTTGACTTGAATTGAAATGATTGTGATTAGGAAAATACCGGCGTACGATTTTTCAAAATTTAGAAATAATTATTTTCTTCTAAAAATAATCATGATAAAGAACCGTCCTTTAAATTATTGCCATATAATTTTCAAAACGTTTTACAAATTGTGTTACATCACAGTTTATTAATTTCGGCTGTATTACTTTTAGAAATTTGTTCAAACTTTTCTGTAAGTATAATAAGTAAAACGTACAAAATATATTATAATTATTATATTATAATTATAATTATTCAGATATGTTCTGATCTTACTGTTCAGTGCGTTTGCAGTTTCAGTTTAAATTTCTGAAATTGTAGGTTATGGTTATTTATTTGACGGTGGCGGTAAGTGGCTTCTTGTACTTTTTATCAGTATTTTCATTGGTATTGGATCACCATGGTACAAAAAATTTTTGGATTTTTTTGACTTAAATGTAAATAAATTACTTAATAAATATAGTATAGCTTCAGCTTACTAAGCGCCAGAGTTTTTATACAGTGATAGCTGACAAATACATTGACAATGGCAATTTTACTATCAACTTTTATTAAATTAAAAAAAAATGTAACCGTAAAAGAGTCAATATCAAATTTATACAGGGTACCCATAGCGAGTAAAAAAATATTAATTAAACATGTTAAAGGTTGGTCTTATGAAGTCACGTCTAATAGTCTAATTATTATGAACGGTTTAAAAGATATGTTGAAGAACAAAAAATAAATCGAAAGTACGAAACAAACATTTTTTGCTCAAAAATATCTGAAAGTTCATAATTTGTAACATTTTATTTTTTTTTACTGTATTGGAAAGGTATTTTATGCTAATATAAATCAAATCTCCTACAATGCCTATTAATGAAGATGAAGTGAAACTAACTACTCTGCGGACTAAAGTAGGAGATTTGATTTATATTATCTTAAAATACCTTTCCAATACAGTAAAAAAAAAGAAATTTACAAAAGCTAAGAATAAAGAATATATGGGTAGATATAGTGGGTGTAATTCAACGCTAGTCGGGGCTTTAGTCGGCAGAGTAGTTAGTTTCACACAATATTGTTAATACCTAAAAATATATAAAAAAACATTTTAATTATTTTTGCGGTCATAGAAAATATATATTTTTATTTTAATAACCATTGATATTAATTTGATTTCCATCTTCTTCCTTACTTGCTTTGTTTCCTTTGTAATTAAATATCTGTACATTGTACATACATTAACAGGTCTTTTTTGTTTACAGGTAAACATCTTAACGAGTTCTTTTCATATTCCAATTCACGTAAGTAATAATTATATAAATTTTATTGAATATACACTAAGTTTCATAAGTAATGGGTCACGAACCACCTGGTGACATACTAAGTGACAAAGAACACCCATTAAATATCATTTTATTGTGATAATTTTTTGCATGTTTACTTCTCTCGGTGAATGTAAAATTCATCATCATAATTAAATTTTCAGGTTTTTTGCATAGAGCTTGCATAGGTTGTACTTTGATAATATAGTATTCTGTTTTAAAAATATCTGCTCACATTTTTGTTGCAAGTGTTGTAAAGCTTGATGCAAATGACATTGTTTATAGCTCATTATACCTAGAGTACGTAGATTGGGGCAGATTTCCCAGCTTAGTGACTTTGGGAGGATGCGGATTGTTGGGTTGCGCGAAGCAGGTTTGTCGGTGAGAGAAATTTCTAGCAGCGCCAACAGATCTTTCGTACGATGTTACCAGGCTGAGGAAGGCTGTGGGCACAGAGCGAGAGACATCGACCGTCGTAGAATAACCACAGGACGTAAAGAAGAAATTTAATGATATATGGCTCCACCACTTCCTGGATGTAACGATGGGTTGTCATGTTGCCTCTAATGAAAACTAGTGACCATACGTGATAGCACCCCATACCATAAGGCCTACTGTGCGAACATGACTCTGTCAAATTGCGGATCACGTCTTTCACCACGTCGCCTTCTTACACTTGCACGACACGACCACCGTGCATCGCTAAGCAGAAGTGGGATTCATCACTAAAGATCACCTGGTTCCGTTCTTGGTACCACTGAATCCTCCCTCTACACCATTGTAAGCGGTTAGCCCGATCTTGACGAATGAGAGGCAGCATCCATTGTAGACGATAAGATAAGATGCCAAAACTTCGTATTCAGCGATATATTGTACGCATACCTACCATCCCCATGTTAAGATATTGTCTGAAGCTATTTATTTGTGGCATAATTTTAGTTTCAAAAATAACCCTTGACTGATCCGTTTGGCGCAAGAGCTTATTTAATTAATCTTTATTATTTTTCAGAAGTGTGGCAAAAACCCAATAAAACTAAAGAAAAAATCCCCCATGTTCTTTAAACTACTGATTTGCAATAGACCGGTTGCTGCTAAATCGGTCTCTCAGTGCTAAAGTCTCAATCAACGACATTCACGTTCTGTGGTTCCTCTACAACAGCTGGCTCCTCTCGTTCTGTGTCCACGCCTGGTAACACTGTACTATGGCAAGGATTGTATACCTTGGTACTATGGTACTTAAGCATCTGTTAGTGTTTTTAGAAATTTATGTCACAGACAAACCTGCTTCGCGCAACGCAAAAATACACCCTCTTTCAATGTCACTAAGCTGGGAAATCTGGTGAGATGTAAGTGGTCTGCTTACTTCCTGCTCGGCCTAAGCGGCTCGACTTACAGGAAGCGACCTACATTGCAGCAGGTACTTAACGCAGACCTCTCGCCCTGGGCGACGAGCCATTAAATTTGTAAATGATACTGCAGGGAACAACTACTCCGCGGACCGACCGACATTGAATTACTCCTGCAGTATCTGTGTGAACAGCCAAAAACCCTTGTCGGACATACCACCAGACATACACCGGTTTCGGGCTTGTTAGCCCTCATCAGTATGCCGTAGGTGAGATGACCGACAATTGAACTGGCTGTTGAATTGAACATATACCGGGTGAGTCAGTCATAATGTCGTTAATTTTAAGAGGAGATAGGGAATAATGAGTATAATGCGAATACGTGATTAAAAAAAAATCTAAATGCATATTTACGCCGAAAAAAAATATTTTCAAATCATTATCTAAACCCCCTTTTCAGACTGTCACTGACCGGTCACAGCCTTGGTCGGTTACAGCTGACAGTTCAACACTGTGGTTCAACTCGATATCGACCTGATGCAATGTTGTCAAGTTGTAATATTTTTCTATATAGTACCTACCCACCTAGGTTTTAGACATCACAAATAAACGGTTGTACTGACTATTTTAGAATATCATTTTTCTCAGTTCAACTTCAGCCAATAATAATTTAAAATGTTAATACCCAATAAAATCAAATAATAATAATCAAGTAATTCTATTAAAAATTGCAAGTAACGCAGTCCACTCAGGTTTTCCCGTAGAAAATACAGCCCAATCAAACGATATCCGTACACTCGCGTGTCGATTTTTCTCTGAGCAAATGTAGCTGTTATGACTGCAACAAAACTCCAACGTGTCTAATAATAAACTGAGTAATAAACCATTTACGTACATTACATAAAAAAACCTATACCCACTGGGTAAATTATTGAGAAGCTGAAAAGTGTTTCGTGTTTAAATACTAAGTACTTAAAAAGAACCATCGTGTTGTCGACAGAAAACTGTCCAAGACCGAAATGGCACGCCGCTAATCGAGAGTTACTCTTAACCTTGACCTTATTAGGTCAGTAACCTAGTTACCTAGTTTTTGTACTGTTATTTAACAAGGAGTAAAACTATTCTTTTAATCTAGATACATGAATGAATTTTCCTTAAATATTGATTTATTTGTTAATAAAAACAAATGTAGATAATAAATAAATGTTTTTCTAATGCTAGGCTATTACAGTTTAATAATTTTGATATTACGTTTTCACTACGTTTTACAAATAAATATGAATTTTTAGTATTACTCGTAAGTACAATTAACCGCACACATAACCAAATGTACAATTTGTAGTTACGTACATCTAGCCTAGAAATGTATTGTTTTTAAGTAGTATGATACTAACCTGTTTACAGCCCACATAAGTATAACTGCATTTATCTGTCCATAGCACTTTATTAATAAAATTCAGTCGCATTTCGTAAACATTCTCCGTATAACACTACCATTTCCACATAATCGGAATTTGTAAAATTATGCGTTGTGAATTTACGCCAAATACGTGAGTTAGACCGAAATAAACAAACTACTGCTTGTATTCTCTAAATCCCCTCCAATGTGTGGCATGATCTACAAATTTGAGGGGAAGAAATGCGGGAAATGCAGTGCTAAATGGAGGTAAATTTGAATAACACGCTGATGTGTTAGATGATATTATGTATGTAAATGTGGCATCCATGGTTAATACGGCAAGTCTGTGACATTAGAATTTCGTCGGGTGCGCCATCGTAGCGTACCAGGAGCGTCGTGTTACTGATTTTTATAGGGTGATTTGTTTATTTTTTTAAAGGTCGAGTACAAAATTTTTTTTTTCGATTTTCTGCCTTTATTAGGCCTCCCGAATACGTGGTTAAAATTAATGACATTATGACTGACTCACCCTGTATATGAAGGATGACGTAAATAATCCGTCAGCGGCACCAGAGTGATAGCGAGCCCGACGGATTTTTCCGTCACTGGCACTGAAGGCATTAATATGTTCTATTGTTAGTTGTTTTTGTTTTCTATCAAAATTGTATCCTTTAATAATTACATAAATCTCTCGGACAATCCAACGGTTTTTATTTTTTTCCTCAAAAACGGCGCATTGCAGTCGAAAAATTCAAGAGGTCTCTTATTTTTCAAATTGAACGGCAAATTCAAAAATAATTTTTACCTGGGAGAAAACCATTGCCGTAGCATATTTTTCTTTAAAAATATTAAAGTCAGTGCTTGTGCGCACCCCACTGTTCAAGATAGAAATTATGTTTATATTGCAAAATATGCATCTTTATTAATAGTCATCACATACCAAGTTTCATAAAAATATCTAAAGCGGTTTCGAAAGTATTAATTATTTTCCTTTTTCTTTCCCTAAAACTGACACCCCCCGTATTTTTGTAACGGAACATTTTTGGACGGACCATAGTTTATAAAGCAAACTATCATTAATTTTCGATGTAGGATCACCCCTGTTCATGTGCTGTTGAAGGTGGATGAAATGAATTATGTATTTTGTCACTAGAGAAACTTTATTGGAAATCGACAATCGACATGTGTTCTCTCTTACAGCTAGATTAACACTGCGGCGTTCAGAGCTCGCATGATCGCATTTTACATATAAGGGCTGTACAAAAATTTATGAACCAAACATCCCGGCCGCCTTGGAAGCAATTGCCTTCCAATAAATATTGTAACTTAAAATATTGTAAAGTAAAAATCACATAAAGTTTCTGAAATAAAAATAGTTTAAACAGTGTCTTGCAAAAGCTCACATAATTGTGTCACTGCACGTTTCACTGACCCTGTTGATGTCTTTACTGTCACTACCCTGACGATACCATCGGGTCCAGGATGAAGATCGATGACTCTCCCCATACGCCAATGTAAAGGAGGTGTTTTCTCTAAGTAAAACCAAGGCTCCAAGATTAATGGAACGATGAGATTCTTGTTTCCATTTTGATCGGGATTGTAAAATTGTCAAATAATCGTGGGTCCATTTTTTCCAGAATTGTTGCTGGAGTTTTTGAATCATTTCAAAATGACTTAGATGATTCGTCCTAATATTCAGCAAATTAGGTTCAGGTAATGCTAATAGTGAGTCACCCACTAGGAAGTGAGCAGGACACAGAAAGTTGAAATCGTTGGGATTAGAGGTCAATGGGACTAATGGTCTTGAGTTAAGAATGGCTTCAATTTGAGCAAATAATGTATTAATTTCTTCAAAAGTAAATGTGTTGTTACGTGTAAGAGTATGAAGATGTCTTTTAACAGATTTCACTACAGACTCCCAGAGTCCTCCAAAGTGAGGTGATCTTGCCGGAGTAAATTTCCATGTTATGGATTGAGATGTCAAAAATTTAGATGTTTTGTCATTGTGTTTCTGGGTACGTGCTAATTCATACCATTTCTGCAATTCAGTATTTGCGCCTATGTAATTAGTACCATTGTCTGAGTGGATAGTATGACACAAGCCGCGTCTCGAAATGAATCTGCGTAAACAGGCTATGAATGACTCAGTAGATAAATCACTTACTACCTCTAAATGCACTGCTTTGGTTGAAAAACAGATAAAAACGCAAAGATATGCCTTTGAAATACGACGTCCTCTACCTTTAGTTTCTTTTATTAAAAACGGTCCTGCATAATCTGTTCCACAAACAGAAAATGGCCTAGAAGGGGTTATTCTTGATTGAGGTAAATTTCCCATTAACGATTGGTAATTAATTACATTTTTACGCCGACAGGTTACACATTCTCTTAAAATGCGTTTAATTGTGTTAAGACCGCCAATAGGCCAAAAGCCGCTGTTGCGAATATTACTTAAAACGAATTGTGAACCTGCGTGTAGATTTTTTAAATGAGTATCACGTACTATTAGAGTAGTCAAATGACTCTTTTTTGGTAATATACACGGATGCTTTCTAGAAAATGGCAAATCTGAATTTGTGAGTCTACCTCCAACGCGTAATAATTCATTTTCGTCTAAAAATGGATTTAATGAAAGTAATTTGCTTCGTTTTGGTAATTTTTTATGAATTTTCAAAGAATTAATATCACTGTCAAATTCACTTGATTGTACAATTTTTATGATTATGTTTGTTGCGTTTTGAATTTCACTAATAGTGAGTGGACCAAATGTTCTTAATTCAAGAGAAGTGGAACAATTTTTTATAAATCTTAAACAATATGAGACCACATTTTGTAACATTTTTAAAGTTGAATATTTATTTATTAAATCAATTTTGATGTTTGTATCTGAAGTACAAATTAATGATTTTTTACAAATTTTGATTTCTGGTAGATTAATTTGAGATACGTCCATATTTGATTTTGGCCATAATGTCATGTCTTGACATAACCATGGAGGTCCATGCCACCACAACGAGCAGTTTGCTAAATTCTCAGGTGTCATACCCCTTGAAATTATATCTGCTGGGTTATGAAGTGATCTAATATGATGCCATTGCGAAATATCAGTTGAATTGAGAATATCTGCGACTCGATTCGCTACAAATGACTTTAACTGTGACGGAGATTTTGATAACCACGCTAAGACGATAGTTGAATCACACCAAAAATAGTATTCATTTACTTCAATGTTTATCTGTGCTCGAATTTGAGTTACTAATTTCGCGAGAAGTTGTGCTGCACACAATTCTAATTTAGGTATTGTCAGTGTTTTTAAAGGAGCTACTCGACTTTTAGCACACAATAAATATACAGTATGCTCTCCGTTTGCATTGGTGGATCGCAAATAGATACATGCGCCATAACTTGTTTCACTGGCGTCTGAGAATGCATGAAGTTGCACAGATATTGGTTGTTTACAAAGAACATGTCTAGGGATAATAATCTGATTTAAATAACTTAATTCTGCACGAAATTTAATCCAAAATGTGTATAAATCACTGGGTACTGATTCATCCCAATTTAAATTAAGCTGCCATAGTTTTTGAAGCAATATTTTCGCAGTTACAACGATGGGACCAATTAAACCCAAAGGGTCAAATATTTTGCCAATAGTTGAAAGTATGGTACGTTTTGTTACTTTATGATTATCAGTGACCTTTACTGGAAATTTGAAATTATCTAATTTGGCATCCCAAATTAAGCCTAAAGTTTTAATTGTGTCATTTTCATCGTTAAAGTGCCTAATTGTTGTAGTATATTCAATATCCCTTAAAATATCTTTGCAGTTTGATGCCCATTTTCTAAGTGGAAAACCGGCTGAATGTAATAATGTATTAATTTGTTGAATCAAATTCCTCGCATTTTCAATAGTATCACTACCACTTATTAGATCATCAATATAGAAATCATTCTTCACAATATTAGTTGCTATAGGGTATAACTCTTTATTTTCTTCAGCAATTTGTACAAGGCATCTGGTGGCCAAAAACGGCGCTGACGCGGTACCGTATGTTACCGTATTTAACTGATAAGACTCTAGAGGATCTGATTTGTTTTCACGCCACAAAATGTTTTGCTTAATTCGATCTGATTCGTGCATAATCACTTGCCTATACATTTTTTCACAGTCACTGGTGAATGCATACTCATGTGTACGGAAACGTAAAATTATTGAAAATAGATCTGACTGGACAGTGGGTCCGACCATTAGTGTGTCATTCAATGAAATACCAGATGTAGTTTTACAGGATCCATCAAATACTACGCGCAATTTTGAAGTAAGACTGTCAGATTTGAAAACAGCATGATGCGGTAAAAAATAAGCCATACTCAATTCATGATTTGTATAATTAACAGGGGACATATGATTTAACTCTAAGTATTCCCGCATAAATTTAACATAAGACCTTTTCATTACTTCATCAGATTCGAAACGATTTTCTAACGCATAAAAACGACGTTTTGCAATATCATAAGACTCGCCTAAATTATGAATATTATCCTTGAACGGTAGCCGAACTACAAATTTTCCGTTTTCATTTTTGTTGTTGTTTGTATAAAAAAGTTTTCGCATTGTGCTTCTTCTGTTGTGAGCAGTGTAGGTGCAACTACCTCCTCTAATTTCCAAAACGACGTTAATTGCTGTTGAATATTATAATTGTCATTATTTGTGGTTAATAAACAAGAGAAACACGATAAATTGTGATTTTTTTCATAAGTTTTTTGTAAAAGTAAGGGACCAGAAATCACCCAACCGAAGTGCGTTTTCTGCGCTACAGGCAAATTTTTCCCGAGCGATACTTGACCAATACATATTATTTTCCAAAATAATTCTGCCCCTAACAATATCTGTATGTCACTTGTTTTGTTAAATTGAGGATCCGCTAGTTGTAAATTATTAGGAATTTTTATTTGTTCTAAATTAAAACTAGACTGCGGTAAATTTTGTGTTATTTGTGGTAAAACTAAACATGAAATTGTACAATTGAATTCATTGTATAAAGACTGAATTTTAATTTTAGTTTCATGAAAAACTTTCGATTCTGAGTTATTTATTCCTAATATAGGTAAATTAATACGTTTGCTTTTGAGACCTAACCTGTCAAATAAATCTTGCACTATAAAATTTGACTGAGAAGCCGAGTCTAATAATAAACGACATTTTAATTTATTGCCTTGATTGTCAGAAACATAAACAAGGGCTGTCGGGAGTAACACTTGGCTTTTTTGCATACGCACAACTGAGACCCACAGGTGCACTATCAGCTGACCCGGCGGCCGTATCATTCGGTGTGCTAGAATTTTTCATCGCATTTGCAGCTTCACCGACACTCAAGTTTTTTGTTTCTCTGTCCAAATGCAAAAAAGTACTGTGCTTTAAATTACATTTTTTACACGTGGACGCAGTACATTCCTTTGTTTGATGGTTATTTCTAAAACAGTTTTTGCATAACTTTCTGTTTGATATTTCATTGATTCTCTCCCGTACCGAGAGATCTAAAAATGTTTTGCATTTATATATAGGATGTTCCCCATTACAAAATTTGCATGTTTGGTTATTAATTGCTACGTATGATCTGACATTTGTTCTTTCACTATGATTAGTACCTGAATTCCGTTTATTTGAATTGTAAGCACGTAAATATTTGCATCTTTTTGTTAAAAATGATGTTAAGTCTTCAATGGTAGGCAAATCTTGAAAATCTGATTTTAATTTTTCCCATTCTCTTTTAGTGTAAGGATCAAATTTGGTGGAAATTAAATAAACAATGAGTACATCCCAGTACTGAGTAGGCTGTTTTAACATTTTTAGTGCTCGCAAATGTTTCAAAGAATTGTTTAATAATTGCTGTAATTCTACATGTGATTCTTTTGCTAAACTTTCTTGATTAAAAAGTGCTTTTATATGACTTTCTATAATACTGGCTTTATTTTCGTAATTTTCGTTTAAAAGCTGCCATGCTACATTATAGTTTTCTGATGTAATTTCTAATTCTTGTATAACCTGCGCCGCTTCACCTTTTAAACTAGATTTTAGGTAATGAAATTTCTGTACATCCGGTACTGAGTTATTTTCATGTATTAATGATTTAAATGAATTATAAAACGTTAACCACTGATCAGGTTCCCCAGAAAAATCAGGTAAAGAAATAGAAGGTAATTTAATGCTTTGTAAATTGCGTATTTGTGTATTATCTACTAAGCCACTCACAGCTATATTCGCGTTATTTACTGGATTAATATTTTGATTTGCTATAGAAATGCTATGAATTGACGTACCGTCTGAATTACTTCTACTTTTTGACTTTCATTATCAGAATTTGACTCGATTAGTACACATGCTATATTTTTTAAGCTGAAATAACTATTTTCAAATGTCTCACGCTCATATTCATGATTATTTGAATTTTCAGAGTTATCGTCTAATAATTCGATTTGCTCTTGAACTGTATTGAAATCATCTAGACAAGAATCAAATTTGCTTAAACGTAATCGCAATTCTTTTATTTGTGTACTGTTTGATTTGTCTATTTTGTCTAGGTATGTTTTGAATCTAGTAAGATTACCTTTTAGGTTACTTCGTTTTTTAAGTAAAATCTGTATTTCGCTAGTAGACACAGTGAATACTGTTTGATTAAAAATTTATAATGTGTAATGAAAATGTAATTATTTGCCCAATAGTAGGATCAAATGAATAATTTTAAGGAAGATGACTCACGTGCTGATTGTAGCGGGAGCGCTGCCTAGCTTGTAATGATGTATGAATTGACTGTTTCACTGGATTAATGAATTATTTGCCGATAACCTCTTCTTTGATGACATCTAAGGGCTGTTAATACGGACGAAGGACCATGTTCATGTGCTGTTGAAGGTGGATGAAATGAATTATGTATTTTGTCACTAGAGAAACTTTATTGGAAATCGACAATCGACATGTGTTCTCTCTTACAGCTAGATTAACACTGCGGCGTTCAGAGCTCGCATGATCGCATTTTACATATAAGGGCTGTACAAAAATTTATGAACCAAACAACCCCTTAAATATTCTCATATCATTAAGGAACACCCTGTATTTTTGCTACAATTATATGAATATGCATTGCAATATTTTTTCCGTGTTGTAATCCTTTTAAGCAGTCTTTAATTCCTGATCTCTGAATTGTTTCATTTAGATAATTTAAGCAAAATTACTGGGATTGTACGTGTTTAGGCAGACAAATTGCTGCACAAATAGTACCAAGCTGCCACCATTCAAGGCGACTAATAAATTCAGAGAATAATGTTTCCAAATTTCATACTCCCTCGCTTAGCAGGCTGTATAATTTGCAGAGGAATAAAGTTGATAAAAATAGCGAAAGTAGCCTTACACTACACTAAAATGTCTACTGTATAAAATTTGCATACGAAACAATGTGTTTCGTATATAATTTAGTTAGCGAGGTTGCGAGAACATGAATATATTCATTTTTACATGATAAGCGAAAGATTTAGTGTCTAAAGCCGCATACACACTTCAGACGCTGGAGGAACGGGGTCCAAGTAGGTTGTGATAGGCGAACGTGTATGTATTTTGTAAATTTGATAACATCGATCGCATGTGCTTTAAAATGTCGCACATTTCAAATTATTTTCTGTTGTGGTTTGAAAAAATGTAAAATTTGCACAAGATAAAGTACCAATTTTATTTTTAAAATATTTTCTTGAAAATTTGCAGAAACATTTGTAGTAAAAATAGATTATTTTATTCAAAATTTACATTCTTTCAAGTGATAACACAACTAAAGTTGTTTTAAATAATTTTTTTGAAATAAAAATACAAAATATCAAAAGGTAGACATTATTTGATTTGTAGTTCTCCATGTCTTTGTAAATTGTATTCAGCATACCATTGTACCTATAACCACATATTACTACCATACTTACTTCTTTGATCTTTTGTGAAAATGCCGCAATGCCCTTGGATATTTAAATTAGATTAGCATATATCTACTGTAAAATATGGCCCAATGAAATGTTTAAAACATTTCAATATACAACTTAATAAAAAGCGGAAAATAATTTAATGAATTTTAGAAAATACAGTTTTTGTTCATATTTTACAAGATTAATTTTAATATGGCTGCTGCATAATAGATACAGAGTCTTCATAAATGATTACAAGCCACGTGACTAGGAATGTGATTCTCGAAGAGCAACTCGTATGCGAATAGATTTCTTGTCTCTCTCAATTGCCGTAGTGAGGAAAAGGTTATTCGCATATGAATTGCTCTGCGATTGATTTGAGAATCTCGGCCCTGATCACGTGGCTTGTAATCATTTATGAAGGCACTGTACATTTTTATTATTATTAAAAAAAAATTGAATAAAACGGAATTGGCTTCACAAATACAAATTTCATTTTGCCTTTTTTAATCTGAAATGCTGCCTCTTTGTTTACAAAAGGTACAACATATTTTCTCTATACTTTCTATGAGTAAATTGCATTATTAAATAATATTACAAATTTATTTCATAATCTATTTGCATTTACAAATAAACACATTATCCTGATGAATATCAGTTTCAAATTTTCCTTTTTTGAAAACCAATAAGTGTTTTCACAATTTCTGTGCGCACAGTTAATTTTGTTGTATGAATATAATAATAACAACAATAACTAACAATACGTGTCTACACCGCCAAGGCCAAAATTAGAGCACATTAAAAGAGATACACTTTTCTGAAAACCATGGGGTATAGCAATTACCCGTTTAAACTTGGATATCGTTTAGCTGGGCAAATGAGGTCTTTACGTTTGTAATTAAGAGAAGAGGAAGAAATATTATTTATCAATGAAGGGTTCGTCTAAGAGATTTAGACTTATATGTATATTAGTTAAAAAAATATGTTAAAATATAAGGTCCGTCATGTGCTAAGCGCATGCGTATCTAATCTCTTTACCTTGGATAAATAAGCTTTCACTTTCAAATTATTAAAAGTTGGCATGACACTTGTACTTAAACAAAATATTTTGCATGGCTAAGTTAATACTATTGTTAAAATCAGTTATAAGAAACATGTCTATGACAGAACACAAACATTTAGCCGTGATGTGGCAACGCAAGTGTGACGTTGGTCATTTCACCGCTCGACGCTGTGACTAGCGAATTGTTGTCAATATGCAGTGCTGTATTACCGAGGGTTATGGTGGATTTGCTTCAATTTAAGAAGTCGAGTATTTTTTTATTTTCTTAATAACATTATAACTGAATCATCCTGTATATGCTATAACAACAATTTTGTTTTGTATTTGATTGAATCAGTGTTAGTTTATAGCTAGTACCTAACCTTCTCATAATTATTGTGTGTGTGTGTGTGAGGGTGTGTATGTGTGTGTTTGTCGTAGACAGGCCTGTTATCATTTATAATTAAATAAAACATGCTTATGATGCATAGGTTGATAAAGTTCTAGTCACTGAACTAACTGGTCTAGACTTCTCCAAGCTACGTCAACATCATACTGGCAGAATTTATCACTGAAAGTATTTGTATTTTGTTTTGTTTGCAACTCTTACTAAAGTTTAACATCTGGAAATGATTGAGGACTTAACATTAGTCACCTCAATTCATATAGAAATATATAGTATATATTCTCAACAAAATCCTATATGGTAGGTATCGTAAGTTACGATTCTGTTGGCCACATGTCATGATAAATCTCAGAATGTTTTAGTTTTGAAATTCAAAAATATTAGTTTTAAAAACATATTTTTTCTAATTTTACTAGCCAGTTTTATTTGAGATGCCTCTAGTTTCGATTCTATGGCATGTAATTCAAATTATAATTTTAGTTTGAACGTCCCCAAGATTCCTAAACACTCCTCCTGGTTGCCTATAAATTTTCGTCCAATAGCATTGCAGTATTTTTTAAACCTGATGATGGTATTTAATTTGATTTCCGCCATCCAACTCAGTGTTAGTTATATTTGAATTTTCAGTTATGTTTCAAGTTCATCGAGTGCATATGCAGCAGCACAATTAGCATTACCTATTCATACAAATACCATATATTTTTACCTTTTAAGTGGTCATAAAACAGCATCAAAATTGAATAACAATTAATCTTAAAAGCGTAGGTATCACGCCTCTACCAATTCTATTTTTACCTACATTGAAATTTTAATGTAAAAAATACTTAAAAGATTCCCTTATAATAAATTTATACATTTACATTATGCTCGGGTGTGGAAATTAAAGGTTGAAGACTTTTGGAACCGTATTTACTTACCCCATAATTAGAATTTTCGTAAACCTCATCTGTACTTATCAGGTCAGAAAATTGGACCAACTTGAGGCAAAAAAATTACACAATTTTCTTGACAATCATTATTATTTATTTGCTGAAGCAATATATAAAAGAAATGCAATATGAGAATAGGTATACTATTTGTTACAAGCAAATGGGAAATACAAGTGGTACAACACAGTCTCCGTTACTGTTCAGTTGTAGGTACTTACTTAACTGTACGATTTTGTCTACATTTATCTTATTCGATTAAACAATTTAAAATTACATTGGTAACTGGAATTTTCGGTACCACACTTGTCTTATTATGACTTTCGAGACTGAAAGTTCACTTACTATCTTTTTTATTGTTTTTTTATATTGTGAACAGCCTTCACAGGATAAGGCCAAAAAAAAAATGCTGAAATGATTGATCTAATGTCGAGTCTAATGTAATAGCTGTATACAGCACATGACAAGAATTTGTAGGTTATAATTTCTTTGAAGCTCATTTTTCTTCTACAACATATGTCTTTAAGTTCTTCTGCATGAAAATGCATTTTCTCTTACTTCTTCTAGCACTTTCCATTCCGCTCTCTTCTTAATTACGGTTCTTTTGGGACATTATGGAAAGTAGTTCGCCAGTTTCCTTTCTTCATTTTAGTTTTACATTTAGCCACAATATAAATTGTGCCCCCAGAATTATAACGCAATATAATTTGAGATTTGACATAAAAGTATGTATTCTCAACAGCACTGAAATAACAACCAAAACGTAAACGTAACAAATACCAGAACAACAATTGTTACGTCAAAACACGAAAATAATAACACGGGACATAGGGATGCTTTTAAAATACAAGTAAAAGCCAAAATTTATTAGCAAGCGTGATATTTTGGATTCAAATTTGTGGGCAGGCGGAGCGAAGGGAATTAGCAGTTTTTAGGGAATCTCGGTTAAAGGATCTCGGAACGTCCCTCATGTTGAACGTGAGTTAACAGCAGTTTAATAGAGTTACACAAATTACATATGGTGACCGGCTGGTGGGTTCTTTTTTTCTACCTGGTAATTTGACTGGCTAAATGTATTTGTCATTACTGGAAGACGCTATTGACCCTGCCTTGACTGATATTAATAAAAATGTTCCAGAGTATGATGAAGATCATTTGATTTTTCAACAGGACGGTGCTCCTCTGCATTATGCGTTAATTATCCATCAGTATTTGGACCAACGTTTTTAACGGAATTGGATCGGGAGAAGACGCAGCAATGAGTGGCCTCCACGATCACCGGATTTATTGCCCCTTGATTTTTTTTGTCGGGATGCCTAAAAAGTAAAAAAACACAGCCAGCATCGCTGCAAGATTTGCGTCAAAGAATCGTCGACGAATGCCGTCGAATTACTCCGGAAATGCTCCAGAATGTACGCGAACGTTTCGAACAAAATCTTTATTCTTGTATGGAAGCGGGCGGTCATGAGTTTGAACCTTTAATCAACTAAGTAGTAAGTAAGAAACTAAACATAATTTAAATTTTAAAATGTAAATTTTTTCAAGGTATTTTAAAATTTTAAAAAGGCTGTTCTTGTAAAGAGAATTGTAAGAGCTTTCAAAAGAAATATTACTCAACCCCCAATGTCATTTAAATATTTTAGGGTGATGCTTACCCTTGCTTGGGGGCGAAAGTGGCGGTGTCAAACATACCAGCAAAGAAAGTCTCCCTTTAATCTAAAATCGACGGGTCTGAGCGTTTTTCTGCAATCTTGATACAGTTGCGGAAAATGGCTCTGTCTCGTTTTCATTTGGTCGCCCTGCTGTATGTATCCGTAAAATGTTTACGCTGAACTTGAATATAAAAAAAGCACGAAGATACCGTTAATATTATCTGTTATGAACTTGGTGTATTGTACCTAGGTATATGTTTTTTGATAAGTTTGTGAAGCGTGAAATAAATTAAGAGTAGAATAGACGCAGGAATAATTAATAGCATCATGTTTCATAGCGCCCTACTTTTAAGCCAAAATTGTAAATCGTAGCATTCAGTCAGTTGAAAAATAACTTCTAATTAATAGTCTTTTACGTCTTAATAAATGCTAAACTAATTGTTCCATCAATTAAACTAATTGTTCCTCCATCCGTCTAAGTGGAAATTAACGTGCCTTGTTTTTACTCTTAAGTTTTTACACGGTAGATATAATTAATCACTACGTATTTTTAGCAGTTTTTATTCTGGAAATAAGAAAAATTCTGAATAGGTTTTTAGGCATGAAAAAAAAAAAATAAAATACTAATTTTGCATTATTGATTCTTTAATCACATCATTTTGCTTCAATTCGGCGTGAAAAGCGATGTAGAGATATTGACAGGAGTGCATCCTCCATTTTAGTTTAAGGGGAAGGGGAGAAGTTTTGTAAAACGTAAACTAAATTTTGTGTAGAATTAGATTTGCTTTGAAAAATATAAAGTTTATAGAGCGTTACTTAAAGAAAAAAATGTCAGTTGTAGGTAATATCCATACAGAAAAATAAATAAACAATCTTATAAACAAAAACAATTTAATAACAACATCTAGTCTTCTCATTTTGTTAATAAATAATAATAATTACAAATTTTATTATATATTGTTTTCATTTGACCGAATGTCTCTGGGTCAGGGGTGTAGTTAACCCATTTACGCTCCCTTCCTCTTGGATTATTGATATAGATTCTGTCTAATTTTGTACAGGTCCTCTTTGAGATACCGACGCGTATATGTTTTAATTAGGATAGAAAATATATGAAATAAATTTTGAACAATTCTGTACTGAAGTGACAATATCCACTAAATTGTAAAGATGTTAAAGATGACTTTTGAAATTTTGGTAACTTTTGGAATAAGTTATTCCTGTTCAAATTAAAAATGTTTGAAACAAGGGATAGAAGTAGCTGTGCTACTACGCGTTAAGCCCGCATTTCATTGAGACTGGTCCGGCCTAGGCTAGTGGCTGGAACAAGTGCAGCTATAAACTAATTGGGCTGCATTTCTAGCATATTTTTTTAGTTACGTACACTCCATAGACAAATTTTTCATTTGAATTATGTTCAGTATACGTTAGACCAGCGACAGTGAAGACGAAGGGCTTGCGAGCAAAAAGAAAACGAAAAGTTAAGATACTGGGTACACGATATTACCGTCTTTTAATAAATTAAGAAAAATGCCTGGCTGGAGGTAGTTAAAATTACGGGAATAATTAAAAGACGGTAATATCGTGTACCGAGCGAGCGAGCGCTTCGTCTTCACTGTCGCTGGTCTACATGACTGTGTATACTGAACATAATTCAAATGAAAAATTTGTCTCTGGAGTGTACGTAACTAAAAAAATATGCTAGAAATGCAGCCTAATTAGTTTATAGCTGCACTTGTTCCAACCACTAGCCTAGGCCGGACCAGCCTCAATGAAATGCGGCCTTTAGTCATAGTCCCTACTGTCGGATTAGACAGCCTTAAAACAGCTAACGTTATTCGTCGGTTTCTTTATCTATAGTATACTGATGATAGTTAATAAGCTCCAAATCGGTATATGTCTGGTGGGCTGCTGACGAGTGACGTTAGCTGTTTGCTATAGGTTCTCCAGCTGTAATTCAATACTGGTCGGGGCAATAGCCTGCAGAGTATTTGTTTCCTGGAATTCCGTATTTGCATGTTTGAAACATTATTTTTAAGACTTTTTAAGGAAATATATTTCGGTACTCGATAATAGTCGTTCCAACTGTCGCATCGCGTCATACAATGTTAAGACAAAAAAATTAGGTACTGCAAACTTTGCACGTTCTCAGAGCACCATGACATATAATCCATCCAACAATGATTGAGAATTGAATGACCATTAAGGGTCAGATTCATCCTCAGGCAGAACCATGAATATTATTGGGCACATGTTTACCGCGACATCGTTCTGCTAAAGCATTTTCACTTAACCATAAATTAAATTCATCAACTGCAAATTGCTATACCCGTAAGCCGTATTTTAATATTTGAAAAACTAATGTAATTACTTGCATCACAAAAAAGTTAATACGATAAGTAATCGGATATTTGAAATCGCCGAGCTAGAGACTACAGTAATCCAGCGATGTAAGGCTTGTTCACACAGAAGTCAGAAACTAGTTTCCAACTGTCAGAAATATTCGACCAACTACTTCTTAAACTACATGCACTGAAAATATATTCACAACTTAATTGGTCGAATATTTCTAACAGTTTGAAACCAATTAGTGCCTCTTGTGAGAACAGACCTGTAAAGGTTGAAACTAATAGAACTTCAATAATTTTTTTCTCGGAAACAATTTTTTTACGATATTGACTTCATTTTTCATGACTCATATACTCCCAAATTTTTTTAGATAAGTTCTTAATCACCTTGTATTGTACTGAATTATTATTTGATGATATAAGTTTTCACAACGACTGAGAACGTATTTTGGTAGGAACCTGCTATATTTTTTTACTTAAAATAAGATGTTCCCCAAACAATCTCTTTATTTTTCCAAAAGCTGTCCTCTGTAAAAAAAACGTAAGATACATTATTTGTCCTATATGAACCAAAGAGTTTAAAAATTGACATACATATATTTGCCAACAAAATGCGAATGTATGCCAACACTAATGGAAAAAATCTGAGTCGTCATTAAATTTTTGCACATAATTTGGAAATACCCTGTATAGATATAATGTTGGGTAAAACGTAATTGTGTCCCCATAAAGAACAAAAAGATTAATATGTATTTCTACTAAAACCGAATAAAGCAAGTTTTCAACTTGTCTGATCTACTTTATTTAATAAAATATAGAACACACTTTCAATATATTTTCAGCTTACTTTTGTATTGCTGTAGATGACATACCTGCCTACGCAAAAAGCCTGCTGGCATTGTTAAACAGGACAATATGAACCTTGAAATTAAACTCTTCACAAATAATGTATTATTATTTATTTTTTTGGGTACTTACAGCCCTATATTATATTTCCAGAATAATAAGACCCTTATTACAACATTTACCAGTGCAATTTTCTGCTATAAAATAGATAGTTCAAAATCAGCTGTTCTACAGGGATGTCAGGTAACCCCGAGGTGATTGATGAGCTCAAGTAATGGTAGAAGTTCCTATAAGAAAACACATTAATTATTAAACAATGACGGTTAACTGAAGTATTTTTTTTTCTGAGACAATTTACATAATGCGTATCTAATCGTGGTTGTAAATTTAATGTAGTGACGTTAGTACGTACTATACAGAGTGTTTCTTAAGTAGAGATAAAAAATCTAGGTGCCAAAAATAAAGATATAAATGTGCGGTCTCAAGACAGCAATTGTTCAGCTACAGCACGTTTAATCAAATTCGGTGTGCATATTTATTATGACAGTAGATGTGACACAAAAAATTACCAGCATTATACACTTACCAGTTGCGGAAGTGTGGGTATCCTCGATCATTATTTGCCAAGAAAATATAGCACCCTGTATAACATTACAAATAAAATAGGTCATCGTATGCACAATTGCATTATCTTCACACTTTGTTTCTTTACACTTTTTTGTATTCCAAACCGATTAACAACAAAATTCATTTATTTCATCAGGTGTATTTTTACACAGTTACTTAAATTACTTAGGTAAATATATCTTAGGGAGGCCATGCAAAACAAGAATAATAAGAAGTTGTCATATTATTTAATATCGTGTATTGTCAAATTAAGTTTATTTTTTAAAAAGATTAAGATTTAATAATGCTTATGCTTATATTGTATTGTCACGGATTTCCCAATCCGAATTTTTGTTACTGCCAGAAAAACATTTTGTTAATTAATCACTTATCTTTATTAACACTCTGTACACTGCCGAATACTAATTATAGCTCAACTAAACACTATTTAATTAATCGCTATCTGAATCGCTCTGAATCTCCAGGAAATTTCCAACTAAACACCCCAGTTCAAGACTGTAATACAAGACTGACTAACTCGGCCGTTTATTCTTCTTTTATAGACCAAACGAATATTCCAGGTATTTTTTAGTATCTCTAGATCCATTTTCTCGAAAGACTCGAACGCTTCTCGCCGTTTTCCCAGTCCCGCCTCGATGCACGGCATTTTGTTTGTTTACCAGAATCGCGTAGGGGCGATCGGGGCAATCTTGCGTTTTGCGATACCACAGTCGTCGAATCGGGTGCGAGCGGGGCAAATTCTGTGAAAATATGCATATTCAAATGCTGAAATGGACAATATTGTTTATATTTATGGCCTTGCAGATGGAAATGATACTGAGGCAGGCAAACTTATATCCTAACCTAGATCCTAACGTGATTGGAAAAGGCACTCAGGAACCAAGTTAACCCAGATCACCCGATATGAGCCCTAGTGAAGATAATACAATGGCGCATATGATGACCTATTTTATTTCTAATATTACACAGGGTGATATATATTTTTTTAGCAAATAATGATCGATGATAGTCACACCTACGCCACTGGTAGGTTTCTAAAAATAGTCAATTAACAACAATTTTTTTTTTAATATTTGACACGCTGTAGCTGGACAATGACTGTCCCAAAACCCAACATTTATATAACAAAAAAACTCTTATTTTTGACCATAATACGCCCCTGGATTTTTGATCTCTACTTTACAAAGACTCTATGCCAAAATAATTCATATTCCCAATTATAGTCGTTTTGCGAAAAGTTGTTTACTTTATAAGTTTCCATGTCAGAGTTACTTCTGAGGAAGAGGGCTATGTCTCTCGAAATGTCAAGAAACCTTAACCAAAGTTTACTGAATAAATATAAGTTATACCACTCTCTGTCGGCACTTTGATGTTTTGAGATCAAAGCCGTACCGCCGCACGTAAAGTGTCGCAAAAAATTACCAATTACGAGGAACTTAAAAAAGTAGTTTCATTGCAATTGGTAAATATTTATATACGAGGAATATTCCAAAAGTGTGATGTAAAGCTGCTTATTGTATAAATAAAATATTGGTAATGTAATAAATATAAATATTATAAAGCAATTATAGGTAAATGTATAAAGTTTTAATCTTGGAAGTCGTATATATTGACTTGACGTAAATTTTAAAATAAAATATAACGTACTCTACGTACTTTATATAAAATAAAGTAGCCATGAAGAAAATTTGCAATAAAATGTTTATTTAAATGTTAAAAAAAAACGATATACATTATTTTAAAACTAAAATAGGAAATAATATAATCTATATTGTTTACAAGTTACAAATCCTGCAATATAGGTTTTTACTTGCTCCTTTAATGCAGCTTTCTTGGACTCCTACACGATCGTGTTTGTGACGTTTGGCAATAAAAAATACTCAAATGAAAACCCAATGTATGTATGTCCAGGCCATTTTTTAGTACTTAATATTATTTAAGTGATTTGGGTATTTCTATATGTCCTATATTAATTAATTTGGAACAAATTATTTTAATTTATTTAAAGATGTTATTGTACATACCATTTCAATATATACTGTTTTTGCACAGGTATCACTTAGAATCGGTGTATGAGTTTGAATTTCAGTATCTTGAAATTTTGACGCCAACATAGCTTTGGTATTATTGTTATCAGAAACTCTGCTTGAACCAAACATGTACCTACTTACATAATTATTTCACATTACACTTTTTTTAATAATTACCATTATAAAATAAATAAATAATTATAAAGAACTTACTTCTTGCTTTATACAAAAACAATGTTTGATGATTCATTTGAAAAATGTTTGCTTCAAAATTTATTTTTTTTCTTCCAGTAAATCCTAACTGACTCTTGCCAATCTGGCATCTGCAAAAATTTTTTTTACATAATATGTATACTAGCGAGGCATGTCAAATTTCCCGTAAAAAAAAAACAAGAACACGTAAATATGCGTCAAGAAGGAAAAATACAATTATGTATCTGTTATTTTAAACAAAATGTACATAAAACCATAGTTTATACCAAGAGTAAATCTTTAATTTCGTAAACTTTGATAAAACAAATGGTTTATAATTTAAAATACCGTCTAAATACAATTTTTCAAATGAAGATTCTATTTTTTATCGGCGTACCGCGTAAAATTACCTGTTTCTCTATATTAGTTGATGATGTATAAAATACATACCTTGCTAACTCGACTACTGAAATTTAATACATAAAGTTTAATATTACATAGTTACTGACGAAAAGAACGTTTATTTGTTTCGCTTGAAATGTTTTTAACTTTAGAAATAGAAAACTACCAATCTTCTCTTGTTAATGAACAAATGGAAATTTTTATGAAAACAATAATGTGCACACAACTGATTTTTTTTATTGTATTGCAGGGTAAAAGAAACATATTTTACTGTATTTATTTACAATATTTGTGATAAAAACATTACATATTGTAGTGTTTAAAAGAATTTATTTGTGGCATTTCTTAGTTACTTATCTTCGCTTGAGTATTTTTCCACTTGAATAAAAATTAACAAATTGAAATAATTAAATGTTGTGTTCAAAATGGTGCTCTTCACTTGTTATGCATAAATTTACCCTCCTGTGCATATTTGCAAATGCATTTTGTAGCTGTTTTTCTGTGATGTTGTTGATTTCTCGAATAATTGCAGCTTCTAATTCTTTGATAGTGTGTATCACTGTCTTAAATATAGTGTTTTTCTAATGTCCAAACAAAAAATAATCCAACGTAGTTAAATCCGGAGACCTAGCTGGCCACAAACCTGCACTAATCAGTCGATTGCCATAAAATTGCTCTAAAAATTGAATTGTTGCTCTTGCAGTGTGTGCTGTTGCTCCATATTGCTGAAAGTAACCTTCTTGCAGCTCGTCATGATGTAACTGTTCTAAAAATGGCTTTAAAATAAGGGTTCGATATCTTTCAGCATTTATAGTTTCGTAGAAGAATATAGGCCCTACTATACGTCTTCTTGATATCGCTGTCCAAACACCAACTTTTACTGGTTTCTACAAATGTATGAGGATTTTCTGCAGCCCAAGTTCTATAATTTTGGCTATTTACATAACCAGATAAATGAAACCATGCTTCGTCAGTGAAAAATTATAAGTTCAATAAGTTACGATTCATGTTTTCTTGAAACCATTCACAATAGTGTAGTCGTCTTCCATAGTCAATGGGATGTAATTCTTGCACAACAGTTACCTTGTATGGGTGTAAATGCAACTGTTTTTTTTAAAAAACCTTGTGACATGTTCCAACTGAAAGTCTTAAAAATAAAAATTTTTGGTTATTGACTATAATTCGATACCGGTTTCAAATAAAAATTTCATAATTGATATATGTTAGAGATGCAATCTAAATTAATCTTTCAGTTATTCGTTTCTGTATATTATCAACGACATTTTCTGTCAGTACAATTATTGGTCTGCCTGAAGATTTTCCTTTGCAAATGCATTGTTTATTTTCAAATAGTTTGACGATAGTATACTTTCGGTATGAGAATGTGTCATCGTTAATGTTTGCCATTGGAAACTCGGTCATAAATTGCTCAATGCAAGATTGTAAGGAGTATGTCCACAACCCGTCTTCATTTCTAGTCTCACTCGGAAAATGTGCCTTTAAAAAAAAGCATCTTGCTCAACAGTAAAAGGCATACTGCTCTGAACTGAAATAAGAATATTATTAACCTCAAAATTTTGTTTTTGTTAGAACTTACCAGTAATACGACGAAGTACCAAAAGTTTAGCTATAAAAACAACTGATTAGTTTGAAATATGTATGATTTATTAATGAAGCAAGGGAAAACAATAAGACACTAGAAAATCGCAAGGATAAAATAAATCAACAACGGCGCGGGAAATAGCGATAAGACGAACGCTACAGAAATGCCAATTTTGCGGCACACGTTCTAATGATTCGTTTACAATGAGCAATGCGAAACGCTTCTCACGCGCGAGATGGTGCGAATTGGTTGAATAAAATGTCAATAATAAATTACACCAATCACAGCCGTTGAAATCACAGCCGCGTAATAATGTGTTTTAATGTAACCTTGGTGTTTTTCTTTTAGTAACTTATAAAGTTACCAGAATTTAATTGCCGACATCAAGGAAATAAAATAACAGTTTCAAAGAATGTTACTGGTCACCTGGCTTGTAATCATTTATGAAGGCTCTGTATATTTATTCTGTAAACTTTGCCTAAACCGACGATGTGGCAACCAGCCCAAAAATGTTCAACAACCAGTATCTATTTTTTTTATCTCTATTCAATAATTATTTAAAGAATTTAATCTATTTACTAACCTCTGGAGTGGGAACCTTTCTTAAACAGTAAAAAAATGTTACAAAAGCTAATAATAAGGAATATATGGGTAGATATTGATAGGAATTGTAGGAGATTTGATACATATTAGCTTAAAATACCTTTCTTAAACAGTAAAAAAACCAGTATTTACTAAAATCATTTGTTATCTTTTTTTTAAGAAATATGTTATAAACGATCGATCTCTATAATATGTAATATTAATTAGACGTTGGAAACTGTCCAACTGTTCAAAGACAAAATTTTATTTATAATTTCGTTTAGTTTAATTATTATTGTTTATCGATAATTGAGAATGGCAATCTTGTCACGCATGGTTGCTTTCTATTTTCGTTTTCAATCCCGTCGCGGAAACTTTTGTAGCTCGACCACTCCACCGAACAGGAGGGATTTTAATTTTAATTTAAGTATCCTTGATTGGATCGCGTTGGTGGCGCGTTTTCAGACTCGTCCTTGGGAAGAGTGGCACTTGTTTTCAAGCACCTCAAGCAGTAGCTTGTCTCGCGGTTTTAATTTAGCAATGATAAATCGAGAAACGTACACTGGTAGTTAAACTGATTACTTACGGATTTATGTATACTTTATTTTGAATTAAAATGTATAATTAAAGATTATTAAGGTCTACGGGTATATAAGAGTCGTATATTTCAGTGTCGTACTTTGTTTTCTTTGTATACGAAGTCAACCTTACATAATGAGACGGAGAAGAATATCAAAGAGACCTATAAGTTAGTCAGTGAATTATGCTTTCTATACACATTTTTTAAATGAGAAGAATCCAATCCATAAAAAAGTTCTGAAGAGAAATGTTCGAGGAGTTGATTATTTCAACTACTAACTACTAAACTACTCCTTAGTTTTTCAAAAAAAAGTATTAGTAGATAATGTTCAACAGTTAGGTTTCTCTAGCTTAATATACAGGGAAACATTAAATTATTTTTTTTTCCTGTTTTGTTTTTTTGAATGGGTGTGAAGTTTTAAGGGAGGGTTTTTTAAAAAATGGTACGTAACAGACCCTGTATACAGAGTTCGAATAAGCAAAACAATTGCACTAGAATTTATTGCTGTTTTGTTGCTTTAATATAATCTAAATGACAATTATATTGGCCAGGATTCACAGTCTAAGCAGTATTGCCCGTTGTAGTGGGAGGATCTCATATCCTTGCTCCACATCAAATATTTAATAACTATTCAAACTAACACAATAAATCAGACTAAAGAAGCATGTTAATAGAAACGAAATTTTAGGCCAGATGTGGAGAGTGGATCAACTTATTAGAATATTAACCGATGGGCGTGTACACTCCCACTTACATTGCATCTATCCTAATTAAGGGCAGTGTTCATTCCCATACATCATATTGCAATAATAATGACACTCCCTCAAAACAGTTTTTGAACTTCTGGAAATTCTGAGTACAAATTTTATTAAATTTCTATTGTGAAATACGTCAGCAGTCAAAAGAAATCGCAAAATTCGCTTTAAAGAGTGCCATTATTATTGCCAAACGATTGTACTTAGGTTGGATTACAGGATCTCAGAGGCCCACCAGCCTGACTTAAAACATTAGAAAAGCTGTGTGAACGATATATAAGGTCACATCCTAATCAACATGCATACGCTCCCGTGCGATCTACCGACACTGCCCTTCATCAAGTGATGGGCAGGATCAAAAAATCCTTGGACAACAAAGAGTTCACCCTGGGAGTATTCATACACATAGAAGAGGCATTTGATAAAAAACATTTTTTTTAAATGTATTCAGCTCTTGTGGAGACAGTCGTTTCTCCAGCTGTAGCTGGATGTCAAATATACTCACCAAAAGAGCTATATAAATCAATGTGGCTGATGCCTCTGTGAGAGGAGAGCAGTCCCCTGCAACAGTAAGGAAGGTGTTTTATATCACAATAATTGCTGTGGAACTGGGTTCTAGACAGTCTTCTGTGCCACGTCAAATCGGAAGTTGGCATCTACATTGTTACTCATTCAGGTGTCTTTACTATGCTGATTAGTGGAGAAAAAGAAAACTGAGCATCAATCATCGACGCTCCTAAACACTGCACTAACTTTTTCATCGAATGTGGAATACCCTGAAGTCACACTCGATGCCAAGCTAACACAAAAGCTGGGGAATGAAACCAATTGGTGGAATTAGAGGATTACCATTGTGAGACAAATGTTAGCCTACAGGGCTATCATCTGGTGGCCGAAAGTTTTGCAACGAAAGCTCAGTCCAATACATAGATCGCCTGCCTGAGTAGCTCGCAGTCATGCGAACAACACCTACCCTATCAATGAAGGTATGTTATGTCTGCCACCTTTGGATGTCTTTATAAAAGAAGTGACTACTACAACTATGCCTCAAGAACGTTGGTCAAACTGCGAAGAAGTTAGGAGTCGCCTGTGGAATGGGGTTGGCAGAAAAATACACCTTCTGCAGGCAGACACTGACAGTTTTTTTTTACAAATTTGCGTTTGAGAGACTTCACAGTACTAATCAGGAATGAGGAGGAGACCACCAGTAAGGATGCAATCAACATCTTCACAAGCAAATGAAGTGGGATCTATTCCAGATCTCTATAATGTCCGGTATCAATGGGCGTTAGATAGGTATATAACCATAGCAACTAAAGAATTTTTCGAAGGCATACAACGCGCAAAACTATCAGAATATACCCAGGCAGTAGACAGTCACTACTAATCTTATGTCACCATAAGATAATAATAATTATTATTATCATACTGTCGCCAACAGCATATCCGTATGCTTCTAAAATAAATAAAATAAACTGCTTTATAAATGCTAAGTGATAACTTTCAATGAGGTAATGCACGAAACCAATATTATTTGCTAGTAAGGACATAGGGTTAGTTGTGTCATATAATATAATTGTATCATGTAAATCAGTTATATTACAATACATGAACTAATCAGGATGTGTTCTACTCAATTGTTTACAAGTTAGTTACAATTTTCTATTTCAACTAAATTATACAATACGAATAATGAGTAAGAAATTACGTAATTCAGCACATACTGCAGTTGGTGCGTATTAAAATAAACTGCTCCACAGAAGATAAGGAAGTTCACAACCATCGAGATTTATTTTAAAGGTTGATGTTTTGTGTTTTCCAAATGGTTCTAGATAATAAATAAAATGTTTACTTTCATATGAGTGTTTTTTTGCTCACCATTGGGTGACTTTTTCAGTTTTCGGTTAGTTCTTATCTTTGGCCTTTTTAAGATTTTTTGATCAGTCGTTTCGAGTTTATATAGTCAACTCTTATTCAATTGGGTCATTGGAATTATCGAGGCGTTGCTAACTTCTTTCAGGTCAGTGAAAGCGTAATTTCAAGGCTTTAGCATCGATATAGAGAAAGAGGAAATGTTATTGAAAGACCGAGGAGTGGACGCCCAGAATCTACTGCCCCTGCACAAGACTGGTTTCTAACAGTATCCACTCGTAGAGAGCCTCTGAGTACTTTTCGGATCATGTAACAGCGACTTTTAAACGCTTCTGGTGTTGCGGTTTCAATTGAATCAGTTCGTAGAAGACTGCGAGATGTTAATCCACATTCACGACTACTTTTGAGAAGGGTTTCACTGACACAAAATCATATGCGACTTCGGTTGCAATGGGGTAACGAACACGTGGATTGGAATGATCAATGGAGGTCTGTATTGTTCACAAATGAGTCGAAATATAGACGGTTTTCGGATAGTCGGTGTGTTCAAGTATGAATCCTTCCTTTAGTACCAACAAATTGTAGGGTTCATCCATTCAGAGGTGGTACAGTTGCTGTTTGGGGAGGTATTTGTTTTAATGGGCATACAGAGTTGTTGGTGCTTGATGGAAACATGAATACACAGATCTACGTCCAACAAGTCGTCCCTTTGTTTCATGCTGCAATTAGGCCTCGATGATAATGCGCGAATTGTTGTCGATGCCCTGGAATTTCATGATATTACGCACTTGGCACTGCCGCCTCTCTCGCCAGACCTCAGCCAATTGAACACACCTGAGACCAACTACAAAGATCATCAACCACACCCACATATACTTCAGGAACTCAGAGGGTTTTTACCACGCCTGTGGCGAGAAATTGATCAAGACTACTTCAACAACCTGATAGACAGTATGCAAAGGCGTTGCCAGGAAGTCATTTTGTCATTGTTTTAAGAATTTGATTTTGTATTAAAATCACCAAAAATAAAACTTTATCAAAAACTGAAAGTGCTTTCGAAGAAGGAACAAAAAAGGCCACTCGTATAAAAGAGTAAACAAATTATTTTTGAAAAAAAGTTGTCAACCATTAAAAGAAACTCAAGATTTGTGAACTTCATTAACTTTTATGAAGCAGTTTATACTCGTAGGTGAGTATTAGAAAACAATACATATTTCAAATTATTTTGATGACAAATTAGATGAAACTGTAAATACACGGTACACTTGTTACTACAGTTGTGCAATGCCAAACAAATTAATTTAATATTAGATACGTTATTACACTACTGCAGGCCAAGCTTCCAAATTAAAACAACTTGTTGGCACAGTTGATGTTTACCTTCCAGTAAACAAAGCTGATGTGGGTAGATTAACAGTTGGGTTTACTTGTCAAGTCACTATTTTATTAAACTCTCGCATCAAAATGCAGCGTTGGGGCATATTTTTCATTACTGACCTGGCAGCAGTTACAATTACTTGGCACATGAACTATATTATATACTAAATAGGTGAATAAACTCGTTTTCCGAGAAATAGGATTTTATGTGAAAGATGCATTATTAGAGCAAAGTATGCATAATATTCAAATAATATACTTTGCTACGTCTACTTGTCTACGTTTTCTACTTGTAGAATACAGTAGCAATTCCAATTTTAGTAAATTTTGTTGGGACTTAATAGTAACTGTTGGCTTCTGCAAATGTTTATCAAATTTTGTTTTGTTTTTTTTTTGCGACACTATATACTATTATTGTAGTTAAAGTCACTGTCTGATACATTGTATATTGTAATTAAAGTGATAATAAGATACACGAAAAGGGTCTACCGATAATAAAGTTATTGGAAATCCCCTTAGTTCTGCTGAACAGTATGACTTTATTTAAATAGTGCTTGCCCTTATTTTTTCCACAAAAATATAGTTATTGGTTAATAATAGAGAGATAGAGCTATGCTGGATGAGTTTCGTTCTTTGCGTTCGCAAATAATAAGGGATATTGATGCAGCTCATAGTGATTATATTAAGCAAGCTAAAACACATATTAAAGTAAATCCTACTAATTTTTGGTCCTTTTTATACAGACTCAGTGATACGTCGAGCATGCCTAATTATGCCAGGGCGCTTCAATCGTTGACTCATGAGATGTTGTTTTGCACGCAATGTTCAGTCAACATTAATTCATCAGTCATCAAACATGCATATTACTGATCTGAATACTGTTAATAACATGTTACGTGATATTCAAGTAGTATCCAAACATGATGTTTGCTGTGCTTTAAAGAAATTTTAGAATAAATTAACATTCCATTGGTCCCAACCGAATTCCTGCTTTCTTATTGGAGAATTGTGCACCAATCGTTGCTTTTCCACTCAATATTATTTTCAACTTATTCATTACGATGAGCAGGTTATCCGGAAATATATATAACTTTGGCAAATTACTTGAAGTTATCCTAAATATCATTTATTTTCATTCAAAAACGCAAATTACATCTTCGCAGCATTGTTTTATTTCTGGCAATGGCAAATCCACAACAACGAACCGCATCCATATTACGCACTTAATTTCGAATTCTTTGGGTAAAGGTAGTCAGATGGATGTTATTTATACGGATTTATCTAATAAACATTTGATACTTATTTTATTACTTAAACTATGATTCATAGGGCTATCAATCATTTTCTAACGTTTTACCTCATACTTAAGTAATAGAAATTTAAATGTACAAGTTCGTAGCTTTAATTCGGTTAATGTGGTGGCTACATCTCGGGTTCCGCAGGGACCAGTTCTAGGCCCTCTTTTATTTATTATAGTTATTAATGATGCACTCACTAATATTCAGGGAAATGTTTTGTTGTAAGCTGATGACATATAAGTTATTTGCATCGATCGATTGTATTTCTGGCTGTCATTTTTTACAGCCCTCCAAAATAATCTGTGGTGTCAAAATAATAAATTGCCGCTAAATTTATCGAAATGTAATGTTATGACTTTTACAAGGAACATCTCCCGTATTGAATACCATTATAATATTGATAATATGATTCTAAATAACTAGATGCATTCATTTTAAATACGTGGGTGTTATATTTGACTCAATATTAGCGTTGTACCGCATATTAATCATATAGCATCTGCGCTTATAAAAATTTAGGTTC
This sequence comes from Monochamus saltuarius, assembly GCA_025584915.1. Lineage (NCBI taxonomy): Eukaryota > Metazoa > Arthropoda > Insecta > Coleoptera > Cerambycidae > Monochamus > Monochamus saltuarius. Next base: position 30,810,941 of record CM046724.1, read on the forward strand.
TATTTTAAGAAATGCTTAATACTTTTCTGATATATCGACGCTGACTTTACTTTATAATGCTTAAATTGAAGTATGTAGCAGTTGTCTGGAACCCTTAATATGATATCCATATTATTAGCTTGGAAAATGTTCAGAGAAAATTTGTTAAATATTTAAGTTTTATGGTAGATGGTGTTTATCCACCTCGTGGCATTCCAGTCTGATCTATTAGGCAGGTTTAACCTTAACGAGTTAGCCTCTCGTCGTGTTTATTTTTTGTATAAACTTTTATCTAACATGGTAGATTGCCTCGATATTTTGAGTAATATTTACTTTAACATGCCTCATGTTCAGACTTGCACCTATTCATTGTTCTATTTGCCTATTTCTAGAACAAACATTCTTAAAAATTCACCTATTCATGATATGTGTACTAATTATATGAAATATCACTATCAACTTGATATTTTAATTGTTTTGTTAATGCTATAAGATGATATATTTGGAGTTGAATCTTATGTTTATCGTAGACTGCTGAAGTTTGTATTATTTATTGGTCATTTTTTTGTTTTCAAATCACTTTTTATTGTATTTTTGTTTGTTTTTATTTTTATATATTGACTTTAAGAATGACGATTTATATTTGTGTGTATTTGTTGCTGTTTTTTATTTTGTTTTTTTTATATAGGTATGTATATTTTTTCTCTTTTTCTGTAATTACTGCCCTATAATTGAAATTTTTCTGTCTGTGCAGTTACAATCCTAAATAAATAAATAAATTTGTGAGATGGGATACTCTTGCTTTATTTTTTCTCTCAATTTTTGCCAGTTTAATGGTGAATGAGGAAAAGAGTACGTCATATTGACTATACAACGGAACTAATTAAAAAAGCAAAAATTATTTACTTTTATTTAAGGTTAGACCGATAGGTATGACCAATTACCGTCGAATGACCCGATCTATCCAATAAGAGATTGTTCGACGTTACCTTATTGATGCATAAATATGGCCAAACACCTCCTTATTAGCTGGTCTTAATCGTACAGCACATATGTGCATGCTTAGATTTCAACATGAGGGAAACCTAAATATTGCTTAATCCTACGGGACGTTCAATAACTCTGTAACAAGTTAACAAATTGTTATATTTATTGAACAAACTTTTCCTGAGGTACATCCTCCTAACCATACTTCTTTTGTGATTAGTTGCAAACTGTAGATTATTCTCATAATTTTCGCCTTAGTAAGAAAATTAAAGGTGACAAAAGAAATTAAAGAAAAAAAAATTCATTATAAATTATATTAATTTAAACACTTCTCTACAGTCAAGAACAAAAAACAACTAGTATTTAAAAATATTAAATATACGGTTAATATAATTTATTAAATTAATCCTTGATATTATTATTGTTTGCTCCGATTTCAATACTTACCTAAATTGGTGAATATTGATAGTTGGCGATTATTCTTTTAATTTTTTTTCACCTAAAACGGTTTCCGTATTTTTTTATATAGAATTGTTCCACATATCCTTCTTCTATTGTATTGGATCCAACCTCCATATATCTTTATGTTCAGCAGAGCCGTTATCAACTGAAATGATAGTGAATGTTCGTCTGAAACATATGTTGGTATAAGTTGAGGATGGATAATTTTAGAAAATTTGCAATGTTTTTCAACAGACTTCCTAGTGGTCGTACCGCGTATTTTTCCACTAATATTATTTTGATTAAACTTGATATAGGTTCTTAATATAATGTCCACCATTTATATTTCTTCAATTATATAGCCGTTAAAAAACTACATTTTCAGTATGTCTGGCACTTCTCTTGCTTTTTCTTGATCTCGTCTTGGTCAAAGGGCAAGACAAAATCAATACGACTTGACAGTTTGGATTGCAATTCAAGATTTTAAAAGTCTTGTCAAGACAAGAAATGTTACTACGGCAACTATAACAAGGGATAATATGTAAGTGAACATTGACTGAAAAAATAAATATTGCATTTCTACTGTAGATAAATATCTACTTTATTTAAAAGCCATCCAGCATATAAAATTACTTTTAAAATCAAAGTTTATTGAAACTAGGAATCTAGGTTCAGTTCTGCTGAACTAGAACGAATTATAAATTCACTGCCACTTGACTGAAAGAGCTCCGATTCAGTTTCGCCTATTTCTTCCATTACTTATGTAAAACCGGCCGTTTCTATACTATAATATCTTTCAATTGATCACTGCCGACGATCAACCATATCGATAGTTACGTGTGAGCTCTGAGCGGGAACGTAGCCGAAAAGTCTTGCCTAATTGTGAGATAAGAAATTTGCGAGACTCGCAAAACAATATAACATAATCTTGCAAGATTGGATCAGCACAAGGTAAAACAAAACCTTGTCCTGTCTCAACCAACACTAATAAATGTCATCTACTTTCGACATTAGATTTTTATTGTCATCGGCTTTGTAAAAGAAATGTTGAATTTGTTGTTTTTTAACTTTTGATTTGTTGCCTGATAAACTTCTTAAAAAAATATTATGATATTTGTAAACTTGTTTTATTGAAATGACAGTTTGCAATATGAAATAGTTCTTCAAAGAGAAAATGCTTTTTTGAGGTTTTACTTTGTCTCTTCATATATTATGCTACGTTAGATACTTTCCTTTTCATCGATGTTGAGTTAGCTCTTACTGAATTTTCTCGAGTAATAATAATGTTGTTACAGCTTTAGCTGCTTTTTTTTCCTTCGAAGTTTTGGAACTTGCCTTCGAAGGTCAAAAAAACACATTCACTATTGCTTCAAGTATATTTTATTACACATTTTTATCTTCACAAACTCACAGCTCAAAATTGATAGCAAAATATTTTTTGTAAAATAATAGCTGGGTTCTAATTATTTGTTTGTTACAATTACAGCAATGGCTCCATAATCACATTTGATTTTGTTGCTGACCTGATATATTATTATAAAATAGTCACCTCATTATTTTCATGTTATGCATGTTATGTTAGATACTTTTCTTGGCACCAATTTTTATATCGATGGTAATCTATGTAGTAACAATGAGTTTTGTTACAGCTTCAACTGCATCTTGACCTTCGATCGAGTGAAAATAACTTGATGTCTTATAAAAATATATAACGGCAATCCATTCTCTTGACTACCCCATAACTTCCGTATGCGTACGCCTATGGCTAACTTGCATTTTTCAGTAGAAAATTTACTTAATATGGTTTGTTCTTTGTCACATTCTGATATCTACACTCTGTTTCGAATAAAACAAAGAAAAATCTTCAGCGTTAATTGTATACTTACGTCAAGATTTCAGACGTCTTACGCCACGGCTGACGTTACACATTTGTTGTCAACGTAATTTTCGATATCTGGTCGCATTAAAAACAATCATTTTTTGCAATTTATTGGGATGTATAATACAAACTTTTAGTGTAGTATGTAGTTTTATTACTATCAGTTGCACAAATATTTCTTAAATATTTTGATGAAAATATAATGAATTATTCATTTGTTCGTATGACGTAAGTCGTCTGAATTCTTGTCGCGAGTATACACAAAAAATGTTTCATAGGCGTACATATTAAAAATATGTATGATCGAAAAAATTTTTGTTTTGTGGTGCAACTTGAACGCGCTAGTTGAGCAGACATTTGACGTACATTTTTTTTTTTGGCAAAGTGAACTCGAACGAATGCAGTCCTACCAGTTAGAATGAAGTGATTATTATCTTTGAAATTCTTACTTTAAAAATATATTGTTCAATGAAAAACGGTTTATAAAATATCTAAGATGAGAAATATTAATTCAAGGATTTCCAACATTAGCATGCGTCTACTAAATAATACCATCGTCGAAAGATAATACGATATTCCAAAAATTCTTAATTAGACCTAAACCAAATCAGTACTGAGAACTCCACACTGCAAATAATTCAATAAAAATACTTCTGTATTTTTATTGCGCGTTAGATAGACTTATCTTCTAAAATATTTAGCACGTCATCATAGTATGTAAGACAACAATATGTTTCTCGAGATAAGTCAATATTATTATTTTTATCAACGTTTATTATTCTTTTATCAGGCGCCTGTTAAGTGATCAAATAAAAAAAAAAATGTAAACATTTTATCGAATGATCCACCAAATAGGTTAAAATGTAACTAATGTTGTATATGCTACGCAATGCACAAACTTTTTCGCACAATTTATACAAGTATCAAGTATTTTTTTAGCATGTGTTTAGTTAATTTCACTTAGCCGTTAGAATCTAAAATCACAAAACCCATATGTTGCTCTGATACGTACAAAAACCATTTTACAACTTTAACGCCTGACGGCCTTATTAACGGCGTTAATTACTGTAATTACTATAATTCACTAATTATTCATTCTTGTTTAACTAATGGTTGTGTACTCTATTCTTATTGAAGGAAAATATTTTTTTTTGTGTACCACATTTTATGAAAAAGATAAAGAACTACAAACAATAAATTAAAATTTCCTAATTATGAATGACATTTTTATGTTTATAATACAATTATTAACGGAATTACTTATAAAAATATTAAGACATAATTTGTCTTGTTCTTTTTCTACTTGTTCTGCAAGGCTACTTTTTATAACTTCAGTAACACTAGTATTTTTGGAAACATCTGCGGAAGATCCAGATCATCTACTAGTTGAAGGCATATTAGTGCTCCTATATTTTATTGCTCTTTGTTGGATACTAAATTTTAAATATAGCCTTTAGCAACTAACAGTGACTGATTTCCAACCACCATGACGCTTAATATTGTCACGGAATTTGCCCCACTCACTCCCAAACCGACGACTGTGGCACCGCGAATTGCCTAAGATTGCCCCGATCGCCCCTACGCGATTCTGGTAAACAAACAACATGCCGCTGATCGAGATCGGCCTGGAAAAATCGGGAATCGACGAGAAGCATTCGAGTCGTACGAGAAAATGGATCTAGAGATACTGGAATATACCTGGAATATTCGTTGGGTCTATAAAAGAAGAATAAACGACCGAGTTAGTTAGTCTTGGATAAGTCTTGTATTACAGTCTGAATTAAAGTGTTTAGTTAGAGATATCAAAGTGATTTAGATAGCGATTAATTAAATAAGTGTTTAGTTGACCTGTAATTAGTAGTCAGTAGTGTACTGAGCAGTTAATAAAGAAGTGATTAATTAACGGATTGTGTTTTTCTGCAAGTAGAAAAAGACGGATTGGGAAATCCGTGACAATACAATACCTGCCCCAGCGTCGACTAGTAAAGGAGCTCAAGAACGCTGAAAACGATGTCCGGTATATTCCTTTGGGTTTGGTAATTTAAGATATTTTGCTATTTTGTACGGAGTCTGACCCAACGTATTTTTCCCAACCACTTGTTTGGAGCATTATAGTTATAATATACAAAAAAACGTCGATGCTCATTATTCGGTTGACTAAGAGATGTATTTCTTCTGTACATATCCAAATATCTTGGTGACTTGTATTCATTGTCAATTATATTAAATGTGCGATGTATTTTAGTTTTGGATTATTTTATAGCTATTAGCAAAGTTTTATCTAAATTCTGAATATTATCTATTGTTATGTGTTATGTTACATAACTCTTTCCACGATGAGCTCCCCATATGCCAAAAATCAGTGAGAGTATAATTAAAAAAAATAATGTAGGTATATTTTATTTTATATTTGAAGATGACAACTTACCTTGATCATTAAACATATTTTATCGGAGGCATCTCTCAGAAAAATGTCAATTTCCTCTCTAGTCGATATTTTTCATTTTAAGAATGTTTCTAATGAATTTGCTAACATTTAACATGGAATAATACGACCACAAAGAGGGTTATTAACAGTTCTCAAATTTTTCCAAAAAAATATGTTAGGAGCACATTTTCGCTTCCATCGCCGCTTTAAAAATTTTATAAAGCTTCTGTACAGGTAGAAATCCATATTTTACCAATTATATATGAAAGAATATGTCACTGTGTTAGAGGCTTTTAGCGTACTAAATATGACGTACATGAAAACCGTGTTTGCTGATATTATTGTTAGGCATCCACCACAACTGTCAATTCGGCTCTAACAAAAATTACTTGATTTTAATTATAGACACACAAATACACAATATGATGTAATATGTGTACATAATACATCATACCTATGTCTTTGTATTCATGTTTTTATTTATTTTCTTTTTTTTAACAGTCAACTTATCCTGTAAATGGGTTTCGCCCGTTGGATATTTTAATTCAATAAATAAATATTATCTAGTTGTAAAATGCTATACAGTGTGGAAGAAAATAGTAATAATAATAATATTAATAATCTTTATTATTCCAACAGGAAAACCCAATTACAGGAATAAGTAATAAACACAACTAGGTGGTAATAAGAAATTAAAATAAATACATATAATATACACTAATAAAGAGACAAAATCATATAACACACAAGCAATGTATACGTTACGCTAAGTGAGAAACACAATAACACAGAGACTTTAAACTGCCATTAAAAATATCACAATCCTTATCAATATTATTATACAAATTACACATTAAGTAAATAGTAGATTTAGCTAGTATATTAGTTCTAGGGGAATCACAGTAAAACAAACTTGGTATACGAAAGTAAACATTACTCAATAGTATGAGACAATCAACTCTGTTGTTTAAAAGATTATACAGAAAACGAATAAGAGATACGTTATGACGTAAATCCAACGACTCTAATCCGAAACGATTCAATAGGTTAGTGTAATTACAACCCTGAAGTGGATAAACGCCATCTTGTCGATATACAAGAAGTTTTAAAAATCTTCTTTGAACTGATTCCAGCCGGTGCTGCTGCGTATTATAAATCGGATACCATATTATGGAACCGTATTCGTTCGTAGTTTAGACCTGATCAGGGAACAATATAAAGTTTTCAACGTGACCACATTTGTAAAATCTCTACAATTGCGGTATATAAAACCATAAGTCCGGAAAGCACTAGATACAATATTATTAATATGTTCGGTAAAAGTAAATTTATTGTCAAAGGTAATCCCTAAATCTTTATATAGCTCAACACGACTAATGATGTAGCCGTCGATAGAATATTCATATGCAACAAAATTAATATTGTGAGTGAAAGACATAGATTTGCACTTGGAAATATTAAGTGACAGATGATTTAATTCACACCATACAGCCAAGCGATCTATACAGAACTGAAGATGTTCGCAATCTGAAACCGAATTAATTTTAGAATAAAGCTTAAAGTCATCAGCGAATAATAATTTTTCACATGAAACATATTCAGGAAGGTCATTAATGAATAGTAAAAACAAAAGTGGGCCCAAATTAGAGCCCTGCGGCACACCAGATGATGGAATAAAAGAACGAGAAGTGAAGTTTTGATATCTAACCTCAAACTGTCTATTAGCTAAATAAGACTCTAAAAGTTTAATTAATCAGTCGGAAAAACCAAACTTGTACAATTTCGCTAATAAAATATAATGATCTATCTGATCAAAAGCTTTTTTAAAGCCGGTAAATATTACATCAATCTGGCCACCACCATCTAATACTTCAGAAATGTATTGGGAAAAAAACTGTAAGATTAGAAATTGTTAATCTTTTCTGCATAAAACCATGTTGATGTATAGAATCAACTGCTTAGTAAAGTAGTAAATTTCCCTATATAAAGCGGGTTCAAAAACTTTAGAAAAATTACACAACAGCGAAATAGCTCTATAGTTCTCTACCTCATTCTGATTACCTTTTTTAAAAATTGGACACACATAAGCCTTTTTCCAAAGTGAAGGGAAAGTACAATGCTTCAAAATAGAGTTAAATAGAAAACATAAAGGCTCAGCAAATGCATGCGCGCAGTCTCTCAAAATAAAGCTTGGTATTCCATCTACGCCCATGTTGAAAGTGTCTTTCGAATTTTTAAGGGAACACAGAACATTTTCTAGCTTGACCGATGGTACTATAAAAGGTGTGCCCAAAAGTTCACTTTCTGAAAATCTAGATGAATCAATTGGTTGCGACCGTATAAAAACACTGTTAAAAATTTTTCCAAAAGCATTAACTATATCAGCGGGGTTAGTGAGTTCCTTATTTTCATAAATCATGATAGATGGGATACGCGATGAACATTTTTTCTTTTGTATAAAATTCCAAAATTTTCTTGGATCAGTGGCTAAAGATTTTTCAGTATCGTTGATGAAGGATTTGTAGGCCTCATTTATAAGCCGTTTACAATTGGAACGATGATGTTTAAACAAATCACAATAAGCAGTTGTTCTAAATGTTATATACTTTCTTAGGGCAGAGACCTTAGCACGAATAGATTTAATAATCTCTTCCGTGAACCAAGGCGGATACTGATGACAGCGAGAGTGAGATACCGACGAGTACTTGGGAACAGCTAAATCCAATAAACTATACAATTTATCGTAAAACATAGAACATGTACTCTCGACATCGTCGATACTCATAAGAAAAGTCCAGTCTGTTTGGAGAATGAGATCATACAGCGACATAAAGGGAAGTTTGCCTTTCGAAAATTATAAGCAGTACTTGGATAATTCATAGGGAACTGATGTTGATTTTGTACAAGAATCATATTAAAACTAATTAAAAGAGAAGGATGATGACGATCCTCATCAACTAATGGACAGTCAGATTTATCAACAATACAGTCAAAATTGGAAAACACAAGATCTAAAATATGGTTGTCATCATTAATAATGGTGTTGTGTTGTTCAACACCATGCAATTGTTGAAAGTTATTAAGAACAACACTATTTCTGTCAGATGCAGTACATACAAAATTAGGAGTATTAAAATCTCCCACAAACAATAAGTAAATATTATCCATTATACAAGCTAACGAACTAATCGAATCAAAAAACGACTCGAAATCTAGAGCAGAGATTTGTGGAGGAATGTACGCGACGAACAGTAAAATTTTCTTGTTAGCATTACAGATTTTTGCCCCAATCACATCAATGCCAGGAGTAATATTAGAAATCTCAGACAAATCAAGTAAAGTACAACTAAAGCTGTTCCTAATAGCAAGGAGAACACCGCCACCCTTTGATAAACCTGTGGAAATCAAGCATCGATCCTTACGGAATACAATGTAGTTGTCAGGAAATAATTCGCAATTATTGATATCAGGCGTTAACCACGTTTCGGTTAATGCTATAATTTCATAATTTTCCGTTGATACATTATTATAAAAGTCTCCAACCTTAGAACGTAAACCATTAACATTTTGATAGAACAAGTGGAAATTGTAATTGGGTGAGGAAATTAGTTTAAATTCCCATTAACAATTTTAGGAACGCCATTGAAGTATCTAATTTTTAAATTTGTTTCATCATTCCGCTTACGATCGTTCAATTCCTCTTTCACTTGCTTGTAAAATTGAATTTGGCGAGGCGTCTTATCCGAGAAAAGTATGGAATAAATTCATTATTTCTAACAACAAAGTTTCATGAAATTTCCTCGGACCCGTCGATTTTGCTTTTTAAAGACTCTTCTTTTCTATACCAACGCATTTCCGACGTTCATTTGCTTTCGCGTGATAACGTCATCGGATATTTTTTTAAATAGAACCCCTATATTTTTTCATCGGATTCTTGTAGAGCTCAACTTGCTGAATTCAAAAATATATAATTTCAACACTTTATTCCTTCAACAGTTTCTGAGGTGACTTGATTTAATTTGTTGTTTTTGCTATCAAAAGATGTAATATTCTAACATGCAATCTAATAAAGCAAAATAATAAATTAGGGGGTCTAATACGATTGAGGCACTGACATGTACGATATGGAATGCGTTTAGTCCATTGCACCTTCAAATAAAGGTACCAAACCTAGGAGCAGACAAAAGGAGGCACATGAAACTCAGCAAAGACATACAGTGGGATTCAGCTTAAACTCACCAGTTCCATGGTCCATTCTTTTCTAGTGCCATTTATTATACACGGTGCTAGAAAGAGACAGAACATGCAAGTGGTGAAGTTGACCACCATTGTACTTCATTGGTTATGTATGTGGGTGCGAGAGAGACAACCATCTGCACGTACGATATGAATTGTGTTCTTAATTTCCCATTATTTTGTTTGTAAACACGTCATTGGCGTACAGTGTGGTTTCTTCTTTTATCTTGTATCTCGTTAGTGTTATTCTTTGTGTATTTTTGAGGGTGTTATTGTTGGAACATGTCATGTTTTATAAGGGACTGTAAAATTAACCAGCATATAGCACCAAATAATTCTTCCTATCCAGAACTCGATTTCATTTCAATTCACAATCAGCTAAGCTCCTACTGCTCCGCCATTGCTAGAGGCACAAACAAAATATGGCGCTGATCATGAATGATTCATTCGCGCAGCTTTTAGCGCATTCCAGTCATGATAATATAAAATTACATTTCAGTGGATTGAGGCAACCAGAACTTAATTATTAATTAGTTACTTATTGTTAAATTGTTTTAAAAATTAAGAGTCCCTATTTTGTGATACTGCCGATGAATTCACTATATTCATTTTACTCTCAACCAGCCCATCATAGACACAAATGGAAATATTCACATTTTTTTCAAGCCGATTTTATTGGTTCGGAAAGTTGAAGGAGTAAAGTGTTGAAATTATACATTTTTGAATTCAGCAAGTTAAGCTCTACAAGAATCCGATGAAAAAATATAGGGGTTCTATTTAAAAAAATATCCGATGACGTCATCACGCGAAAACAAATGAACGTCGAAAATGCGTTAGTATGGGAAAAAGAGTCTTTTTAAAAAGCAAAATCGACGGGTCCGAGGAAATTTCATGAAACTTTGTTGGTTTAGAAATAATGAATTTATTCGATACTTTTCTTCCACACTGTATAAGTGTTCTAAACACCCATCGTGTATAAAGGTTTGTATAAATCACGTGCGGCCTAATACGTTTAATGCCCTAAGCATATAGTCCGAGGCTTAAGCCAAGGGCTATTATCTTCATGCAACGGGTCTTAAACACCTACTTAACGCCCTTGATATATAAATAACCGAGTAAATAACTAATTATCACTCTCAACCACAATATGGTTGGTATCCAAGACAAAATTCAGGAGTGGTGATCTATGGAGTACGACCAAGACTGAATTTATTTCGCCCCTTGGAAAAATACACCACGGTATTTCAGGCTGAAGTATTTGCTATCTCTCCTGCGTTCAAGAGCATATCAAATGGAGATATTATGTAAATCAACATATTCAAATGTACACAGATAGCCAGTGATTTTGTTCTTCAAGATCACCTCTCATGTGGTCCAGGAATGTGTCGAGGCTCTTTCTCTTTTGCAAAGGGATAATAATGTTTAACTGACCTGGGTGACCCGAAGGTCATGTTGATGTGACATAATGAGAAGGCTGATATGTTGTCTATACAAGGGTTAAGTAATCAATTTGTGGGACTTGAACTAGTATTAAGGTTACAGTTACAATGCGACCTTGCGAGGTTCATTGATTATTGGATCAAAGAGCGATCAAAAGAAGATTGGTCGGGTAGAGCGCCCATGAGCACGAGGTGTAGGCTTTACTACAATGCAGATGAGGATGCGATTCATATCATTTGCAACTGTGTCTGCTTAATGGTAAATATACACAAGTACATATTTTAAGGCGGTTTTCTTCTTCCTCAGGACATTAGAGATATTCCAGCAGAGCTAGTGCTCGCCTTTGCACGCAGCTCGGACCTGTTCTAAACTCTACAACTGACGGCATACACAATGGGTCTTCAGACTTCTGCGATCATAATATTTGGAGTAGAATTTTAAACAATGACGGCACTCTTGTTTTTTTCCCCTTAAAATATATCATTGTAGAAAATTATATAGAATTTCTGGTTGCGCCAGGCATGTTTTTTTATTCCGATAGCGAACGGATCGAAATAACTGATCATTTCATTAATAGAAGTACCTAGCGACAATACGAGTATGTTAAGAATTAAACTGAGTGATTATTTAGAATTGCTTTTGGGACCATTAGAATAAGGGATTAGATTATAAGATATTAAATATACTTAATGGTGATGTGCATATACAGTGTGGTTTAAGTTAAGAACATTTTTTGCATTTTTATGCCTTTTAATGAAAAGTAATATATTTTGCGTACTTCCTGAAATAGCGGCAAAAAACTGAAAAGTACATTTTCGTTCTGTATACATTACCATTTCTGGGCGTCGTAAAAGTGACCACTCTGTACATTATTGTAACGTAATACAACGCCTACAAATAACTACAGCTGTCAGATGACAGTTGGGTATTCTCCGACCAGCTAACAGTGGAGATGGGCTGGATTCAAAATTAAGATGTTATATTGGGCGCCAAGTAAATTATCTCAACTCAAATACCCACTAGTGATATAATTCCCTTCCAATTTACTAAACAAGGAAAAAAAATGACAATTATGCAGCAACTAGTATAATGAAAAATTATAGTATTCACACAATATACCAGCAATCAAACAAGTGAAACAATCAGCTTCACAAACACAGGTAAGTACTATATTAACAGGTAAAGCGATTAGCATACATTCATAAAACTAAATGAAAATAAGTAAGAGTAATGGAACAAAGTAATCAAGGTGAGAGTACTTGTAATCTCATAGTAAAGATTTTATAATAATAAGCAGTCTGCCTACGTTCAATATTGCAGACAATTTAAAAAAAAAAAATTGCAGTTCTTAAAAAAAATCGAAGAGCAGAAATTAATAACTAATTAACGCTTAAATAACATATACCTAGCGTAGTAGATAGATTTATAAGATATGGCTTAAGCTTAAGCGATTCTTTTAATATACGTAGCATAAAAAAAATATGGGTAGATAAGTCAGATATCTATGTACACCCAGTATATACTTATCGATGTAAAATAAACTTAAAAAAACAGATATGGCAATAATTATGGATTAATTTCCGCCTCACAGTTATTATTATTTTATTTTAATTAAATAGTCTATTCAATATTTGCCAAAAATACTCTCACATAAATTATTATTAAAACTGAATCTCTTACTAAACTTACATATATTAAAAATACTCTAAACTTAATTGGAAAAAAATTTGTATATATATACCAATGAAATCTGAACTTATTATCAACTCTAGCTATGAAATGCAATCAGGTAAGTATCAATCTAACTATTTACGCTAGAGCAATCTTAGAATTAAATAATAATGTGATAATTACTATTAAAAAAAATATTTATAGAGAAATAATAGACAAGTTTATATTTCTGTTTAGGTAACTTGCGTAAAGTGGCTCCAATGCAGTTCTAGATGCGTTGCAGTCTCGGAATAGCTGCGGTGATGAATGCGCTGCAGTCTCAGCGTGGTGCAGTGATGGATATGCTGCAGTGAAGAATGCGCTGCAGTCTCAGTGTGGGCAGTGATGGATACGCTGCAGTGAAGAATGCGCTGCAGTCTCAGTGTGGTGCAGTGATGGAAAATACCCAACGGGTAAACTCTCGAGACGGAGATTTGGCCGCCGGTTGGCTTTACCAGTACGCCGGATTCAATTCCGAGCCAGGCAGTGCACCTAGTGCAGCCTAACCTCGTGACAAACGTGTCCACTCCCAAAGAAACCCTTAGAAATTAAAGAAATGAAATGAAATGAAAATATTATCTAACTAAAAATACGATAAACTGAATGATTTACCTTCACTGGAAGGGTCTCCCAAAATACAAATAGATGTCCAAAAATACAATAGCATGTGTTCCAAGAACGACAGAGATGTTCGGAAATTGATGCAGTTTAATCCTTGTAAAAGATGTGATTTTGCCTGAACTATTCACACACCAAAAACTTCAACTTGCTTGCACAAAAATTACTCCCAAAATGGATGATTATAGATAATCATTTGAAAATTTGTACAAGCATCAGCACCATTTCTTGTAAACCCTCTTGACCTGCGTTCAAAAGCCAGAAGTGAGGAAATTTGGAGAGAGAGACCACTCTTTTAGAAAGCCTTTCCGAAATCCATCTTCCGGTCTAGGGCTAGTCGCGAAAATAGAAATTTGCGGCAAGTTATCAATCTACTGACCGACCGACACCTCTCTACGTGAGATGGCGCGGTAAGTATTATATTGAATATTAATAATTAGGTATTTCAAATATTGATATTATCACAAAACTGATTTTTTCCAGGTTATTACATTTAATTCTTAAGGGAAAAAATATACCGTAACAATCTACTATTATACCTATATCTATTCCAATTTAGAACCAGAATAAACCTAATAATTTTAAATGATCGAGACGAGCAAATTTCAGGTAAGACAGTACACAATTTGATGTATTTATACAGGGTGTTTGGTTTAATTTCATGTTAGACTTAGTTATGAGAATAAAAATTTGTTTATTATTTGACTTGATGATTTCAATGCAATAATATGGATGGGAAGCGCCGTCACATTCATTCGCTCTTTAAGCTTTAACAATTAGTTTATGTTGAGTTAATTAGATATTTTGCTATATAGTGATTTTCTGGGTTGTTAGGCTGTGACCTCGGTAACTGGTCACTGTCAGAAACAGCATTAAAATGCATATCCCTAGTATTAGTTGGGATTGTTTGACCTGCCCTAGTTGTTCTCGAGCTAGGCTCTGGGGGGACAGACTCGTTATTGGTATCTCTGGGCACGTTCATATACAGGGTGTCAGGAAATGATGAACAAAAAAATCAGGGGATAATTCTAGACCGAAAATAAATGCTACCTCTTTCTATAACATTTTTTCCAAAACTGATTATTAACTACAGGGTGTTAAAGTTAAATTTTATTTGCAGTTTTTTTGCAATACCTTTTACCACATTCATAATATTTTGACGAAATTTCGTCGGATGAGGATTATTAATGTGCTCACCGTTTTTTCGCATTTTGTAGAAGGTGCCTATATTTTGGTTTGAATGGTTCCACCTTTTTTGTGCTGCACTTCATGCGAAATTTGACTGAATGGTTTTGCTCTCCTAACTTTTTGACATAAAAAAGGTATACTCTATTTGTTTCGATAAATCTAACCGTTTTCGAGAAAAATGCTAAAATAACATTGCTTGCATGTGATGAATACAGAATCATTTTAATTTATTTTCTACTTTCCAAGCGCTTGGTTGCCTTGGAACCAAGTTTGTAGATAATTAGTTTTGACACATATTACAAAAATTATTATTTTGTTGTAGAATTGTTCATACCAGTACAATACATTATTCTGAACAAAAAATAAAGAATACATTTTTTTTCATTTGAGAGCCCGTTTTACAGATACAAATTATTTTAAGTTGAAAAAAATTGTTTTTTGACGGCCCATATCTCAAACACCTTTCAACCCACAACGATGTAATCTTACACAAGGAGGTTTCTAAAGGTGCTGATTAAGAATATCTTACTAGATTTAAAAAAAAATCCTTAATACTTTTTTTTTGAAAAATTGGCCCCCTTTTTCCATCTTAAAATCGGACGCCTCTAACTATAATCAAATATGGCTACGTCTAAAGACCCATTTTATAGATATATATTCACCACCAAAGTTTCAAAATATTCGGATATCAAGTGAGCGAGATTCCAGGGTGACTCCATGAAAACTGGGACACATTGTATATTATATAAAACAGGTAATATTGCTAATTCTTTTGCATAAAAGGTATCTGAAAACCAGTAGTGTTATACTGATGTAGTAGAACAATGTAGAGTCGGTTGCTTAATTACTAGTCAGTGTAAGTGCGCTAATTTAAGAGATTTTAATCCGCTAGCTTTGATTTAATTAATGATAAAATTCTTCCAATAGTCAGATGAGCTCACAATTTCTTTACTAGGTTGATATGAACCTACAGATGTCTTATCAGAACCACGTAGATTAATTTATTTTGTGCATGCTAGACGATATCGTAACAAACACATTTTTAAATTCTTCCAGACTTTGATTTTATCAAGAGCGTTATCGCAAGTCCTCATTCATTTTTCGAGAATAAAAATTTGTCTATTTCTGAACCATATTTGACAAACATTTTCTGCAAATATAGTAGGCAAATATATTATCTTTCACAGAAAACTTTTAGTTGCACTAAAATTTATTTTTAAATGCAGTGGTATATGTATAAAATGGCTATTTATTTCAGACATGAATATAATATTATTACACTCATTAATTAAAATATACTCGTATGCTATATCTTACTCACACTCGAAATAGCTGAATCATTGGTCCGTGAACTGATGGGAAACTATTAAATTCGAAAGCGATATCTAGATATATCTTTTGATTCCACTGACAAATGATGTTAGCTGTTTAATAAATATTGTGAATGTAATTCAGTGCTGATTGGAGCATTAGTTTAAGTGCAGTGCACTAAGCATGTATAGTCGCGGCAAGAATTCAGATGACTTACGTCATGCGAACAAATGAATAATTCATTATATCAAAACATTTAAAAAACTGCAGTTGAGAGTAATAAAACTGTATACTACACTAAATGTTTGCATTATTTATTGCTCCAAATTGCAAAAATGATTGTTTTTAATGACGTTTGAATTCTTGCTGCAACTTTAGCAAGTAACCAGATAAGCGTGCATAAAGCCTACGTACGAAATTTTAAAAAGAATCGAAGCAGACGAATTAAAATTGTGCTTAGTAATATTTTCGGCTTTTTATAATGCTAAAAATTAAATAAATAGTTCGTGATGTCACAATCATTACTTTGCAAAATGGCAACGTCGAATATTCAACTCGATATTCCGCATACAGTTCAACTTGACGGGAATAAAGATTAATTGTATTTCTCATAGCTAGAATTGTGAAAATTTGTTATTTATATATTTCTACAGTGAGAGTAATATGTAGCTTTTTTCCTGTTATTAAAACTATAATAATAACTTTAATTTTTCTCTTTCCGTAGAAGCTTTAACTTTGCTAAAATAAAATCTCGTCAGTGCTGTCAATATCTAAAGATAAAGAAGTACTGACACATTAAACTGTGTTTTTGGTTAAAGCTCATTGGTTTTATAACAAAATATGTCAACGAGATACAACAGGGTATGCGTTTATTAAATTTAACTTATGGTTTATCTCATTTATATGAATAAAAAACGGCATAATTGTAGGAGATTTGATACATATTAGCTTAAAATACCTTTCTTAAACAGTAAAAAAATGTTACAAAAGCTAATAATAAGGAATATATGGGTAGATATTGTGGGTGTAATTCAACGCAGGTTGGGGCTTTTGTCCACTGAGTAGTTAGTTTCACACAATATTGTTAATACCTGAAAATATATGAAAAAAACTATACATAAAAGGTACATTTTTATTTATTTTAGTAGGTCGTTATGATACTTGACAGTTAATCAGTTTGACGCTGTCGACATTATTTAATTTCATTTTTACATTTAATTTCAAATAATTTTAATTTATTGGTATAATAATTTTTATAGTTAGATATTTGACTCAAGTTAAAGGAGGCCACCTGATGAAGCAATCCAAAAAATGCAGAACTAGATCAGATCTCATCTATTGTGGTTGAATTTCGAGTTCCCACTCCATATAATTATAGAGTATATCAGGTTAGTAAATAGAATATATTTTTTAGATAATTATTGAATAGAGTTTTGTCTGTGGATGTTCATTAGCATACCTAGATGTTTGGTATCAGAGAGCATGCATATGACTTCATTGGTAGGAATTGTAGGAGATTTGATACAAATTAGCTTAAAATACCTTTCTTAAACAGTAAAAAAACTGTTTATATTCAGTCATTTTAAACAAAAAATATTTTTTTATTTAGTCATATTGTATACGCGCCCATTTGCAAATAAAAATGCTCCTTCTCAAATTTTCTTTTCCGACAATTTTTGACAAGTTGGAAAATTTCTAAGAATTCAGGTTATATTTTTATTGTTTCTTGGCATTTTATGATTTAGTTCACAACTTCAAACCT
Organism: Monochamus saltuarius; assembly: GCA_025584915.1. Taxonomy (NCBI): domain Eukaryota; kingdom Metazoa; phylum Arthropoda; class Insecta; order Coleoptera; family Cerambycidae; genus Monochamus; species Monochamus saltuarius. The sequence continues at coordinate 30,828,920 of CM046724.1, forward strand.
GACTTTCCTCAAAGTCAGATTTATTTTTTGAACATTATTTGAGCAACACATAATTTGTTACAAAGTGGATTTCTTCCCTAGAATATGCCTAAATAGTAGATTCTAATATAAGATTTAATATTAAATAAAAAAGGTATTAAAAATAATGTCTGTTTAAATTAGCTTGAATTTAAAAAATTGGTTATAATTTTGATTTATAGTATTTAGGTTATGAAAAAATGGGTATGATTATTTTGTTCGGGGAAATATATTTGAGAAATAAATGTAAAAAACAGTTGTGTAACTAATTTGTACTATAAATTTGTCATTAACTAGTAAACAGTAACGCCAACGCATATTTTAAAAATATGTACCAAAATATGTTAAAAATGTGACTCAGTGTATGCAGTATTCATGAATAAATATACATATAATTTCGAAACATTGATTGACATATATTGGTAACTTTATTTGTAATAAAATCTAACGAATGTTACTTGTTTATAAATTAGGATGCATAATTGCTATATATATATATTTAATAAATAAATATTTGTAAGCAGATATTAATTAATATTTTGAATATTAATGCAGTTAACTAAAATAATTGTTCATGTCTTATTTTATAATAAAATTCATATTCTGCTGAAGGTTGGTGCAGATATTATTACAATTTACTACGATTACGTAAGTGCAGTAATAAGTATTTCTTGTTAAACATTTTATGATGTACTTAAACAGAGCTGAAGAATATGTGAATGTTGTATTGTCGGAATATTATCATCCATTTGACATTGCATATGCAGTAAAATAAATCATTTTCTGCCGCAGCGTTGGAGTAATGGACATGCATGTTTTGTGCATTACTTAAGTTTATGCCTCTTGTTGTCGCTTATATCTTGGAATTAGTTCAAAGTGCAAGTATTTTTGATGCAGCATTAATAAAGTATAATATTTAGTGGACTGTTTGCCCAAATATAAATACTGATCACATTTTAAAATTTTTTAATAGATACTGAGGAATTTTGATGGATTTATGTGTTTGATATATTTTTATTTAGGTAGATGTTTTTCATTGATTTTGATTTTTTAAGTTTATACTAAAAATATATCTCAATTCTCGTAATGTTAAAAGCATTGTATGAGTATTACATTCATCGTTATTTAAGGAAACTTGGTAAATTTAGTTTTTAGTGAGTGAATAATTGAGCATTTCCACCAAAAGATCTAACATTCTCATCTATAACTAAATTTTTCTTCTTCCAAATAATATTTCTGTTAATGTTTGATCTTCAGAATCTCATGTACGCGATTTGCTATTTCAGGAGGCTTTACAAATTCGTCTGTTGCTTGTGGTTCTATCTTGTCACCTTCATCCATGTGACCAACTATAATTCCAATTTCAAATTCTACAAGAATGTTTTCAATATTTATATTTTGTAAAATGATTTTGAGTTCTCTGAAAGAATACCATTCCAGTTGCTTCTTAGTTAAAATTTTGTTAGCCATATTATGATTTTAAAATTATCTCTAACCGTTATGTAGCAGATATGATACGTCCTAGATATTTATATCATTTATGAAGAAAAGGAAGATATATTATGCAATATTTAGCAATATTAGCATGTTATAACAGTGTTAAAGCAGTGTTACTTTATTAGATAACAATACATACCTTCTTCTACACATACTTGGAAAAAATCATGCAATTTCTCCATTGCTCTACCGACACGTACGTGGTATCATAAAAGCCACATTTGATTTAATTGTTTTCCTGGTGTTTGTTACTGAAGTAATGAACTAAATAGTGGAACTTTTCAAGATACACAGACAGCTAATGTACTACGAGTAGTCCATGACCTTCACTAATATTGTTACATACCACAAAAGTGGCTTCTTTTGTTACAAAAAAAATAGGATACGTCATTTCCAGTAAATTATAGCCTGTACATATTTACATCCAAACAAAAACAGTAGAACAGATCACAATATTGTACTATTAAAAAAAACTGATACCATTAAATCATGTTTACTAATATATTCAAAACATAACATTATATCGTTAACATTTTCCTTATAAGTGATTCCAATGTGGCAATTTGTTAAAATATCAATACTTTGTTGATAACATTCCTTTTTAAATAGCTCCATATTTATTTGCTTTAAAATGGAAAATAGTTTACTCATTCAATATCACGTACAGCACCAATGCAATGATTAAAAACAACTTTATAGCAATTGAGTGCGTGGGATATCAGACGTGCTTATTACAATTTAAAAGATTTTTAAATAGTCTTGAACACACACTAAATTAATGATCTAGTTTTTTATTGGACGCTAATGTAAATATATTTCTCATTGCCAAAACATTTTTTTTATTTAGGCTATACCTACTATTTTTGCCTCATAAATCATTCAGTGGGGATAGTTTTTAGAAGTGTAAAGCTGGGTACAGATTAGGTGCAACACAACATGCAACACAACTTGCAACATGACTGGTCAATTTGGACGTGCTTGCGAATGGTTCGCCAGCATATAGCCCACATTTGTTTTACGTTCGCTACCCAAAATTTGTCGGTACATGTAGCGAACACAAAGGGAATTTCAGTCTGTATTTGGATGTTGCTGCAGTTAGAACGTATTCACTAATATGACGCAAATTGAAGACGGTTTGAGTGAAGAAGCAGTTTTGGGGGTCAGAACCCCGCTATGGGTCGGGTTGGTTGGGTCATATAGGTAATGTCTCACTACAAACCTCCAATCACTCTATTCGCCAAGATTTAGCAACGCGGTTAGGGAGCTAAATCTCCTACGGCAACTTTACATTAGGGTTCAACTGCAACTAAGTTCTAATTTTATTTTTGTCATTTTTGTAACAAATATTGTTCGTACCTGTTTATTATTTACATGTTTATGATGAAATTGTTTTTATTTATTTTTTATTGTTTCAATTTATTAAAAATTATGTATTTTTTTTATTAAAAAAATCTACTTTGAAATACTTTGTTCACTGACCCCACCCCCATGTCAAATTTCTGGCTACGCCACTGTGAAGAAGGTACTTTACTTTCATTAGAAATTCATAAACATTATTAAATAAAAGGCAAAGGATAACAATTCTTACTGGAACTGAAAAATGTAAATAATATGATTCACGGCCATTCACCGTTAGAAGTTTTCATGGTTGTAATGGTTTCTTTTTCTGAAAATTTGACACCCTGTATAAGCGAGTATGACCTTTTCAATGAAAATATTTTTAAGAAGCTGTGATTAAACTGATTAATTCTGATTTTCTCTTCATTAATTTTACTTAGAAGATTTGTCTGGGATGTTCAGTAGCAGTTTTTATTTCGTTCCTAATTTATAATATCATCAATCGGTCAGCGGTGGTCAGTGGTCGCGCGGTTTAAGGCGTCAGTGCTTGAATCGAGGTGACTGGATCGCTGTGGGTTCGACCCCCGCAGCCGGTAGACCGTATATAAGCTGTATTCGTGGAGAGACTGGCACCCTCTCTGCGGGTATGGTAGGGTGGAAGAATGTTGGCTTGGGTCAATGTGAGAGATTGATGCCGGTTGACATTTGACTACCCCCCTAATTAATGAGGTTTTCCAGGTTTCCCTCATTCCTGCACTGAATGGTGGTTAGGGCCTACCAACATAAGTCGTTCTTGGGCGCAAATGCGGCCTGCTTAATAATAATATGCCGCCCCCTCTCCCGCACAAGTCTTCGACTTCTGGGCTAATCCTCGTGATTAGAATGAGGGGTAGAGATATTATTATTATTATTATCAAGCAATTTTTTAATAGTCACTTCGCTCACTATTAAAAAATTGTGTGAAATCTTCAATAGGTATTTATAAATCTATACTTTCGGTTTTTCCGATTCCTCGGCACATTTCGCCTTTATTCGTGACATATTCAGCGGTAACATGTAAACAAGTTCACTTATTGCAGCAACATAATTACTTGTGGTGACAATAATGGGTTCCAGTTATGACAATAACTTATGTTTCAGCAATCATATTTACTAACAGCTAACTGCGCAATAAATACAAGTAAACTAATGACTTACCGGAAGTGAATTTTAAAATTCAATAAAATACTGACCATAAGTGATCGCTTATCAGTGATATATCTACATGTGTAGAAATTTTATTTTATTTTTTATTTTTTTATTTATTTAATCACTTAGGCTGTTATAAAACAGATGTATGTATGTATGTATTTTGCATGTGGATAATATTTAAGACGTCTACACTAGATAAAAAATATTTAATTAGCTAAAATTATTTTTTTATCAACTTGGACGGGTTTTGTCAGTGTATGTAAAACTCTTTGCTTCTTTATTTTGCCCAACTTTCAGTGTTATTCTATAAAGTTTTTGATTAGATTTTAACATCAAGGTCTCAGTTTCTATCTCTTATTACTTAACCAGATATTATATTCTGTAAAAATTTTAAGGGATTTACTTTAACAAACAATATTAAAATTTAGTGGGACCAAATTAAATCCTGTTAAAATTTATCCTGTCTTGACAAATGGCACTAATGCATATGTAGACCTTATAATAGCGCTTCCAAATAATTATATTTGTTGGATCATGTCGACAGATTGAAACAGATGGTACTATTTGTCGTTTGATGATTTCCTATTTATTTTTTTCGGCCATAATTTTAAATTTCTTTATAAAAATCTGATTAGTGAACGCAATCCACTATACTTATACCAACTAAATAATGAACAAATATCGAATATCGATGTTATGTTACAACAAAATACATAAGTGACGACAACCAAAATCGGCGGCTAGTCTTTTACTCGTTGGTTAGTACCGCGAAATTAACTTAAGGGTTAACAAAATAATTTTAACTGGATTGTTAAAATAACTTTTATCTACTTTCATTTAGTAATATGAATTTTACAGTTCTATAAATAGTTTCGTAAGAGCATGTAATAGGTGGCCTTACAGCACTAGTGCTGTAATGAAAACAAAACGTTTTCATTAATATTTTGTTTGTTAAATTAAACCCCGCTTTTAAATAAATTATTTATTTATTATTAAAAACATATATATATATATATATATATACGTTTTACAATTAGAAATTTGTATACCAGAAGAAGATGTGATGAAGCTGTTTAAGTTCGAATTTCCAATCGTTAAATCTCTATTTGATCCCATGTTGTTCTTTGCTATCTGTTTCTTATTCTCTAAAGAATTCTCAACATATCCTTCTGCCGTAGAAGATTTACTGCCCCCATGACGCTTTAACATCTGCATATCTGCACTGCCATCAACCAGAATGGTGGCTGAGTATCTTCTAAAACAATGCTTAGTGTCTTCTTCGAGATTCTTCGATCCAAGTAAAAGGATTAACTCCGACAGGCTGAGAGGTACATTTTTCTTGTCTGTAGAAAACAAAAAACCGCCAGAAAGTTACATTAGAAGAACGTATCTTCGAAAAATATTTAAACAGTTGATACCTGCCACATTTCCTCTTTTTGCCAAATTCTCGGACAACTTTTATTTTCGGTTATGGTATTACAATTTTTATATAGATGTCACTATATTTTATATTAACATTAGCTTAGTTAATTCTTTGCGACGACCGGCCCTAAAAATGTCGATTAACATAGCAACCTTTATGAGTAAATGTTTCATCGTCTGCAGTACTTAGAAGTACTTACTTAGAAATTATATGCTTCTTCCTTTGTAATTCCGAACTTCTGAACTTCTGTTCAAAAAAGTGATTAGTTAGAAAATCTGCTTATTGTTAATTTTTCATAACTGAAATCATAGTTCTCAACATTGGTCCATAAGTGTAGATGGTTTCTGGGAGCGTTGTTTTCCGAAAGAATAAGTCAAAAGGATTTTCTCGGACACCACTCTTCAATCTTTTGGTACTCCAAACTCATACCACGCCTTGAATTTTGTGGGAACTAAACTTGAGATCACTCCGCTTGCCACTACTATCAGAGAGTTAATTTCCATCAGAGTCACTCATTTTGAAAAGCACCTTTTATATTTATTTCCATCAGAATCACTCATTTTGAAAAGCACGTTTTATATTTATGGGTTTGTTTGACAATTTGGCACGCAAAAGGTAAAAAAATAAAACTTGATCCGTGAACTTAATAGTAGGTACTTTTTTCTGTTCATAGAAAATACACCAACTCCTTGACGCGTCATGTGATACTTTTTGCCAAATAGATATATTCTTTTTCGTGTTACTAAATGAAAATAGATTAAATTTTGTACAATATTCTTGTTGTAAATTCATATTACTACACACGATGACGATCACAAGATGATCTTTACATTTCATGCTGTAATATGCATCTTTACAACACTCATATTATTGTAAATAACTAGCATGAGACTCTTAATCTCAGGGTCGTGGGTTCGAGCCCCACGTTGGGCGCCAAATCATTGTTACCTATCGTTTGTTACAACGATAAATGTACAATGTTGCGGACGGCTGCTCTTTTAGTCGGGGCACTTTTTTAAAGTCGTGGGTTCTTGACTAGCAAACTGTTTAAAATGATGTTATAATTGGGCGCCACCTACAGAATGTTCTGTTCGGTTTGCCTTTTTACCCCTGTAGGAGGATGATAAATTTTGCTGAAGTCAAAAAGTGAAATAAAATACATACATAAAAAATAAACACAGTTTATTAACTTGCCCACCAGTTGATACACAGATGTGGTCTTGAAGAAGTTGACATACAGAAGTGGAATTGAAGCAGTTGACAAGTTCATCCGTTGTTAACGTTGGAGATGACTCCGAGATGGGCAGCTTTCCTGTCGTACCTGGACTAGGGCCGCTACAATCTGGATTTTCAAAGCAGTGCTTCGAGAACAGCAGCTTTCCTGTCGTACCTGGATAGTGCCGCTTACAATCTAGATTTCAAAGCTTTAGAATGGCCTTCTTATTTCAATTTTGATTCTTCTAATTGTTCATTTAAATGTTCATATAATTATTCATTTAAATGTTCATATAATTATTCATTTAATTAATTGTTAATTTATTTAATTGTTAATTAAATTATCAATTTAAATGTTCATATAATTGTTAATTTATATAATCGTTAATTAAATTATTAATTTAAATGTTCATATAATTGTTAATTTATTTAATTGGCCTCTAAAGTTGAGAAAATGACAAAAGAAAATAAAAAATAATTAGCATGTGCTTTAGCAAAGATCAAGGTCAGGTTAGGTATTTTATATTCTTAGTTTCAAAAATTAACATACAATATAGTTTAAAATGAAATCTACTATGGAAAATAATCTTAATTAATCAAATATATTACCTCCATGTATATTGATGACTTCAATAAATTCAGATTTATTTTCAAAATGTGGCTTCGCACTATAACTAAATCTGTAATATGGAAATACTTCAGTCGACCAAAATCAGAACGAAAAGGGCTAGAATTTAGGTTCCTGTAGGTTTTATACCCTACAAAGATCTAAAAACTCTGAAATCTGATTGGTTCGGTTTCTATGAAACTTCGGGCTAATGTTCATTCGAGATCTCAGCACATAATTTTGTCCGAATAGTCTGTTGGTCCGAATCGAATTATTAATTTTAATGACAGTTACCTTAACCTTGCTTTTTGCCACAACAAAGCTTAATACAACAAATGATAATAATTAAATAATAAACTGTTAACAAATTACTCCAGGATGTTATACAGAGTAAAAAAATTATAACATATATAACATAACGATATACATCGATGTAACTGGTTCACAGTAATGGTAAGTAAATAACTAATAAAATATTAATTGTACAAGGTGTTTACATTTCAGGCTTATTTGAAGAAATCTAAAGTTACATGGTACACTTACTTAATCTACCAACATTATACAGGATGTGCAAAAATACCTAGTTACTAGACGTTTCATATTGAAATTGTGACATTCTTAATTTTATAATAAAAGGAATGTTACAAGGTATAGAATACAGCTGTTTATCATTTATACGCACTCTTAAATACTTTGCCTTATTTGTAGAATACATTTGCCCGTATGTTCTAAACAGATTTGCAATAGTTACAGACACAGTTCTTCGTATCCATTTTTGCGTCAGTGAAGATGTGTACAAACTTCTAAATAAGGAATCTGTTCATGTCAGGAGTCGAAATAAGCAGCAATCTGAGTGGTACTGTAAATTGCACATATAGATATTTATTTACAAAGCCATATATTAAATCAACTATGTACCAAATACATGTAGCACAAGAAGGGTCATTATGAATATACGAGTATTGAATTCGTATATCTACAGGATCATTTACCCCAATTTTCCTACAGATAGCCCAAAAAGGAAATATCGAAGTCATGAAGAACTAAAACGTTACATGCTTAATTTACCTATTTACTTCTCATCTGCCTTCATTGCAATTGTAATTAAAAGCCGTAAATTTGTCTTTTATTGCCTTTCTCAGTTTTCTAATTTGGCATTTTCAATATATTTAATTTCATCAAAAGTCATAATAATTTTTGGGACAAATAGATTAATTTCATAAAAATGTGTACTTCAAAACTACATAATTATATTGTCTATCTATAATTAAACTGTAAAATGTTACAATTGCATTTTAATTTTGTTAATTTTTTTTTAAATCTTTAACTTTACTTCAAGAGCTTATAGATATGGTATTAATTTATTCTATCTATATTTGGCTATCTAATAACATAATAATTGTAAGATTCCTTTAACAAGAATGAGGGGGAGTCCAAGACTTTTTACGTTGTGTGTACTAACTCATATTAGTAAAGTATTACTTTAAAATTGCAATCACTTTTGAGTAGCTATGATACTTGCGGCGACGTTCAGGGAACCTTAATTGCTTGTTTAAAGTCGTGGAACTTGTAAATAATATATTGCGTCACTGCTTCCTATTCATGGCGTAGTGACTGCAGGGCAGAATTAATTGTCTGTAGTGTGTGTGATTATCTACAGTTTTGATATTTTATACTAATTAAACATTTGTATTTACTAAGTCTAATTATTATTATCACATAGAACAATTTTATATATTTCTGAAAACACTGATTGTATAACAAAGTACATCGACATAGTTACCTAGTAGGTACATAAAAAATAGGCCTAGATTGCGCTATAAAAACGATATAATCAGCAGTTGGACCTTCGGTTACCAATAAAAGTTTTATTACTGCCAATGTTTTCCTGTCACATGAATGTAGAATTATGTATAATTCATATAATTAATCTAGCGATACAAAAGTTATTTATTTATTTATTATTGCCGGATGTACCAGACAGAACCATTAAAAAATATTAAAATAGCCAGCATGTTACGGATGTTTACAATAAATTTAGGTTCAAATGTTTGGATTGCATGTTCATATTTTCCCATTATTGTTCCCAAAAATACAACGGTAATATTTAAGAAATAGAAAAAAAAATAATATAATATAAATATTTAATATAAGATATTTTACTTTAATTCAGCACCTAGGTGGGTACTGTTAGGTAATGAAATTAACTGACCACTTTAATTTCTTATTCAGACAAATATAATTATACAGGGTGTCTCGAAATTAATGGGCGTTTTTTGGGATCTTATTTCTAGTTAAAATAAAATAAAATGTTAAGAAAATTAACAGAAAATATCGAAGACTGAAATAAAATTATTAAAATTTAGTGGATACATTTGGATGTTAACAGTTTATCATTTAAACGTAAATATCGTTGTTTTCTATCTCCATTGGCGTCATTACAGAAATTGCTTTAGTTTAAAATAGGAAAAAGTGACTCGTTACTGACTTTTTGCATTTTAAGACAAATTCCTAAAACCCTTTTAGCATATTGTCTCTTGACTGTTTTATTATATTTTTACAGTTTTTGAGTAAATAGCTTTTGTTTTTTAATATATAATAAAAAACTACAAAAAAATATAATATAATAATAATGTTTATTTTCCTTTTAGACAATATAGTTCACACATTGTTATAGTCAAAAAGAAGAATGATCAATTTAAAAAAAAACAGAACACACAAGTGTTAGTTCAGATAAAATAAATCAGACATTCACATATTAAAATATTCGTCCATATTATAAAAAGCCTTTTGTATTAAAAATTGTTTCAATTGTAAAAAAATAAACTCACATTTTTTTATTTCTATAGGAAGAGTATTAACGTAAACCTAAATAGTTAGGCGATTTAACAGAAACATTCTTTTTATACAAAGGAAGCAGAAGTAATTTTTTATGCCTAGTTATTATTATTATGGACATCTTTGTTTCACAAAAAATTATGCCTGTTTTTAAAAACATATACTCTTAGTTATAAGATTAACATAAATGAAAGAGTTAATATAAATTATTTAAATATATTTTTGCAGCTTACTCGCGTTTACAAGCCTAACATACTTCGTACAACCCGTTTTTGAGCCAGAAACACTTTATTAGAGAAGGTGGAATTACCCCAAAATCCAATGCCATGCCTTATCCTGGAATCAACCTGAGTAAAATATAGATTTCTTAACTGCCTGATATCAAGTATATTTCTAAGATTCTTAAATTGATAAACCACAGAATGAAGCTTTGATATCAAAAACTCACAATGGTTCCTCCAATTCAGCACATTATCAATATTTATACCCAGAAATCTAACATTTGTAGTATTGCAAGGTGCGACATTGTTTAAACTTAATTCAGGATATTCACAATTCTTATATTTACTATGAAAAATCATTGCTTGAGTTTTTTCAAGATACAAATATAAATGATTCTGGGAAAATCAGTTACCCAAGTCATGCAATAACTCACAGCATTTAATTTTCCGTTGGTCAATATTTTTATCTGAAACTATAATAGATGTGTCATCTGCATAAAATGTAAACTGCACTGAATCATTTGTATGGTCTAAGTCGTTAATATATAATAAAAAATAATAGGGCCCAGTATTGATCCCTGTGGTACGCCTATGTTATTCTCAATTATTTCAGAATTGACATAATTATTGATGTTGCTATTATGAAGACAAAGACATCTATTGCAAAATACAGCACAGTTACAGTTCAATAGTGCATAAATTTCGTCAGAATTTTTCTAGATATTTTGATTTAAGGCTTACGGTGAGCGCTCTATCAAACGATATATAACATCTGTTCCAACAACCGTTGAGAACTGTTCAGTACCCTGAGAAATGTTTGACCAACACCGTCTTACGTCGCATTCGCCGAGAGTACATTAACAACTAAACTGACTGACTAATTCTGAACGGTTCGGAATCGATTCTTGCTGTGTTGGAACAAACCCATAGTTTTCGCTCAGTAACTCCTTAAGTGTAAAATACATTTTTTTAAAATGAATTTTGCATATTTTCAAAGTTTCAAAACACAGCGCCGACGTAAAATAATATTTTTAGTCTATTAAAAAAAAACGCATATTTTTATCATTTTTCGTTGAGGAGTTACTGAGCGAAAACTCTATCCCTTTGGATCGAGCGCGCACCGTAAGCCTTAAAAATGTGTATCTTGAATACACTGATATATGTTTCGATTACCTATATAATTGTAAAAAACTACCGAAAATTATTTCTATTCTACTTCAGTAAAAATAAATATGTTAATTATATACTAACATGTAACATTAACTTATTCGGCATAACTAGATATTTCGTATCAGAGAACTTACAACGTGTTGTTGGCTACAGATATTTTAAAAACTGTTTCATTTTATTTCGAACCGTTAAAACTTCGTTTTTCTAAATGCAACACCCTATATATTTATTCAAAGACTGTTGTAGAATTTAACCTCTATCTATATTACACTTCCCTATACCCAGAGAACCAGGTCGTCAACAGCGGCTTCATTTTCCCCGTGAAGTTGGTATGAGGGGGTACCGTAATGTTTTGGGGTGGAGTAATGTTCAACCGCCGCACCCCATTAATTGGCACACCACAGAATATGACCAGTCAAATTTACATCCAATATGTTATTGCACTTATTTTAGGTGAAAATTTTGTGTTTATGGACGACAACGCTCGACCACATCTCGCAAGAAGGATTCAAGAGACACTCGAAGCAGAACATATCAATAGATTAGATTGGCCAGCCAACTCTCCTGACATGAATCCTATTGAAAACATGTGGGATTTCGTTGCTAGAGCCATTCATAATCATATTCCTCCACATCCGACTGCAAATGAGTTAGTCGTGGTGGCAGAAGAGAAATAGAACAATATTCTGCAACAGATCGTTAACCGCTTAATTATCTCAATGCACAGACGTGTCGATATGCTATTGGAACGTGGTGGAGGTCATACCCACTATTAGTCAAGTCGAGAACTTGCTTTGTTACTTCTTTTTGATTTAATAAATTTTGTCAAAAATGTCACACAGTTGCTGGTTTTTAATTTTTCAATTACTCAGTTTATCGAACATATTCTTTTCACAAAAAAAAAAAGATTCAAAAAGCAATATACTTTTATACTTAAATGTATTTGGTTTTTCTGACAAAAAATTTCTATAACAAGGCTTTTGACGTTGTGTGCATTTTATGATTTCTATGATGGTATATCAAACTTGGTCGGTCGACACTGTCGCCCAACTGTATCTTTCCATGTATTGGCAACTAATACTTCAGCATGCACGATGTAAAAATAAATTAGGCTATCAAAAAGCAACTTTTCTGATTGAATTGGAATATCTCCAACCCCATTAGAGATAGATATAAGGAAGCTTGCTAAAAGTTCATTTAAAATTACGCGTAGATTCCAAATATGTAAAAATAATGATTTCATATAAAATAAGTAAGTAGATGGTGACTTTCGGTATAACAGGAAGGGCTATAAGAATGACATTATTTTATTTAAATAGGGCACCTACAAAAACCCCCAAGTCTAAATTTTCAAAATTGAAATTGAAGTGGTCTCTGAAATATTCTAATGGGTCGTCAGCGTAAGATAGCCTGTATAGTGTACTATCGGTATCGAAGTTATTTTGATTCCATTAACCTTGGGTCAGAGTTCTCCGCATTTTATATGCTTTCCACGTAAGTATTAGCTGCAAACGTTTCTGGCAGTAATTTTTGCAGCAATGCTATAAGTTTTATTATGCAGTTGCGGTTTTGAATTCCTGATAATCAGCATAATAGCTCGCGTGAGTTTAATGAACTCAGGATTTCAAGTTGAATAGATAAAAATTTAATTTATTTAAATCGTTCAGTTAATAAAACATAATGCCATTAATATTTAATATTTCACAATCGTGTTTTAAACAAAATACTTTTTGGTAATGATGTTATTTATTATTACAGTAGGTATCTATTTAAAATAAAATATTTTTCTGCCTTCATAAAATATAGGGTGGTCCTCAAGTATGATCCAATAATAAAACGATTCTTCAAATTCCTTCTAGTCGTATTTCTAAAATGGGTTGGAAACATACGGTTAAAATATTTTAAAAATATCTCATTGACGCAAATATCTCAATATAGGTTTGACTTGAGGTCGCCGTATTTCTCGCCGAAAAGTGATGAAATTCGTGATGTCTTTAGGTATAGAAATCTCTAAATATAAAACGCGTAAAACAAAAGTAATATCAAAAATAAATGTCTTGATGTTTATCCGCTTTTACTATTTAAATTCTCCTCATATAAAATAATAATTTTTAAAAAGCGTTTGTATGACGCTATTCTCACCCCAAATTTTAACAATTATTTTCACATATAAACGGAATTGAACAATCTTATATGCAGAACTATGTAAGTTTATTATATAACCATATTTACATTTACTGTTAAATCGAAAAAATACGTATTTTAAAAGATTTACTTATCAAAAAAATTATTGGATAGACCGCTTATATCCGTTTTACTTCGGTACCTTTGAATATACGCAGGTGGCATGAGATAACATTCCTATTATTTGATAAGCTATATACAGGGTGTCCGGAATATACTTAAGTGCTGTAATTTTAAGGGTTTATATATCTGACTAAAAGTAATAAAAAAACTCTTATGACAAAAATGTCTATAACGAAGACTTTGTCTACACTTAAATACATTTCAAAAATAAAAATACAACTGCAATGACATGCAAAACTATGTCACGAAATTACAGACTAAAATACAATTAAGGTTAGGTAAAAGCGCCTGTAACGTAATTTGTTCATGATTTGATTTTTGGATCAGTATTAATGAAGTAAACAATTTAAGTTTCCGAGAACTCGTTAAAACTCTAACGTTCGACAACGTTGCAGTGTCAGACTGCTGGCGATAACCTAAATAGTCATAATGGTGCGTACAACTAGTGCGATTCACTTATGTATAGTTTTTCTTTGTTGTTTGTGAGTGTACATAAACAAAACCCTGTATTATTCAGTTCTTAATATTATTTGTATTTGTGAAAAACACTCATTCAAGAATACGATGCCCTTAGGGCAATTTTTATGTGATCCAGTGGTGCAGAGACTGGCACTACAATTACAGTAATACAGCAAAGGAAAACAGCCACGGTTAGTTGTTTGCAGTGCCACCAGACATATACCGGTTTCAAGCTTGTTAGCTCCAGTGGAAAATACTTTGCTGACTTTTTTTTACTAAGACTGTAAACATATTTATAACAGATCTGCTTTCTTCGTCACAGAATGTACTTTACTGTTAAATACTTTACTGTCATTAAAAGTTATTTTCGTATTGTAAAACAAAACGAATGATTATAAAACATTTACTGTTATAGTAATTTACATCACTAGTATAGTAAGATTTTATGACATGTGGTTATAGGTTGTGTGATTATTCTGTCTTATTCATTTCTACTACCGCAGGTAGTTTTTCTCCTGTTACAGCAAAATTTATTTTATAAAACAGACGTTCGGGAATACTCGCGCTCCTGTGTTCACGATCAAAAATTTCTTCGCCTTCACGGGTCATATACACCTGAAAATACTCGAAGAGCAAAAAAATATGACGCAAAAATCGTTTTGCTATCGTTCTTAGTCGCGGAGTAATTCTATGGTTTATTTTAACGTAATATAACGTTAGCAGCTACCATTTTTATCGAAAACTGCAGAAGTTACAACATTGAAACTGGTGGCAACCAAAATTTGACTATATATCCGAGCCATATTCAAACTTGGATCTAACAAATGAATTATAAAGCAACATAACTGTATGAGAATTCATAAATTCACGCAAATTACGCATTACGAACCCTAAGTTTCTGATAGTCTCAGAAATGATTTTATTTAAATGACAGTCAAAATTTAATTTAAAATTAAAGAAAATACCCCAAGGTCTTTTATATATTCTGGTATGTTCAATATAGTGTTAGAAATGCTTTACGGAAATGGTAAAAATATTTTCTTATGACAGTAACACATAACTGAACGTTTATCAATGTTTAACGATAGTTTATTTTCCTCGCACCACAAATTTACCAGATTTAAACTATTTTGAATCCAAATTCAGTCATCAGCATACAATAGGTGTGGTACATCTAGAACTGATGTTACATCATTAATAATAATATTAAATGATAAAGGTCTCAGCACAGAACCCTGCGGAACACCAGAGACCTCCAATTTATTTGACACTGATAAAGCACATATTGAGACCGACAGCTTGGTAAGTGGTCGTACGGTTTAAGGCGTCAGTATTTGGAGAAATCCGTATAGACTAGGTCCACTTGATCTCGATCATCCAACATCTCCAATATGTATTGCGATACCCATAATAAATTTGTGGTTGTTAAAGTTCATACAAATATGTTGACTATAGTTAATTATATTCTTAACATGATTATATACAGTATCATATAAAACTCTAAAACTTATCTAAATTACAAATCATACTAATGGGGCGATAATTATTTATTTCACTGATATTTTCACTTTGAAATACAGGGTATATACGTGATATTCTCCAAATATTCGGAATTGCTGCGGTAGAGAGAATCAAATTAAACAATATTTTCAGTGGCTCTACCAATACAGAAGTACAGTGCTGAACTAAAAAAGATGGAATATTATCAGGGCCCATAGTTAACTTTGCTCAATATTTTTATGTATTTTAAGACGTCTTCTTTTTCTACGAATAGGATATTTAAAATGTCTAATATGACCCTTAACGGTGAGTTATTAGATGGAAGAGAGTTACATGTACGTTTATTAGCCAAATACGACCAAAACTTTTTTGTTTCATTTTATATATTATAGTCATTTGGTCTATGCCAACAAAAGATACAAGTATCTGTTCATCTTAATTTTTATTATACAAGTTGTATAACTTACGCTTCTGCTTGACATCACGTATAATTTCATTAGCTAACCAAGTGGTGAAGTGAGGCACACATCGATAAAAAAATCCTATAAAGCACGTCATACAGATATTTACATACACATTCAGCACTACCAAACCCATGCAGGGGGACCAATCTATATTTGAACGTTTTCAATTTTCTGAATTGTTTTTGGAAATCTTTAATGCCGATGAAATAGAAGAATAAACAAGAAAGATAGTGCATGAGATTAGGTACCAGTAATGAAA
Organism: Monochamus saltuarius; assembly: GCA_025584915.1. Classification (NCBI taxonomy): domain Eukaryota; kingdom Metazoa; phylum Arthropoda; class Insecta; order Coleoptera; family Cerambycidae; genus Monochamus; species Monochamus saltuarius. Next base: position 30,845,427 of record CM046724.1, read on the forward strand.
AAAAATATAAGTAACTGAAAAGTTATAGTAGAATATTATTTTAAAAAAATAACTCTTGAGGTTATGGAATTTCATTAATATTGAATTTTCGAAAAAGTGTCAGGAATTTATAGCCATTTTAATTTTTTTTCAGATTTCTTTTATATGAAATTAGTTTGATACTTTACTTGGGATTTTATAGCTACATTTAGTCATTTCATTAGTGGTAGAAATAAACGTTTTTACGGTTAATGTGATTCGAATGAGTTTAACGACGTTTTGTAAAAATATATTGGCTTTTAATGCTATCCGTAACCGTTTTACTCTTCTTTATAACTAGCACCTTTGAACAGCAGCAATAAAAATAATATTTACATTTGCAGTAATGCTCAATACCTTCCACATTTATTTCTTCACGTAGAATAATTGACAGTTAAATAATATTTCATTCCTAATTTAAAACTACTGTAAGAATAAATAATCTGTTTACTTCCCAATGTGTTTTAATTTTATTAAATGCCATTTTATCTGGTTCCAATTATTTGATTTGAATTTGGTTCTTGAATGAGTAAATTTATACTACGCTTTTAATTCTAATATATTAAAATGCGCGATTGCCTCTCGCTCACCGGGGTGCGGAAAAGTGGCAAAGTATCTCCTCAAAGGCTTTTTCGCGAGCCGCGCCGGGTGAGCCGAAGGGCGCGAAGCGCCCTTCGGTCCTGGGGTTGTCGCTTAGGCGTATTTCGGTGGGTTCTTTTACCTTTTCGGGGCGAATTTTGCGTTTTTCCGGAGGTCCGCCGGCGTTACTTTTCCGTTTTCGCGAGGAAACGAGACAAAAGTCGAAAAAAACGCCCCTTATCGGAAGTCCGGAAGCCGCCCGGAGGCCGGTCTCGCTCCGCTCCACGTTTTTCGGGCGGGCCAGTCGCGGACGCGGCCGCGGGCGAGTCTCCTTATTTGGTCCTTTCTCCGTCGCGACGAGGCGCTCGGCGGGCCGTTTTTCGCGTTTTTCTAGGTAAATTTTCCTTTTTCGGAGGGTCTCGCCGGGCCGATCTCGGCGAGCGAGATGGATATAGCGGAGGCGGAGCTTATCGCCCGGGAATCGGAGAAACGTCAGTCGGATATGGGTAGACGTCAAACTATTTCGGATTCGATATTTTCCTATTTTCCCGCATTCATTTCCAGAAATGCATGTTGAAACGTAAACTTTGAACCTTCTACAATGTGTCGCGTGCCTCAGATTTAGGTTTAAAATTCGATTTTATAGGAAAATGGCGAAAGTTTTGGTCAATTACACGTTCGGCTGCATTCGCCTTCGCTCGGCCGTCCGAAACGTCAAACGGCTAGCCGGACGGTGCGATGCCGTTGACAGCTCCGGATAAAACTTAGGAACGTTCGCTAAACGGGCCGTTCGGAGATCCGCAAAGGCAAAAAAGGTAAATTTAAAGTCTCTAGATACTTTCTGTTATGCGAGCGCTGGGTTTTGAGTTCCAATTTGTATCGAATTTTGCGTAATACCAAACAGAGACGTGGAGAAGAGCCTGGCAATATGGCGGGTCCTCACAAAACCTTCAAAATGTTACATTTTGCAAAGTAAGTACCCCTTTATTTCCATAAAGCCATATCGAAACGTAAACTTTGAACCTTCTACAATGTGTCGTGTGCCTCAGATCTGTTTTTAAAATTCGATTTTATAGCGAAAATTTGCGACGTCAAATGGCGAGTGCGCGGTGACATTTCCGAATAAATCGCAGAAAATTTCGCTAAATGGGCCGACCGGAGCCCCCCAAACGCCGAAAACGGTAAATCTGAAGTCTCTAGATACGTTGTGTTATGCGAGCGTTTGGTTTTGAATTCGTTTTTGTATCGAAATTTGCGAAAATCCTAAGCAAGACGGGGTCAAAATGACGTAAGCCATAGAACAGCTGTCAAATATTTCCATCCGCTATTGCTATTTGCATTGAACTTTGCATAAATAGAATGAATAGGTAGGTGGTATCAGTGAGCTAGACAATATGGCAGACCAAGACGGGGTCAAAATGACGGAAGCCATAGAACAGCTGTCAAATATTTCCATCCGCTATTGCTATTTGCATTGAACTTTGCATAAATAGAATGAATAGGTGGTATCAGTGAGCTAGACAATATGGCACACTTCAAGTCGCTTCGCTTATATACAGTGCGACTCAAAAAGCTCGATGTACGGGGTGTTACGATAAAATTGACGAGAAAAATAAAAATTACAGATTCGAGGAAATTTTCGGTTCTTTCGCTTCGAGGGGTTCTCTGACGTGCGTAGGACCGTTTTATATACAAAGTGTTGGAAAATGTCGAACGTTAAAAATGTAAAAATTAAGGGAACTGAAAATTTTTTGGTACGAAACTTCCGTCGGGGGACTCTTACCGCACTAATTATCGAAAAATACGGGGTGTTTAAAAATTCGAACTGTTCCCTAAAAATCCTGGACATTCGTGGATTTAAAATTTTTTTGCTTTCTGATGAAACTTTTACAATAGTTTGTAGAAAACTGTAAAAATATATACTTTGGTATTATTATGTATATGAATACATACTTATGAAAAATACAGCGTGTAAAATAAAAACCATTCTCTACATCCACAAAATTTATGGATTTTATTTTTTTATGAAACTTTGACGATTGTAAAAATCATACTAATGAGAAAATACAGGGTGCTTAACGAAACCAAACCATACTCTAAGAATCCTCACAATAATTCATTGAATATTTTTTCATGAAACTTTTCACAATGGTCTGTAAGAAAACTATGTATACTAATTAAAAACTACTGGGTGTTTAAAAAACTGAACCAATATTGAAACTCCCAAAATTCATGGAAATTTTTTTATTTATTAAACTTCCATCAAGGATTTATTATGACACTCACTAACGAAGCAAATACAGAGTGTTTAATAATAACGAACCATTCTCTAAAAATCCTCAAAATTCATGGAATTAAAAATTCTTTTGATGAAACTTTATACAATGTTCTGTAGGAAAAATATACTAATTAAGAAATACAGAGGGTTTAAAAAAACCTAACCATTTCCTAAAAACCAACAAAACTCATGGAATTAAAAAATTATTTTTGATGAAATTTTATACAATGTTCTGTAGGAAAAATATACTAATTAAGAAATACAGAGTGTTTAAAAATAACGAACCATTCTCTAAAAATCCTCAAAATTCATGGAATTAGAAAATTCTTTTTGATGAAACTTTATACAATACTTTGTAAAAATCTATATTAATGAAAAATACAGGGGTTTAAAAATACCGAACTGTTCCCTAAAAATCCTGAATATTTGTGGAATTTAAAATTTTTTTTTCTTTCTGATGAAACTTTTACAATAGTTTGTAAAAACTATAAAAATATATACTTTGGTATTATTATGTATATGAATACATACTTATGAAAAATACAGGGTGTAAAATAAAGAACCATTCTCTAGATCCACAAAATTTATGGAATTTATTTTTTTTATGAAACTTTTCACGATTGTAAAAATATTATACTAATGAAAATATACAGGGTGCTTAACGAAACCAAACCATACTCTAAGAATCCCCAATAATTCATTGAATATTTTTTTATTAACCTTTTCACGATGGTCTCTAAGAAATATATACTAATTAAAAAACTACTGGGTGTTTAAGAAAACTGAACAAATATTGAAACTCCCAAAATTCATGGAAATTTTTTTTTATTTATTAAACTTCCATCAAGGATTTATTATGACACTCACTATCGAAGCAAATACAGAGTGTTTAATAATAACGAACCATTCTCTAAAAATTTTCAAAATTCATGGAATTAAAAAATTCTTTTTGATGAAACTTTATACAATGTTCTGTAGGAAAAATATACTAATTAAAAATACAGAGTGTTTAAAAATAACGAACCATTCTCTAAAAATTTTCAAAATTCTTGGAATTAAAAAATTCTGTTTGATGAAATTTTATACAATGTTCTGTAGGAAAAATATACTAATTAAGAAATACAGAGTGTTTAAAATAACGAACCATTCTCTAAAAATCCTCAAAATTCATGGAATTTGAAAATTCTTTTGATGAAACTTTATACAATACTTTGTAAAAATCTATATTAATGAAAAATACAGGGGTTTAAAAACCGAACTGTTCCCTAAAAATCCTGAACATTTGTGGATTAAATTTTTTTTTGCTCTCTGATGAAACTTTACAATAGTTTGTAAAAACTATAAAAATTATATACTTAGGTATTATTATGTATATGAATACATACTTATGAAAAATACAGGGTGTAAAATAAAGAATCATTCTCTAGAAATCTAGAAATTTATGGAAGTTATTTTTTTATGAAACTTTTCACAATGGTCTGTAAGAAAACTATACTAATTAAAGAACTACTGGGAGTTTAAAAGACTGAACCAATATTGAAACTCCCAAAATTCATGGAAAATTTTTCAAAATCATTGAATTAAAAATTCTTTTGATGAAATTTTATACAATGTTCTGTAGGAAAAATATCGCAATAAAGAAATACAGACGATTTAAAAATAACGAACCATTCTCTAAAAATCCTCAAAATTCATGGAGTTAAAAATTCTTTTGATGAAACATTTCACATTAGTTTGTTAAAAACTATACTAATGAAAAATACAGGAGGTTTAAAAACCGAACCATTCTCTAAAAATCAACAAAATTCATGGAATTAAAAATTCTTTTTGATTAAACTTATTACAATTTTATGTAGGAAACTTATACTATTGAACAAATACTGGGTTTTTAAAAAAACCGAACTTTTCCCTAAAAATCCTGAAAATTCGTGGATTTAAATTTTTTTTTTGCTTTCTGATGAAACATTTTACAATAGTTTGTCAAGAAACTATAAAAATATATACTTAGGTTTTATTATGTATATAAATACATACGTATGAAAAATATAGGGTTTAATATAAAGAACCATTCTCTAGATCCACAAAATTTATGGAATTTATTTTTTTATGAAACTTCATGATTGTAAAAAATTATACTAATGAAAAATACAGGGTGTTTACCAAACCAAACCATTCTCTAAGAATCCTCACAATTCATAGAATATTTTCTTATGAACACAATGGTCTGTAAGAAAACTATACTAATTAAAAGACTACTGGGTGTTTAAAAAAAATGAACCATTTTCTATAAACCTTCATGGAAGTATAATATTCTCTTGATGAAACTTTTAACAATGGTCTATATGGAAACTATTTTCATGAGAACAATACAGGGTGTTTAAGAGAATCGAACCATTTTAAAAATTCTAAAACTTGAAATTAAAAACTCTTTTGGTTTTTGATGAAACTTTTAAGATAGTTTGTAAAAACTATAAAAATACATATTTAGGTATTATTATGTAGCTATATAAATACATACTTATGAAAAATACAGTGTGGAAAATAAAGACCAATTCTCTAGATCCACAAAATTTATGGAATTTAATTTTTTTATGAAACTTTTCACGATTGTAAAAATTATACCGATGAAAAATACGGGGTGTTTAACAAAACCAAACCATTCTTTAAATATCCTCACAATTCATGGAATATTTTCTAATGAAACTTTTCACAACGGTCTGTAAGAAAACTATCCTAATTAAAAACTACTGGGTGTTTAAAAACCGACTGTTCTCTAGAAAGCTTCATGGAAGTATAATATTCCTTTGATGAAACTTTTAACAATGGTCTATATGGAAACTATTTTAATGAAAACAATACAGGGTGTTTAAGAAAACTGAACCAATATTGAAACTCCCAATATTCATGGAATAAATTTATTTTTTTGCTTCGGTTGGGTTGTCGGATGTACGAAAGACCGTTTTATATACAAAGTGTTGGAAAAATGTTGAACGTTAAAAAAGTCTCAAAAGTAAGAGAACTGACTAATTTATTTTAGTCAACTTCCATCGGAGGTCTCTTAACGCACTAATTATCGAAAAATACATGGTGTTTAAAAACTAACCCTACTAAGAAAGGTCAAGTCGGCGAATGCCGACTTGCCACCTTTCTAGTTCTTATATATTAAAATACGCGATTGCCTCTCGCTTCACCGGGGCGCGAAAAAGTGGGGTTTTGCCGCCACAAAGGCTTTTTGCGAGCCGCGCAGCGGCGAGCCCGGGGCGCGGGGTCGAGTTTGGCCTTTTGCGTAGCTTAGGCGTATTTCGGTGGGTTCTTTTACTCTTTCGGGGCGAATTTTGCGTTTTTCCGGAGGTCCGCCGGCGTTACTTTTCCGTTTTCGCGAGGAAACGAGACAAAAGTCGAAAACGCCCCTTATCGGAAGTCCGGAAGCCGCCCGGAGGCCGGTTTCGCTCCGCTCACGTTTTTCGGGCGGGCCCGTCGCGGACGCGGCCGCGGGCGAGTCTCTTTATTTGGTCCTTTCTCCGTCGCGACGAGGCGCTCGGCGGGCCGTTTTTCGCGTTTTTCTAGGTAAATTTTCCGTTTTTCGGAGGGTCCTCGCCGGCCGATCTCGGCGAGCGAGATGGATATAGCGGAGGCGGAGCTTATCGCCCGGGAATCGGAGAAACGTCAGTCGGATATGGGTAGACGTCAAACTATTTCGGATTCGATATTTTCCTATTTTCCCGCATTCATTTCCAGAAATGCATGTTGAAACGTAAACTTTGAACCTTCTACAATGTGTCGCGTGCCTCAGATTTAGGTTTAAAATTCGATTTTATAGGAAAATAGCGAAAGTTTTGGTCAATTACACGTTCGGCTGCATTCGCCTTCGCTCGGCCGTCCGAAACGTCAAACGGCTAGCCGGACGGTGCACGGCCGGTGACAGCTCCGGATAAAACGTAGGAACGTTCGCTAAACGGGCAGATCTGAGACCCGCCAAGGCCGGAAAAGGTAAATTTAAAGTCTCTAGATACTTTCTGTTATGCGAGCGCTGGGTTTTGAATTCGAATTTGTATCGAATTTTGCGTAATACCGAACCGAGACGTGGAGAAGAGCCTGGCAATATGGCGGGTCCTCACAAAACCTTCAAAATGTTACATTTTGCAAAGTAAGTACCCCTTTATTTCCATAAAGCCATATCGAAACGTAAACTTTGAACCTTCTACAATGTGTCGTGTGCCTCAGGTTTAGGTTTAAAATTCGATTTTATAGTGAAACTTGCAAAAATTTGCGTCGACTACAGAAACGTCAAATGGCGAGTGCGCGGTGACATTTCCGAATAAATCGCAGAAAATTTCGCTAAATGGGCCGACCGGAGCCCCCCCAAAGGTCGAAAACGGTAAATCTGAAGTCTCTAGATACGTTGTGTTATGCGAGCGTTTGGTTTTGAATTCGTTTTTGTATCGAAATTTGCGAAAATCCTAAGCAAGACGGGGTCAAAATGACGTAAGCCATAGAACAGCTGTCAAATATTTCCATCCGCTATTGCTATTTGCATTGAACTTTGCATAAATAGAATGAATAGGTAGGTGGTATCAGTGAGCTAGACAATATGGCAGACCAAGACGGGGTCAAAATGACGGAAGCCATAGAACAGCTGTCAAATATTTCCATCCGCTATTGCTATTTGCATTGAACTTTGCATAAATAGAATGAATAGGTGGTATCAGTGAGCTAGACAATATGGCACACTTCAAGTCGCTTCGCTTATATACAGTGCGACTCAAAAGCTCGATGTACGGGGTGTTACGATAAAATTGACGAGAAAAAATAAAAATTACAGATTCGAGGAAATTTTCGGTTCTTTCGCTTCGAGGGGTTCTCTGACGTGCGTAGGACCGTTTTATATACAAAGTGTTGGAAAAATGTCGAACGTTAAAAAATGTAAAAATTAAGGAACTGAAAATTTTTTGGTACGAAACTTCCGTCGGGGGACTCTTACCGCACTAATTATCGAAAAATACGGGGTGTTTAAAAAATTCGAACCGTTCCCTAAAATCCTGGACATTCGTGGATTTAAAATTTTTTTTTTGCTTTCTGATGAAACTTTTTACAATAGTTTGTAGAAAAACTGTAAAAAATATATACTTTGGTATTATTATGTATATGAATACATACTTATGAAAAAATACAGGGTGTAAAATAAAAACCATTCTCTACATCCACAAAATTTATGGATTTTATTTTTTTTATGAAACTTTTGACGATTGTAAAAAAATCATACTAATGAGAAAATACAGGGTGCTTAACGAAACCAAACCATACTCTAAGAATCCTCACAATAATTCATTGAAACTTTTCACAATGGTCTGTAAGAAAACTATGTATACTAATTAAAAAACTACTGGGTGTTTAAAAAACTGAACCAATATTGAAACTCCCAAAATTCATGGAAATTTTTTTTATTTATTAAACTTCCATCAAGGATTTATTATGACACTCACTAACGAAGCAAATACAGAGTGTTTAATAATAACGAACCATTCTCTAAAAATCCTCAAAATTCATGGAATTAAAAAATTCTTTTTGATGAAACTTTATACAATGTTCTGTAGGAAAAATATACTAATTAAGAAATACAGAGGGTTTAAAAAAACCTAACCATTTCCTAAAAATCAACAAAACTCATGGAATTAAAAAATTATTTTTGATAAAACCTTATACAATGGTTTGTAAAAATCTATACTAATGAAAAAATACATGAGGTTTAAAAAACCTAACCATTTCATAAAAATCAACAAAATTCATGGAATTAAAAAATTCTATTTGATGAAATTTTATACAATGTTCTGTAGGAAAAATATACTAATTAGGAAATACAGAGTGTTTAAAAATAACGAACCATTCTCTAAAATTCCTCAAAGTTCATGGAATTAGAAAATTCATTTTGATGAAACTTTGTACAATAGTTTTAAAACATCTATACTAATGAAAAAATACAGGAGGTTTCAAAAAACCGAACCGTTCCCTAAAAATCCTAAACATTTGTGGATTTAAATTTTTTTTTTTTGCTTTCTGATGAAACTTTTTACAATAGTTTGTAAGAAAACTATAAAAAATATATACTTTGGTATTATTACGTATATGAATACATACTTATGAAAAAATACAGGGTGTAAAATAAAGAACCATTCTCTACAGCCACAAAATTTATGGAATTTAATTTTTTTTATTAAACTTTTCACGATTATAAAAAATTATACTAATGAAAAAATACAGGGTGCTTAACGAAACCAAACCATACTCTAAGAATCCCCACAATAATTCATTGAATATTTTTTATGAAACTTTTCACAATGGTCTGTAAGAAAACTATACTAATTAAAAAAATTCTGGGTGTTTAAGAAAACTGAACCAATATTGAAACTCCCAAAATTCATGGAATTTTTTTTTTTATTTATTAAACTTCCATCAAGGATTTATTATGACACTCATTAACGAAGCAAATACAGAGTGTTTAATAATAACGAACCATTCTCTAAAAATCCTCAAAATTCATGGAATTAAATAATTCTTTTGATGAAACTTTATACAATGTTCTGTAGGAAAAATATACTAATTAAAAATACAGAGTGTTTAAAAATAACGAACCATTCTCTAAAATTCCTCAAAATTCATGGAATTAAAAATTCTTTTGATGAAACTTTATACAATGTTCTATAGGAAAAATATCCTAATTAAGAAATACAAAGGATTTAAAAAAACAGAACCATTCTCTAAAAATCAACAAAAAACAAGGAATTAAAAAATTCTTTTAGATGAAACTTTTTACAATGTTATGTAGTAAGAATATAATATTTAAAAAATACCGGGAGTTTAAAAACCGAACTGTTCCCTAAAAATCCTGAAAATTCGTGGATTTAAAATTTTTTTTTCGCTTTCTGATGAAACTTTTTACATTAGTTTGTCAAAAAACTATAAAAATATATACTTAGGTTTTATTATGTATATAAATACATACGTATGAAAAAATACAGGGTGTAATATATAGATCCATTCTCTAGATCCACAAAATTTATGGAATTTATTTTTTTTTATGAAACTTTTCACGATTGTAAAAAAATTATACCGATAAAAAATACGGGGTGTTTAACAAAACCAAACCATTCTCTAAAAATCCTCACAATTCATGGAATATTTTCTAATGAAACTTTTCACAACGGTCTGTAAGAAAACTATACTAATTAAAAAACTACTGGGTGTTTAAAAAACCGACCTTTCTCTAGAAACCTTCATGGAAGTATAATATTCCTTTGATGAAACGTTTAACAATGGTCTATATGGAAACTATTTTAATGAAAACAATACAGGGTGTTTAAGAAAACTGAACCAATATTGAAACTCCCAAAATTCATGGAATAAAATTATTTGTTTTGCTTCAGATGGGTTGTCGGATGTACGAAAGACCGTTTTATATACAAAGTGTTGGAAAAGGTTGAACGGTAAACATTCTCAAAATTAAGAGAAATGACTAATTTATTTTACTCAACTTACATCTTGGTTCTCTTAACGCACTAATTATCTAAAAAATAAATGGTGTTTAATAAAAACTAACCCTACTCAATAAAGGTCAAGTCTGCGAATGCCGACTTGCCACCTTTCTAGTTCTTATATATTAAAATCCGTTGTTTCTTCTCGCTCCCTCCGGGCGGGCGGAAAAGTGGGGTTTGCCGCCACAAAGGCTTTTTGGCGAGCCGCGCGGCGAGCCCGGGTTTGCGGAGTCGGATTCGGTCTTTTTTGCGTAGCTTAGGCGTATTTCGGTTGGTTCTTTTTACCCTTTTCGGGGCGAATTTTGTGTTTTCCGGAGGTCCGCGGCCGCCGGTTTTCGATTTTCGCGAGGAAACGAGAGAAAAGTCGAAAACCACGCCCATTATCGGAAGCCCGAAAATCGGTCGGAGGCCGGTTTCGCTCCGCGCGACGTTTTTTAGGAGAGCCCGTCGGGGACGCGGTCGCGGGCGAGTCTCTTTATTGGTCCTCTCCGTCGCGACGAGACGCTCGGCGGGCCGTTTTCGCGTTTTCTAGGTAAATTTCCGTTTTCGGAGGGTCCTCGCCGGCCGTTCTCGGCGAGCGAGATGATAGCGCGGGAGGAGCTTATCGCCCGGGAATCGGAGAAACGTCAGTCGGATATGGGTAGACGTCAAACTATTTCGGAATCGATATTTTCGTATTTTCCGCATTCATTTCAACAAAGCCATCTCGAAACGTAAACTTTGAACCTTCTACAATGTGTCGCGTGCCTCAGATTTAGGTTTAAAATTCGATTTTATAGTGAAAATAGCGAAAGTTTTGGTCAATTACACGTTCGGCGGCATTCGCGTGCGCTCGGCCGCCCGAAACGTCAAACGGCAAGCCGGACGGTGCGGTGCCGTTGACAGCTCGGATAAAACTTAGGAACGTTCGCTAAACGGATCGATCGGAGGCCCGCAAAAGCCGGAAAAGGTAAATTTAAAGTCCTAGATGCTGTCTGTTATGCGAGCGCTGGGTTTTGAATTCGAATTTGTATCGAATTTTGCGTAATACCGAACCGAGACGTGGAGAAGAGCCTGGCAATATGGCGGGTCCTCACAAAACCTTCAAAACGTTACATTTTGCAAAGTAAGTACCCCTTTATTTCCATAAAGCCATATCGAAACGTAAACTTTGAACCTTCTACAATGTGTCGTGTGCCTCAGATCTGTTTTAAAATTCGATTTTATAGTAAAATTGCGAAAATTTGCGACGTCAAATGGCGAGTGCGCGGTGACATTTCGAATAAATCGCAGAAAATTTCGCTAAATGGGCCGACCGGAGCCCCCAAAAGCCGAAAACGGTAAATCTGAAGTCTCTAGATACGTTGTGTTATGCGAGCGTTTGGTTTTGAATTCGTTTTGTATCGAAATTTGCGAAAATCCTAAGCAAGACGGGGTCAAAATGACGTAAGCCATAGAACAGCTGTCAAATATTTCCATCCGCTATTGCTATTTGCATTGAACTTTGCATAAATAGAATGAATAGGTAGGTGGTATCAGTGAGCTAGACAATATGGCAGACCAAGACGGGGTCAAAATGACGGAAGCCATAGAACAGCTGTCAAATATTTCCATCCGCTATTGCTATTTGCATTGAACTTTGCATAAATAGAATGAATAGGTGGTATCAGTGAGCTAGACAATATGGCACACTTCAAGTCGCTTCGCTTATATACAGTGCGACTCAAAAAAGCTCGATGTACGGGGTGTTACGATAAAAATTGACGAGGAAAAATAAAAATTACAGATTCGAGGAAATTTTCGGTTCTTTCGCTTCGGAGGGTTCTCTGACGTGCGTAGGACCGTTTATATACAAAGTGTTGGAAAAATGTCGAACGTTAAAAAATGTAAAAATTAAGGAACTGAAAATTTTTTGGTACGAAACTTCCGTCGGGGACTCTTACCGCACTAATTATCGAAAAAATACGGGGTGTTTAAAAATTCGAACCGTTCCCTAAAAATCCTGGACATTCGTGGATTTAAAATTTTTTTTTTGCTTTCTGATGAAACTTTTTACAATAGTTTGTAGGAAAACTGTAAAAAATATATACTTTGGTATTATTATGTATATGAATACATACTTATGAAAAAATACAGGGTGTAAAATAAAAAACCATTCTCTACATCCACAAAATTTATGGATTTTATTTTTTTTATGAAACTTTTGACGATTGTAAAAAAATCATACTAATGAGAAAATACAGGGTGCTTAACGAAACCAAACCATACTCTAAGAATCCTCACAATAATTCATTGAATATTTTTTCATGAAACTTTTCACAATGGTCTGTAAGAAAACTATGTATACTAATTAAAAAACTACTGGGTGTTTAAAAAAACTGAACCAATATTGAAACTCCCAAAATTCATGGAAATTTTTTTTATTTATTAAACTTCCATCAAGGATTTATTATGACACTCACTAACGAAGCAAATACAGAGTGTTTAATAATAACGAACCATTCTCTAAAAATCCTCAAAATTCATGGAATTAAATAATTCTTTTTGATGAAACTTTATACAATGTTCTGTAGGAAAAATATACTAATTAAGAAATACAGAGGGTTTAAAAAATCCTAACCATTTCCTAAAAATCATCAAAACTCATGGAATTAAAAATTATTTTTGATAAAACCTTATACAATGGTTTGTAAAAATCTATACTAATGAAAAATACAGGAGGTTTAAAAAACCTAACCATTTCCTAAAAATCAACAAAATTCATGGAATTAAAAAATTCTATTTGATGAAATTTTATACAATGTTCTGTAGGAAAAATATACTAATTAGGAAATACAGAGTGTTTAAAAATAACGAACCATTCTCTAAAATTCCTCAAAGTTCATGGAATTAGAAAATTCATTTTGATGAAACTTTGTACAATAGTTTTAAAACATCTATACTAATGAAAAATACAGGAGGTTTCAAAAAACCGAACCGTTCCCTAAAAATCCTAAACATTCGTGGATTTAAATTTTTTTGCTTTCTGATGAAACTTTTACAATAGTTTGTAAAAAACTATAAAAATATATACTTTGGTATTATTATGTATATGAATACATACTTATGAAAAATACAGGGTGTAAAATAAAGAACCATTCTCTACAGCCACAAAATTTATGGAATTTAATTTTTTATTAAACTTTTCACGATTATAAAAATTATACTAATGAAAAATACAGGGTGCTTAACGAAACCAAACCATACTCTAAGAATCCCACAATAATTCATTGAATATTTTTTATGAAACTTTTCACAATGGTCTGTAAGAAAACTATACTAATTAAAGAACTACTGGGAGTTTAAAAAGACTGAACCAATATTGAAACTCCCAAAATTCATGGAAATTTTTTTTTATTTATTAAACTTCCATCAAGGATTTATTATGACACTCATTAACGAAGCAAATACAGAGTGTTTAATAATAACGAACCATTCTCTAAAAATCCTCAAAATTCATGGAATTAAATAATTCTTTTTGATGAAACTTTATACAATGTTCTGTAGGAAAAATATACTAATTAAAAATACAGAGTGTTTAAAAATAACGAACCATTCTCTAAAATTCCTCAAAATTCATGGAATTAAAAATTCTTTTGATGAAACTTTATACAATGTTCTATAGGAAAAATATCTAATTAAGAAATACAGAGGATTTAAAAAAACCGAACCATTCTCTAAAAATTTTACAAAATTCATGGAATTAAAAATTCTTTTGATGAAACTTTTATACAATGTTCTGTGGAAAAATATACTAATGTGAAAAATACAGAGTGTTTAAAAAAAACCGAACCGTTCTCTAAAAATCCTGAATTCATTGGATTAAAATTTTTTTTTTGATGAAACTTTATACAATAGTTGTAAAAATCTATATTAATAGAAAAATACAGAAACTTTACAATAGTTTAAAGCTTCCGAACCGTTCCTAAAAACTATATTTAAAATTTAATATACTTAGGTTTACAATTATGTAAAAATACTATAAATGAATACTTTGAGTATTATTATGTATATGAATACATACTTATGAAAAAATACAGGGTGTAAAATAAAGAACCATTCTCTAGATCCACAAAATTTATGGAATTTATTTTTTTTTATGAAACTATTAACGATTGTAAAAATATTATACCTGTGAAAATATACGGGGTGCTTAACAAAAACCAGAAACCATACTCTAAAAATCACCCACAATAATTCATGGAATATTTTTAACCTTTTCACGATGATCTCTAACAACAGTCATATAGGAACTTACTAATTAAAAAACTAGGTGTAAAAATAAAAACTGAACTTTTGATGAAATTTTTGGTAGGAAAAACTATCGCAATAAAGAAATACAGACGATTTAAAAATAACTGAACCATTGAAACTCTCAAAAAATAAAAATAAAAAATTCATGGAATTAAAATTTCTTTTGTCGGATGTACGAAAGACCGTTTACAATGTTCTGTAGGAAAAATATACTATTGAACAAATACAGGGTGTATAAAACCGAACTGTTCCCTAAAAATCCTGAAAATTCGTGGATTTAAATTTTTTTTTTGCTTTCTGATGAAACATTTTACAATAGTTTGTCAAAAAACTATAAAAATATATATAGAGTTTTATTATTGTATATAAATACATACGTATGAAAAAAATATAAGTGTAATATAATTGCCTCGCTCCCTCCGGGCGGGTGGAAAAGAAGTGAAACGTCAGTCGGATATGGGTAGACGTCAAACTATTTCCGATTCGATATTTTCGTATTTTCCCGCATTCATTTCCACAAAGCCATGTCGAAACGTAAACTTTGAACCTTCTACAATGTGTCGCGTGCCTCAGATTTAGGTTTAAAATTCGATTTTATAGTGAAAATAGCGAAAGTTTTGGTCAATTACACGTTCGGCTGCATTCGCCTTCGCTCGGCCGTCCGAAACGTCAAACGGCTAGCCGGACGGTGCACCGCCGGTGACAGCTCCGGATAAAACGTAGGAACGTTCGCTAAACGGGCAGATCTGAGACCCGCCAAGGCCGGAAAAGGTAAATTTAAAGTCTCTAGATACTTTCTGTTATGCGAGCGCTGGGCTTTGAATTCGAATTTGTATCGAATTTTGCGTAATACCGAACCGAGACGTGGAGAAGAGCCTGGCAATATGGCGGGTCCTCACAAAACCTTCAAAACGATTACATTCTGAAAAGTAAGTACCCCTTTATTTCCATAAAGCCATATCGAACCGTAAACTTTGAACCTTCTACAATGTGTCGTGTGCCTCAGGTTTAGGTTTAAAATTCGATTTTATAGTAAAAATTGCGAAAATTTGCGACGTCAAATGGCGAGTGCGCGGTGACATTTCCGATTTCCGCAGAAAATTTCGCTAAATAGGCCGACCGGAGCCCCCCAAAAGCCGAAAACGGTAAATCTGAAGTCTCTAGATACGTTGTGTTATGCGAGCGTTTGGTTTTGAATTCGTTTTTGTATCGAAATTTGCAAAAATCCTAAGCAAGACGGGGTCAAAATGACGTAAGCCATATAACAGTTGTCAAATATTTCCATCCGCTATTGCTATTTGCATTGAACTTTGCATAAATAGAATGAATAGGTAGGTGGTATCAGTGAGCTAGACAATATGGCAGACCAAGACGGGGTCAAAATGACGGAAGCCATAGAACAGCTGTCAAATATTTCCATCCGCTATTGCTATTTGCATTGAACTTTGCATAAATAGAATGAATAGGTGGTATCAGTGAGCTAGACAATATGGCACACTTCAAGTCGCTTCGCTTATATACAGTGCGACTCAAAAAGCTCGATGTACGGGGTGATAAAAATTGACGAGAAAAAATAAAAATTACAGATTCGAGGAAATTTTCGGTTCTTTCGCTTCGGAGGGTTCTCTGACGTGCGTAGGACCGTTTATATACAAAGTGTTGGAAACATGTCGAAAGTTAAAAAATGTAAAAATTAAAGGAACTGAAAATTTTTTGGTACGAAACTTCCGTCGGGGACTCTTACCGCACTAATTATCGAAAAAATACGGGGTGTTTAAAAATTCGAACCGTTCCTAAAAATCCTGGACATTCGTGGATTTAAAATTTTTTTGCTTTCTGATGAAACTTTTACAATAGTTTGTAGAAAAACTGTAAAAATATATACTTTGGTATTATTATGTATATGAATACATACTTATGAAAAAATACAGCGTGTAAAATAAAAAACCATTCTCTACATCCACAAAATTTATGGATTCTATTTTTTTATGAAACTTTTGACGATTGTAAAAATTATACTAATGAGAAAATACAGGGTGCTTAACGAAACCAAACCATACTCTAAGAATCCTCACAATAATTCATTGAATATTTTTTCATGAAACTTTTCACAATGGTCTGTAAGAAAACTATGGGTACTAATTAAAAAACTACTGGGTGTTTAAAAAACTGAACCAATATTGAAACTCCCAAAATTCATGGAAATTTTTTTTATTTATTAAACTTCCATCAAGGATTTATTATGACACTCACTAACGAAGCAAATACAGAGTGTTTAATAATAACGAACCATTCTCTAAAAATCCTCAAAATTCATGGAATTAAAAATTCTTTTGATGAAACTTTATACAATGTTCTGTAGGAAAAATATACTAATTAAGAAATACAGAGGGTTTAAAAAAAACCTAACCATTTCCTAAAAATCAACAAAACTCATGGAATTAAAAAATTATTTTTGATAAAACCTTATACAATGGTTTGTAAAAATCTATACTAATGAAAAAATACAGGAGGTTTAAAACAACCTAACCATTTCCTAAAAATCAACAAAATTCATGGAATTAAAAAATTCTATTTGATGAAATTTTATACAATGTTCTGTAGGAAAAATATACTAATTAAGAAATACAGAGTGTTTAAAAATAACGAACCATTCTCTAAAATTCCATAAAGTTCATGGAATTAGAAAATTCATTTTGATGAAACTTTGTACAATAGTTTTAAAACATCTATACTAATGAAAAAATACAGGAGGTTTCAAAAAACCGAACCGTTCCCTAAAAATCCTAAACATTCGTGGATTAAAATTTTTTTTTTTTGCTTTCTGATGAAACTTTTTACAATAGTTTGTAAAAAAACTATAAAAATATATACTTTGGTATTATTATGTATATGAATACATACTTATGACAAAATACAGGGTGTAAAATAAAGAACCATTCTCTACAGCCACAAAATTTATGGAATTTAATTTTTTTTATTAAACTTTTCACGATTATAAAAAATTATACTAATGAAAATATACAGGGTGCTTAACGAAACCAAACCATACTCTAAGAATCCCCACAATAATTCATTGAATATTTTTTTATTAACCTTTTCACGATGGTCTCTAAGAAATATATACTAATTAAAAAACTACTGGGTGTTTAAGAAAACTGAACAAATATTGAAACTCCCAAAATTCATGGAAATTTTTTTTTTATTAAACTTCCATCAAGGATTTATTATGACACTCACTATCGAAGCAAATACAGAGTGTTTAATAATAACGAACCATTCTCTAAAAATTTTCTAAATTCATGGAATTACAAAATTCTTTTTGATGAAACTTTATACAATGTTCTGTAGGAAAAATATACTAATTAAGAAATACAGAGTGTTTAAAAATAACGAACCATTCTCTAAAAATTTTCAAAATTCTTGGAATTAAAAATTCTGTTTGATGAAATTTTATACAATGTTCTGTAGGAAAAATATACTAATTAAGAAATACAGAGTGTTTAAAAATAACGAACCATTCTCTAAAAATCCTCAAAATTCATGGAATTTGAAAATTCTTTTTGATGAAACTTTATACAATACTTTGTAAAAATCTATATTAATGAAAAATACAGGGGTTTAAAAAAAACCGAACCGTTCCCTAAAAATCCTGAACATTTGTGGATTAAATTTTTTTGCTCTCTGATGAAACTTTACAATAGTTTGTAAAAAACTATAAAATTATATACTTAGGTATTATTATGTATATGAATACATACTTATGAAAAATACAGGGTGTAAAATAAAGAACCATTCTCTAGAAATCTAGAAATTTATGGAAGTTATTTTTTTATGAAACTTTTCACAATGGTCTGTAAGAAAACTATACTAATTAAAGAACTACTGGGAGTTTAAAAAGACTGAACCAATATTGAAACTCCCAAAATTCATGGAAATTTTTCAAAATCATTGAATTAAAAAATTCTTTTTGATGAAATTTTATACAATGTTCTGTAGGAAAAATATCGCAATAAAGAAATACAGACGATTTAAAAATAACGAACCATTCTCTAAAAATCCTCAAAATTCATGGAGTTAAAAAATTCTTTTGATGAAACATTTCACATTAGTTTGTTAAAAACTATACTAATGAAAAATACAGGAGGTTTAAAAAACCGAACCATTCTCTAAAAATCAACAAAATTCATGGAATTAAAAATTCTTTTGATGAAACTTTTTACAATGTTCTGTAGGAAAAATATACTATTGAACAAATACAGGGTTCCCTAAAAATCCTGAAAATTCGTGGATTTAATTTTTTTTTTGCTTTCTGATGAAACATTTTACAATAGTTTGTCAAAAAACTATAAAAATATATACTTAGGTTTTATTATGTATATAAATACATACGTATGAAAAAATATAGGGTGTAATATAAAGAACCATTCTCTAGATCCACAAAATTTATGGAATTTATTTTTTTTATGAAACTTTTCATGATTGTAAAAAAATTATACTAATGAAAAAATACAGGGTGTTTAGCAAAAAAAAACCATTCTCTAAGAATCCTCACAATTCATAGAATATTTTCTTATGAACACAATGGTCTGTAAGAAAACTATACTAATTAAAAGACTACTGGGTGTTTAAAAAAAATGAACCATTTTCTATAAACCTTCATGGAAGTATAATATTCTCTTGATGAAACTTTTAACAATGGTCTATATGGAAACTATTTTCATGAGAACAATACAGGGTGTTTAAGAGAATCGAATCATTTTAAAAATTCTAAAAACTTGAAATTAAAAACTCTTTTTGGTTTTGATGAAACTTTTTACAATAGTTTGTAAAAAAACTATAAAAAATATATACTTAGGTATTATTATGTAGCTATATAAATACATACTTATGAAAAAATACAGTGTGTAAAATAAAGACCAATTCTCTAGATCCACAAAATTTATGGAATTTAATTTAACAAAACCAAACCATTCTTTAAATATCCTCACAATTCATGGAATATTTTCTAATGAAACTTTTCACAACAGTCTGTAAGAAAACTATACTAATTAAAAAACTACTGGGTGTTTAAAAAACCGACCGTTCTCTAGAAAGCTTCATGGAAGTATAATATTCCTTTGATGAAACTTTTAACAATGGTCTATATGGAAACTATTTTAATGAAAACAATACAGGGTGTTTAAGAAAACTGAACCAATATTGAAACTCCCAAAATTCATGGAATAAATTTTTTTGCTTCGGATGGGTTGTCGGATGTACGAAAGACCGTTTTATATACAAAGTGTTGGAAAAATGTTGAACGTTAAAAAAGTCTCAAAATTAAGAGAACTGACTAATTTATTTTAGTCAACTTCCATCGGAGGTCTCTTAACGCACTAATTATCGAAAAAATACATGGTGTTTAAAAAAAACTAACCCTACTCAAGAAAGGTCAAGTCGGCGAATGCCGACACCACCTTTCTAGTTCTTATATATTAAAATCCGTTGTTTTTCTCGCTCCCTCCTGGCGGGCGGAAAAGTGGGGTTTTGCCGCCACAAAGGCTTTTTCGCGAGCCGCGCAGCGGCGCTGAAGAAACGCGAAGCGCCCTTCGGTCTTTCGGTTGTCCGGTAGGCGTGTTTTGGTGGGTCGTTTTTACTTTTTCGGGGCGAATTTTGCGTTTTCCGGAGGTCCGCGGCCGCCGGTTTTCGATTTTCGCGAGGAAACGAGACAAAAGTCGAAAACCACGCCCATTATCGGAAGTCCGGAAGCCGCCCGGAGGCCGATTTCGCTCCGCGCGACGTTTTTCACGGGAGCCCGTCGGGGACGCGGGCGCGGGCGAGTCTCCTTATTTGGTCCTTTCTCCGTCGCGACGAGGCGCTCGGCGGGCCGTTTTCCGCGTTATTCTAGGTAAATTTTCCGTTTTCGGAGGGTCCTCGCCGGCCGTTCTCGGCGAGAGGGATGGAGATAGCGCGGGAGGAGCTTATCGCCCGGGAATCGGAGAAACGTCAGTCGGATATGGGTAGACGTCAAACTATTTCCGATTCGATATTTTCGTATTTTCCCGCATTCCTTTCCACAAAGCCATGTCGAAACGTAAACTTTGAACCTTCTACAATGTGTCGCGTGCCTCAGATTTAGGTTTAAAATTCGATTTTATAGTGAAAATAGCGAAAGTTTTGGTCAATTACACGTTCGGCGGCATTCGCGTGCGCTCGGCCGCCCGAAACGTCAAACGGCAAGCCGGACGGTGCGGTGCCGTTGACAGCTCGGATAAAACTTAGGAACGTTCGCTAAACGGATCGATCGGAGGCCCGCAAAAGCCGGAAAAGGTAAATTTAAAGTCTCTAGATGCTTTCTGTTATGCGAGCGCTGGGTTTTGAATTCGAATTTGTATCGAATTTTGCGTAATACCGAACCGAGACGTGGAGAAGAGCCTGGCAATATGGCGGGTCCTCACAAAACCTTCAAAATGTTACATTTTGCAAAGTAAACCCTTTATTTCCATAAAGCCATATCGAAACGTAAACTTTGAACCTTCTACAATGTGTCGTGTGCCTCAGATCTGTTTTAAAATTCGATTTTATAGTAAAAATTGCGAAAATTTGCGACGTCAAATGGCGAGTGCGCGGTGACATTTCGAATAAATCGCAGAAAATTTCGCTAAATAGGCGACCGGAGCCCCAAAGGCCGAAAACGGTAAATCTGAAGTCTCTAGATACGTTGTGTTATGCGAGCGTTTGGTTTTGAATTCGTTTTGTATCGAAATTTGCGAAAATCCTAAGCAAGACAGGGTCAAAATGACGTAAGCCATAGAACAGCTGTCAAATATTTCCATCCGCTATTGCTATTTGCATTGAACTTTGCATAAATAGAATGAATAGGTGGTATCAGTGAGCTAGACAATATGGCACACTTCAAGTCGCTTCGCTTATATACAGTGCGACTCAAAAAAGCCCGATGTACGGGGTACGATAAAAATTGACGAGAAAAAATAAAAATTACAGATTCGAGGAAATTTTCGGTTCTTTCGCGGAGGGTTCTCTGACGTGCGTAGGACCGTTTATATACAAAGTGTTGGAAAAATGTCGAACGTTAAAAAATGTAAAAATTAAAGGGAACTGAAAATTTTTTGGTACGAAAACTTCCGTCAGGGGACTCTTACCGCACTAATTATCGAAAAAATACAGGGTGTTTAAAAAATTCAGACCGTTCCCTAAAAAACCTGGACATTCGTTGATATAAAATTTTTTTTTTTGCTTTCTTATGAAACTTTTAACAATAGTTTGTAGAAAAACTGTAAAAAACATATACTTTGGTATTATTATGTATATGAATACATACTTATGAAAAAATACAGCGTGTAAAATAAAAAACCATTCTCTACATCCACAAAATTTATGGATTTTATTTTTTTTATGAAACTTTTGACGATTGTAAAAAAATCATACTAATGAGAAAATACAGGGTGCTTAACGAAACCAAACCATACTCTAAGAATCTTCACAATAATTCATTGAATATTTTTTCATGAAACTTTTCACAATGGTCTGTAAGAAAACTATGTATACTAATTAAAAAACTACTGGGTGTTTAAAAAAACTGAACCAATATTGAAACTCCCAAAATTCATGGAAATTTTTTTTATTTATTAAACTTCCATCAAGGATTTATTATGACACTCACTAACGAAGCAAATACAGAGTGTTTAAAAATAACGAACCATTCTCTGAAAATCCTCAAAATTCATGGAATTAAAAAATTCTTTTTGATGAAACTTTATAAAATGTTCTGTAGGAAAAATAGACTAATGAAGAAATACAGAGTGTTTAAAAATAACGAAACATTCTCTAAAAATCCTCAAAATTCATGGAATTAAAAAATTCTTTTTGATGAAACGTTTCACAATAGTTTGTAAAAAACTATACTAATGAAAAAATACAGGAGGTTTAAAAAAACCGAACCATTCTCTAAAAATCAACAAAATTCATGGAATTAAAAAATTCTTTTTGATGAAACTTTTTACAATGTTCTGTAGGAAAAATATACTAATGAAAAAATACGGGGTGTTTAAAAAAACAGAAACGTTCCCTAAAAATCGTGGTTTTTATTTTATATTTTTTTTGCTTTCTGATGAAACTTATTACAGTAGTTTGTAAAAAAAACTATAAAAATATATACTTTAGTATTATTATGTATATAAATACATACGTATGAAAAAATACAGGGTGTAAAATAAAGAACCATTCTCTAGATCCACAAAAACCTTTTCACGATTGTAAAAAAATATATACTAATGAGAAAATACAGGGTGCTTAACGAAACCAAACCATTCTATAAGAATCCTAACAATTCATGGAATATTTTTTTATGAAACTTTTCACAATGGTCTGTAAGAAACTATTTTAATGAAAACAATATAACAGGGTGTTTAAGAAGACTGAACCAATATTGAAACTCCCAAAATTCATGGAAAAAATTTATGGAATTTTTTTTATGAAACTTCACGATTGTAAAAAAAATACACTAATGAAAAAATACAGGGTGTTTAACAAAACCATTGAACCAATATTGAAACTCCCAAAATTCATGGAAAAAACTTAAAAATTATACTAATGAAAAATACAGGGTGTTTAGCAAAACCAAACCATTCTCTAGAATCCTCACAATTCATGGAATATTTTCTTATCAACCTTTTCACAATGGTCTGTAAGAAAACTATACTAATTAAAAAACTACTGGGTGTTTAAAAAAACTGAACCATTCTCTAGAAACCTTCATGGAAGTATAATATTCTTTTGATGAAACTTTTAACAGTGGTCTATATGGAAACTATTTTAATGAGAACAATACAGGGTGTTTAAGAGAATCGAATCATTCCCTAAAAACTTGGAATTAAAAACTCTTTTTGGTTTTGATGAAACTTTTAAGATAGTTTGTAAAAACTATAAAAATACATAAGTATTATTATGTAGCTATATAAATCCATACTTATGAAAAAATACAGGGTGTAAAATAAACACCAATTCTCTAGATCCACAAAATTTATGGAATTTAATTTTTTTTAAGAAACTTTTTACGATTGTAAAAAAATTATACTGATGAAAAGATAATGGGATTTTAACAAAACCAAACCATTCTCTAAGAATCCTCTCAAATCATGGAATATTTTCTAATGAAAGTTTTCATAACGGTCTGTAAGAAAACTATACTAATTAAAAACTACTGGGTGTTTAAGAGAATCGAATCATTCTAAAAATTATAAAAACTTGGAATTAAAAACTCTTTTTGGTTTTGATGAAACTTTTAAGATAGTTTGTAACAATAAACAATACATACTTAGGTAGGTATTATTATGTAGCTATATAAATACATACTTATGAAAAATACAGGATGTAAAATAAAGACCAATTCTCTAGATCCACAAAATTTATGGAATTTAATTTTTTATAAACCTTTTCACGATTGTAAAAATTATACTGATGAAAAAAATACGGGTGTTTAACAAAACCAAACCATTCTCTAAAAATCCTCACAATTCATGGAATATTTTCTAATGAAAATTTTCACAACGGTATTTAAGAAAACTATATTAATTAAAAAACTACTGGGTGTTTAAAACCGACCGTTCTCCAGAAACCTTCATGGGAGTATAATATTCCTTTGATGAAACTTTTAACAATGGTCTATATGGAAACTATTTTAATGAAAACAATACAGGGTGTTTAAGAAAACTGAACCAATATTGAAACTCCCAATATTCATGGAATAAATTTATTTTTTTGCTTCGGATGGGTTGTCGGATGTACGAAAGACCGTTTTATATACAAAGTGTTGGAAAAATGTTGAACGTTAAAAAAATCTCAAAATTAAGAGAACTGACTAATTTATTTTACTCAACTTCCATCGGAGGTTTCTTAACGCACTAATTATCGAAAAAATACATGGTGTTTAAAAAAAACTAACCCTACTCAAGAAAGGTCAAGTCGGCGAATGCCGACTTGCCACCTTTCTAGTTCTTATATATTAAAATCCGTTGTTTTTTCTCTCTCGCGAAAAAGTGGCGTTTTGCATTACCTAAGGCTTTTGAGGCGAGCCGCGCAGCGGCGAGCCAGTTCAGTCCTTCGGTTGTCCGGTGGGCGTATTTTGCTGATTTCTCTTTACCTTTTTCGGGGCGAATTTTGCGTTTTTCCGGAGGTCCGCGGCCGCCAGTTTTCCATTTTCGCGCGGATGTCGCGAAAAAAAGAGATGGATATAGCCGGGAATTCGAGAAACGTCAGTCAGATATGGGTAGACGTCCAACTAATTCGGATTCGATATTTTCGTATTTTCCCGCATTCGTTTCCACAAAGCCATGTCGAAACGTAAACTTTGAACCTTCTACGATGTGTCGCGTGCCTCAGGTTTGAGTTTAAAATTCGATTTTATAGTGAAAATAACGAAAGTTTTACTCAATTACACGTTCGGCCGTATTCGCATTCGCTCGGCCGCCGGCCGTCCTAAACGTCAAACGGCTACCAGGACGGTGCACGGCCTGTGACAGCTCCCGATAAAACTTAGGAACGTTCGCTAAAAGGGTCGATCGGAGGGCCGCCAATGCCAGAAAAGGTATGTGGAGGTCTCTTAACGCACTTATTATCGAAATACATGGTGTTTAAAAAAACTAACCCTACTCAAGAAAGGTCAAGTCGGCGAATGCCGACTTGCCACCTTTCTAATTATTATTATTAACTGAAAACCTCTGTTAAAATTACTCTACGTTTCGCTATACAAGATACTTTATATAATAGACAGACGTTCTTATTGCAATCAAATAATGTTTTCTTATTTGAGAGGCATTAAGTTTGATAAACCTGACGGTAAATTATTGTTATAAAATTTGAAATAAAGACAATAATTATTATCTGGAAAAAAATTTCGACAAGCATGCATTATGCAAAACATTATTTTCAGGATTCAGGCAGCTAATGTAAAATGAACATATTCGCAGATGTATCGTAACACTACTATTAGTACTAAATAATGAAGCTATATCGGGAGCTATGCCATCAACTACAACAGCTACCTTGAAGGT
The DNA here is from genome assembly GCA_025584915.1 of Monochamus saltuarius. Lineage (NCBI taxonomy): Eukaryota > Metazoa > Arthropoda > Insecta > Coleoptera > Cerambycidae > Monochamus > Monochamus saltuarius. The sequence goes on from CM046724.1 coordinate 30,871,157, forward strand.
CCGCTGCTGCATAATATGGTGTTAAAAAGAGAGACAATGGAAGCCTGTATCAGGAATAATAGTGAGTGGAGAATCTCACTTCGTAAGGAGCACCCCAATATCGTATTTATTGTAGTGTGGAGCCTATTCTAGAGATGAAATATGACAGAAATTAAATTCAACTTCCACAAAGTGTTCGAGACTCGAATAGGGACTAGAAAAGAATGGAAGTTGACATCCAACACATAGGAAGGATGGAACCTGGTATAGTTTATGGCTAGCTTCAAAACAGACAGTGTAATTGTAGTAGTAAGAATATATGGCTCAGGTGTTAAAGTTTATAGCCTGTATACTTAAGAGTCATTATTTGACTGAAAAAAGGACAATGCACTTTCTTTAATTTCTCTGTTAACACATTTTTAGGAGATTACTGTACTCAACTGAATTCGATAGAAGAATATTACGTGCTCGTTTTATTCCAACTATCCTATATTTTTTCCAAATCTTTCAGTTAAACTTTTTAATGCCTTCTTACTTCACCAACAGCTAAACGGAATTGAATCCAATAATTGAAAAATTAATTTCATTTAATTCATGTGTCATCTGTCAGAAAATTATAACAGTAATAATTCAATATATAAATATTGAAATTATGTTGATTACGTTCTTGGATCTTCAAAACTTATTTGGTATTGTCTATAGATACAATTACTAAATGACCTGGCAAGCATTAACACAGTGGGTCACAGCTATTAGTTTGAAACAGGGCCAGCTTTTAATATTCCTTACAGTGCTGTACAGCAGGGTCTGGAAAAGAACACTCCGAAATCGTGAATATGGTGTTGGAATCTATATTGGAGATGAGATATAACAGAATGATTGCTAAATTCAATTTCCATAGTGTTCGAGTTTGGAACGAAGGTGACTAACAACACACTAAAAAGCACCTCTAAAACAGGCAGTGAAACTGGAGCTGGAGTATTACGAATGGAGCTCAGGTAGCAAAGAAGTTATAGGCTAAGAACATATCCTACAGTATTTTAGTTTAGTTTAAGTACAAACTATATATGCGTGTTTGACAGAGGATTTATGGAGGAAGTACATACATAAGCTCATCCATATATTTTAAGATAGTCAAGCTGCGATAACGACTCAAAAAGTCATCAAAACAGGTTTGGTATTATCTACAATTAAGAAATCACCTGGCAAGCACCAACACAGTTGGTCACAGCTGTGAGTTTAAAAGAGGGAAATATTTTAATATTCCCTACAGTGCTATAAAGCAGGTTCGAGAAGAACATTGTGAATACTGTGGTTTGATATGCAAAGGAAGACATGCTGAAAAAATGAGTAAGATCAGGGCCAGATAAACATGAAATTATCTAATCTATAGGGTTACAACTGGACACACTGGATGGACCAACCGACTTTATGCAAAGAATAAATCTGTCAAACTAATAAATAAGGGAAACATTCGGATACGCAGCTTCAGGTTTCATAGAAAAACTGACTTATTGATAAAGGAGGACGCTAAACTTAAAGTTAAGAAAATATGTTATAATGTAAACATTTACCCAATAAAGTTTAGAGTTTCACTACATGTGAACTATAAAGAGATGCAAACTATAATTGTATTTTCTAAAGTTCCAAGAAAAGTAAATTCTTTCCATCAGTTTAATTTTCATGTAAACTTAATCCGCCGGCATAGACAGCGATATTGAAAAGTGTCGGTTTTTTGTTTTATTCGAAAGTCATATCTTAAATGTACAACTCCGAAAAAGTATTTATCAGAGGCCATCAAAGTTAATTAAATCGGCTATTTATGGAACTTAAACCTAAAAATATCTCTTTATTTTGTAATTATTAATAATTTTTTGCCTTTTTTACATAGAGCTCTTTTTCTGGGAAATGCGTCAGCCATTCTAAAAAAGGAAGTCACCCTTCTGCTTCGGTGGCTAGATATGAGAGATTAACATCAGTTTAGTTTCAACCCTAATTAGTGAGATTTTCAGATGTCTTTTATTTTTCTACCAAATGGCGATTTATACTTACAAACAAATGTTGCTCGTGGTTCGTAAAACAGTTTGCATAATACTGTGCTTCAGAAATACAGGGTTTATTTTTATTCTATCACTTGTAGTTGAAGCCAGGTATTATTATTGTTATATTTGATGGCACTGTTTGTAATATTATAGTAGCTAATTTCTTTACTATTAGCAATTATGTAACAAATTACGGTGATCGTCCATTAAGAAAAAGCAACGTTTTGGGAAAGCTTTATTTTGATATATGTCCTTTCAGACAGATACCAACAAAAAGAAAAGAAACAGCCACATTTGCGCATTCATCTATCAAGCTTTTCAATAAGGGTGTTCCGAGGGGTGTTCTAATTTTCATTTGAAATAAAGTATGTATATAAAATTGATGCATTTTTTTATTTAATATGTAAGTATAGACGATGTCAGTATGATTGAAAAAGTGTATTGGGCAAATAGCTCTCCTGGCTTCGGGTAATAACGAATAAAGCCGATAAAATTTGTCGTCTTGAGAAAATTGTATGTTAGTGTTTTGCCTTAATTTTTCTCGAGAAATGTGTTGTATCAATAACCAACTACACGGAAAGAAAGCTATACTAATTAAATTATTTATATGTATAAGGAAAAAATGACATAACGAACTGTCAACATCATCCCTTAGTGGCACACCAGACATATACCGGTTTTGAGCTCTCCTCAGTACGCCAGGAAGCGAATTAACCGACGACTTATCCAACAGAAGGGAACCGGAGTAGACGTGATGTAACTTACATCTTTTGGCACACGCTGGACCTGGTAGTCTCCCTGCACACACAACTTTAATACAATTTGTAGTAAATAATACTACTACAATTGTGCCTCTATAGTTTTGGTAATGATTACAAGTATTGTATTAATATATCTATAAATATTATTATTTTGCACTATAGCCACATTTTAAAGTCTACAGAATGTTATTTATTAGAAAATATTATATACCTATAATTTAAGGAATAAGAATCTATTTTAGGTATAATTAATAATATTTCATTAATATTTTTACAAAATAATATTCTTTAAGTAATTCTTAAATTTAGTGTCATTTTAAGAAAGAAGTGTTGAATTAAGTGAAAAATTCTGTGATGTCAAGAATAAGTAAATATTTATACCAATAATACTTTATTAGTGAATTACTATATAAGGTTGACTGAAGTTTAAAATTTTAAGGATATTATTATAATTAAATACAAAGTAATTTTATTTCTGATGTGTATAGTAGATAAGTATAGTTAAGATTTACAAAGCCGTTAAAATATTTGAGAATTTTTTACTTTTAACATATTTTCTCTTCAATTACACCCTTCAAACTAACCGCAATCAAACCACTGCTATTGAACATAAAACGATTGTGATACCATTATCTTCAAACTATTTAACGATAATTTGGAAAGATGTAACAACTTTAACATCGTGTATGCCGGAAAAAAGTTATATGAACTATCCCCACTCTTTTTCCGAGACAATCTTACCCTTTCAGTTTTTTTGTAAAGTACAAAACGGAATACTACATAGGCATCTAATTGCAATACGCTTCAAGTTTTTAAACTGCGATACCTGAAAATTTCGAATACAGAAAACTATAATGTTAGTGTTTCCATTGCTATGGAATAAGCAAATAGGATAAATATGTGGAACATCTTCTTGTTTGTAACACTAAAATAAAATTAATGCTATTCGTTCAAATAAGACATCAACTGGCAAATGTTGGAGTCAGTGATGAAAACATGTATGTACTGCATTTATATGTTACCATATGACATCGTACAGAATGTATGAATCTAATTTATCAAGTGAAAGAGTGAATTAACGATGTAATGATTCCGCTTCTGTCATTGAGTGTTTTCAAATGCATATTACTTAATTAGACTAAGTATCTAATTTTATTTATTGTCACTATTGAGATGAATGTTTATATTAACATCTTATTACCTACATGTCACTTAATCCATTTATCGTTTTGCAAATGCATGGTGTTGCATAATGGGGAGGTGCACAGTATTGTGAAAATTAAATTTTAAAATCTTCAAACATTATTTTTTTGAAATGTTTGTTATGTAACACCATAATTTTTCATGATGTGTGTATGACACGCTCTTTCAAATGGCATGGTTAAAATTGGGGGTTGCTATTTAAAAAAATTGTCGATGATGTCATATCTCGAACAACGATGACGTCACAAATGTGGGTCTTATGTCAAAAAGTGCCTTTTTTAAAAACGAAATCGACGTACCAGCGGATTTATTCGTTACTTTTCGAAAGCACTGTATTATTCAACGAGCATATAATGATAGCTATAATTCACGAGGGTGAAGGCTGTAAATCACCTGAGTGAATTTCAGCCATTATGTGCAAGTAGAGAACTATACTTTGTCCACGGCTATTGACAATATTTGACAACTTTTTTCTGAAAACATTACACAATATTTTAACATTCATAGCTTGAACACGATATAACATATAATTCAAAATTGTCAAAACACTTGATAAATTTAAAAAAGCAAATAAAACTAATTAGTAAACTTCTATCATTATTCGGAAAAATGTTTATATTGCCGTTACCTAATATAGTGAGTAGCATTTGCCTTTCACACGGGAAGTTCAGGTTCAGTTGGTGTCACCGGAGAACTTTGGTTTTGATAGTTTATTCCCTAGTGAATAATGATTTCATTATGTTATAATGATTTCATTACACACTAGTGAATAATGGATATTATTATTATTATTTAGGAAACTCATGTATAATGAACATTTTATAGGATAGTTGTAGACAAAAATAATCAACAAAATATAATGAATCATGAATACTCATCTAAATTAAAGTTTAGTTCCACCAAACCTTCTTCCAGTCGAACACATTTTTCCAACCGTCTTCTTAAATTTAAAAACACTACATATCATACATTATTTAACAACTTGGCATTACATTTTTTGTACCATAACATGTTATATTATTTTTTTGATGAAAAATGCCTAATACCACTTTCTGGAAAAACGACTCTTTTAAGAAATCGTAGTAAACCAGGTTTTTGTCACATCAATAAAATGGTTATACTCGCGGTAAGAATTCTGACGTCTTACGTTATGGCTGACGTTACGCAATTGTTTTTATTGTCAACGTAATTTTCGATATTTAGTGCAATAATGCAAATATTTACAGCCAGTTCTATAATCAAGAAGTAAAGCTTCCTTTAATATTAGAAGGGAGCTTTACCAATAAAATCAGTTCCATTAAGGTATTTTAAAGTTAAAGTGACGATAAAGTGTATTTTATAATAGAGGCGGGATTTCGGATCTTTATGAGGTTAAAGGAGACTTCAAGAGCACAACATAACCTATATAAATTTGTGGATAATCTTTACCTACGTACGTACTACGTACTATATGATACAAGTTCAAGCTCATCCTCAGAAGATGAAGTGATAATTTATTTAAGATGACCTAAAATTTACAGAGTAAGGCAGCATTGTTTAACAAAATATGACGATTTAGAGTTTTTTCAACGATTCCGATTATCAAAATTAACGGTGGACAAGATGCTTTCGCTGTCGAAAAGGTTTTTTTGGCTCTTAATGTGCAAACTCAAACAGTTTCTGATGCAGACCTAAAAATAATAGACATCGTAGCTCGGTGGCCCGGATATTCACAATATCAAACTATTACCCGATAATACCCTTTTCCTTTTCTATCAACTCTAACAATTTAATCTGATCTTCCACAGTAAAAACACAGCTTTTCCTTTTTTTTCCAGGTTAGGTTCCATATCCATTTCGAAATAAATAAAATCTGTTTCTACCGTCAGGTAAGGACGCAAATAAATAAGGTTACGTTTATTTTATTCTGAAAGTTGACAGTAAATTCATGACTTTCCCGCTTAAAATATCCCCATATTTTGGTACTTTTAATTTCTACAATTGACTTTCGGCATTACCAACACTATAATATATTGATAAAGTGTACTTTAACCAAAGTTTTCTCTTAACTACTTTATGGAACGGAACCCACTTTAAACGATCTTTAAAGCCAGCTTTAACATAAAGTACACTTTGTATAAAGGGCCATTTATTTTCTTTTTGTGGAACTGGCTGTTAGTGTAGTATATAGTTTTATTACTCTCAGTTGTAGTTTCTTAAATATTTGGTTGAAAATATAATGAATTATTTATTTGTTCGTATGACGTAAGTCATCTGAATTCTTGCCGCGACTGTATAAAGTATATAATATATCCTCTCTTCAGGATAGGTACTAATTGTAAAAAGAATTGGCATGCGTAAATTCCAGTCTTCTCATATTTCCAGAGGAGTTAACCTGAAAAAAAAACGGGCCATACTGTATAAATCCTAATTTATATTATTATTTTATTTAGTTTTTCTTTTGTAAGATATTGATAATTTTCAATACAATACTAAATTCACTGTGGTATGAAATCTGAGATGCCTGGAAAGAAGTGACGTGTGTTTAGTCATTGAGGAGTAATGTCATGTCGTTTTGTATTAGGTATATTCTGCTTTTATTTGCTCATTTGCATAACTAAATATTAAGTATCAAAAGATACATAACAATTTCATTAGATAAATATTTATAATCAGTCTACCGATTTTCATCCTGTCATCACTTTGTTCAGTAACACGACAGTTTTTTTGCGTTACACACTTGAACATTAAAATGCATACAATTTTTTGTTTAGTTCACACGTAACAAAGAACACACATTTATAATTGATTAACATTGAATTTATAATTTGCAAATAATTCAAGTTAAGTGAGAATGTCAGGTGCAGCAATTTATCATAGTTGAACAGTATGTAGCAGTATCACCTTACGTGCATTTAACAACATTTAATTTACCACTAAGTTTGATAGAAAACATATGCGTAAAAATAGTTTTAACATTTATTTGATATCCACCTGTACAGGGCGTCTCAAAGATTCCGATCTAGGCATTTTTCTCGAAGAAATAGTTTTAAAAAACAAAACAAGTGACAATATATTTTAGGCATAAACCTAAGTTTTGTTTATGTCTAATTTGTGAAGTTAACAACGGGCGACGCTAAGAGTCGCGGCGCCACTTATATTTTTTGTCTCAAAAACATATTTATTTCTGTGGTTCGTTGAACAATACATAGCATTCTAATAAACAAAACCTTTTTTAATGTTTTCACCTATTTGCACTCGTTAAAAGATCCAAAAGAAGATATATGAAAAATAAGTAATTTATTGCATTATACCGGGTGTTCCCTCTAAGACTTTCAGTGCGAATATCTCAGAAACCAGCATAGTCAGTGCGACGAAATTTGGTATACAGACACTAGATGGCGCGTAGAATCTGATGATAAAATCAATTCTTATACAGGGTGTTCCATTTTCCAAGAAATCGATTTAATTTTGATTTTTTGGTTGTCAGCCATGCTAAAACTTATGGTTAAATTGAAATATACTTAATTATGAACACATTCTGATAAATAAACATTCAAAAATTTCAAAATTTAACATAAAAAAATGCCTCCAAAAAGTACCCAAATTTCATTGTTTTGTCATGTAAAACGTGCATAGCCTTGAGCCAGACTTACACAGAAGAAACTAACATCGCTAAACGTCAAAACTATGGATTGTCATTGAATTGTCAAATATTAATGGCATAAAGTATTTTACTTTACAGAAATAACGCTAAATAATGTATTTAATGCAATTTACGTATGCACAATGGTGTTATTGAGACTTGTCGATAAAAATTTAGACTTAAGTTGAACCTTTTTGCATTGGGGTCGCCTTGTCGGTACAATCTACCGCTACAGCTAGGGTTACAGTGTGAATATTGTAAAATATCTGTGGATATTTTTAAATTGTTCAATTATAATGTAATAAAACTTCAGTAAATTGTTTTTATGTTACTACAGTGTACATAATAATTAGGTACCCGTATTTTTCATCACAAAATAATTTACAAAATTGTGTAAGTACCTAAAGAATATCTCTTTTCCAACTGCTGTAATTATTGATTACTTATTTTGCTACAACTAAATTCGAACAAAACGATTCCTAAAACTTTTTTTATTATAATGTGAACGTGTTTGTCGTTGAGAGTCAGATTGGAACCTACCCCAGCACCACAAAAGAAATGTTACGAAAGCATAACCTAGAAATTATTGAGATTACTTCTGCTTGTGTCCACATATTTCAGCAGTTCAGCACTTTACTTATGTTCCTGATGAATAAAATATGTTTAAGAAGAACTTTACATCTGTAAAATAGTAAACAATGAACTACAATGTTTGTATTTCATATGATACAGAACTAAAATAAAGCAACTGGTTTTGCTAGGAAGAATCACCTGCAGACGTACTATACCCAGTAGGTACCTATTAAGTAGTCATTTAAAGCTAGATAATAATTTGTAATTGTTGTTTTTATCTTTCAGTTATGTGTGAGTACCTAGTGCCAGACTGCCACCAGAAAGAATAAGCAAAAAATATTAGACATTTTCTTGCAAATAATTCAGAATATGGAATGATGGATCAGGATAATATTATAAAGAAGTCTCTAACTCACTTTGAAAAGTATTCTATGAAATGACATTAAATTCAGTTGTCTGTCGTGGGTTTTAAAATTTCTAAACGAATAAATTTAAGAAAAATAAACTAATTTCATAATTCTATGTACAGTATGAAAACATCTCGTTAGAATATCTTAAAAATGTTGAAAGCTAACTGTTGTTACAATATACACAACATAATGTAATAAGGTTGGTATCGAACAATGAAATGGCAAGATTTGTTTGTAATCGTACATGCATGACCATCCCTCAGATTGAACGTTGCTCTGTAATAGAAATTAGAATACAGAATAACTGTTTAATATCAAACCAGATGTAATAATGTAGATACTTAATGTAATTTTATTTTATTGTTAATAAATTAAAGTCTGTATTTGTTGGTTTTATTCTACACAAATTATTAAACAAATGTTTAAGAAATAATGAATACTTAAAGATGAAGGGTCAAGTTAATCAATTTAGTCACTAATAAAAAAATAAACCACTATGTACGCAGGTAGGATTATTTTTAATTGAAATTATGCTGGTAGATATAATAAAATATAAAAATCACTCAGTAACATTTTTGAATATTTTGTCCTTGTAGAATACTGTTCGCAATGAATCATACTTACCTTATTTAAGAACTGAATTTTAATTCTTCAGTGAAATTTATATTTTAGACATCTTACTTTTGTTATAAAATTATTAAACACAAGTGGTATTTGCTGTAGTGTATAATAATACTTACTAACAATTTAATAAACTTTAATTTCCGTTATACTTGCATTATTTACATTTTTTATTTAGTTCACTAGTTAACTTACATTCCATGCACTTTAATTTTATTAAATAATTAAACCAAGTACAGAAAGTTAGGTATGTCCTTTTATTTATGGCAAAACGTAAAGTCTAATGTTTTCTAGCAAAATTTTCCTCGTCTCTCTCATCTATCTGTCGTACGAATAGAAACTAATCTTGGCATCTGGCTTCTTCAGTATCTTATCGAATCTTTTAACCAATGAATAACGTAACTGTGTATGTCAACCTGTTTCCATAAGAGTACTTTGTTTTCCTGGTTCCTATCTATTGAAGATATGCTGGTGAGACATAACATTTTTGTGGATATTTTTACGTTTGTTCTTTCTGTTCTACAAATATTGGAAAATACCTTCTCATCCCTGCTCTTGAAAGTAAGCCAGAAATTTCCCAATAACTTCTCCATCTGAAAGCAATTAAGTAAAAATAATTCTCGTATATGGGTAAATGAGCAGTTTCTTATAAATATAACCCTACAGTTCAAAGGTCAAAAGCAATATGCAAGTTGCAATTACCTACAACATTGACATTCTTGTTCTGTACTTACCTCTTACAGTTTTCCTTAGGCAAGCTACCATTAATCGTACTTAAAGACCTTATGTTATCATCTTTTATTGTATTAATGTACTTAATTTGTGTAGGAATAGGTCTCCAAATTCTACTCAGATTTGATAAATGTGGAATCGTTTTTGAAGCAGGTGAATTTTTATTTATGCTACTGGAACTGAAGTATTCACTCAAGGAACCCATTAAATCATTATTTATGATTGTTTCTAGAGTTTAAAGCCTTTCTACCACTTGTTGCCGGCACGTTATTATTATTTTTAATTCTAGGTTAAGCAACCACAAGTTTAGATTGTCCATACATAGCTCGCAGCGCGCTTGCGCGCTTCAAGTCGACCCAAAGGAGAGGATGTTCATAAATTCAGCTTTGTTTGCACGTAATAATTTATTAGTTTGAGAGTGATATGGTGAAAAATAATAATAATAATAATTCCCGATAAGAATTACTGTATCGTAAGGAAGATGCAATTAAAAAAACGTCAAATGTTTCAAAATTTTCTGTGTTCTGAGTATTCATTACAGACAAGGTTGCTCAAACTTCCATTTTCTTTTAATAAAACTATATCATTATTGCAAATACGTACGCACATTTAATGTAGGTACTTCGTGGTATTACATATTTATAATAAAATTTCTACAAAAATACTCAAACTTGCTTTGACAGTTTCTGTCACTTCACGTTTTGATGTCTATCCATGCGGTAGTTATGTGTGTAAATTGGACTCATGGCTGTTCTCATTTGGCATGACAAAACAATGAAATTTGAGGACTTTTCATAGGAGTTTTTATGACAAGATAAACATTTTTCGTGACTTTTTTATCAGAACGTGTTCATAATTAAAGATATTTCAATTTAAATACAAATTTTGCTGAGGTTCGCTACCAAAAAATCGAAATTAAATTCATTTTCTGCAAAACCGAACACCCTGTATAAAAACTAATGCCATCATCGAATTCTACGCGCCATCTAGTGTCTGTATACCAAATTTCGTCACACTTGCTATGATGGTTTCTGAGATATTCGCACTGAAAGTCTTAGAGGGAACACCCGGTATATGTAATTGATTAATAAATAATATTCATTAATTGTAACAGAGTAACAAAAATAAAAAACAAACACATCATTAAGAATAATTACAGACAATTTTAAGTTTGTCTTCCATTGTTATGCAAACAACAATTAAACGTTTTAAAAATATTATGTTTTGTAGCTTTTTATATTATATCTTCTGTCAATATCTCGCACGCTAATCTTATATTTTGTTTTGACTGGTCGATGTTATCTGACCTTTGCTTATAGACAGCGTTCTTAAGCGCTCTCCACACAAAATAATCCAGAGGGGTTAAGTCCGGCAATCTGGGTGGCCACTGTATTGGCCAACCAAAAACTGCTAATTCAAATAATTTCTTACAATTACAGAACTATGATTAGGTGCATCATATAATTGCAGCAATAATGGAATATTCTCCAACAAACCTGCAAGTTGTCTGTCTAAGAACTGTAGAAACCTTTCACCTGTGAGTTTGTTAAAAAAAAATAACTATACCACATCACATATTTATTCCAAAATACCCTTGACTTGATATACCATTACTTAAGAATTTACTTTCTTCGGTCCAAATAAGTTGTTTTCATCCTCAGCAGTTACCATTATTTGAGTAATAAAATTTAACCTTCGATGACAGTCATCACTTGTTAGCATCTGCACACTCTCTGAATCGTCGATTTAGAAATATGAAGAGCAGCTGAAGCCTGTCGAAGTGAGTTTTGCGGATTCTTCTCAATATTAGCAACATTGTCATTATTTGTTATACTCTTATTAGCATCTTTATTATTTCGTAAAATTCTTTCCAATTGTGGAAACGGTTTATGATCTGGCGCTACTCTCTCTGGATATCGGTCAGCGTAGAGTATCCATGCCAAATATGAGTTTCTGCTTGCTTCTGCAAGTACGAGTAGCATTCCATTTTTTCATTATGAGTAAACATTATAAATTTTAATGAAAGGTATTTTAAATGTTAAACACATAAGTTTATACTTGTAACTGACAACAGAACTATCAAAATTAGTTAACTGTTTCTTACACGCGCGGCTACTTGTAAAAAAGCGATAAAGTGAATAATACCGTAATTTATTTTTCATATAGATATTTTTTTGGACATGACATAACTTTATGAACTTGTGTGAAAACTTTATAAAGGTTTTTTTATTAGAATGCAATGTATTTGTCAGGAACATCAGAAAAATATAGCGTCACCCGTTGTCAACCTCATAAATTAGACACAAAGAAAGCTTAGGTTTATGCCTAAAAGATATTGTCACTTGTTTTCGCTTACTAAAAATATTTCTTAGAAAAAAATATCTGAGGAAGAGTTTCGTTGCAAGGTAGATCGGAAACTGCAAGAGATACAAGAATGCTGCTTTCTCTACAAGCTACAATTTGGAGACCTCGTTTTTGAGATACAATGCGAAATTTAAAAAAAAAATTAGTAATTCTTCGTATCTCAGTGAATAAATGAGATATCGGAGTGGTGAAAATTGCATCTGATAGACTTTTTACGGAGTTCAGTGAAGTATACATACTTGTAATTTATCACCCTGTAAATGTTTATGCAATTTAATTGCATTGCTTTTTCTTGTCTACATTATGATTATAACTGTTGCTATTTTATATTTTGGCAATTGTCGCCCAATAAATGAAATTGATACGTGGTGCATAGTTGGACATGTATTTTTATACAATTCTACAGGGTGTCTCAAACTCGATACCATGGGCCATATGCGGAGATACAATAAATACATGCGGAGATACAATAAAATTATAACAAATTTTTCTGTATTACTTCGGTTTAAAAGTTATAGGCATATCGTCCTAAAGAGCCTCAAAAAAAAAATACCACCTAAAAATCACACTAGCGATGGAAGGATCAAGTACTCGTTGGAAAATAATTGAATGTTCGTTGTTTAAAGTGCATCAGTATTATTAAGAATAAATAAAAGGATTAAACTCGATAATTCGGATCGGTCAGTGGTCGCGCTGTTTAAGGCGTCAGTACTTGAATCGAGGTGACTGGATCGCTGTAGGTTCGACCCTCGCAGCCGGTAGACCGTATATAAGCTATATTCGTGGAGAGATTGGCACGCTCTCTGCGGGTATGATAGGGTGGAAGAATGTTGGCTTGGGTCAATGTGAGAGATTGACACCGGTTGACATTTGACTACCTCCCTAATTAATGAGGTTTTCCAGGTTTCCCTCATTCCTGCACTGAATGGTGGTTAAGGCCTACCAACGTAAATCGTTCCTGGGCGCAAATACGGCCTGCTTAATAATAATATGCCGCCCCCTCTCCCGCACAAGTCTTCGACTTCTGGGCTAATCCTCGTGATTAGAATGAGGGGTAGAGATATTATTATATTATTATTATTATTAATTAATAGGTACAGTTAAAACAAAAGGTGATGATAACAATAACTAAACTTAAAAAATTATACAAACGCCCTCATAATAATACATACATACATACATATTAGAATCTATTATCTATATGACTTCCTCTCATTTCAAGACACATATGCAATCTTCTCCTGACTTCTTTGTGGGCTGCGTTAACATGTCGTCGTTTTACTCTTACTTTAAGTCATTATAAGCGTTTGTGATTTTTTATTTCAAATGATTAATATCTCGCAAAGGGGTTTTGTAAATCTTATTCTTTAAAAACTCCCCCCCCCCCTTAAAAAACAAGGGGTGTTAGATTTGGTGATTTTTTTGGGTAATTGAACAGGTCTATTTATCCCAATCCATTTTTCTGGAAAAGTGTTATCTAAATATTGCTGAAACTATAAGTTTTTCCTTAGCTACAAAGGCACATTCTCCAGAAGTGCAGGAAGTTCTTCTTGTAGAAAATGTAGGTAACTGACACTGTTCAATTTATGTTCATCAAAATAAGACCCAATTAAATGTCTACCGGCATCATACATTTACTCCAAACTCATTAAGAAGAAAAAATAATAATCAATTGAATTCCATAAAAAATGTATTTTGTGTCATATTTTAAATTTGTAGAGAAATTACAAGTACAGCAATGCTCATCATTCCGATATTTCAGCTATTGCCTGAGACGCAGAATCCTTTAAAAGTAGTTTTTTATTTTTCGTCCTGTCCCGGCCTAGACGGTTCAAAATAAAAGACACGCTCGGCTTGTTAAAAACTCGACATATATATTTCAAAAAAACGGTTGTAAATAATCAGGAGATGCTGAATAGGTACATCCTCCTTACATAACAGAAAACAACATATTATTATTTTTTTTTCAGTAACTTAGTAACCGCGTTAAAGCTAACACCCAGTAGTAGGTAAGCATCAAGGCAGCTACACATCAGTTACGACATTCTCCCACCTGAGGAACGGTTCACTTCATGAAACGTTTCTCACAAGATGTAGAAGTAACATGGTGGCTTAACTAAGACTTAACATTACATAAGTACATCTTAATCTAAATATCGTTTAGGCATTTTAGACTCCCGACCACTCCGCGTGAAATTCACATTTTGAACGGGTACTCTGCTTTTATTCACTCCCGCACTATCATCACTCTTCTCATCTTGATGAGCTTGGTGTCTACGGCCAGGCTGAATCTCCTGTTGTGGTTGCAGAGGTTCCGAATCTTCCTCAGCGACACAAGCATTATCCACTGCTGAGGTCTTACTAGTGCATTCAAGGGGAAACAAGCGCTGCACCGCTCGAAGCAGCTCACCTCGTGCCGTTTTGATCCGAACTAACCGCGTATATCCGTCTGGACCAGGTATTAGTTCTATGACACGTCCCATTGGCCATTCTACGCGTTTAAGATTATCGTTTTCGACTAAAACAACGTCCCCTAATTTAATCGATAAATTAGAATTCGACTTAACATACATTTTCAATTGTCCAAGATATTTTAATCTAAAGCGGCGACGCAAGTGTTATCGCAATTTTTGTTGCTTTCGCGCACTACGTGTTAGAGAGTTCCGATCTATCTCGTCAAGATCCGGCGTACCAACCTCGTATTGGGCGCGTAAAAACATAGCCGGAGTAAGCGCTGTAAGATCGTTCGGGTCTTCTGAAATATAAGTCAAAGGTCTAGCGTTCACGACGGCTTCACATTCACACATTAAAGTGAAAAGTTCGCCATAAGAAAGACTTGCACGTCCAAGAACCGGACGAAGCAATTGTTTCACTACGCCAATCATACGTTCAAAAAATCCTCCCCACCACGGCGCTGCGGGGGGATTAAAACGCCAAACTATTCGTTGCGTCGATGTTTCGCGAGTAATTTCCTCCCAGTTCAAGCCCGCCAACGCATTTTCCGCACCTTTAAAGTTTGTCCCATTGTCACTGTATATTACTTTCGACCTACCACATCTTGCGATAAACCGACGAAGAACTTGTAAGAAATTGGCGCTAGAATGTTAGTTCTAAATGAACGGCCCTATACACGGCACAAGTGAATAAACAAATCCACGCTTTCTCTCCCGACGCTAGATACAAAGGACCGGCAAAATCCACACCATAGTGAATAAACAAATCCACGCTTTCTCTCCCGACGCTAGATACAAAGGACCGGCAAAATCCACACCAACTATCTCAAATGCCACAGCATCTCGCACTCGGTCGACGGGCAGTGGGGGCGAATCTACCGTAAACGGTTTTGACGTGAATCTCCTACAAACCACACACTTCTTCACAAGTGATCGCACAATGCGTCTGCCTCCTAGCAACCAAAACTTTTCTCGCAATAGGGAAGCAGACCTTGTGTTCCAACATGGCATGACCGTTTGTGTGTGTCCAGGATCAAATAGCCTACAACAGGATGCCTTGCAGGCAAGATGATGGGAAATCTGTAATTATCTGTATCTTCTCGATTTGATACTCTTGATTTCAAACGTATTATCCCTGTTTCATTACAAAAAGGACTAAGGCCACTAATTCTTTTATCATTGATATCGGAAAAGCTCTCCATTTGCACTAATTTAAAAATAAAATTTTCAGCAGCATTCAGTTCGTTAACTGTCAAGTCTCCCTTTTGTATTTTGGCAGGATATCTCACGTTGTTCAAATATCTGAATATCCAACTTATCATTCTAACGGTTTTCGTAAAACTGCTGAAATGAGATAGGTGCCAAAAATCGGAATGTTCCGTGTTTACAAGTACCGTAACTAACTTTTTTCGGCGTTCTCTGGCGACCTCTTTTTCATTAATAACCGGCATCTCTGCAGGCCAATCTGCCCTGTCTTGATACAACCAACTAGGACCCTCCCACCATTCCGATTCCAAAAGTTGCTTGGGAGAGCAGCCTCGCGATGGAAGATCTGCAGTGTTACATGCTCCGGGTATGTGACGCCACTGTGTTACTGGAGTCAATCGTCTGATTTCACTAACCCGGTTCCACACAAATGGTGCCCATTCTTCATGACTCTGGATCCACGCTATGACAGTTGATGAATCACACCAGAAAAAAATGTCAAAGTTGCTACTAAGGTTATCCGTAACTTCCTTATAAAGCCTAGCAGCTATTGTTGCTCCCATGAGTTCCAAGCGTGGAATTGTTAATTTTTTCAACGGCGCAACCCTAGATTTTGCAGCCAATAAATGTATGGATACATTATTGTTCTTTACAATTCTGCAAAACACCACTGCTGCATATGCTTTCTGACTGGCATCGCAGAAGGTGTGGATACTCAAGTTTTGTACATCTTTAGAACCGGTAGAAATCCAACGAGGAATTTTTACTTTGAGAAGATGCGGTAAACCTGTGAGCCAATTTCGAAAAGCAATTGCGACTTCATCGTCAACCGGCGTGTCCCAAGATATTTGCCTTTCCCACAATTTCTGCAGCAATAATTTTGGTACCAACGTAGTTGGGGCAGTGACTCCTATAGGATCAAATATCTTCTGTGCCATGGATAATATTAACCTTTTTGTGACAGCTGAATTCTCTGAGACAGACTTAAAAAGATCGTCATTGATTGTCAACACATCTCGTTTAGTAAACCATTTCAGTCCAAGAACAGGAACACTAAAATCTTCACATTCCGAATTTCCAGAAAATTCCCAGCCTCTTAAATCGAATTGACCTTCCGCCATTGCAGAAATTGATCCTTCAATAAATTCAGTCAATTTATGCTCATCTGGTAAACTCGTAACGCAGTTGTCAACATAAAAACTATTGGATAATTTTTTGATGGTCTCCAGAGAATATCTAGTATCTATGCTTCCACAATTATCCATGCATTTCTTCAAGTGCTGCTCGATAGTCATTCCAAGTAAGAACGGGCTGCAATTGACGCCAAACACTACACGTCTGTGCCTATATACAAATTCTTGACCCTTCTTATCAATCCAAAGAAACCTTAAAAAGTCTCGATCCTTCTCATGTACACTAATCTGCAAGAATGCCTTTTTTATATCAGAAATGACACCGATTTTAAATTCCCGAAACCTAAGTAATAGAGAAGGTATCAATTGAATCAAACTAGGCCCTTTCTCCAGACACTGATTTAGAGAAGGACTGCCTTTTTCTTGTGCTGATGCGTCAAACACAGGTCTTATAGCGGTGGTAGAGCCCTCTTTCACTACTGGTCGATGTGGCAAAAAATGACCATAATTTGTTTCTTCTTCCACTCGCTCAATTATCGCCTGGGATTCCCACTCACAGAAAACTTGATCATAACGTTCATAGGCCATCTCTCTTTAATTTGCACATAGTAGCTCCAACTCGTCTCCTGGCAATACTGTAATTCGTTGGTAACGGAGGATGCCCTTCAATCCATGGTAACCGGATCTCATATCTGCTCTCCATATTTACAGTAACCGTTTGAAGAAACAAGTCCCTCGTTGCGTTAGCCATTTCTTCTTTGGTTTTCTTTTCAGTGGGTTCCTCTATTCCCAGTACATCCAATTGCCATAAATCCGCGATTGAAGGATTTGCAAATAAGGACAGAACAGTCATTGTCTCATTGGATCGAATCTTGGACCCTGGAACTCGCCCCATTACTGTCCATCCAAAATTGGTTTCCATTGCAGTCAGTCCACATTGCAATTCACGGCGTCTTCCTGTGTACAATGAGCCAGCGATATCTGCACCTAACAGAAGTTCGATAGAACCGGAACCTTCTGAATCGGTGATACTAACACCCAAACGTCTTAGTTCTTCTATCCAAGGACCATTGAAAATCGGAGAGACCTCGTTGCATATGTATGGCTGATCTAAAGCTTCAAAATTGTTTGCATATTTTCCATTGACTGCTGCTTGATGCTAGGCAAACTTTGACACATCAATGGTGAGTGTGATTGTCCACATATAACACACCTCAATCTGCTACGACATTTTCTCGACTGATGCCCAACTTTTAGGCACTTGAAGCAAGCCTTCTTTTCTGTAAGAATGCTTTTCTTCTCGTCATAACTCATTTTTTGAGCTTTGAAACATATGTCGCTACTATGACATCCTGTACAAAAAATACACTTGGTAACACAAGCATTTAGCAGCCCAGACGCTGTCACAGACGAAATATGCTTTACGGACTTCTTCCTCTGATCATTACCACGGCCAGACTTAGCATAATTGTCTAACAAACCGAAACCTTCACTTGCCAAGCATATCTTTTGTTCATTTTCTACTTCAGCTCGTAAAAAGCTCATGAGGTTTTTAAGTTTAACTTCAAGTGTAGCATCCGCGGTTAAAGAACCAGCAGAACCGGCACTGACAATTTGAGAAGAATTGTAGGATGAACGCTGCCAAATTCTTAGCAAATCCTGCGATAAACATGACTCAAGTTATTCCTACCGTTTCAAGTGCTCTAAGTTGTGTCTCAATCTCATCGTAAAGCTTGGAAATATCTGTTTTCTGAGAAGACCCTGTATTACTCAAAATTAGTTTTAATAACTCCCTGACATGTACTTCAATTTGTAGGTCGTTCCTACCAAACCTAGCCTGCATACATTCCACGATTTTGTCATAGTTTTCTCCCATCACCGGAAAGCTCTCTACAAGTTGACGCGCCCTACTGCCCGGTACTGTGGCTTGTATTAAATATTCGATTTTGTCACTACTGTCTATATCGGGATTCTCATGAACCTTTCTGAACTGTGACCAGAACCCCAACCAGTCTTTTATATTACCGTCGTAATGTTTAAATTCGATTCGCGGGAGTTTAAATTTGCGCTTACCTGTTTTAGTTTCCCCTTGCTGCGAAGAACGCCCCGAACTGCTTGATACTACAGAGACGATATCATCTACTTCCAGTTTGTGTTCCATCCGAAGCACCTTGATGCACCTCAAACGTAGATCGGTGAACCTTCTCTGGTAGGCGTCGCTGCTATCCATCTCTGCTATAAGCTGCTCCTCAGTAGCACTTTCCAGCAAGGCCTCATATACTTGATTCTCACAGGCATGCAATTCATCAAATTTCCCTTTCAGACATTCCCAAGAGATTTCTACATCACTGTGCACACTCTTCTCAACTTGTAACAGACTGTCTAATTCATTGGCAAATTTGGTGAAACTCGCTCGAAGCACTTTCCTGTGTTTCTTCTTGGCGTCCATAGCGACAGTTAGCTCCTTTACCATTAGTAATAGACAATTACAAAGTTTGTAACCTTCTTAAACGGTACACACTGAATATGTAAATGCCCAGAGTTTTGCACTCACCGAACTGTCAGTCCTGTCACGGTCGCCAAATGTTGTCTCGCCGTTGGAATACTACCCGTATTTCCGGCCTAGACGGTTCAAAATAAAAGACACGCTCGGCTTGTTAAAAACTCGACATATATATTTAAAAAAAACGGTTGTAAATAATCAGGAGATGCTGAATAGGTACATCCTCCTTGCATAACAGAAAACAACATATTATTTTTTTTTTTCAGTAACTTAGTAACCGCGTTAAAGCTAACACCCAGTAGTAGGTAAGCATCAAGGCAGCTACACATCAGTTACGACACCTACCCCAAAAATGAAAAAGTCTATGAAAACTCTGATTGCGGCGTCTTAATTTTTTTGATACGAAATACTCTGCAATTGCAACAAAATTAGGACACCCTGTCCCTGTACACCACGTTCCCAGTAAATAATTATTTGTTAGTCAATTATTATTCAGTCTTTTAAAACCACTAAAAAATATACTCATTCGACGAAAAACTATTGTAAAGATTTGGAGAAGAGATTTGTTTAAATATTCATTATTCGGTGCTCAAAATAAATATTGTAAGTAAATAAACTATTCATATTTGACGTTAGGTTAAAAATATTTTGTTTTGAAGCAGTAAGTGGCGTGCTGTGACGCATGGGTTGCTCCTACGTTTATATCAAGGTTAATAAACTAAGTAGTAGCTGGTTATTGCGTTACCGGTGGTTTCACATAATCTGACAGGCTTGTGATCGCTACTTACATCAATTTGGAACAAAAACAAACACGAACACGCAATGGTATTCTACTATTCTTTTTAGTTCTTATAGAGTGATCTTTAAATAATCTAGTCATAACGTTAAAAGTTTTGGACCCCTCTCAGTCTAGTTACCTATAGACATTTTTTTTGTTAGAATAGCAAAATATAAAAGTATACTATACTATGACTTAGTACAAATATTTTAAGAGGGGATAGGGAAAAGAAGAATTAACGGAATTGTTTATCAAAAAATTTCCACTTCATTTATAAAGCGAAAAAAAATGGTTTCCAAACTATATATAATCCTTTTTTATCGCCGTCACTGACCTTCTGTCAGCCGCGAGGTTAAGTATATTCTGCCAAAGTCAAAGGCGTCAAACGTAGTGACAGGTCACCGCGTTGACACGGGTATAAGTTTACGTCGCTTTGAAAGAAGAAAAGAATATTTACAAAATGTAGAGTATTATTTAATGATTTAGTGAGAAATACGGCACAGGGAGGCAGCACCTACCTTACTAATATTTATTTCCAGGATTGATTTTGAGAATGGTGTATCATTTTCTGTTTTTTACTTGTTTAAATTAAAACCTACAAAGATTTTTGTACTTACTGTGAACCTCTCCTTCTCTCGACTGTTTTTTTTTGTTTTTGTTTAAAGCGAGGTACCTACCTGGTTCGGCGGCCATGACCAGGTTGATTACTTACATTGGAAAAAAACAAAGAATAACAAAAATATACACGCAAATGTACACACATACATAAAAACACTGCCACACGTTTACCGCCAAGGCATTATAACAGTTGTTCAATGTGGTTCAAAAAGTATTCAGCATAATTAAATTTGCTCACAAATTGTTTAATGGGAAAATAGATTGTAGTGAATTGATATCTTCTTTACGTATTACTAATTATGGTACAAGACTAACTACTGTTTTAGACGCCACTGACCATCGTACTAATTATGGTTTTCATAGTCCTATAAATAATATTGTTAACTGCATTAACAATCTTCCATATGATTTTGATATTTTTACAGCTTCTTGAACTCAATTAATGTATTTAATTAGGAGTAATATGCAATAGACTTAGTTAATCTATACTATTATTATATATTAGTCTATCTTGTGTAGATTTATACACTTAGTTTATTTTTGTTCATATTCATGCTTTCTGTTTCTTTATTCTTATATATTTTTTTTATTATATCACCACTTGTAATTTATATGTTTTGTACTTTTCGCACTTTTGGATTGTATCAATTGGGTTCGCCTGTAGATACAATATTGTTAATAAATAAATAAATAAATAAATAATATTTTGTGTACTCGGAAACCGTCTTTGGTATTACGCTGCCACACGATAATATGCATTTGTTACACTCCCATAAATCAGCACCGTATCCGTCATCTAGGTATTTGAATATGACATGTTTGTAAATACACAAAAAATACGCGAAAAATTAAATTTGTGAAAAGCAAGTAGTAAAAAATTATTTCAAACTAATCAGACCGTAACAATATTTTTTGACATCTAAAGACGACATCTGTAGGCCACTAATACAAGGTGCACTTCACGGCGATACATTTTTAAACTTCTTGTGTTGTTTAGGAATTAAATTCTGTTAATACAAATAATAGCAACAATATTAACAGTAATCGACGATGTCTGCATAAAGTAATTAGTAATATTTTAAACTATAACATTCTAAGATGTTTATAGGGTTCTGTAAAAGTATTTCTTAGACCCTTACAGCCGGATTCATGAAACGGGCGTAGCTGACAAAATGTATTAAATAAAAAAATAACAAAGCAAGCTGTGCATTGACTAATAATAATCGGTATGACCTCTTAAACGCTTTAATAACATATTGACCCGTCTGTGAATTCCTGTAATACGTTTGTGAATGGCTCCAGCAACGAAATCCCACATGTTTTCAATAGGATTTATATCAGGCGAGTTGGTTGGTCAATCCAATTTATTGATATGTCCTGCATTAAGTGCCGTATATAAACACAATAGTTATTTATGTACCAAGAGAGATACAGGGATAATTATGCCCGCAGGCGACATATTGCTTCCGACGAGCATACAACGTTCTATGTTTCACTTCATACGAAATAAAAACTATAAAAGGTCATAGCTTTGACGTTTCTTGATTTGATGGTTATGACTATATATTTTCAAACGTATGTTTATATATTTCGTATTCTGGGTATTATAACTAAATTATAAAGGAAGTGGAATATAAAGTACGTTACGTCAGGTATAGATAATGGGCGTAATGATTTGATAGATGTAAATTTGACTAGTCATATTCTATGTTATACGAAATAATAGGGTACGGCAGTTAGGTAAACATAATTCCAGCTCAATATATTACTGTAATCACTCCGTACGTAGCAATTAAGTCGCTGTTGACGATCTGCAGATGCTACAGATTATTTGACCATTGTCATCACTAACCAGTAAGGGTCTTCTAGCACGTAAATTTGCGTTGTTGAGTCGTCCTCGAATAGTAGGTGTCGATATAACTCGAAGAAACTTACTCTGAAAGTGGGTGCTAAGAGCTGAGCATATTATCTATGCCAAATAACGATCCTCTCTTCCGTTAGACACTCGAAGACGTTCACTACGTGGTCTGTTTTCCACTAAATCAAATTGTTGTCCGTGTACTATTTGCATACAGATGATCTAGGAACGCCTAAATATTTCAGATATGATTGATTGATGATTAGAATACCATGCATCACGTAAAACAATGTTTCTTGCTCGATTACACGCAGAAATTTTACGTCTTGGCACTACAATGCACAAAAATAAACGAAACAATGTATGTGAACACTAGTCACTTGGCTGAATACGCTGAAAAACTGACCAGATTTAAAAAAACATTGATAATATGGTAAGGGTTCCTGTTCTGCAATTTTCATTAATTTTTTTGTACTCTAAATACATGTACGTTTTACCACAGTAAGAAAATCAATTAGGTTTAATCGAATCATTTTACATGCATGAGTTCAAAGACGTTTTTTAGGAAATAATGGTTAAATCAGTCATTTATAGATTTGGTTATATATCTTGTTTTATTTAATCCGCTAACATCGACTCAACGATTGTTGATCTGTTTCGTTTCAGTCAGTATTATAATGTGTAAGTTTGAACAAGTATTTTTTGGAAGTGAGGCATTAATAAATACCTACATTATTCTGAGACTCAAAAGTACCCTTCGAAATCAACCAATTAACATTCAAATACCCATGGATTATATTTTCCTTAGTTCATTTCAGATTACTTCCTACTAACTTTTGAGATTCTAACCTTTTTGCCTTTTGTCTTTATGTCCTTAGTATGTTAATTAACCTATACCCTCATTAATAACAAGTTGGAGATGCATGAAATAAATATATAAAATGACAAAGGGAAAAGTGAGCTATGTGCGGCTGTTAAATTAACGTCTTTGAAATCTATCATGAATGGGTTATTGCACATGCCACTCATACGTCTCACGTAAATTTACAATAAATTAAAGAAATTAGTACGTACCGAATTTGGGATTATTTCCCCCTACCATTTAAAAAACAATTTTTTTTCAATCTTTCAACATTATCTCACCAAGGAAACGCTTTAGGCAAAAATTTTATAAGAAGTATCTCTGTTACTTTTAGGTGTTCTATCTGTTGACGAAGTTCGTAACCTTATTTTCGTTATATCTTGCATATAAGCAGATCGGCTTCACCCCACCGCTCAACTTACATTGAGCAGTCGAACGTGTGTGACAAACGTCAAAGTAAGAGATTTGATAATTGTGAATTTGTTTGAAGGATCTTTATTGTTCAATCAAGTAGTGACAATAAAGTTTGCTTTTCTACATGACGTATTTCAAGGCTATAAGTCAACGTAGATGTTACATTGGTGTCAAAACTGTGACGTACCACAAAGAAAGAATTTGAATGAATGATAGTTACCAGAGCAAAATCTACAGAAATGAAGGAAACATTCAAACGATTGATGGAAATGACCAAAGATATGAAAACAGGAAGGACGAAATGAAGAAAGACTTAAAAATAGAAATGGAGAACAGTCAGGATGAAATGAAGGAAAACTTATAAAAAGAAATGAAAAGTAGCCAAGATGAAATGATGGAAGATTTGAAATAGGAAATGAAAAACAGTTAAGAGGAAATGAAGAACAGTTAAGAGCAAATGAGGAATAGTTTAGAGGAAATAAAAATAATGAAGAAGTAAATAATAAAAAGTTACAAGAAGTAATTAACACGAATCTCAAAGAGTTTACAAAAACCATTGGGGAAGCCCAGGTCTTAGAATAAAGTGCTATTAAGTTACAGAATGAATTTGCCAAAGTACAAGTCGTAGAATAAAGTATAATTGGAGGTTACAAATCAACAGTCACAGTTGTCTGCGAAGGAGTCCATTAAGGCTGAAAGTAGTTTTCGTCCACCTTCGAGGAATAAGCCGCCAACGTTTGATGGAAGGGTATCATGGAACATTTACCTTAAACAATTAGAAGCAGCCGCATTGACAAACAACTGGTCAGACGAAGAAAAGGCCACCTCACTAATAGCGGCTGTACGCCTTGTTGTGTGTATATTTTATGACGACAAACAAAAAATACAGAAACAGAACGTAAGCAGGACATTAACATTAACTAAGAATTTAATATATATCATATCTTAAAGATTTCTACATTTTGTGAATCTGAAAATAATCCTTTTGGAACTTTAACACTTTGTATCTGAAACACGAGGACTTCGAATGCTTACTTTTGAGAAAAATGTAAATCTTACCGAGATAAAAATGTATTGCATCTTGCGTCCATTTATTTACTACTCCATTACATGTTACTACTATTTTTTAAAAGAAACATGCCTAACTAAATAAAGATCATATTTTGGAAAATGTTTTTTGCACAAAAATAACTTGCACTCAAAGCATGTAATACAGAGTCTTCATAAATGATTATAAGCCACGTGACCAGGACTGTGATTCTAGAAGAGCAACTCTTATGCGAATAGATTTCTTGTCTCTCAATTGCCGTAGTGAGGAAAAGGATATTCGCATATGAATTGCTCTGCGATTGATTTGAGAATCTGGGCCCTGATCACGTGGCTTGCAATCATTTATGAAGGCACTGTATATGTAAAAGTATCCCAGCTAATGCTAGGGATGTGCATTTTAACTCTGTTTCTGGCAGCTACCAGTTACCGAGGTCATGGCATAACAACCCGGAAAATCACCATGTATCAAATGTGTCGTATTATAACAATACGCATTCGTAGACAATACATCGTTTTGCAAATGAACAAGTAAATGTAATTAAGATGAAACTGAATTTTACTCGAGTCATTAGAACGTCGTGCGACCATTCTTTATTTATTGTATCATACAACCATATCCAGAAACGTACCTGTTTCACTCGTTAATGCTTTCATAACACATTTCAAATTAATATTACAACTAATATCTTACTTACATTAATTAAAATTCTTGTGATATGAAATTTAATTAAAATGAAATTAATTTATACTTCTTACGAGTATAAAAGAAAATTACCAAGACAACTATCATATAAGGTAAACATTTATTAACCATACATTTCTTTGGCATTTGCCTTTTAGATTTCTCGTTTTGTTATATCGAAATAAATTATGATTCCATATCTCGAATAGTAATGACTTGCAAAGGGTCTAAGTGTTAAGTTTCAGAGAACGACGCAGTGTTGCCAACAGTACGACCTGAATTTCAGCCAATGAAATGAGTCATGATGCCTCTTTTCGCTGTTGAATTAGGTGAAGTTCAAAATTTCAACAGTCTAGCAAAGCACATAATAGCGGGTTTACACATGCATGGATTTAGTGGCCCCAGTTGTTACTGGCGCGCCAGTAAAATAAAATTGCATGTGTAAACCTCTACTGGCGTGCCATTTTTATCAATGCTAGCACGAATCAAAAAAGTTAGAGCCATCCAACTTTTCTATGCGCCAGTAACGACTCATCAGCTTGTGCAAAGAAAGTTTGCAAATGTAAACCTATTCATGCACGCCAAGTATTTATGCACTAGTCTACCAGATCAGGTTTTGTTTAGTATTTGATTTTACGTTTATAATAATAATAATAATAATAATAATAATAATAATAATAATAATAATAATAATGCATTTATTGCCCAACAGAAATAATCCATTTACAGGACAAAATAAAAAAAAGTGTGAGAATATTTCTAACAAAATAAAGGAAACTTAATAAGTTACATACAATACGTCAGTGTGATAAGTGTAAGTAATACTAACAGTTTGTACAGAAATTTATACCACAACAAACAACACAACTACAGATCAAGTACTAATTAATCTAAATATCACGAAAAAATTGAGATCCCACCAATAACAAATTTTTAAGAGTACAGGTACTTAAATCACATAAGCTGGATATTTGATTAAAATTGATAGACATAACATATACTGGAGATTTCATACCTAAATTAGTTCTTACATTATGACAATAGAACATACAGTGATCCCGTGATCCAAGTCTAGGAACTCGTAGGTCAAACATATTCAACATAGATGCTGAATCAATTCGGTTGTGAAATAATTTAAATAAGAGTGACAAACTCGCAAGCACTCTTCTGGTATGTAAAGAATCAAAACTAAATCTTTGCAGCAACAAACTGTGGTTATATCCCTAGGTGGATAGTAACCATCAGTACGATAAGACAAAACTTTAGAAAACGCCTTTGAACTGATTCCACTAAATCAATATGTGTTCTATAAAACGGGTACCAAATAATACTACAATATTCAAGTTTCGAGCGTACTAGAGAATAATAGAGGCATTTTAAAGCAGCAACGTCATTAAAATTTGAGGAATTTCTAATAACAAAGCCCAATGTTTTATATGCAGTGTTAACCATTTGATTAATGTGATTGGAAAAAGATAATTTGTCATCCATGATAACTCCAAGGTCCTTAATACTATTGCAACGTTTAAGAACTGTAGCGTTGAGATTATAGTTAAATAAAATAGGTTGAGTTTTAAGAGTAAATGAGCATATTTTGCACTTGTCAACATTAATTGGCAATTGAATTTTGAACACCATTCCTCAACTAAATCAATACTTTCCCGTAAATTTAAGCAGTCGCCTGTAGAATATATATTTAAAAAGTTTTAAATCGTCGGCAAAAAAACAAATGATTAGATCTTAGTGACAGAGACCAATCGTTAATAAATAAAATAAAAAGAAGAGGTCCAAGGTTGGATCCTTGGGGTACACCCGAAGTGGCTAAGAAGGTATTAGATTTAAAACCGTTGTATGAAACATATAATTTACGTTGCGAAAGATATGATCGGAATAGTCCAAGTAAACTATTACTAAAACCCAAATGGTCAAGTTTATATATTAATAATTCATGATTAACCTTGTCGAATGCCTTAGAGAAGTCCGTGTATACCACGTCTACTTGACCTCTATTGTCAATGTTGCTTGAAACAAATTGGGTAAATTCAGCCAAATTTGTTAAGGCTGGTTTCGCAAATGATAGAAACCGACTCATAAAGAAGGCGTGTCACAGTTTTATACATAGCGAGTAACACCCGGCTTCCGTCCACTACGATAAAACAGTTTGTATGCGATACAGACAAAGACAGCGAACATCAGAGAAGCTCGCATAAAACCAGACGCATTTGTAACCGCCCAAAAAACGAGAGCCACGTGTAGATTTTACGTTTGTTCAGATATGAATGAGCGTGCTTCACTGCTTCCCCGGCTGACCCGTCTTCGCAGCTGTCCACAAATAATCTTGAAACGATTTCAAATATTAATTTACAAGAAACAGTGTACGGACAAAACATATAGGGCAATTTAATATCTGTAGTAGTGTATCCATAAATAATTTGAAATGATTTCAAATATAAATTTACAAAAAACAGTATATCGACAAAATATACAGGTAATGTATCTTTACAGCTGAAACAGTATACTATTGACAAAATCTACAGGGCGATTATATTTGTTGGTACTACTTTATGTTTCTAAAATTATAAATATAATAGATCTGTAAATATCTATACTTCGCATCTACTTGAAATATTTGTATATTTACCGCAAATAAAAAGTGAACTGAAATAATCAATATGACACATTTAATAATTTTTGGTTTAGTTGTAAAGTGTGTATAATGTAGTTCTTTGTGTGGATACATTTTTTTTATTATTATGTGATAAACAGGGTGTTCACGGAAGGAAAAGCTTCGTCTTTTAAAATTTATAACTCATGTAGCATTCAAACTCTGACATTTCTATTTAGGGTGTCTCACTATTAATTAGCAGAACTTTAGAATATTAAATTCCTTTGTTTCTGAGGTGCAGGGCGTTGAACTTTATTATTTATTTATTTATTTATTAACGAAATAACCGCTGACAAACAAATATCTGTATGTTGCGGCGAAAGGTAGGTATTTGAGAGCAAATAATTCGTCACCGAAAATCATCACATATTAATTTTAGTGGTGGAAATAGAGGGGTGTCTATGAATTTTTTGCAAAAAAAGTGGCCTAATTGAAATTTTGCTAATGTTTTTGGAAAATATGAAAGGGTAGAAGCTCTCTTATGACTTATAAACAGTGTTTTCTGTTTTTCTTGAAAACGCCATGTCGTATCGACTTCAATAAATAAATAATACAATTCAAGGGCCTGTATTTCAGTTAACAAAATATTTTAGAACATATTTATAGGAACTTTTAGTCTCAAAATGAGGTATTCAGAATAAATTCTTGCTGTTTGATGCCCATCAAAAAATATACTCACTTTTTATGAGTGCAAGATGCGGAGCACGTGGCTGGTAATGTAATCTTTGAAGATAGTAAAAACGCGTCTATTTTTACAAAATGAAAACGGGCAATGGAAATTGAAAAAGGGCATAGTTATTATTATCAAATACAAGGGCAGATGGCAATAACTCGGGCTAAATACTGTTATTTTATAGTTTGGACTCCTCTAGGAATGGTTGTAGATAAGGTAATTTAAGAACAATCTAGTAAATATTTATTCCCATTAATTATTTTGTGTATCTATCTATTATAGGTTGAAAGAGATGATCAGTTTTGGGAATGTATGGTGATAAAATTAAAACATTTCTATTATGATCATATGTTACCTGAAATAGTAAAAATGTCATAATTAAATAAAATTATTTATATAAGTATGTAGTTTAAATTGTCTGTAATGTATGAAAGTGCAAATAATAATACAATTTGACGTTTGGATATTTTTTCCATATTATTGTGGTTCCAAAAGTTAGATCTTTTCAATTTAGAATTAATGTCTAATTTAAAAATCGCATATGTGTTGATATATACTGAAAAAATATTTGAAATGTAATACTTTTGTAAAAGATTTGATTAAAACGTATTCTTTTCCTGCAAAATAATCCTGTTTAAACTTCGGCCAAATATTTTAAACAAAAATCACTGAAAATAGTAGTTCAGTTAAACATTTATGAATGGCTGCACATTGACTATTACTCACCACACTATACAAATAACTATACACACTATATAACTAAAATAAATAATCTGCATAACGTGTGATTATTTCTTTCAGTACATTAATTATTTCAGATTCTTATGTTATATAAATATACGTAATTATTATAAATTATGTGTCCTATACCTACCTACAAAATTAATTACCTTCAAATTCAAAAATTAAATAAAGCACAATTAAAATAAATAAATTTTGAGGTTGTTTAGAGATTGGTTAGGTTTCTTTAAACATCCTATATTTTTTTCTTTGATTAGTGTTCCAATAGAGTCTTGTTAATACATGTTTTTCTAATTCCATAAATTTCTGGTTATTAAATATTGGTTAGGCTCTTTTAAACACCTTATATTTTTGTCCGTTAATTAGTTTTCTAATAGACCCTGTTAAATATTTTATCAAAAAATTTTTATATTTCCATAAATTTATTTTTATTTATTATAGTTTTCAGAGATTGGTTAGGCTTTTTTAAACACCCTGTATTTTTTTCATTAATTAGTGTTCTAACAGACCCTTGTTAAATATTTTATCCAAAATTTTTATAGCTCTATACATTTTTAGGGTTTTTAGAGATGGGTTAGCTTTTTTAAACACCTTGTATTTTTTTTCGTTAATTGTTTCTTGACCCTTGTTAAATGTTTCGTCAAAAATGTTTTGTAGTTCCATAAATTTTTAGTGTTTTTAGAGATTGGTTAGGCTTTTTTTAATACCCTGTATTTTTTCATTAATTAGTGTTCTAATAGACCCTTGTTAAATCTCTGAACAACATTTTTATTATTCCATTAATTTTTTAGGGTTTTTTAGATATTGTTGGGTTTTTTAAATACCCTGTATTTTTTTCGTTTATTAGTGATCTAATAGACCCTTGTTAAAAGTTTCATCATTTTTTTTTAAATCCATTAATTTTCAATGTTTTTAGAGATTGTTTAGGTTTTTTAAACACCCTGTATTTTGTTCGTTAATTAGTGTTGTAATGGACCCTTGTTAAAAGTTTAATCACAGACTTTTTTTAAGTTTTATTATTTTGAGGGTTTTAAGTGATTGGTTCAGTTTTTTTAAATACCCTGTATGTTTTCGTTAATTAGTGACCTAATAGACTCTTCTTAAAAGTTTCATATAATTTTTTTTTAATCCATTAATTTTTAGGGGTTTTAGAGATTGTTAAGTTGTTTTCAACACCCTGTATATTTTTTTCATTAATTAGTGTTAAATAGACCTTTGTTAAAAGTTTAATCAAAAACTCTATTGAAATTTTATTATTTTGAGGGTTTTAAGAGATTGGTTAATTTTTTTAAAATACCCTGTATTTTTTCGTTAATTAGTAAGATAATAAATAGTCCCTTTTTGAAAGATTCATCTAAAAATTTTTTTAAATCCATTAATTTTCAGGGTTTCTAGAAATTGTAGTTTTTTTTAAACACCCTGTATTATTTTTTTTGTATTAATTAATATTCTAATAGACCCTTGTTCAATCTTTGATCAAAAATTTTTTTTATTCCCTTCATTTTTAGGGTTTTTATAGAAATTGGTTGGGGTCTTTTAAACACCCTGTATTTTTTTCGTTAATTATTATTCTAAAGAACCCTTGTTAGACGTTTTACCAAAACAATTTTTTAGCTCTCTTGATTTAAAGTTTTTTTTAATGGTGAAAAATTTTTCAACACTTTGTATACAGAACAGTTTTTCGCAGGTTTAATAACCGTTCCGAAGTTAAATCTTCAAAAATAAAATTTCCTCGAAATTGGAAATTTTATTTTCTC
Source organism: Monochamus saltuarius (assembly GCA_025584915.1). Classification (NCBI taxonomy): domain Eukaryota; kingdom Metazoa; phylum Arthropoda; class Insecta; order Coleoptera; family Cerambycidae; genus Monochamus; species Monochamus saltuarius. The sequence goes on from CM046724.1 coordinate 30,902,860, forward strand.
CTTATCAATTTTTATATTAACACCCTGTCTATCACTCTGTTAAATTATAGGAGTAACATCTTCGAATTTTATGAATGAATTGTGACGTGTAAAGGCGGAGCTTTATTTCAAGTTCCACCCAAACGTCTCACGTACCAAGTTAAAATTTCAGTAAATTTAAGAAATTATTGGAAAATTTGAACCCATTTTTCTCAGTCATTTTGTATATATTTTTATGGGACAAACGTGAAAAATAATTAAAAAAATATATCTATAAATTGCTCGTGGCCGAATTTCCGCTTATAAGGGAACCAAAAATCGAAAATTATTTTTTTGCTGTATTTATGAATTTATTATCAAAATTTTAACGCGAGGAAGTAATAGATAATTATTAAATAGAACTACAGTTAAAAAATGAAATTATTCTGTCGGAAAATAAATGAGAAAAATGGGTTACGACTTATTCAGGCACTGCGAAACCAGCCTTAACGTAGAGCGTGACGTAACAAATCCATGTTGATTCGGAGAAATAAAATTTCTAACTTTATTAAAAAGAATTGTATACACAGCCATCTCAAATACCTTCGCAAAGTTGGATAGAATAGCTATAGGTCGATAATTTTTTATATCAGATGGATTACCATCTTTTAGTATCGGACAAATTCTTGATAATTTCCACTGCTCCGGAAAAGTAGCAGTAGACAGAATAAGATTAAATAAAGCACACAATGGAGCAGAAAAAATCACAGAACAGTCTTTAATAAAAAAAGCTAGGTATCTGGTCATCTCCACATGTCATCTTATTTTTTAGCTTTGAAATGGCATTACAAACATCGGTTTCGGTGAAGCTAACAATATTAATAGAAGTTTGAAAACTATTTAAATCTAAATGAGGTTGAAAATTTTGACTGCTGAAAACACTTGAAAAATATTTGGAAAAACCATTAACAATTTCAGAGGGGGAATCGTAGTGAACGTCATCCATAAAGCAGTTAGATGGTATACGAGTTGAACGTTTTTTACTCTGGATATATGACCAAAATCTTTTTGGGTCAGTTATGAAGCTAGCTTGAACAGAAGTAAGGTAATTGCGGTAAGCATTTGATGTAAGTGTTTTGATTACATTTCTTAGACGTTTAAATTCATTGTAATAATAGATGGCATGAGTTTTTTTAAATTTATTATAATATATATAATATTATACAAAACTAAAATATTATACAAAATGAGTAAGAAATGAAATCGTTGAATTTTTAGAGTTTTACAGACAATGTCCTTGTTTGTGGGACCCAATTCTTATAACAATAGAAATGTAAGATAATATGTTTATGAAAAGATCACGAGAAACGTAGTAATTCTTCTGAGGTCAAAGCTAAGATATGTTCTACAAGGAATGCATATACTTTAGAACTGAATAAAATTTAGAAAGCAAGAATTTTCATTGGTTTGCAGTGGCTGATTTTTTCATTCAGTAGTACAAATCACTATCGCTAGTAATCAACAAACCTTTACTGGCATGAAAGTTCAACTGGCGAAATACTTGCGCCAGCAAATCATTGCATATGTAAACGCTCCTTAACATAACTAAGAAAAATAAAACCGGCTTTATATTAAATATCTGCTTCAGAGAAATTAAACTGATGGTGGGGATGTTGCTAGCAACAACACTACTCGTTCTCTGAAGGTTTTAGATGTATCTATTGATCATCATTTTGGTGTCTACTACAGCTTGATCTATGCCTGTGCAAGTGGTATAGCCAGATGCGCAACAAAGTTGGGATGAAGCCTTTCCAGACAATTGACGAAAGAAAAAGCAAGTAACTTTTACTTTGGTAATAGTTTTTCCTCACTGTAAAATTTACTAAATCTGGTATTTCTAAGTTTGCTATTAATTTTTCCACTCTGTCACTATTTACATTTAGTGGATTGTCTTAGTTCTTGGTTATTTGGTAGTAATAATAAATGCAATGAGAAAATGTAAACAGAAATACCGGCTAGAAAAAAAATGTTTAAGGATTAAGGGTACAAATCGTCCAAATAAATGTAGAGATAAATATATTACTAATCAATTTAAAATTAAAATTCTTAGAAATTTGCTGTTAATCACTTTTAACCAAAGAAAGTTTGTAAATTAATTTATAATAAGTGCTTGTAGTATCTTATATATTTAATTAACATAATAATTATTAGAGTTAGTGCCAGTGCGGAATTTAACAGGGTCGAATGCGCAGGCCTTTGGCCTTCACAGCTGTCTCGCATTTCGAACTGCGTTTTTAGTTTTAGTTATTTACGGAACGCTGTAATAGCCCGTGTTGCATCGATATATTTCTGTTTTACGTCTGCTGTAAGTTGTATTCGCCGTGCGTATTTAAATATTATTGTATTACTATTTATAAATAGTAATATAATTTACATTGACAACTATGAGTAGAGGGAAGAAGTGAAGTAACATGCCAAAGGAGGGAATAAATAGAGGGGAATTATTTCAAATGTTGTTTGACAGTGATCCCAAAGATAATGAATAGTATTATATTATATATGTATTAATTATTATTAATTAAGTGACAAGACATTTGAAGAGCCACGAAACAGATGAAGTAACACATATCCTAATGTAAAGTACAATAAGAAAAACAAAAATTTTGCATCAACTTCAATGAACCTAAATGTCAAATAGACCACTATCAATTCTACTCTTGAACAATTAAACTGTTTGCGAATCCACTACGCCCTGAGATAACGCGTTTCAGGTGTCGAAGACTCTGTTGCACAGAAATGTCGTGTCTAGTACGTGTTTTAAAGTTCTCCTTCTTAAGTTCTAAAGAATGTCCACGAAGGCGAGTGTCTGTGTTGAGTGGAAAACTTTTCCAATATATCTTGGTCCCTAATGAGATCAGGACACCACACTGGTTCCGCGTATTCAAGTATAGGACGCACATAGATTTTGTAGAATCTGCAGCACGTATCAAAAGATAATTTTGAAATAAAAACAGCTTAGTGTTCGTACGTTCACACACAGTGGCGATATAATAACTCCGCGTAAGACTAGAATTTATTATTTGTGATGACACACCTTTCAGTAGTCGTCCATTAATAAAGTACGGAAAATTTGGATTGTTTCTATCAACGTGCAGTACAACGCATTTATCTACGTTCAAAGGAATAATCCAATTAGTACACCAAATCTGCAACTTATCGATGTCATTTTGAAAGTTTTGATAATCGGTCGTGGAATCAGCATAAATTTTGGTGCCATCAACGTAGAACGATATCGAGCTTGTGGAAAGATATTGGATGTCACTTGCATAGATAACAAATCATAGCGGACCAAGAACCGAGCCTTGTGGGAATCCACTTGTAACTCTCAGAATAATCTTGTCCAACTGTAATCTTAAAAAATATATATGTCGTCAAGGAAGTCAGCTATTCATCTATTCAGGTTACCACGAATACTTAGATGATTTTGCTTGGAGAGGAGCTTACGGTTGGGAACTCAAAAGCTCTAGAGAAATCCAGATAAATACGCAACGCAATAATTTCGTTATAGTGGAGCGTCTTTTTACAAATCCATGTTGTTGATGCGCAACAATGTTACAAACGTAACAAAAAAACAGGTATATGTTCTTTAGTAATAGACTCCATTATTTTATATACTATCGGCAGCAGACTGATTGGCCGGTAGTTATTAGCATCGGAGTTTATTGCCTTTTTTGAAAATTTATGTAACAGATGCAAGTTTCCAGGCTGGGGGTTTACATCATTGAGTAAATGAGGCATTCATTATTTTGGATGAAGGGTAGTATAGAGTTTCGGCACATTTATTGAACGTTTACTGAAACGCACGTTTGTTGAACCTTGGAAGCTTACAACAATATTTGTGTCACAATCACCAATATAATTTAACCATTGTTATAAGCAGTTCATTGTATCAAAAATTGATAAATATAATACAAGGTTAAAACAAAATATAAACAATGTAGAGCTGTATGTTGTTTCTTGTAAATGCAAATTCATGATTATTGGAAAATATGAATACATTGTCTTGATTATCATTAAAGAATGCGAATAATTTATTTAGGTATTGGCAAATAACCAGCGATATATGTAATTTTCCTTTTGGTGGAAACATCAAATACGATTAGGTTAACAATATATAAAAGAAATTTTGATAATATAGAATACAAAGTAAAATAATTGTAGAATTTATTAAGTCACTCCTTGGATCCTGTTTGTACTGATTTTCAAAAAAATTTATAATATTTTATAAATCGTGTTTTCTAAATTTTAGACGAAAATATGAAGTAACCTCAAAATAGTTTTGACGAAAATTATAAGTTTATGTTCAACCCGTGATCATAATTAAAAACAGCAATTATCCAGAAAGTTAGAATATAGAAAAATATATAGGTACTTATGTAATTACCTATCGTTAGTGTTTAGATTAGCCTTGCAAATGAAAATAAACCTGCGTGAAACATAAACAACGAACAATGTCTTAACACGGACATATCACGCAAGAATTGGCAAAGAAATGTAACGTAAAAATTGTATCTAACTACATATATTATCCAGTTTAACGCATTTCATAAATAATACTGTTGCTTGCATATGATTTATTAAAAAGCAGATAGCATCAACGAAATAAGTTATATGTTAACAGAGGCAGTTCGTGCCATTATAAACTGGTTCTGCTTTAAATATTTTTTACATATTTATAACTCATTATGTTCAGAGTAAATTTTTTATAAGCGAACCGGCATAAGTAGGTGTGATGTTAACATAATCATTGATAATAACGAAAGATAGGACTGTTTTAAGTTTTCGATTAGTCCCTAATGTGATTTTTACATTAGGGAACGACGTGGATTATTATTTGTTTATTGGTTAGTTTAGTATTTGTTTAATGGGCTATTTTGAGATCATGAATGACAGTGTGTTACTGTTGAGCCCTGCCTAATATTGTTTGGGTTTTATTTGTGAAGGCTGTTAGCCGCGTGTGGCACTGCATGAGATATGGGGTATCTTAGTGCTGTTAGCTACGTGTCTTGCTGTGAAAAGTCTTTGCCGAGGTGGTTTGGTCAATGTGTATTGTTAGTTTGATATCCAGCTGCAGTCTGAGAGAGAATATATAGTAAAAGTTGATCTAAGTAGTACATGTTTGTGTTTACACAATGTGAGGGTTTGTTTGAGTACTCATATGTGTTTTATTTGCAAGAGCTGCATACCAGTGGGCCAACCTGACGACAACTAAACCCTGACCTAAGCTCAGTAACTGTTTTTGTTATGTAGTGTTGTTTCAAGACAACAAAACATAATCAGTTACGTCCAGTGATTTACGCCCTGTATAGCTGCTTAGAGACGCATGTAATGATTATTTTTTGGAAACTCAACAAACTTAAATTCTGAGCTATTTGACATTGTCTTATTTTGTCAGTCAAATGAATCCATTTCAAAGGTTTTAAATATTTCAGGATTTTCCCGAACTTCCAAATAAGTTTTTCTATGTCTTAGAAAATACATAGCTAGCAAAAGTTTATTTAATATATCGTGTTTTTGAAGACGTAATTTGTTTGATTGAGGGAACTGTATGAAATATGTCATCAATAGGGATACATCAGTAATACCAAATTTAGTACTAATAGATCATCCTCAACCTACTATATATCTCCTAATAAGAATAAATAGTTATATTTGTACGGAACTAGGGGTCAATTAATAAATTTTTGTATTTTTTTGCCTACCGAACACCCTATAGATGTGTGGTAGGTGAATTATAAGACATTTTGTAAATTTTCCAAATAGTGACAAAATGCTTGTTTTAATAGTAACTAAAGGCAACAAATGTATCTCTTTCTGCTTTTTTAAACTAGGCAAATAACAATAACACTTAAAACGGCGAGTTGGATAGATACCATCAGTTTATTAAAATAAATATTTCAGATATTTTTCCTGAACTCTCTCCAAAGTTGAAACACGATTGTGATAATGTCAACTTCGGATGACAGTAGCATATTCTAATTTCGACCTGACAAATGAATTGAAAGAGTCGAAAGATTTTTAAACATCTAATAATAATTTCTATAAATGAAGCAAAGATTCTTATATGCATTTGAAACTATAAAGTTTGGGTGAGGAACTAAAATTAGCTTGGAATCAAAAATAACTCCAAGATCGTTAAATTGTATACACCTAGCAACAGCTACATTATCTACTAAATAAGGATAACTGTTTGCATTGATCCTTTTAGTAAAGCTCACAACGCGACATTTTCTTATATTAAGTAGCAATCTATTATCGTGTCATCATAAATTAATCTTAAAAATGTCTGTTGTAGCAAACCGCAGTCGTCTAGCAAATTAATAGAAGCATACATTAGATCATCCACATATAATGTAAACTTTCTTGCAGATATCGTTGATAAATAAAACATAAAAGTGTGGTCCAAGAACCGATCTTTGCGGAACTGCTGATGTCGCAACAATATCAACAGAATTGTAATCCCAATAACAAACATTAAGAATGTGATTTCATAATTAGGTAATGAAAACTTGTAGAATGTCAATTGCTAAAGCAACACAAGACAGTTTAGGTTTAGGTTAAGTAATAATCTATGATCAAGTCCCATCAAACGCTTTCGATAAATCTGTATAGATTACATCTACTTGACCACTTGTTATATGTACTTACCAAATTTGTTGACGTGAACCGTCATAAATCCATGTCGACAATCGGATATTTGTGGTTTTAAATTGAAGAAAAGGAAATTATAGAGCACAGTTTCAAATAATTTACTAAGATTGGAAAGAATAGTTATTGGTATATAATTCTCAACATTGCTACGTCTATCTACTTTCTTAAAATATAAAAAAATACTTCCTTAAAAATGGGACAAATTTTTGAATTTTTCCAAATGTGTGAAAATGTTGTTGTTTGTATAGACAAGTTGAAAGTAGTAGAATGTGGCAAAGTAAAAAATGAATGCACATTCTTTTATCAAAAAGACAGGAATTCCGTCAGGTCCAGTGATCAAATTATTTTTAAACTTTTGTAATGCAATTAAAATATCTTTTTCGAGAATAGTTGGAATAAAAAACTGAGAGCCATTGGTAATAGAATCTGTGTGGAAAAAATCATATTTAGAAGAATTTATAAAACCTGACTGGAAAAAAACGTGCAAAAGCTTCTACTTATATTTCTAGGGTCATTGTACTGTTGTCTATTGCAACTCATGGTGTCTGATATATTGGGGACATTTTTAACACAATTAAAAATACTAAAAACTAGTGGGATCGCTACTTAGATACGTGAGATTTAGCAGATTCTGTATATTCCTGTCAAGCGTTATCAATGTCTTTGAAGTATTGAACGCAATAATTTGAATTTTACTGGAACATACTAATACTATAGTGTTCACATCAAACATGAAACAGTCATCAATTTATTATCATGATATTTTTTACGAAATATCTGCTGTCAGTATGCACCGGATATTATTAATTTTAAAAGTAACGCCAACTCTTAGTTTCTAGTCTCAAAAACCAGTTATGTTTTTTATAATCAATTAACCTTTTACAGCACGCAGTCAAACATGCTTTACTCATAGCTCTTCTCGCGTGCCTGTTGCGTTCAACTGAAGTATCTGGCAATAACAATTGTAAGAAATTGAATTGTTTTCGTTCTGAATGGAAATGAGATCCACTTTAAAGAACTCGCAGCACTGCAGTTCGTTTGTTTTCTTTTATTCTTCCTGCTGTTACATAATGACACTTCCTTTGTTCTTTATATGCGTAACGGTTTATATTTGTACCTGTTTCGGTGCCAGGAAAAGAGTACTTATGGCATAGGGCGTAGGAATAACAATGTGTTGAAGGGACTGTAATATTAAAAATAATTACATTACATCATTTGAAATTATTTTAGTATCAGGAATCAGAAAGCACATATTATAAGGTCCATTTTAAAGTCTATCCAAATTCAATCCGCAAACATATCAGTGGCGGCTCGCCAGATGACGGACAGCTTCACCTAAAATAGCCAATTATTCGTATCACTTAAGATTATTTTTAATCTAATATAAAGTCTGTAATTTATATTTCGATATGAATAATGTGTTCTATTTGTTTTCTTTTTTAGATAAAACTGTAACCTACAACTCGCCAATAAATGACTAGGTTATGATACCTTGTTGGGTATTTGGTTAACTCTGGAGAAGGAGTTGTTCAAGATAGGTAAATAGGGCGCCGGACAAATTTTTTCGCCAAATATATATACCATATAAAAGTCAACTACCGAAAATTGTCAAAACTATAGTTGATTATAAAGTCCAACACAAGTAAACAGTATATTTTATTGTAAACAAGAAATTATACAACTTGTTAATCAAGTTTATAATAATTCGTTATAATATGGGAAGAATACTGAAATGGAGTACTAATTATGTACTTCAGTTTTATATTTTTCTAATGTAATGCTATTATTTACTTTATGACTTGGTCGAGCTTATTAAGTCTTATTTATATAACAGAGTACAGTTTGTTAGTTATAATGGATTTGATTCGGCTAATTATGTTGCAACATCTGGAGTACCCCAGGGTTCTACCCTTGGTCCGTTACTATTTATTTTGTTTATTAATGACCTTAGTGAAGTAATTAGTAGTAAAAAGTTATTATATGCAGATGATTTAAAATTTTTTCGTCTATTACTAGCTTGGATGATTGTTATAATATACAGAGACAGCTTGATGAGGTACAGTCTTGGTGTGCTAGAAATAAGTTATATTTAAATACTGCTAAATGTAAGACTGTAAGTTTTTCTAGAAAACTATCTATTTATGAATTTAATTACGTAATTGATGATACTGTACTATCTCGTTATGACTCTTGTAAAGATTTGGGTGTATTGTTTGACAAAAAATTTTCATTTCATGATCATGTAACTATTAAGACAAATGAAGCATTTACATTTTACGGATTTATTCTTAGGAATTGTAAGCAATTTACAGACATACAAGCTATTAAAACTTTATATTACGCTTACGTACGATCGAGAATAGAGTATGCAGTGCTTATCTGGTATCCTTTTTATAATATTCAAAAGAAAATTGTGGAACGAGTTCAGAGAAAGTTTTTAAAATACTGGGTATTTAAGAATGATGGAGTTTATCCTGAGAGAGGTATTGATTACAATATTTTAACTAGCTGTTTTGATGTCACTAGTTTAGAGAGTCGAAGAATATGTATTTCCGTATCTTTTTTATATAAAATCATAAATAACCTCATTGACTGCTCCGAATTGCTTTCTGCTGTAAATTTTTATGTACCTAGGGTAAATTCAAGAACTACGTTAAGTTTTAGATGTGATACTGCTAAAACTAATATTTTATTAAGGTCTCCGATATGTATTATGTGTGATAACTTTAATCGGTTAGAACACCCTTGTGATATTTTTACCTGTTCATTGAATACTCTTGTTAATCTAATTAATGAGCAATACAGTTAACTTTCTTTCTATTTTTTTTTATGTACGCAACATTTTTGTATTTTAGGTATGCGAATATTTCTTATATGATTTTTTTTTATTTAGTATTTTTTTATAGTAAACTTTTTTTATGTTTTATTTATTTTTTTTTTTGGATGTACTCAAGATTTGTATATGGTATATGGGAATGTTTAATGTATGAAGTTTTAATTTATTATTATTTAAGTGTTAAATTGTTAATTTAAGATTTTGCCCTGTAAATGGAACTCTGTTGGGCAATAAAGCTTTATTATTATTATTATTATTATTATTATTATTATTATTATTATTCAAAATTATTTAGGTAATATTATTTCAAATATTTGCAGTTATTGTTTCATGTCACTTAAAACTTCAAATAAAGAACTTTATTTTGAGAATAACAATTATTGACTCAAGCATCATTTTATCTAAATAAAACAACAATTCAACAAACATAACTTTATCTCATATAATAAGTATATTAGTGTCCTTGATTTCCAGTAATTTTTTATTCTTAAAAGAAAAATATATAACATTACTATACAAGAATAGGTTAATCTTTCAATAAAGTATTGCCATACTTGAGGAATAGTGAAACTAAGTTAGCGATTGAGTAATTGAGTTAATATTGATAATAGCTTTCTTTCCGTGTGGTGACTTAAATTGTGCCTTTCGTATTGCCATTATGCAGGTACCAGATTTTGCTACAGACATTTTTTCTAGTGGCTGCAATTCGGAAAAATGCGGCCAAGTCAAATACGAAAACTATTTTGTTACCAATTTCTCAGTCAAAAATTTTCAGCCATAAAAATAAATCTATCAAAAAAAGTTGTTGGTAGAGCTTGAACAGTTTTACTTTTGATATTTTAGAATTCAAGACCGTTCTTGTAATGATATCAATCTCTCTTTATATGCTATTTTCGTCAACAATGATCTTTTATTTTAATTGTTCGCTTCTTTGGCTTTTGACGGTAATCATTTATTGACTTGTATTTTACAAAATTGTTTTCGTTGTTTTTGGTTCTTGACAGTTTTGAACTCGTAAGTTATTGGCATAATACAGCCTCGTGTATGATACGCCACGCTGTTGATCGGGACGTTTCTTGTACTTGTTGACCGATTTGCCTGGTATTTCTGGGATTCTCTGCAACAATTTCTAAAATATGTTCTTCAACTGCTACAATACGCCGTGGATGCCATGGACTTTCATCTCTTCCACGATTCGATTACAAATTTCCCCTGTCACACTCGTGTTGCCCTACCGCGGCAAACTGTATTTGCACACACTACGTCAAAATGTTCCGTTTTTAAAACTTCCATAGTTACTTTGCAATAAATACGTTGTATATCCTTTTAAATAACTAAATTGTTAGAAAGGACCGATAGTCACCACTTAACCCGAGAGGTACCGTAAGACGAGGGTTAAGGAAAATAAACAAATTCCTCGGGATAGGGTAGACGAGACAACGAAGCGACACATTCGACATTCGACTGTAGACAGCCTGATTTGCTGGATGTATCGAACTTATATAAACACTTCGTATCTCAGTATTAAAACTTGTAAATTAATTTAATATATTTTATAATTTCCTTGAAATTAAGTGTATTTCTAACAAAATATACTTGAAAAACTTTCCACTAGTTTTTAAATTTATTTTGTAAAAATAAAATTTAGTAATTTCAAAATAGCATTATATTGCGTGTTGTTCGTATGCATTTAATTGCATTATCTACCAAGAAATTCAGGCTTTAAGCAGAATTCATATGTAATGTGCAGTACTGGTACAATTTTTTAGCTAGCGGACGAGTCCTCATATTTCTGATTATGTTTCTCCTTCGATTTATTATAGAATACAATAAATTATTTATATTAAGACAAATAAGATAATATTTTTTATTATTTAAATAAAATAAGAAAATAATAGCGTCAGCAAGGGACAATGTATTTAAACATGCTAAAATAGCTTTCAAATAATCTGCGAACAGGATTTAGTCTTATGGAAAACCGAGAACAATTGTCATATCATATCTTAGTAGTTTCATATTAATAGTTTATTTTTTTGACACAAAACGGATTAAAATTATCTTTAAAGTCACCTCTGTTATTTAAATTGTTAATGATGTTAGTAATAAAAGTGACAATAAAAAATAATTTCTTGCCTAAATATACACATACCTAAATATTTACGTCTATTCTCGCACCAAAACAGAATCGATACAATATTTGGTTAGATATAGTATGAGGCTCGCTTGGGTGTAAATATAATATAGAAATACACTATAATTTCATGCTAGCAGAGGTGATACTTATATTTTTAGACATGTTTTTTTGGGAAGTTATTTTTTCACATAAATGTTTTATAACAGCACAGAACTACATATATACAGCGTGGTCCATATATAAATAAATTCATCTCTCAACGCATTATTGATTCAACAATTTTAAAATAGTCCGATTATTGTTTTTGAAACAGCATATTTTTGCAAAATTATTTTATAATATACCGCACTTTCCTAATGGCTTCTTCACCCCAAAAATTTTTAAATTTGGAAGAAAACGAAATTTGGCAATTTAAACACGTTAAATTATCCCGATTACAAAATATGCTTTGAAAATTTTGATTTTGAGTTTTCTACGGTATTAGTAAATACTTCTCAAAACTGCGAGGAAAGGCGTTTTGATAGCGAAGTATTATTAGTATTATTTGGTACGGTGGTGGTGGTATGAGTCGGGGAGTGGTCGCTCGGTTTAAGGCATCAGTACTTGAATCGATGTTACTAGACCGGTGTGGGTTCGAGCCCCGCAATCGGTAGACCGTATAGCAACTATATTCGTGTAGAGGAATGGCACACTCTCTGTGGTATGATACCGGTCGACATTTGACTACCCCCCTAATTAATAATACTTCAAGGTCTTTTCTTCATTCCTGTTCTGAATTGTGATTAGGGCCTACCAACGTAAGTTGTTCCTGAACACAAATGCCGCCTGATTAATAATAATATGCCGCCCCCCCTTCCAGCACAAGTCTTCGACTTCTGGGCTAATCCTCGTGATTAGAATGAGGGATGGGGATATTATTATATTATTTATATTATGGCTTACAACTAACTGTACATCAGAAAATAGAAATTGTATTACGGTAGGATGTGGCAGTAATAAATCGAGAATTCAAAATGTTCTATAATCAGTGTTCTGGGGCCCACATTTTACAGTCCACTGTTAGTCGAATTGAACTTTCGCTTGAGTTCTGGATACGTTGCCACATCCTATCATAATTTCTAAGTTTCTTGTATCGTGAAAAAGAAAACTTAAATCATCATTAAAGCTTAAATTTAATTTTAGAATTTAATTTAAAAAAAAAATATATGTTAATGCATGCAAATTTGAAGGTGTCTAACTATTTTTGTTCACGACTAACTAGGTAATATGATGCAACTTTAACGAGAAATCAGAAAAAATTGCAATCTTAAAAAGTAGTAAGTTGCCCCAATAAACTCTACAGGATAAACCGTTTTTTATGGTTCACCATTGGCATTTCGGGAACCATAAAATTAGAAAACAGTTGAGTCTTTTGATGTCATTAAGATTAACCAAACAAATCCAAGATATATGCTGTCGTTGCTGAAATATTGTGAAGAAACGAGTTTTGAAAATGCCATCTAACATTATTTCTCAACAGAAAGTGCTGAAATTTGGTACAGAGTAATACGAATATACGAGAAATACATTTTCGTCTATAGAAAATACGGCCACTATACTAGAGAGTAACTAATTCACAGAGATGAGTACGGAAGGCGAGGGCGGCCATCTAAACGTGCCAGTTGAGAAGAGTTGAAAGCACACAAAATTATCAAAAATAAGTTGACGTCGACTGAACCTAGCACATTAACAATTTACTTTAAATGTGCCCTCTGTGACATCCTCTCTACAAATTAGAATGCCGTTCTTTTGGGCGGCAGTTGCTCACCACCGCCCACTTACATCTACTTGATGCGGACTCCGCGGATATCACACTTAAGCCTTGTCCTCATGGACCCGAAATTCACGGTATTTTTGCACGAATTTTGCATCTTCTATTTTAATTATTTATGACGGGAAAATCTCAACTTTTGACAAATTTTGCGAAACAATAAAACATGCAAATATTTATAAATGATACTGCAGGAAACAACTACTCCGCGGGCTAATGCCCCGACCGGCATTGAATTACACCTGCAGTATCTGTGTGAACAGCCAAGAACCCTTGTCGGCCACTCCACCAGACATAGACCGGTTTCGGGCTTGTTAGCCCTCATCAGTATGCCATAGGTGACAAGATTTTCTCAGGCACCTCTTTTACCTTGTTAGTTGTGCACCAATTTTCAAACTTTTGGTGCCTACTCCAACTCATACCGCGCCTTGGATTTTGTCCGTTTGTCGCTGCTTCTTTACAGGGTAAACAACTTCCATTAGAATTAGGTACTTACGCATTATCAAAAGTACTTTTTATATTTATGGGTTCGTTTTGGCAACGAACTGTAACATAAAAAAACTTGATCCGTAAACTTAATAGTAGGTAGGTACTTCTATTTTTTGTTGTAACATGAAAATTTACAATTATATTGTAAATGACTATTACAAACCTCGTCCACTCATGCATTTTTTTAATGAAATTATTCCTAAACAGCCGGGTTCAGATATGGGTTATGCTTTATGCTACATGTTTTCGACTTACTATGTAAAATTGCAGTAATATAGTGTGTTTCTCTTAAATTATCTAAATTGATGACGACTTCCGATATAAGCGCAAAGTGCTACAAGAAGAGCATTATTTTATTAAAAAAACACCCCCGAAAACGCAGAGCCTAATATTCAAAGCGAAGTGGTCTCTGAAATATACTAATGGGTAAACCAATAATTTTATATTTGTGGATTGCGGACGTCACTTGCCGTTACATGGAAATGGCATTTGCATAATAAACAATACGCTAAATTCTAGCCTTTTATATGTAAACTGTAGCTCAGAACTGTCGTCTAAGAGACAAAATATTTAAGACTGAAATATTTTCGTGTTTACCCAATATGTAATGTAAAACTTCCTTGGGGTGATTTCTCAGTCAGGGGCCGTTTTACTAAATTTTATGAATTATTACTAATATTTCACTTTTAATACATGTGTCGACTTGTCTATAAATCAATACTGCTCTTTTGCAGGGCATTGCCTTAAAACGGAAGAATTATTTCTAAATCGCAACCGCAACTAAATAGAAAATAAAGATGTTTCCAGACAGTTGTAATGAAACAACCAGTAAAATATTCATTGTGCGTAATTCTCACGGTAGCCAGATAAATGGGCGGAAATAGATAATTTTAAAGGAAGCCAAAGGAAACATGTTTATTTACCTCGATTCTATAGTACCTACTTCAGTTCCGTTACACACAAAGTTCATTGTCAGACAAGCGAGTATTCTTATATTTTATTACAATCGTAAGTTTATAAAAATTATAAAAATAACAAGGTATTAGTTAATGTAACGTTTGTAAAAATATTCGAATTACATCATATACTGTATTTGTTTTTAACAACCATTGATATTAATTTTTTTATAGTTTTTATAGTCTTTCGCCAAGACAGAGACTTTCAGCATACTTCCGCTACGCGCGGCGGTGGCGTCCTTTTAGCTTTTAAATCAGGTTTCCATGTGGTTCTACTTAATAATGACTATTTGAATGATTTATTTCCAGCTATTGACCTGCTAGGCTGTAAAGTTTATATAAATAATTATTTTTTGTATGTTTACTTAATATATATTCCTCCACAAATTAGTAATAATGATTTAGAACTATTTCTAGAATCTTTTGAATATAGTCTTGTAGATACTAAAAATGTTTTAATTTTAGGAGATTTTAATGTTACCCATTTTATATCTGCTAACTTAAATGATTTCAAAACGAGATTAGTTTCCGAATTTATTCAATACAATGGTTTTCAGCAATTCAATGTTGTTACCAATCTAAATGATCGTATATTGGATCTTTGCATTTCTGATATGCCATGTGAAGTCTCTAGAGAAAGCCAGCCCGTGGTGCCTGAGGATAGTCACCATCCTGCATTGGCTGTACAGGTTCAAGCATCTTTAAAAACTCCATCAAATTTTCCTACTAATTGCTATAACAAGGCTTATAATTTTAAAAGAGCGAATTTTGTAGACCTTTATAATGCACTTCTACATAAAAACTGGGATTTTCTAAACAACTTCACTGACATTAACTCTGCATGCGATGCATTCTACCAGGATATTTTTAATTTATTCGACCAACACATACCAGTCTACATTAAATTTAAACGTAAATATCCAGTATGGTATACAGCTGAAATTATAAATAATATTAAAGTTAAAGGCTATCATCACAGTAAATTTGTGCTCGTAACAACTTTCATTTAAATGAGTTTAAACGTTTGAGACGCTTAATAAAAAATCAGCTGTTTCATGCTTACAATAATTATCTTATTAACATCCAAGCCAATATTAATAGTGATCCAAAAACGTTTTGGTCGTTTGTTCATAATAAGAAAGGGCACACGCGTATACCTAAGCATGTTTTTTTCAATGATCAAGAATTTGACGATCCCAATAAAATTGTTGATGCGTTTTCTAAATTTTTTGCTAGTGTTTTTCCGATGAGAATATTCAGAATCCGAATCTTTCATTAGATTATTATCAATCTTGCATTAACATACAGCAATTTACGGAATCTGATGTTCTTCTAGCAATTCATAAATCAAACAAAACAAAACAAAATGTCATGTGGTGACGATCAGATTCCTAGTTTTCTACTAAAAGATTGTTCAAGGGTTCTGTGCACTCCGTTGCTTACTTTGTTCAATATTGCATTATCCACAGGCAAGTTTCCTGATAGGTGGAAACTCACTAGAGTGTGTCCAATTCTAAAAAGTGGTAACCCTGCAGATGTGAGTTGTTATCGCCCAATTGCAATTTTGTCTAACATTGCAAAGGTCTTTGAGATGTGTCTGTACAAACAAATATTTGATTATGTTAAATCATACATATCACCAAATCAGCATGGTTTTGTTCCTAACCGTTCAACATTGTCTAACTTGGCTGAATTTACTCAGTATACGGCGAACTATGTTGATGACAAAGGACAAGTTGACGTCGTTTACACAGACTTCTCAAAGGCTTTTGACAAGGTGAATCATAGTATATTGCTTTGCAAGTTGGAACGTTATGGTTTTAGTAACAGCTTACTCCGCCTGTTCAAGTCTTACCTATATCAACGAAAGCTGTACGTTTCTTATAACGGTTTCAAGTCGAACACCTTTATTGCGACATCAGGAGTGCCTCAGGGCTCTAATTTGGGGCCACTTCTTTTTATTCTATTTGTAAATGACTTATCTTTAACTTTAAAATCTAATCATCTTTTGTTTGCCGACGACTTGAAATTGTTCTTGAATATATCATCTACGACTGACTGTTTGATTCTGCAAGACCTTGTAGATTATGTTTATACTTGGTGTACTGATAATTATTTACCTATTAATATAAATAAATGCAAAACATGTACGTATTCTCTCAAAAATCAGCCACTAATATTTGATTATAATATAGGTATGTCATCTTTAACACGTTGCGAGGAAATTAAAGATCTTGGTGTAGTGTTTGACAGCAGATTATCTTTTTCTAGCCATATTAATTCAAATATTAAATCTGCATACAGTACCTTAGGCTTTGTTATAAGGAGTACAAAATCTTTCACTGATGCAAGTGCATTGCAGTCTATATTATTCGCTCGTACGTTCAAAACTTGAATACTGTAACCTTATTTGGTATCCCTACTATCAAACCTACAGTAACCATTTGGATATGATCACCAGTTACTTTTGCAAAGATTTCATATGCAGTCGTTGTATACTAGAAGAGTGATTACTAGTTTAACTTTTTATTTAAGCTGTTTAATGGTATGGTTGATTCTCAGGCTTTAATCAATTTATTCAATATACGTGTTCCGAGACCTGGCTCTCGTGAGAATTCTCTATTCTATTGTCGAAATGCTAGAACAAATATACTTTTGAAATCTCCTATTTATTTAATGGCTAATAATTATAACAAAATAGCAGATCAGTGTGATATATTTCATTGTAATATTAATGACTTGTTAAGAACTGCATCAGATTATTTCAATAATTTTCAATATTAGTTGTAGTTTTTCTTTTTAATTTTTCTATTTATCTTTTTTGCTTGTTTTTGTTTTCTTTCAACTATATATATATTTAATTTGTAATTTTTTCTTCATTTTCTGTACTTTAGTATGCTTTATATTATATAAATCTATTTGTTTTGTCCTGTAAATGGAATACTTTCTGTTGGGCAATAAATGCATTATTATTATTATTATTATTATTATTATTATTATTATTATTTGCTATTCATCTACTTAATATTTTCACTTTGGGAAAAAATTCGTCCAAAATCCAAAAAATACATTTTCTACATTTTACAGAAAGATTGATGACTAGTTGTATTCTATAAAAATAGACAATACATCACAATCCTTTTAGTAAAACATAAGAAGTTTAGTAGATTTTATAAGTTATTTTGCAATTGTTTATACATATATAATTCCAGTCATTACACAATTCACATTTTTTGTCATTTATAACTACACAAATAACATAAATTATAGCTTTGTGCCTTTTATAATTAAATATCTGTACATTCTACATGAATAAACACGCCTTTTTTATTTACAGGTAAACATCTAAACGAGTTCATATTCCAGTTCACGTAAGTAATAATTATAGGAATTTTATAGAATATACTAATAATAGGTCACAGATCACCTTGTAATAGTTTAGCCAAAATATTTAAACATACACTTATATGCATAAGGGTTAGCGTTAATATTAACGGAGATACAGGGTGTTGAAGTAAACCGTTTTTTACTAACATTTCTAACAATTTTTGTAGTTGTCGACTTCAATTTATGAAACTAATGAGTTGTGTTACATACAGAGTTTTAAAAACTGTAGAAAAAATATTTTATGTGTTGGATTTTTTAAGCCCAAATATCGAATGCGCTTAAAGTTATTACATTTTTCACGAAATGAGTCCAAATTATTATAATTTTAAAGAATTTTTACTTTAGAGTTAAGCAAAAAAATTGTAGCAATTTGTTTACATCAGATATATGTACTTATTTTTTCTTTAGTTTTATTGGGTTTTTTGCCACACTTCTGAAAAAATAAAGATTAATTAAATAAGCCCTTGCGCCAAACGGATCAGTCAAGGGTTATTTTTGAAACTAAGTTTGCCTAACCAAAAAATTACACTGAAAAAAGCAGATAAGTAAAAAATAAAAAAAATCACATCACTATCGTGCACTTCCATATTATTGACGTTTCGAAAAACGTAGTAAAAATATTAAACGTATGTTTGACAGTTTAAAATTTGTTTATCTACTTCCATAGAGATGTTAAATGATTTTTATTTTATTGTTACTTACTTCTTCTTGATACAACTGTAGCCAACAATGATCAATGTTTACTGAATGAACAGTTTGACTCACATTTATCTCCATTCAATAAAATAATCGCGGTCTCTTTTAATTTTCTTTTTGTTGCGTTATCTTCTTTTTCTAAAATTTTTGCCGAAACCCATTGAATCAAATGACCGTTTCCCCAACCGTGTTCGCAAATTTTGGATTTTGCATTCACAAGGTATACTGTAAATACAATTTTTTGAATTTTATATATCATTTTTTGGACGTGTTTTAGACAAAAATGATCGTAAAGTATTAGTTGTCTAAAAACCTTGTTGCTGTTGCTGGTAATAGTCTGGAGGAGCTGCAGCTACGGATTAATCAAAAGTGTCAATAAATGCAAACCAAGGAGGGTGTTCGAATATCGTTGAGACGAAGATGTCGTGCCTGCTTGGAAATGGACGGAGGGCACTTTGAACATCTTCTGTAACTTTGTTTGTTAAAGGCTTCCTTTGTCGGTTTATTCCTAATAAAATGAAATGTTTGAAAAACGAATAGTGGTCCATATCTCCGCAACCGTTACTTTGCGGACCCATGTTTATTAAGACTTTTCTGCTTATTTTGGTTCATACTATTACCACCTGAAATATTTTACTCTTTTTTTAACACCCTGTATACTCAACATTTATTTAAGTGAAATGAATTTCCACTCGAATTTATTTCGCAGCATTCGAGAATCGATGTCAGGGAATGTTTTTATTTAGAAATATTTAGACTAAGGACAGCTACAGAGTACAGACTATGCGTGAATTCGCGATGCGTCGTTTGTAAGAAATTTATGCATCGTGTGTAGGGTTTTTATGGATGGATTTTTAAGGAACCCTATACACTATTCGCGAATTCCTCGCATATCACGAATCGCGCATAACTAATCTCGAATTCACGCATAGTCTGTAGCAAGCCTTACAGCAGGTTACTACTCGTAAAACAAAACTAAGATTTCAGACTGTGTGAAATAAATTCATTTGATTCTAAATAATATACCTTGGCTAATCGAAAGAATTAAAATAGAGTGCCAAAGAGAAAAAGAAAGCATTTAAGCTGCCAGATAAAAGTGGCTTGTTTTAGAATATTATCGTTGGATATTACTCTTGTTCTTAATAAAAGATTTTTTTCCATTTTCATCCAATTTATCCATATGTGAAGGACAATAACATCATATTTATTCTACCAGAACTTTGTAACCAGTGCTTTAACGATGAGGATCAGATGGATGAAATTCTCGTCTACATAACTACTGACTTTTCAGTTTGCTAAATTTTTTTCAAACGGTCGCGTTAAATTTACATTACTGTTGTAGTTAGCCCTAAACTGTTTTTTTCATCCTAATCTCCAATTTAACACTTTTGAAGTCATTGCCCCATTCATCATCAAGAGCATTGACCATGAGTTAGCCGACATTGGTGTAGGTCATCTCGTACTATGTGTCCTTGAAACTCTTGCTTGTTAGTGTAGTTCAATGTTGAAACAAATTAGTGGGATTAAAATACGAAAGTGCAAAGTGGTAAAAGTTATACTCCTTAAGAATGTACCTGATATTGATCTAGTGTGGAATTGGTCGATTACAGCCTTCTAAACTGAATTTGAACCAAACTTAGTACAGGGTTGCCAAATGGAATAAAAATATGTTTTAATTTTTTAAATTTAACACCACATATATTTTTACATATTCGAATTCCTCGTTAATCAATCGTTCATGAGTTATTCACATTTTTTCAAAGTATATTTCAAAAGTTGAAAAACACAAAAATTCAAATGGCAACCCCACCATTTTGTCCCAATAATAAATTTTCCATTAATTAGTAGATTGTGATTTATTCAATAAATTATACAGGGTGATTCAGTCATAATGTTATTAATTTTAAGAGGAGATGGGGAGAAATGAGTATAATTTAATGAGGCGATTATAAAAAAATTTAAATGCATATTTATGCTAAAAAAATATATTTTCAAATTATATAAACCTTTTTCAGGCTGTCACTGATCGATGCATACTTACAGTTCGTTAACTGTCTGGGTGTAACGTTGCCAAATTTAAAAATTTTCGCTAGTATTAGACATCATAAATAATCTATTGCCATAATAATGACACTGAATTTTTAAAACAAAATTGGTATCTTGTTTTAAACTGCTGATGTATTTGTAATTAAATCTTCTTTCAACTTTGGGCATAAGTTATTAATTGTTCCACTCACCACTAGAGTGATCTAAGAAAAAGTTCATCAGATTTGCTGCAATTTAAAAGAAATGTTTTTTTCGATTTTCTGGCTTAGGTCTTCCGAATACATGGTAAAAATGACTGACATTATGAATAAATTACTCTGTGTATTTTTTGTAAAGAAATCTATAACCGCCTTCCAAACACACATTTTCAGACAGTGAAAAGGGAAAAATGTATGAAATGATGAAGTAATTAAAGTTCTGTGTAGTAGTGTAAAGTATCTGACAGGTTCTCCCAGCTGGCTTCAGAATTAATAAAGAAGAAAAAAAAATTGAAGACAATTTTTATTTTTACAAAACTATAATTTGTTTATAATTTTTTAGTTGCTGTTTGTGCAGTTAATTGTGTAGTGTGAAAATACAAGCAACTATTTGTATAGTTTGTTATGATTTAATCTAGTCTGACATCACGTTAATACGTTATTCGCAGAAAAATGTATCGGAAGAGAAGAGCAAATATGGTCGCCGGCTACGACAAAGAATGATATGACAAATTATGTCAAGGAAGCTTTCCAAACTCTTAATAGAGTTCAAATGTACTTAAATAAACCCAGGGATATTTTAAGCACCTTCTATGAATGACTTAAATCTCTTTGTAATTTTTGGTTAACTTTTGATTTATTGTTTAAAAACCTATTATCGCGTATCGGCGATAACGATACTTGCAAAACGGAACTTCGTGAAAAAACTACTCTGCGGGCTAATGCCCCGACCAGCATTGAATTGCAGCTAAAATACCTATAGCAAACATCTAGGCGTTCATCAGCAGCCCACTGGCATGAAACGGGTTTATGTCTAAACCGGTTTCGAACTTATTAGCTCTCATCTGTATGCCGTAGGTGAGGCACAAATTGCTAACTAATGTTTTTTCATGATAAATTTATTAATGGGATTTCCATTTAATTTTTTTAATATTTGAGATCTCGAAATTCGAGTACATTTTTCAGAGAGTATGAGATGAAGAACACTAATTTTTGTAATACGATGTTTCAAAAATTTTGAAAAATATGCGATTGCCTGACTTGATAACGGCTGAAGGTAGAATAATGAATTGCTTATCAAATTAACTAAAAATTTCAGGAGAAATTCGACTATGTAAGAATATATCATATGCTATTCTTTAGTTTTTTGGGTTTTTGCCACACTTCTGAAAAATAATAAAGATTAATTAAATAAGCCCTTGCGCCAAACGGATCAGTCAAGGGTTATTTTTGAAACTATGTTTGCCTAACCAAAAAATCTCACACTGAAAAAACAGATAAGTAAAAAATAACAAAAATCACATCACTATCGCGCACTTCCGTATTATTGACGTTTCGAAAACCTCTCTGTTTTCGTTCTCAAAATCGTATTAAAAATGTTAAACGTATGTCAAGTTCCACAAATAAATAGCTTCAGACAATATCATATGCTATTCCATTTAAAAATTGTCAACTACTTTTCTGTTTCGCGCTGCACTAATGAAAATATCTTTATTCAATTTAACAATTCTTTACTCGGTTTCAGATCCAGTAGGCCAGGGGTCGGCAACCTTTTTCGGACGGAGAGCCAATTTCAAAATAAATTTTTATGCGGGCCGCACATTCAAATGTAACTTAAATAGTGCTTTTATATCATATACGAGTATAAATATTTTTCTTTAGTTTTATTGCGTATTTGTCACACTTCTGGAAAAATAATAAAGATCAATTAAATAAGCCCTTGCGCCAAACGGATCAGTCAAGGGTTATTTTTAAAACTAAGTTTGCCTAACCAAAAATCTCACAGTGAAAGCAGATAAGTAAAAATAACAAAAATGACGTTACTATCGCGCACTTCCGTTTTATTGAAGTTTCGAAAAACTCTCTGTTTTCGTTCTCAAAATAGTAGTAAAAATATTAAACGTATGTCAAGTTTGACAGTTTAAAATTTGTTTATCTGCTTCCATGAATATGTTAAATGATTTTTATTTTATTGTTACTTTTTGATACAACTGTAGCCAACAATGATCAATGTTTACTGAACAGTTTGACACACATTTATCTACGTTCAACAAAATAATCGCGGTCTCTTTTAATTTTATTTTGTTGCATTATCCTCCTCCTCTAAAATTTTTTACGAAGACCATTAAATCAAATGATCGATTTCCAAAGCGTGTTTGCAAATTTTGGATTTTTCAAATTCCCGTCTTTTTATATAATTTTTATGTTCCTCAACTCTAACATTCGTAGGCCGAGACGTTTCTCCAACATAATGTTTATTGCATTCACAAGGTAGGTATACTGTAGATGCAATTTTTTGTATATCATTTTTGGACGTGTTTTTGAAAAAATGAATCGTAAAGTATTAGCTGTCTGAAAAACTGTTCTAATATGAAATTTGTTACCGATTCTTCTTAATCTTTCTGATGATACAGGAATGTATGGAATTTTTATTGTATGATTAGTTTCTTTTATTTGTCTTAAAGTGTTCGTTTTATCTGTAATATTTTTGAATGTTCTATCAACAAAATTTGGAGGGTATTCATTATTTATTAAAACATTTTTAATAAATTTTAGTTCGTTATTAAAAATCATTGTTTGATGAAATTAATTTTGCTCTATCATATAAACATTTAACAACACCTTTCTTAATATCGAGGGCTTATTTAATTAATCTTTATTTTTTCAAAAGTGTGGCAAAAACCCAATAAAACTAAAGAAAAACTAAAATTATGCCACAAATAAATAGCTTCAGAC
The DNA here is from genome assembly GCA_025584915.1 of Monochamus saltuarius. Classification (NCBI taxonomy): domain Eukaryota; kingdom Metazoa; phylum Arthropoda; class Insecta; order Coleoptera; family Cerambycidae; genus Monochamus; species Monochamus saltuarius. Next base: position 30,926,816 of record CM046724.1, read on the forward strand.
AATAGTATAAATATTATTAAAAATAAATAATATTGGTGCTTTGGCGGGCCGCAGGTTGCCGACCCCTGCAGTAGGCTGTAATCGACGAATTAAACACTAAATGGACACCCGGTTTATAATAACTAGATGTACTGTATAAAAGAAAATACATTCATTGTATAATACGTGCAAATTTTCCTATAGAATAAATAAGTTGCACACCATCATGTTTTTAGGCAAATGACATAGGGGTCACATACTCGTACATGGGGGTATGTATCTCACGTCAGTTTTGTTCTATTATCTTCTTTTTTGCACTTATTAACAGTCCTTGGTAAATACATTCAACTGTTTAATTTTATTCACATACAGAATCATCATTAATTTGTATATACCTACCTATGTGTATTTATAAATGGTGAGCCAATTTCGACACTTTTCGAAGGTTTTTCGTAATTTGCTTAAATTTTTTAATTGCTTAAACCTTTTTTGGCGATATCTCAATTCATTTAATTGGTAGTAGGTATGTTGTGTAAATTACTCAAGTAATGGCGCGGAGAAATATGGAGAAAGTTTAGAGATCCTACAATAGCTGAGACTGAGCTATTTTTTAAGATTTTAGAACAAGTGCAAAAAGTAAATTTTTATTGACACTTACTTTTTGCACAAAAAATATCTTATTTGTAACTCAGTTGATATTCAAAGAAAACTAATTTTATTTTTAAAAAATTGCATTTTCTAGTAATTTCATAATCTAGTATGTAATAAATGTGATTGAAAATAATATAAAATATGCAATTAAAACGTAATACAATCTCACAGAAAATTGACAAAATATGGCGTCGATTTGAATGTTTATGTTTGTCATCACAAAACCATGTAGTAAAATGACAGATGAGTGCAATAAAAATGTTACTGCAGTAGTACGGTAAAGAATCAATTTTTTCACTAAATATAGTTCAATAAAATTTTGTTTCTTGCATTAAAGTAGAAGAAATAAATTTAAAACATCTATTATACAATTTTTTTATTATATGTAATATAATTTCATATTTTAGTAACAGCTATTTATACGTAGATTGTGGTCTGTCAAATTTGGTACTACATCTGGTTCCGTTTTGAGGTCTTTGCTCTCTAACTTATTTATTTGTTGATTGCTGCTAACATTAATGTAAACTGTCTGGTCTATAATGACGATATGAAACCATTTTTTAGTTGCAGGCGATTTTTATAATGTGTAAATTTGGTTACTTTTTTCAATTATACTGCGCGTATAAAGTCTTATGTATAAAGAAATAAATCATCTGGGTATAGAAGTAACTTCTAGTACCCATGGTTGTAGCCTTGAGCCTCTACAATTAGTTGATCTACAGGGTGGTCCGAATTTTATGCAGAAAACTTCGAAGGCAGATCTCTAAAACAGTAGGAGTTTGCGTTCTAAACATAGCTTTGAAACGGCCTCGTTTTGGAGATACAGTTGTAAAAATAATGATTTTTTGTTTATATCTCCGATCTCAATAACATTTGGTACATATAATGGTAATGGAGCTGTAAAGGTTCAAGTGCGGTACACAAGAACTGGACCAAAGGTCACCCACTTTTTTTACTAAAAAGTTATTGTAACGGATTTATAATCTAATGCCCAAAATACATAAAGGTATCCTGAGTTTTTCCTTAGCGTCGTTCTTAAGTTATTCATATCAATACCTTGTGGCCTTATGCTTGTACAGACACTTTTAACCATAATATTAAAAAAATTATTATGTCTATGCTTAAAAGCAACAAAACACGGTACATGTCAGAAATTGTTCATGTCTAAGAGCAGGTGGATGTTGTCTACACTAACATTCCGAAAGCGTTTCTGTATCCTAGAATAAAAGCGTTTTAAGTCACATTTTGTAAATTGTTCAGGAGAAGCAATTAAAGGTTTTTTAAACAAGAATATTTTTTATGTCAGTTTTAGCTTATTTGATTAGATTTTGTTTTCCACTATTAGTAGTTGGCTTCTCTTTTCATTGTGATATAATTTATGAAAGTTTTTCTTTTAGAAGTTTACCAAAAAAATTAAAAAGGACTTACAGTTTTGTATTTACCAAACATTTTATGAAGAGGACTGGTATAACCAGGTTTAATATTTTTGGAACTTAAGTTTATTACAAATTATAGACATCTCACACAAAAATAGCATTTTTATTGAAAAAAAAAAACAAAGGTACATTAAGGTACTTCTTAAAGTAAAATTATCGGCCTCCAATTATTTAATCATCTTGCTGATTCTGGACTACCGAATCAGTATGAACCAAATTTTTGTAGTATTGATGGAACTGTTTTGGAATCCATGTGAGCAGATTTTGCAGGTGCTTGTATTTTTTAGTAGAAATAAAATTTGCCCCATCTTGCAAGGGAGATAGTTTGTCCGGAAAAACAGATTTAGTCAAGTTAATGCTTTTAAAATTTTCACAATCGAAATTCATTTTGTAGAATAATGTTCCAGTATTATTTGCTCTTATTTGTAAAAAAACCACTTTAGATATCGAAAAATCATCTCCTTGCTAATTTTTTTTTTTCGGGAAATAAAGGGTGATGTTGGATTTTGATATAATTGCCTAAAATCTTTAAAAAAGCTAATTGCTGCCAATCCCATGACGTAATTATTTGAAAACCCGTAGTTTTCTTTCTTGCCCGTTCAATCAACGAGTGGCTGCCATCCACCTCAAGATGAGTATGGCCTCGTAACAGAAACTTATAGTTTATTGTTTTGAGGTTTGGACATATTTTTAAAAGCCAAGAGTGTGCCATAATGATCAATAGATTTCTATTATGGAACGAGCAGTTGTCAGACTAGATAGTGATCTCTTCGTGCTGTGGATGAATATTTCCTAAAGCCCATTTAATAATTCTGGAAGCCATTTCGTTGGCACCACGACTAGGCTTGGACTCATCCCACATAATGCAGGATACTTTTTTATTAGTTGCATTGTACACAGTGCAATTATATGTCCATAGTTTTAGAGAGTATAGCTCTGAGCATTTATTAATACTGGGGTTGGTAGACATTTCTGTAAGTCAACACAAACCATAATAGTAGTTTCTTTATATTCCACAGAGTACTCCTTATCCTCTTTAAATCGTATCTTCTTGAGGCCTCAGATAAGTGTGTGTCGTACTCTTCTTGTAATTTGGATTTCGCTGCAGCATTATGGGCATCTCGTCTTAATTAGGAAAGAGTCACAAGTATCGCATGTATCGTTATCCGGTGGCTTAAGTGACAAATTATATTCGGAGTTAAAAATATCGGTATATAGCCATTCTTTGGCAATTGCACTTACCTTTAAATTGTTCGCATCACATTGCACAATACAAGTTATATATTTTAGATAAATTTAGATAACTGCCTAAATATTTCCTCTTACTCTTTTCTCTTGAGTAGTGAGACTCTTCAACAGGGAACTGACGAATATGTTCACGTACGCTTTCTCTTACGAAATCTGGAACCCTTGCGTGATGGTCGTGTCTACCCCTGTCATCAGTTGAAACGATACCTCCAGATTTCTTTTTTATGAGTGAAGTTGTTACAAATGTCTGGGATATTGACAAAGTGTTTAAAAAATGTCTTATACACTCTGATGACTTTCCCATTTACCTCAAAATCATCTTCTCTTGTGTGGTTTCTAGCATCACCGCGCAAACCCGATCTGGGTCTTTTTCGATTAATTAGTACTGATTTAACATGTGACGCAACATATTGGCGCTTGCGGTCTATGTCGTTTGAGGAATTCCAAAACATAGAGTGTACAGATGACATTGTGTCTGCATTAATATTTTGGGAGCATTTTAAATAACATCCCTCTTTGCATGGATTTCCTAACTCTTTGGCGCGTATTACTTTGGTTTTCGTTGTATGTTCTTCTCCACTTGTAACTTTACGTTTTTGTACCTTAATTTTCCACTTTGCTTCCTGTCTTCGTCTTTTTTTCCCTTTAGATGTGGCATCTTCTATTTTATCTTCATTGTTACCGCTGTTAGTATTTATCGACATTGTCTCTATCTCTTCGTCACTCTCTATTCCTTCGTCGCTTGACTCTTCGTAATTCGTATCTCGTATACTATCATCAGAATCTTCAACATATGCGTTTTTCAAATTCGTAGGGTTTTCTCCAATATGCAGCAAAACCTTGGACGTTGCATGACTTTCACTTGACGAGAATGAACTTAAATTTACGTCATTTTGGTTTGCTAAAAGTTTACAGAGGGTTAGTTTATTTTAAAGTACAATTATTTTAGATACTGTTATAAATATTTTTTTTCTAATATCTAATTTTTTTTAAACATTACTACACTATTGTAATAACAGCGGGTTCGGCATTGGCAACAACTGTGTTGGTAGAAGGGCATAGGTAAACATCGGATGTAATAACAGCTGTATTGTCCCAAAGATTTTCATTGTTACTTGCATACATAACAATTATTAATTTGAAAAAAAAGTGTTGTCTTATTCTACCCGGTAGCTTTAGTAAGTAACAAAATGTATGTTACTTCAATATTAGTACCAACCTTTTATAATGCCAGGCGGTTCTATGTTCAGAACAGCAGAGATTTCAGAGTTTAATTCATGATGATTTTCAAGCTCATCAATGTTCCAAACAAAGCTGTCGTTTTCTGGAACATCGTTATTACCTGAAATGTAATAATTAAACAGATTATCACAAAAAAATTATTTTATATTTTTTTAAAATAAGAAAAAGTTATTTACTTCGGTTCAGAAGCACCAATAATGATTTTTTCGGCATGATTTTGATCCGTTTCAGAAATGTGCTTTAAGGCGTTATCGTCACTATCTCCTAGAAAAATAGTATTAGGTATTAAGTCCAGAAATATTAAAAGAAAAAGTATCAAATAGCAGCATTAAGTCCATGTGGACTTGACATCATAAAATTATAACGGTTTACCTATAACTTAATGCTAAAAAATATGTTACTTTACCAAGTTTACATTGACAAAGAGCTTAAATTACATGATTACTTTTGCATACAAAATATTTTAGCATTTTATAGAATCTAATTTTGAGGTTACAATTACTTACCCGTAATATCTGCATGTAAATCGTTGTTTTGAGAAGTAGATTTTTGTTCTTTTAACATTTCCAATATTAGTTTTGATCGTGAACTCATTTTTCACAGACTAAACTACCACACTGCACACTGCACAATGTTTACGAAGCGGACTTAACACTTTCTTGTTCTAGCACGATTTAGACTGTACTGGACTTAATATGCTGGAATAAAACAGAATCCTGTAATTAGGTTTACGATACAGTGTTATTCCAGACTATGATGTGACTTAATATTGTTTTGCAATTCCTAACTCCGTTGTTAATTAACGTAGGACTTAGTGCGATACCGTCTTTAAAAGAGGACTTAATACACTTTTATTCTGGGGTACAGGTTTGATACGATAGATTCATTCCTACTATTAAATAAGCTTAGAGCGATTAGTTTCTCTAATGAACTAGTATCGCTATTCCAATCATATTTATGTGCTAGACAACAGTTGTTGAATATGGTGGAGTTAAATCTCAACAGTATGTAGTTTGTTCTGATGTTCAGCAGGGGTCAAATCTGGAAGCGCTACTGTTTTTAATTTTTTTAATGATGTGTTCTCATTCGTTATTTGCTGACGATTTAAAATTTTTTTGACAAGATTAGTTCTGTAAATGACTGGATGTGTTTGCAACGTAGTTTAGATATGATTTGTGAATGGTGTGGGAATAACAGTTTGGAAATCAATGGCTGTAAATGTAAAGTAGGATGTTTTGCTAGTAAACAAGATAGTTAATAGATCTAATGAGGTTAAAGATCTTGGACTGATTTTTGATTCTAGGTTCACTTTTACTTCTCATATTAATCAAATGGTATCATCTACTAATAAATTGTTAGGCTTTTTAATAAGGAATTGGAAGGGTTTTACTAATGTTGATATATTAAAACTAGTGTTTGTTACATTAATAAGAAGCAAATTGGAATATGTGTCTCTTATTTGGTCTCCAATCTACCAAAACTCTATACTATTAATTGAATCGATTCAAAGAAAATGAATGAAATTTTTATTTTTTAAGAGTAATAATTTATTATCCTCCCAGAGGTATGGATAATAAAATTGTATTGGATAAATTTAATTTAAATCTGTGGAACTTAGAAGACATGATATGGCATTGACTTTTTTATACAAACTATTACGCAATCAAATTGAATGTGAATTTCTTAGCGAAATTGCAATTTGTAACATCTAGACACCAAACACGTCAAGAAAATACTTTTTACTGCATTTCTTGCCGCACTAATGCTTTGGTTAAGTCTCCAATCAACAACATGTGCAATCTTTTCAATAAAATTTCACATTTATGTGATATTAATTTCAATACTTTATATCACATTGTTGAGGCATATGAAAATATCTATCATAGTTAAACTGTATGCAATATTTACCATTTTGTTTCTCTTAATTAATTCTATGTTTCCTAGTATTATTTTGTTGTTTGTGTTTCTTTTGTTACTGTTATTATTCCACTCTGATATTGTATATCTATGTATATATTAAAATCATGTATGATTTGTGATGTTCCTGTAATTGGGGGAGCCCGTTGGAATAAAATTATTATTAAAAAATAGTTTCTCCTGGATGCCTATCCCCTATAGGTATTTACAAATAAGAATTTGAATTTAAATCAAAATAATAATAAATGTAATTTACCAACAACAACTAAACAAGAAACAACTACTGCAAGTGTAAACACGTAGCATTAATTTTGTTTCTTGTTTAGTTGTACTACTATAATTTTTGGTACAACATGAAAATCCGCAGTTGATGCCGTTTGAAATCCATAATTCAAATCTTTTTTACCCTCTAATTTAGTAATATCACTGGGGCGTCGAGTCTGGAACACTGTTCAGTGTTCATACAGTAACCAGTAACAAAATTTGAACAGTTGGTTATTTTGTTTGTTATTTTTAGTACCCAATACCTCAGTTTCAACTCATATGTCGATCATCGACCTACACAAAATGTCAGCGACTTGATCTATCGTCCGAAAGCGCATACGAGTCATTGTCTAACACTGCTGGATCCGCTAATTAATTGCTGAAAAAAATCACTTAGCGAAACGAATATTTCTCAGTCGTTAGATAGTTTCTTTATGCGTACATCTTACTAGATCTACTATAGTAAGTGGGTTCACGTTTATAATGAGTACTGAATTATTTATATAAATCTTTAGTCGGATTAAAATTGCTCCTTCCGTACGTTATTTAACCAGGAATTTCATTCAGTAAAATCATGAATAGTACATAAGGTTTACAATTGTTACGTCTATGATGACATCACTATTAATATTTCTGTTCTTGCGACTGTTATTTAGTATCAAAATTTAAACTCGTATCTGACTTGAGGAACCGGTTAATGTTAACGTGTTAAGAACAACGTTACTGGTTCGTCGAAAGCAGTAATTTTACATTTACTTATACGTACAGTTTATCACACTTTGCAACCAAATTAACACACCACTAGAAATTTGTTCCGAGTTCATGCAAAATTGCCTTTTATATTGTAGGATATAATTTTCTTTCCCTATAGGATACTTTAGCTGCAGTACTGAATAATCTTGAATTAAACTGCACATTGAGATAAAGTTTATAGGTGCAGCTTTCAATTTGCGTTTCCTGAATCAATATATTTCTAGTAAACTTAATATTCAAGGACAGGTTACTGTGCTGTACACCGATTTCACCTTTGACCACATAACCATGAATTTATTCTAAATCTAAAATTGTGGGCATGAATCAACAATATTCAAAGCAACCTTGGGTGTGCTTCAAGGTTCAAATTATGGACCGTTACTATTTTCTTATTTATAAATGACATCAGTAATATAATGATCACCTGTGATAAATTTTATTTGCAGACGATTTGTTGTTTACAAAAACCCCGTAAGTCCTTAAGATTTTTATTTGTTACAAATGAAATTGTCTGTTTTAGAAAACTGCTGTAGCAATAATAATTTAATAATAAGTCCAAATGATTTAAAATCAGGAGATCGTGGCGGCCCTGGTACCGGTCCTCCTCGTCGAATACCCTGGTATTAATGCTTGAACAACTTGTACATAGTACTGATATTATTGAGCTTCGTGTATGATACCCCACACTGCTGCAATACGCCGTGGACCCATGGACCTCCATCTCTTCCATGATTCAATTTCAAATTTACCGTGTCACGCTCGCGTTGCACTACACTTGCAGTCGCTGGACACCGTGGTAAAAGTATCTGTATTTGGCTCATGTTTACCGGAAAATCATCCGCTAAAGCAATTTCACATTACCATAAATTAAAACGATATGCATCTACTCCGAGGTTCTATACAAGTCCTTTTTGACACTTGAAAAACTAATATAAATACTCGCATTACAAAAACGTTAATACCTACTATAAGTAATTGGATTTTAATACTCGGAATCACCTGGCTAGAAACTCCAGTAGCTCAGTGAAGTAAACTTCAATAATTCAAAGTACTACAACTTCAATATTTTTTTATTCGGAAACTATAAGGATTTAACAATTTTTTTACGATATTGACATCTATTCCGAATTTTCTCAGATACATTGTGAATCACCCTGTAGATCGACCTAGTATGCATTTTGTTAATACGGATGTTCTAAAAGAAACTTGTCATGTAGTTATTTTGTATCTAATCAATTTCGGATTCTACGAGATATATCTTAAACCGTATGTGTCACAAATTCTCCAAATCATCTTTTACTTGTCCTAATATTGAAAAATACCTAATTAAAACCAAAGAAGTTACTTTCAATTGATTTAATTATACATACTTGTTTATTACATCTGTCTATATGGCCATTAGTGAGAGTTACTAACCAAATCTGACACTTGACATTAGAATTTATTTTATATAAGATATTAATAAGCTCTTAGAAATTAAACCAAGCAAATGTCTCTATAGTACAAGTTTTTAGAACCACGATGTATATATTTTATTGTTCATTATTATTCCAGTTCATTCCCGTTATATAGCCAGCGCACTGCAATAAATTATAAACGTTTACTGCCTATTTAGAAATTCAGAAAAATGAGTTCGTAATGAGTACCTACGTTATATTAAATATTTATATTATATACAGGTAATTACCACTGTTGTTAAAATTATTATTAATTTAAATGCTTAAGCGTTATATTGTGAGTTTCCTTTCTCTCACGTTTGAAATATTTTTATTTTAGTTGGTATGTACAGGTTGTACCATTTTCCGCCGAGCCAAGACACATTCACACGAGACGAAACGGTCGTAAGACAAAACTCTTGAACTCGTCGGCCCGTTTATGGTGAGCACGGACAAATCGCGGTCGGATCGTGGCACCAAATGTTTATTTATTGGTATTGACAGGTTGAATTAATTTTCTTTTAAATTGATCGTTCTTTTAATGGAGTGAACAAGTTCTAAACGTATCAATTTTATCATGTTTGCTTGTCTTAGCAGGTAAGTCTATGTAATTAAAATATTAGTCATTTTTATTTATCATCACATTTGTCTATATGATCATATATCTTAGTTTGAGTGGTCATCGCTTTAATATTTTATAAACAATTTTATTGTATTTCCGAAAAAGAATTTTGCTCTCCAATCCAGTTCACGATTAACTAAGAATACTCGATTAGTATCTTTTCTATATACAAATCCTAGTTCATATGTTTTAGTTTTAATAATCAGGACTTGAATGTTTTATAAACAATCTTATTTTATTTTGGAAAGAGAATTTGGTTCTCAAGGCCAGTTCACAATTACCTGAGAATACTCGACTAGTATCATTTCTGTTACGAAAATGCCCTGATAGATACCGTATAATGTGTGGCAAATGAAAAACCGGTCTGTCAAATTCAACTCGGCTAAGGGAATGGTCTGCTTTAGATTATGATTTAATGCAAATCCACTCATTGGTGCACCTCTTGTACTTAACACTGCTTAAATACAAAGAGAAAATAAAAACAGAGCTTATTTTTAAAAAAGGTTAGAGTACAAATAAATTGAAAAAATGTAGAAGACAAGAAAGGGAAACATTTAAAGAAAAGGGAAAACAAAAAGAAAGAGTTGAAACCAAAAAGAGAATGATGAAATCGAAACGGACACAAACAGAAGAATGTCAGAGAGCATTAATGAGAACAAATCGGTAATCCCCCAACAGCCGATCGGTGGAAGAAAATATCAGTAAAAATTGCATGCAACAATACATTAGATAATTTAATGAAGTCTCGGAAATAGATTTACAAAAATTAAACTAACAACAAGAATACAGTAGTGTTCATTTATATTTGTATACTGGGTGTACACGGCGGTAATCAGTCCGAGGCAGCTACAATATGGGGCCTTCGTTGGTGACCGAGTGTCGGCTGGGTAACTGTGGTCAAGGGGATATCAAGGATCCAAAGATTGGCTGGCTTAGATATTACGGGGGCGATAAGGACAACCCCAACTGCCGCTCTGGAAGTTTTGCTGAGGTTGCACTCCCAACATGGATTGTAGAGGAGGCGATCGCTGCACGGTTGGGTCCTGGGTAGGAGATGAGTATTCAGGTGCATGAACATATCTAGAAAATAGGCATATCCGGGAGTTTTTCGCTGGGTATATACGCCACGGTTTTCCAGGCAATTATAGCAGCAAGGAAGAGGTAAGAAATTTTGTGGAGGAGAAAATCTTTATCTGTTCTGACAGTCAGACTGCACTTAGGGCCCTTAGCCCTTCAAGGATGAGATCTATCCTGGTTCAGGAGTGTGGAGACACCGTGGAGTTTCTGGCCAGACAAAGGGAGGTGGACTTGGTCTAGGTTTTGGCTATAAAGGAATCTCTGGTAACGAGAATGCTGACCCGAATCCATTCTTGGAATTATGCGAGGTAGTATTAATAGCGCCCTTAATAAACACTTGGATGGAGACGGAGTTGGAGAAAGCATAGAAGATCTAGATAGACCCATAAGTTGTTCGATGGATCTAATAAATCAAGGACGATGTGCTGCTGAACTAAAGTCGAAAGTCTCTGAATCAAATGGTGGGAGTCCTGACATGCTACTGAGAAGACGTGTAAGTTTGATAGGAACATAGGATACCTTATCTATTTTCTGGGACATTGCGCTGCTTTTGGGAGACTAAGATATAAGATCATTGGTGGCGAGGAGCTGCAAAAGGAATATATGAGAGGCCTATTATGGACCAAAATTCTGACGTTCATTTGAGCGTCGGGTAAGTTCGAGGAGGATTAACGGCAGATAGTGGAGAGGTGATGGGATGGTAGGATAGGCAAAAAGAGCCCATTTGTGGTCTAACTGCCAAGCTGTTGCCACCCTGCTCTGACTACTACTAGTACTTGCAAGGGATCTTCCGCTTTGAATGATCTTTTGCGAATAGTTGTTACTTCAGCAGCACTTAACCCAAACTTTACCGTGAACATTTTAGTTACGGATGAGGTAATTTTCACATGTAATGGTATTCACAATTTTCACAACATTTACTATTGGTAAATGCGCATCACTCGGCAAACACACCTTCAACAACGATTTTCAGTAAATGTACGGGTTAGAATTGTGAACGGAATACTTATTGGTCCTTGAATGTAATCTCAACGTTAGACAGCGTATGTGGTTTCTTCACAATGATGCTCCACCATTTTGCGCAACTAGTCCGACAACATTTGGATCATGTGTTTCCCCCAATTGGGTGGCCTCCTCGATCGCCCGACCTAAATCCGCTTGACTTTTGGGGTCATACTGAGTTAACACTGAACAGAGTTGTGATCGCATACATGCTGACGCTGAGGCAATTCTAGTCTGGTTTAAGCCGTGCGTGTGAAAACTCATGAATTCGGTGAGCTCAATTGTGTATTTAAAATCACGGAAATAACTTTGAACAGTTATTATGATAAATTAAATGCATTTTCAGGTTCATGAAATTCGCGTTCTGTTATATTATTTGAAATAAATTGGTCTCTTCTTAACAAAAATAAATTGTTTTCACTATTCGTCAGGTTAAAAATCACCCTGTATAGTTAAATTTTCTCAATGATATTATTTTATATAATTAATAACGATAACATTGTAAGATTGTATTCACATGTGTCTGGGTTATCCACTGATTAGTGAGGAAGCAGGCATAGATTTTGATGGAATTAATGACATGGTGACACTTCAAATTTAACCTTGCTAGGCACATGAACCTCGACAAATGGCACTGCACATGATCCTGTTGATTGTATTCCGTTAGACTATAATTTTAAGTAGGTATCTATTTAATTAAATGTACATCTGTTCTAAGAGAATAATTTATTTTCTTACAATAGATACATATTTTTTAAAGAACGAACTGGTAAAACCCACTTTTACAGCAATTGTTATTTTATTAGTTTGGAATTCAAAATAATTTAGTTTTCATACTGTCTTAGGAAAACCCCATTAGTGTTGGTATAGTATTTATTTAAAAATTGAAACAGATTTACCCCTTATAGAACGGATTAAAAATATTAAAAAAGCATATTTAATTTGATTTATCTTTTGTGGAATTGGAATTGTGTTTCCACATTTTAAAAATATAATTCCTGCCACTGAGCAAACTTGCTTTTGTAGTAAATTTAATATCAAATAATAGTCATGTGGTAAATAAGGAAAATATCTGAAAAAAGAATAAGGCGGTTATCAAAATTAATTAACCAGAAGTGTCCTTTTAATCTTTGTTTTCGTAAACTCTTAGGAAATATAATTTACTACTAGTTTCTTCAATAAAAACAAAGAATATTTAGAAATACAATTTAAATGTAGAAACTTTATATATTGTAATTAGAGTAAGGATGGGGTGTAACTTAATGGAATATTCCTGAGGCCTTAATAGGATCTTTAAACCAAACATGCTTTAATAAAATTTGTTTTCAGTCTACAAGATGAAAATAAGGTTCGAATATTTGCGGTACAGTGTGCTAGAGGGGAGAATAAATAATGATGTAATTTATTAATTTTCAGTAATATGGTATATTTACAGTTCAGTTTACAAGTAGAGTAAAGTTACTGTTTCCCTGAAAATTTTCATATTTTTTGTTTAGTTCACTGATATACCGGATGTCCCGTTTTCGCCATTCGCGCGACATCAGCGCCGCGTAGCGTTCACAACTTTGTAGACTGTCAGGGCTGTCATGTGTCTGTCAAAAGTTTTGATAAAATTAATAATATTAAATTTGTACGTGAATCGCATTAAATTCAAGTCAGTGGGTCATATAGCATCCAATCATGTAGTGAAAGCTTTTATTTTGGACATTTTTTTACAAGTGTTGTATTTGGAAAATACCACTGCTGGTACCAATAAAAATAATGTGACATAAAAACGAAGTTTCACTGGATAATATGTAGGCAGTTTAATATAAATTTTATGTAACGCTAAATGAATAGAAAAAATAAGTTTGTAAAGAAAGATGATTATTCATAATACTATTTATTTTTTATAGTAAAATGATTTATTTGTTAATGATACTAATGCTACTAATATTATAAATGCGAAAATTTATGTGTTTGGAGGTTTGTTACTCAATCACGCATAAATAGTCCAGTCATTTAAGGTTTTATCTGCGGAAAAATTCCTAGTGAGCTAAATTTTTGTATATACCTTTATTACGGCATTGTAATGAAGATGTGAAAAATCGACATTGATATCGTGCCGGCTAAAAAAGTTATAAAGGTCAAAAGGTCACGAAAATCAGTTTTTCGCAAATATCTCGCCACCTATTGCTCGGAGGTCAATAGAGGTCATTATAAAAATTGTTTGTCGTGAAATTATCTACAAAAAATGCCTCTTGCATTTTTCTGTAAAATTAACCGTTTTCGGAGTAGAGCGCTGAGAAAGCGACTATATTATGACAATGCACTCGTTTCCTCACCACCTTCGAGGTAGAATGCAAGGCGCGTTTTTTACATGGTTTCCCCCGTAGGCATAATCCATGATATGTAATAAGAGGTTTTTTATTGAAGAGTGGATCATTTTTTATTTGAATACTGAAAATACAGAAGAAACAAATTTTAGTATATATATTTTTTTTCATTTTCATTGTCGATATCTTCAGTTTCTATATCATTAACAATTGCTGACAAAACGTCGAGTGGACTTATGGAGCATGACAAACTTTTGAACATCTTAATCCATTTTTTTTGCATCCACATTTGCCGCCACAACCTTTTGTACAATTACAAAAGATTGTGTTCAGTAGATCATCGGGTGCTGGTGGTAATAAAGTTGTTATTAGCTGTAGTATATTATTTTTTAACTCCCAACCCCACTCTTCTGGATCAATTTCTTTTCCTAGCCAGGTTTGTATTAGATAATACACTCGATAAATATGCTGTTGAGCTGCTGAAAAAGTAGGTTCTTGTTTTACGCGGAGTTATTGATGCATCGGTCAGTGGTCGCGCGGTTTAAGGCGTTAGTACTTGAATCGAGGTGACTAGACGGAGTTGGTTCGAGCCCAACTGCCGGTAGACCGTATATAAGCTATATTCGTGGAGAGGATTGGCACCCTCTCTGTGGGTATGGTAGGGTGGAATAATGTTAGCTTGGGTCAATGTGAGAGATTGATATCGGTTGATATTTGACTACCCCTTCTAATTAATGAGGTTTTCCAGGTTTCCCTCATTCCTGCACTGAATAGTGGTTAGGGCCTACCAACGTAAGTCGTTCCTGGGCGCAAATGTGTCCTGCTTAATAATAATATGCCGCCTCCTCTCCCGCAAAAGTCTCCGACTTCCGGGCTAATCCCTGTGATTAGAATGAGGGGTAGAGATATTATTATTATTATTATTATTATTATTATTATTATTATTATTATTCTCGGTTTTTCTTGGCGTCGTTTAAAAGCCGCAATACTCAAATTGTTCGTATAATTTTTACGACAATTACTATGAACATTTATATAAATCACAGTACATAAATATTCAATATTACCATCATCTCTAGCGATACTAGCATTTTTTAATGTTTGTAGACCACGCCTAACTTCTACTACATCACCATCCGATAACAATTCATTGCATATAAAACATGTATCACTCATTATGAAAACTGTTCAAGAGCATGAAACTACTAAAATACCGTCTTTAACACTCAAGAAATAATTTTTAACTGAGCTAAACACAGTGCGACAGGCAGTAGCAGGTATAAAGAGACGGGTCACGGAACAGTAAAATATGGAACATCTGCCAGTGGAGGTCGTTTGTATAATATTTAGTAGATTTTACTAAGTTCCCAAACCTCTATAATATAAGTATATTTTTCACAAAACGTCCAAAGACACTTACAAACATGAATAAAAAGCAACAGAGTTTACGCCTTAGTATACTATATACTATATTTCTCAGCGCTCTACTCCGAAAACTGTTCATTCTACAGAAAAATGCAAGAGGCATTTTTTGTAGATAATGACAACAAACAATTTTTATAATGACCTCTATTGACCTCCGAGCAATAGGTGGCGAGATATTTGCGATAAACTGATTTTCGTGACCTTTTGACCTTTATAACTTTTTTAGTCGGCACGATATCAATGTCGATTTTTCACATATTCATTACAAAGCCGCAATAAAGGTGTATACAAAAATTCAGCTCACTAGGAATTTTTCCGCAGATTGAGGTTTAAAATGCCTAAAATGGCTGGACTATAAACGGCTTTACGGATTTGGATAAAATTTGGTAAACAAATACCTAGATCATGATCTGGATTAATACATAATGCAGTTTACTTCAGTAAGGAAAATGATTCCCGTGTTAAATTCCTCAGGTCGAAAGCTTGTTTCTTTAAATATTGGGGTTTGTAATTTTACCAATACACAACAAATATGTACAGTTGCATCAACGTGGTTAAATAGATGAGTATGTAATATTATTAAAATATGGTAAGTTCTTAGTCGTTACGAATTCTAACTAGGGTTGCCACCTTGCCGGTTTTCCACCGGCCTGATCTTATATTTTACATCTGTACAACATCTCCGGAATCCCCTCCGTCTCCGTCATGTTTCCTAGGAAAGCGTGGGTTTAATAAACCGGCTACCGATCAGTATCCAAAAAGAGATCTGTTTTCTTATCATTTTCAATAGAACGTCAACGAATTTGGAAAATTACTGGAAGCAATAATGAACTCTCCCAGAAAATACATCACGGGCTTATATCATTTTCTCATTGGTAGCGGTAGTTATTGCTAAGTTAATCATTTCTATATTACACTACAAAATAGCAATTTAATTGCAAATTTTCAGCGGGATTTCCGGTCATTCTGAATGCAGTGAGTTTTATACGTTTGGTTTGAGAACAACGTGATGTTGCGTGCTGATTTTTTTGTTTAGTTGATTTATATATTATTGTTGTGGTTGTGCGTTGTTGATTTTTGTTTCAGTAATTCAGTGTAAAGAGTGATCATGTCGATGATCTCTATAGTTGACGACCAAAAATCTAGAGAGTGCGCTAGTTTGTATACAAGCGCGATGGCAAAGCGTCCGAGAAGCAACATTTTATAGGCGTATTAAATTTGAATGCGAACAGATATAAAATATATATAAAAATGACAAAAATAATTGCATTACATAAAATCCATTGTTTTTAGTAGAAACAGTGATATAACAGATTTTGCCAATTTCGAGGCGTTAGATAATAACAATCATAAGAATTATTTCTAAATTTAAAGTTTTTATCTTGTATTATCCTGCACGCAGTGATTAGAGCGAGCGGCTGTATCTCGGAAACTACTCGTCCTACAGCCTCCGGAAAAAAATATTGGTAAGTCTGTTATTTATTATTTTCCACTTTCCACACTAGATGGCGAACTTTTAAGCTCAAATAAAAAATTGAGAATTTCTCCATAAAATCAATAGTGAAGGTGTATTATGTTGAATAGTTTTGGACTCTCCTATTGACACTTTAAAAATTGTTTATTTGACATTTTACTCTATATCTTACAGTAATGGGTAGGAAAAGGGTAGAATCTATATTATAGAAAATTCATATCTATCCATATTATAGAAAAAGTTGGAAAACTGCCGTCAACGTTAACAGATTTTAGCCAACTTGGTCCTGTTTTAAAGCTATTTAATGGTCGAATCTAAAGTGTAATAATATTTAAGTTCCTGTTTAAGCATGTACCGCCATATATGACATTATTTTGTATCTTTAGAAGTTTACTCAACTTATATTTTTTATTTTACTATGTTTTTACTCATAAAATTGTTTCAAAATGACACAAACAGGAAGCAGCTATCAAATAAACAGTTTTTAAAGTCTCAATAGTAGAGTCCTCGGGATCACTTTTATCCTCAATATTTTTTTCCGGAAGCTATAGCTATAGAACAAGTAGTTTCCAAGATACAACTACCCTACCTTAACAGAGCACCCGGCACATTAATAACTTTAAATTAGGACTTCTGGAAGGCCATTACGCCCAATTTATTTATTTTGTTAAGAAAGTGCCATAAGTTGTCTTAATTCATATATAAGTTTACAGAATACGAGGGCGGTCCGATAAGTACTTAGCCTCACCGCCCGATGGCGCCACCATCGCAAGAGAAATTTAGTACCGTGTAGTACATTCTCCTAGACGGCTTCGGTCAAAATTTCAGCCGGATCGGACTCGTAGTTTTGTTTTGACCGCATATGGAACCGGGCGTTTCCCCGGATTTTAGAATAATGGAAAAAGAGTAATATCAGTCGGTGATTCGATTCTTGTTTTTGGAAGGGAAATCGTGCAGTGAAATCAAAGAGCGCTTGGATGCTGTGTACGGTGACTCTTCTCCTTCAATGGCTACCGTCAAAAATTGGTTTAACGAGTTTCAACGTGGTCGCACGTCTGTTTTTGATGAGCCACGTCCAGGTGCCCCAAAAACGGCTACCACGGAGGATAACGTGATAAAAATCAACGATCTCGTATTGGCAGACCGCTGATTGAAGGCGCGCGAGATAGCTGAGATAGTAGGCATCTCAAAAGACCATGTGGGTTATATCCTGCATGAAATTTTGGGCATGCGAAAGCTGTTGGCGCGATGGGTGCCGCGTTTGTTCACTTCGGACAACACGTGCAACCATGAGACCACTTCAGAGCAGTGTTTAACGCTGTTTAAGAGCAATCCGAAGGAGTATCTATTTCACCCGGCGAGCGTGCTTCGAAGAAGGCCTATCGGCCGGAAAGGTGATGGCCACCGTTTTCTGGAATTTACAAGGTGTGATCTACATCAACTACCTGGAGAAGGGCAAAACGCTCACAGGGCTGTACTGTGCCGAATTATTGGGCAGATTCGATGCTGAATTGCATAAAAACGGCCCCATATGACGATGAAAAAGTGCTCTTCCACCATGACAACGCACCGGCTCCCACCTCCGACCTCGCCACGGCCAAATTGGTCGAATTAGACTACGAACTGCTGCCCCATCCATCGTACTCTTCAGATATGGCCCCATGCGACTTCTTTTTGTTTCCAAACTTGAAAGTGTCACTCGCCGGGCAGAAATTTCAGTCGAATGAGGAGGTTATCGCCGCCACGGAGGCCTACTTTGCAAACCTCGAGAAAATGTATTTTTCAAACGGGTTAAAGAAGTTGGAGCAGCACTGGGTCAGGTGTATCGAACTAAAAGGAGACTATATTGAAAAATAAATCTCAACTTTTCCAAAATTTTCAGTTTTTTTGTAGGTTAAGTACTTATCGGACCACCCTCGTATAAGACTATCATAGTTAGTACGTGATGCATATTGGGAGATATGAACAGAAATATGTTAATAAGGCTCTTACATTTTTTTATGATAAGTTTTATAATATATTAAACATAGTTGCGCCAAAAGTTAAGAGAAAACTGTTTTACTATCTAAAGTGGTTTAATGAAGAAGTAATCAGAGCAATAAAAAAAAAAATGTAGGTGAAGGTACTTCCGCATATAATAATTTATTTATATATATGTATACAGTATGCGCCAAAAGTATGGAATAAATTCAATAAAAACGAAACAATTATTTTTTGGGAAAAATCCTCGAACAGGTCGATTTTTAATTTAAAAAATACATATTTCAGCGTAAAATGCAATTTTCAAATGACATTTGTTTTCGAGTAATGACGTCATCGATTTACAATCGTCATTCAGACAAAATGTGGCCTCATCTGAAAAAAGTATTTGCCGGTGTAAATTTCTATTTCCTTGACATAAATCCATTAGAATTTCGCAAAAGTGTAAGCGGCGATCGGGATCATCTTTATTGAGTTCCTGCACAAGTTGAATTTTGTAGGGATGATGTTTTTCCTTCCTCAAGATACGTAGTACTGCGCTCTGACTAGTGTCATTGTTTAATGCAACTAATCGTGAAGAATTATGAGGACTTATACTTATCAAAATGTTCTGTTTCTGATTTTCATTAATGCTTGGACGTCCAGGTTTTGGAATATTTACAACATTGCCAGTTTCTCTAAATTTAGACTCTACCTTACTGACTGTTGATTGGCTGATAGGGCGATCTGGATATATTTAATTAAATAAATCGCAAACTTCCTGCTGAGTTTCCCGCATCCGATAAGAATTAAAATTTCAATTCTTTGAGTAACAGTTAAATGTGCCATAATACTCTAAATTGAATAATAATTTCTATGTCGCTTACAATACTTATTAGAAAGTCGGTGTAACAATGACACTTTGCAAAGATTTTCACCTACGTGATCCATAAAGAACTATGGAATTAGAAAAACTAAACTTGATAACGTTTTTGCTTTATTTTAATTGATTTACGTTTTCTAACATTCAATCGTCATTTACTCGAAAACTTTCCTATGTAAGAGGGCAAAATTTTAGTACTGTCTGATAGAGAATTAAACGATCTTTCAGAATCAAGGAAAAAAATATGGTGTTGTCATTTAAAAAAAATCGATGACGTCATTACTCGAAAACAAATGACATTTGAAAATCGCATTTTACGCTAAAATATGTATTTTTTAAATTAAAAATCGACCTGGTCGAGGATTTTTCCCAAAAAATAATTGTTTCGTTTTTATTGAATTTATTCCATACTTTTGGCGCATACTGCAGAAATTTAAAGTCTGTTAATGATAATTCATATAAAAACTTTATTGAGAATTTGGAAAACAATGCTATACTAATATATTAATTATTGAATACAAGAATTTTGGTCATATATTAAACAAAAACGAAGGAAATCTAATTTTACAGTTATGAGACAACGTTTCCGTAGAATGTGGAGAAGAAGCAAATCCTTTTGCAAAGTAGTTTCATTCAATTTATGGACAGGATTCTGTCTGTTATAATTTATAAAGTGTCTATACGAAAATTAAAACCTAAACAATCAGCAGGCACTGACAATATTCCACCTTATATGATAAGCGGTTGTACTTAATGTTTGCAAGGTCTACTTCTTTAATTTAGCATTAAAATGTAATACATTTCTAGAATTATGGAAGACTGTAGTCGCCCCCCATTTCCAACCTTAAAAATAGTTTTAGATGCCTTGTACGTTAAAGACAAAAAACGATACCTAGAGCTATGGTTTACAAAAATATCTTATGCTAGTGAAGTTATAGTACATTTTTTTAAAACACTCTATATAGAAATTTGAACACCTTGTTTTCGAAGCTGCGTATTAAATTTAAAATTAAAAAAAATATACAGGGTGTCCGGTAAGTACCTCCTAATCTCTCGGGAGTGTATAGGGGAGGTCAAAATAAAACTAGTCCTTCCTATAATTTTTTTTCCTAATGTGCCCCCTAACGGAGTTATGGGGGGTCAAAGGGGTACCTAGAAATTAACGTTTAGGGTTATAACTTTGAAACCACCCTGTATATTTTAATAAAATTTTCGTACGTTGTATTACACATGGAGCTCTACGATTTGATGATAAAATCAACTTTTTGCTATTATCAGGTGTCCAGAAACGGACTGGCCCTATCACAATTTTGACAGAAGTAATTTTATCAAACTAAAAATATTATTATTAGATACTCTGAAGGTTTTTCTTTAAATATGGTACTCTTTATTTATTTCGAAAAAATGAACGGTTTGCGAGATAAATCGGTTTTGAAAAAAAGTGGTAACAAATACAACAACAATTAAAATTAATTTTTACAATAAAATCATTCCCGCTAGTGCCAGCCTACAGATTCACCATAAACATTTACTGATGGTGAATTAAGGGAATGAATAATGCCGTTTCGTGTAAAATCAACATCTATGACCAAAATACATCTACAAATTATTATTGCTCTTGTCTCCATGGAGTTCTTTTCTATTGTTTTCGTTGTTAGACCCTGTTGATTTTAAAGTACTTGTCAAAGGCGCGTGACAGAATAAAAATTCAATTTTATTGTGGTATTCGTTTTAAGCCGTTAGAAATAACATTTAAAAATGGAAGAATATTCCTGTGCACAATATGCTGATATGCACCTAATTTATGGGGAAGCATTATGCAATTCCGTGGAGGCAAAAGACTTTATGATGAAAGGTTTCCGGGTCGACATTTGCCGAGTCAAAAACTTTTGAAAAAGTTGATCGTTGTTTAAGAGAAACAGGTAAAAAAAAATAGTGAAAAACGTTAGTGAAACTAATTTCTTCCGAATCCTTTATTTAGGAAGCTTTTTGCCACGCCGTGGTGGAGCAGGAGCCCCGAGGAGAGTACGAGACCCTCATGTAGAGGAACAAATATTGAAAGACGTCCTTCAAATAGCATAAGGAAGCTTGCGGCACAAAACAATGTTACAAAATGGGCTGTACATGAAACTCTGAAAGAACAATTGCTTTACCCGTACCACATCCAAAAAGTACATGCTATGTCTCCAGATGATTATCCAAAAAGACTTCAATACGCCAATTGGCTTTTACAGCATCATATTCGGAATCATAATTTTGGTATATCTATTTTGTTCACCGATGAAGCAGGTTTTACAAGAGACGGCATAATTAATTCGCATAATCTATATGTCTGGGATGAAGAAAACCCTCACGCTTTAGTTCAAACTCGCTACCAACAAAGGTTTATGGTGAATGTGGGGCTGGAATTATCGGGAATCATTTGATTGGTCCATTTATTCTTGAGCAAAGACTTAATGGTGCTCTTTATTTGCAATTTTAGAGGAAAATCTAAATATTTTGTTAGAAGAATTGCCCCTTCAAATAAGAACTGAAATGTGGTACATGCATGACGGTGCACCACCCCACTTTGATCGTTTAGTACGTCAACATCTGACGAATGTTTTGGTGATCGATGGATAGGTCGAGGCGGACCTGTATTATGGCCACCTAGGTCGCCCGATATACCCCCATTAGACTTTTTTCTGTGGGGTCATTTAAAAAATAACGTTTATTCAACACCCGTAAATAGTAGAGAGGAACTTCTGCTGAGGATAACACAGAACTGTGACCATCTCCGCAATAATCACGGAATATTATTTCAAGTGCACCGGGAAAACATTCGTAGGATTAGAAAGTGCATTGAAGTACAGAGTGCTCATTTTGAACATCTACCGAAGTAACATTTAGGTACCTTTGTTCATTGTTGAATGTTCTTTGTTGCATGTCTTGTAAGTTATTTTTCAAATGTTATTTTTAATTGGTCACTACTTGCTCATAAAGTATAGCCAATCCGTTCAAAGATTTCTGGACTTGATAAAGTTAAAGAAATTAAATGCATGAAATAATATGTAAAAAAATAAATTTTAATTGTTGTTGTATTTGGTACCAATTTTTTCAAAACCGATTTATCTCAAACCGTTCATTTTTCGAAATAAATAAAGAGTACCATTTTTAAAGAAAATCTTCAGAGTGTCTAATAATAATATTTTCAGTTTGATAAAATTACTTTTGTCAAAATTTTGAGAAAAATTGTGATCGGGCCAGTCCGTTTCTGGACACCTGATAATAGCAAAAGTTGATTTTAGCATCAAATCGTAGAGTTCCATGTGTAATACAACGTACGAAAATTGTATTAAAATATACAGGGTGGTTTCAAAGTTATAACCCTAAACGTTAATTTCTAGGTACCCCTTTGACCCCCCATAACTCCGTTAGGGGGCACATTAGGAAAAAAAATTATAGGAAGGAATAGTTTTATTTTGACCTCCCCTATACACTCCCGAGAGATTAGGAGGTACTTACCGGACACCCTGTATGTAAGCTATGTATCTGTTATGTTGCTTGATTATAGTTACACAAGCGGCTCCACACAATGTGTAAACAATAATTACATGCAAATCGAATTCTCACCGCTTTTATCACAAATGTCTATACTTGTTTGCTATTCTACTGATAATGGATAATGGTCTTAACCTACTTAGCGATTTTTTATCACCACAAGACAAGCGAAAACAAGGCAAAATTAGTCGTTCGAAATCATAAGCTTGTTTCAAAACACTCATGTTTGAAACACGTGCTGGTCTTTATTCGCGTTTATAAAAACTATAAAGGATTAATCAATTTTATTTGTCAGTTTAAGGGCGCCGTTTTTATACGCAAATTTTCAACGAATGTCATAACTGTTTGTGGAGACGTATACAAGTTTTCTTCAGGTTGTATTACAGTTTCCAGGCTGACAAGTCATTCAGAATAAGAAAAAAAGGTTCATTTAAAATCATCTTCATAAAATCTCTTGAATTTTACATGTCAACTGCACGCTGAGAAAACTGTATATGACATTATCACATCCCTCAGAATACGTAGTAACACTTGAATTGATGTGATATGGTACACGATGTCTCAAACTCGATAGCATGGGCCTACTGTGAAGATACAAAAAAATTCAATAAAATTTGGGACACGTGATGTTAAATTGGATGAGGTATGCTCCATTTTCAATCGAAAGTATTATCTTTTGGATTTGACGGAAACGACTAATAACGTCATAATAATATTTTCTCCAGAATCATACCGAAATTTTTCTTCTGTTAAAGTTTTCTTTTTTGCTAATAAACTTTTATTGGAGAAATATTTCTGTATTACTTCCCGTTTAAAAGTTATAAATAAGCAATATCGTCCTAAGGGCCCCACATACACAGAGACTTGCGTTAAGGGAAGAATGTGCAATGAAATCTTAACTCAAAATTGTACTCTCTATTGGCCCACACACTTGAATTAGTTAAGTCGTCAGTTTTGATTTAATGCTCGTACGCGTCACCTTACAATGACGTCATAGAGCGAATTATGTTTAATGACAGCGGTGTGCGCTGTGATAATTAAAAAGCACAGAAAACAGAAATAGTGCTAATAAAAAATATCTACGTTTGCGGTGGGTAAAAGACTGATATACTTCTTCCTCGCCCATTCCAGATTTTAATGAGGCCACAACTTTTTTATGTTCCTTTCGAAAACATCCTTTAATTGTATTAATTTTTTTATAACTGTATCCTTGGTACCTTCTGGTACAGCTTCTTTCATTTTTTCAACAAGTACTTCATACGCCTGATTTTTTTTTTATTTCTGTCGCTGTATTCCTTACTTTTAATTTTCCAGATACACGGATATGCTCTGTAGAGTTCTATAAATAATTGTTCCAAAAACGTTTTAGACATTCCACGTAAGTCAGCCATTATGTACTTAAATAAATTTACGAACTAGAGAAACATAACCACGGCCAGCACTGTTTAAAAACTGTACCCCGTACTCTTTTAGGCCCACAGACACGCCTGTATGCTCGCGCAATTTAACTGCGCATGCCAAAATTCAAGCATCGCTAGAAATGTTCAGACTTAACTGCGCATTCCTAGACATGTGACACACACTGGGAGTTTTAACTGTACCCCGTGGCATGCGCATTCTTCCCTTAACGCAAGTCTCTTACAGTGCCTTTATACTAAACACAGTGGCGACAATAGCATGTCCAGTTTTCTATTGGTCGCCCGTTTTTGCCCCATAATGGCGGTATTTTGTTTACTTTTACAAGTGTCAACTGTCAAGTGTGTTGTACAAGTTTGTTTGTATATGTATTATACCTTCGTTAATATTCTATTCTTATCGATTTCTATCACAGATTACTACTAATTTCTATATTACAGGTAAGCTTAGCACACAAACACAGATATGCATACATAAGTAGGTATATTGTAATTATTGTATCATTGTAAAATAACAGAAAACACTCATAACCTAACCAATCTTATGAGGTATGTTTATCGAAATCTTTGCTGTTTGACATTCATTTAATAAATTTATATCACAAATTCACATACTTATTTACATTTTAGCTCAGAAAATATGCCAGGTTGTGCTGCAGTTGGATGTACTAATTCAGCAAAATGGGATATCTTATGAAGCGTTTTCCTAAAGATCCTCGGTATAGGAGAGAATGGGCAGTAATTTTTGTAATGAGATATACTCCTACAGACAAGTAAACCGCATAGATATAAATATATACCTATTATAGCATCAGTGCTTAATGTTCTATGCATTTTAATCACAAGCGACCGTCTGTTAATAGCTTAAACGAGAATAGAAAACTAATACGTAAAACGTAATAAAAAACCTCATATTTTACTTGAAATATAAAAATTGAGATTTATTACACTATTATTTTGAAATTACAGACCAAAGAGATATAACCTATACGCATAAACTTGGGGATTTATTAGTTGTCAAATGTTTATAGCCATCAAAATTTCACGTAATTTCTGTGTATTCTTAATTTGAAAGTAAATTTTTACTACAATTTTTTTCACGTACTAATTACTTGTCACGAGTAATAAATCCCCAAATTTATGCGTATAGGTTGAGAATCGCCCTGTATAAACTATGTTTATAATTTAACACCTTACCAACTTTGTAAACAGTTTAAATTACCATTATCTAATAAATAATAAAAATATTCCAGTTTTTTTTAATCTTTTATTTAATTTTTATAATTTTAATAGTTTAAGCCAATATTAACTATGAATACTCGTATTTTTTTAATATAGCTACATTGAATAGTTATTTTGCTGTTTGCTGTCTGGTACACTCCATAAACAGGCTAATAAACTGATATTTACCTAACTCTTTAATACAACAGATATTACTAATATTTTTATCGGTTAAAATTATATAACAGTTTCCAAAATTTAGTTATCTTCAGTCGTTTTCATGAAAACGTATATCCCAGGATAAATTTATCACCCATTTTAGTTTGTAGCATTCCGTGATTATCAGTCTCCCACATCATGTATTTTTCAACCTGTAAACAAAAACAAGCATGATCATTTCCTCCAACAAACTGTACAAGAGGAGACACTTACCTGTAATGAAATGTTTACTGCAGACCCTCATTCTTCAGCAGTGATGCTAAAATGTTGGTAATTTGATTTGCTTTATTAATAGCAAATAGTTCTACAACTCTCATAATTAGCAGCATCATAACCCAATTCCATCATTTTGTTTAATATATCTTTTAGACCAAGTATGGGCAAAATGTCCCTATTTTCATAAGAACTATGGAAGGTGTGGAAGGACATCACTCAAGCACTTGGTACATCAGTACAGAATGCATCCTTTAATTTGCATATTCACTAGCAAATAAAATAGCACCATCTTTGGCAGTGATACCGATACATGAAACATCTTAACGGTTTTGCACAATCTGAGAATGTTTTGCCTAAAAATAATGTTTACAAACTAATGTTAATCCTATACCTAACCTGTTAAGTCATACATATTATCTAAATCTACCCTTCGTACCTTTCTAATTAAAATGTAGAAATCATTCATTACTTTTGTCCCTGCATTTGTAACAAACCCAGGTTCAAAATATTTGTAAGACTGCAAACTTTTTGTAGCTTTTCATCTGCTCTTTGTTGTAATAATAAAATAACTGTGTTACGATAAAACTAAAAGGGAAACAATATTTGTTTATGTGAAACTCCATAGATAGCATTGTTATATGCATATATAAATTGAATATATATTTAACGTAAAGGGGTCCACATCATCTATTAACTTCAGTTTCATTACATATCTGCAAAAATATCTTTTATGAGAAACATGAACACAGCAACATTTTCAAACTTACCTTTCTCCAACATCAGGATTTTCCAATAATATTCTTTTAAAATATTTAAACATAATTTATTGCAATTTTTATATATAATGGCTTTTATTAACATAATTATTTTCACATTATTTTGTTCAAATTAAATTCTGTTGTCAAACATGTCAAATGTCAAATTCAAATTTGACGATATTGAAGACAAGATTTCGTTAAGAATTAAATTAAAACTTATATGTTTGAAATACTCACGCCCTCGGGACATATTTCAACTAATAGTTTTTCAAATTTGAACTAAGTAATTCCGATAAAAATTAGAGAAATGAGAACCGGACTGCTGAGGGCCTACAACAAGCGGTCCGTAAATGGCTCCGGAAATTGTTTAATTTTAGTCATAAATGAAAACTTCTCATTTATGGGGACCGGTATTTTATATCAAAAACTCATTGTTACGGCTATTTTCTAATACTTTAATCACGAAATGTTTTTTATTACAGTATATTTTAAAATTAAAACTTGGTGTCAGCAACGGGGAAATTGTTCGCGCCAAAAAAATTTGCCCCTTAATGGCGGGTGGGCGGGGCATAGGCTCTATTGTCGCCACTGTCTTGTATACAGGCACTGTAAAGTCTCTGTGTATATGGGGCCCTCTAGAGTCTCAAAAGAAATACCACCTAAATATCACATTAGCAATTGAAGAATTAAGTAGTCGTTGGAAAATAATTGAATATTCGTTGTTTAAAGTGCATAAGTGGCATTAAGAATAAATAAAAGGATTAAACTCGATATTATTTAATACAGTTAAAACAAAAGGTGATGCTAACTAAACTTAAAAAGTAGACAAACGCTCTCATACTACATAGGTACATATTAGAATCTTCTCTATGTGACCTCCTCTCATTTCATGACACATATCCAATCTTCGCCTGACTTCTTTGTGGGCTGCTTTTATTAACATTTTGCCATTATAACCGTTTGTGATTTTTTTCTTTCAAATGATTAATATCTCGCGAAGGTGTTCGTAAACCTTATTTTTTAAAACCCCACATAAAAAAACGAGGGGTGTTAGATCTGGTGACTTTCCGGACCACTGAATAGATCCATTAATCGCCATCCATTTTTCTGCGAAAGTGTTATCTAAATTTTACTGCACAATCCTAGCCTTGTAGGATGGAGCTCGGTCGTGCTGAAGCCATAGGTTTCTCCTTAGCTGCAAAGGCACATTCTCCAGAAGTGCATGAAGTTCTTCTTGTAGGAAATCTACTTACACTGTCCATTTTATGCTCATAAAAATAAGACCAAATTAAATGCCTACCGATGATGCCGCACCATACATTTACTCCAAAATGACATTAGTTTTGGACTGGATTTATAATGTGGAGATTTTCAATGGACGAGTAGTGTTCGTTGCCCTGTTTGGCAAACCGTTTTTCGTCCATCCAAAGACGTGCCGAAAAAAGTTCTGATCAACAGTTTCTACATTTACTACAAATTGATCTACTTATTAAATTAAGTCTGTTTTCAATGTTACGCTCAGGCAAAAACTCTAAATTGTAATTTTTGTAGTCATGATACCCATTGATCCAAATTCAATTCTCGGATAGCCTGCCGTTTAGAATTTCGTGGATTTTATGCGAAATACTGTAACAGTCTTGCTGTATTACCTGTTTCTTACCTTTATATCAATTATTTGATTCTTCCGAACAGAAAATGCATCTTCATTTCGTCGCAAGGTCGCCTCCAGTCTAGTAAAGGTTCTATGAGCAGGAATTCGGTGCTCTTTTTCTCGATATAACTCTACAGCTCTTAATTTTTTTGTGACTCGCAGACAAAAGTTATACGTTTGAGTAATGACAAGTATTTTGTGACATTTATGCACTTTAAAACAAATAACATAATAGTGTAAACCACAGTATACTAAGCAATCAGTAGGGAAACTCAGCTTTCCCGCGTCTTCCAAAAATCCGTCATCTTGTTGGCGACTGACTGTTATTACTATAAATTATGTGTCAGGTTTTTTGAATTTTTGACATTATTACATGGTTATCCACTCGTTATCGTTATTGTACTTATATTCCAGCTTTGTATGTCATGTAAACAACTTTGGTTATGTTTATGCCAAATTATTAGCTATTTTTTCGTATGTTATGTGGGATCCGCCATATTCTTGGCGACTTTTTCTAGAGTGGGGGTTTTTAAAAACTGCCAGACGTATTTCATTCATAAATTGTCTAAGATTCCGTACTGATTGCTTAGTATACTGTGGTGTAAACGGACTAGGCTTCTGTTCGCGACCAGGTTGGCGTCGCGAACGTGCTAGAAGCCATTTGACTGGGTGCGGCGTAGCTCAGGTGGTCTTAGGGCGTCGTTGTTGGCTCGTAAATCCAATCCAGGATTTATAGGTGGAAGTCGGTGGTGTTGCGTGGCGATGTGGTTGGATGCTTGTGATGTTGCGTAACGATGTGGTTGAATTGGGCGCCAGGAAGTTTTGTTGCATAAAAAAAAACTCCCAGAAAATAGATGCACTGGTGAGGTTAGGTGTAGTACTGTGTAAGTATAATCAGGCCGTTGGCCGGAAACGGGAGTGTCAAGATGGCGGCGATGATAGCGGAAGCCGCGTGGGTCAGTCGGCGTAGGGATCCAAGATGGCGGACCTGGGACTTCCGGAACACGCTGGCGGGTATGGCACTGGCGATGGTATTCCCGAAAAAAAAATCGGCTTCTTGAATAGCTGCGGCGTCGGAGGTTGCAACACTGGTTGCGTTGATGTTTGATGCGAAGCGATGGTTTTTCGATAAATGTCTCGAAGGAGCACTAACTGATGAAATGGTTTCGCGACGCGTACTCGACGGAATGTGGCGCGAACTGAGAGCGCGATGCAAAGTTTCGCTCGGTTTTGTGCACGTCGCAGGGCTGTTTCGGGTTTTTCCAGCCCTTCTAGCCAATAGGGTGGCTGCGTCATTTAATTCCTACAAGCCGCAGCGTTCATGTCTACAACAATAGTTATTTATGCAACAAGTGCAATAAGCACTTTTTGTACGAGTTGCATTTGTTGTTATTTAGATGACACTAAGTCTAGGAAAATGTGACATCGATTTGAACGTTTATGTTTGTCATGATGACAAAACGCTATTGTAGAGTGACAGATGAATGCAATAAACATTTTATTGCACTAATGCAATAAAGAACCACTTTTTCCACTAAATATAGTTCAATAAAGTTTAGTTTTTTGCAGGAACGTAGAAAAATTATTTTATAACTACTACTTGATCCTTCCGCTAATATGATTTCTAGGTCGTATTTTTTTTGGGACTATAGAACTATATAGCTTATAACTTTTAAAAGGGAACTAATACAGAAACATATTTCTAATAATAGTTTATTAGTAAAAATAAAGCTTTTTAACAGGAAAAAGTATGGGTATGTTTCTGGAAAAAATATAATGGATGATGTCATTAGTCGTTTTCGTCAAATATCAAAGATAATTGTTGTCTCCGAGTTTAAACAAAATTAGTCAACATAAACTAACAAATTTATTTAAGAAAACTAACTTGTATATTATTACACGAGAATCACTTATTAGTAAACATAAACAACTTATCAAAATCCTGTCGAAAGTTCCAAAACAGTACTGACTAGATAGAAAATACAATAAAACTCGTGTGTGCCGACAATAATACTTTCCCATTTAACGTATCTCAAATTTTATGTAATTTTTTTGTATCCTCACAGTAGACCCAGTGAATTTAGTGACGTAAGATCAGTATTTCATCACAGTAAACTCCTTCCCCATTTACTGTTTTTAATACTGCCACCCATAAACATTATGTGAAGTTTATCACTGTATTAAACAAATAATTATAATGTTCTATAGGTCATATTGAATGAACTACAATTTTTATATATACAGGGTGTTTCAAAACAAAGGCGAAAAATTTCAGGGGGTGATTCCTTGTTGAAAATAAAAGGTAGTTTGTTATATAAACGTTGGGTCACAAGTCAACCATTAGGGAGATATCGCGTTGCAAAGATAGCGGGAAAAAGAGCGTTTTTATTGTTTTTCTAGGAAATGAAAAGCGTGGGAATGGTAAAATTTTGTGGAAGTGTTACCATCATCGAAAGACACTTGTGACATATTTTTTCACTTTTTGAAAATAATTGGAAAGGGTTGAAATAAACTACCCCTTTCAGTTTTTTAACTATTCTTTCAAAAAACTTCCTTAACGACGTAGAAAAAAATTAATTAGGTTAAGCCGATTCATTTAGAAACTTTTTTCTCTCTTATATTTTTTTGATAAAACTAACTGTTTCGACGTTAAAAAATTATAATGAAAAGTATTGCACATCGGGAAGAGGCAGTTTTACTACACCCATTATTAGAAAAAACCAGTTGGCTGCTGTCAATTTCTGGATGTACACCCTGTATTATTATGTCTGGAGAAAATCTTTTATTATTATTTTGTGATAAACCTCGAAATTCTAACTGCACTGTTTAACTCTGGTTCAACGCATTTTTATAGCTTCTAACAATATAAAGACGTTGTTGAGATCTAATAATAAAAGGATGTCTCAGAAAATGCATATTTTCTGATCGGCCCTGTAATATGCCACAATGCGGATTTTATATAAAACAACATCATAAAACTGAGATCTAAATGCCAGTACCGTATTATTAATGTAATAGTAAAGTCAGTTTTTAATACATTAAAGTTTAATTCAATCTGACACCCATTAATTTAGCATGACAGGTATACACTTTTTATTAACATAAAAAGACATCTAAAACGAAAAAGAAAACGGATGTGTTGATCGGTATACCCATTATAAGGTCATAGAAAATGCAGTAGGTGTTCGTATATACCTTACGAATTTAAAGATTTTTAGAGAAGGATGGAGGACCCCGAATCTCAAGTTTAAATTTCCGTTTCTTATTTAAAGTAAGAAACCGTAACTGTCAAGCTCTCTTAATTTAAAATTTTAAGTTTTGCGCAAATTTTTATTTATGTTTTTCTCATAATAGTTACAGCTTCGATATATTTTTTAATATATGCTACCCCTTCCAGTGTTGAAAGTTCAATACAATGCGATAAAAGAGTTGATGTATAATCAATTCATACAGCAATCATAAAGGTACTCTTTAAAATGAATTTGGCGATTTTGACCTGCTGACGTATTTATGAAATCTGTTTTCTGCTTTCAACATTTGTCTAATTGCTAACGTCTGATCAACAAGGTGTATAAATCCTTCCTAAGTGACACAGAAACAAAGAACCCTTCGCAATTTTAGAGCTTTGTTCGAAGGAAAAAGGCGTATAACGATTCCCACCTGTTATGACCTCTGGTGACTTGGAGATGTCTAATCCTTTTGAAATATGTAGTAAATGCATTTGCTGAATATTTTAACAGTGCTTTTATACAGCCCCAAGTAACTAACCCCTCCAGATTTGTTAATAAGAATAATTTGGGTGTACCTATTATCATTCCAACTGTCAAACAGGAAGATGCTTTAAAAATTCTTAGACGAGCTAAAGACTCTTTCGTCATCGGGGTGGACGCCATCCCAAGTTTTATGTTACAGGATTGTGCTTTCGTATTAGCTAAACCTTTATGTATTTTACTGTATTTTAAAATATTCTGTTTTCCCATCCCTCTGGAAAAAGGCCCTATATCCAAAACAGCAATCATAATAATATAATGAATTACGGGCCGATCTCTTTTTTATGCAATTTATCAAACATTTTTGAGTCAGCATTATATTCTGAGATTTACCGGTTCACTAATCAACTAATTTCCACACATCACTACGGATTTATGCAGAAAAGATCAACTGTTTCTAACCTTGCCATTTTTTCACAATATATATCTGAAGTTTTGGATAACAGAGAGCAAGTTTATGTAATACCGATTTTCAAAAAGCATTTAATCATATACTTCTAGTAAAATTATCTGGGTTTAACTTTTCTGATTCACTAATCAAACTCTTTAAATGGAATCGAATTACACAGACAATTCATGGGTTATTTATATTTCACTTCCCTTTCGTTATCTCTTTCTTCTAGTGTGCCACAAGGCTCTAATCTAGGCCCACTCTTATTTTTTTACTTTTCATTAATGATCTTCCTGATGTTGTCTCACAGATATTCGCTGATGATTTCAAGTTACACTCAGTAATAAGCTCTCTGTCTGATTGTCTGCATCTACAGCTTTGTTTAGACCGTATGTCGAATTGGTGTGACTATAATCGTTTGTCTCTGAATATCTCCAAATGTAAAGCAATGTCACTTTCGTGTAAAATAAATTTTTTTACCCACAATTACTCAATTAATGAATATACAATTAGCCATGTCAAATCATACAAAGATCTGGGTATTACTTTTGATAAAAATTTTACTTTCGTGCATATCAATAATGTTGCAATAAGTGCACTCCAAACTTATTAATATTAAATCTAAGTTGGAGTATGTTTCTATTATATGGTATCCAATATATAACGTACATTGGAAAAGGTTGTAGATTGTCAGTTCAGAGAACATTTTTACAGTTTCTAGCTTTTTCAGAAGATGGTTTATATCCACCCATAGGATTTGAGTATGCCAGTCTTTTAAAACGTTTCGGCTTAGAATCTCTGGATGTGCGTCATGATGTTGCACTAGATCGTTATCTTCACAACTTATTGAACAGTGTAAAGTTGATTGTCTGAACTTTTAAGTTAGATCTATACATGCCATGTCATCATATCACACAGAAATTTGAAAAAAAAGACATGCAATCTGAACTAAATAAAATAAGGTTATACTTATATTTCACGGAACATTTCTCTAAATACTACATACTTTAAATTTTACTATAAATCACACCACTATACTATACAAATTCTAGGTTTGGTGGAAGCTTTAGGTTTCCTCTTAACTAGTTAAGGAGCTTGGGTAAATAAAATGAACTAATGGTATACGAACTCTCTAGAACGTTTAATTCTAAACCACTTTACCAACAGTATGATTATAAATAGTAGTAGTAAAGTTAACCATTATAGTTTCAGTCATTTAATGGGAAAAGCATTTGAATTTTTAAAATATTTGAGTGAGGACGGTATCTTGGTATGGAACTAGTCGTCTAGTTGGACGATTATTAATTAGGGTGGTCTATAAGATAGGAAGAAATGACCCAAATCTTTCACACGAATCCGACTGTTGAGAACTCTAGAGAAAGCGCTGAATGGGTATGTTAGGGAGGGAATACTTAATATAAACCCTCTTAATATCCACCAATAGATCTATCGGACAGGTAAATCGATACAACTTAATAACCTCGCTGAGAAAATCACTCAATCCTTTCATGAGCAGGAGATTGCGGTGGCGGTTCTCCTTGACATTGAAGACGCGGTATTTAACAAGGAATTGCAAGATTCCCTCCATACACCAGTAGCTGCAAGAGTAATTGAGTCTACCAATTTGGCTTGTTGTGGGCAATGCCGGAGAATAAAACCATAACGACAACCCTGCACGAGGGAGTCACCTTTAAAGAAGCAAAGTGGGTGTCCATAGGGTGGTGTGCTCTCTCTCTCTCTTGCTTTGATCGCTGCTTGTGGATGACCTGCTCGTTACCTTATAAGTACCGACATTTCAAAAACTTTAGCAAAATTGGACAATATTGAAATAGGTCTATAGTTCATAATATTATTGATAACTTCTCTCTTATGAATGGGGCATACTTTTGCCAACTTTCAACAATCAGGAAATGTCGAGGTTCGATGAATTAAATAAAATACATAAAAGAGTAACAAATACATAGCAAAAATATTTCACTAAGAAATTAGCAGATCATGCCCTGATGTTATTTTGTTTTTCAACTTTTCAATGGCTTTTGCGATATCAAGCCCAGTTTAGTTGTTCAATCCCAATGAATGGTAATCTGCTATCAGTATGGGTAATTGGGGATATAACTGACCACTCAAACCGTCAACAATGTCTTGTGGATTATTCAATTCATTGTTATTAAGGAACATCTTTCTAGAATTACGGTGTTGGATATAAATTACCAAAAACGCCAAGGATCACCAACTATAGTATTCTCAACAGTTTGAATAAAATTTGTATAAGCTATTTGAACCTTAATTAATTACTTAATAGGTTTGTCATTTAGTGCACTAACATAATTGAACCTGTTATATTTACTACGATATTTGTCCCTAATTGTAATATTTTTTATTATTTAACTAATATACCATAACAGAAATTTGTGTTTAGTGGTTTTATAAAGTAGCACAAACATATCAATGATTGAGTATATATAAGTTACTGTAAAAGCTTTGGTACCGTTTGTGTCAGTAAAATTTAATAATTTTTCAAAGTTCCAGTCAGTATGAAGCAGAGTATTATGTAATTCTGAATAATTTGCTTTTTTGGAATTATGAAACTTATTATATTTAAATTAAATGGAAATTAATGGAATTATTCTTTGTCACAATAAGGAGCATGCATAAAGCAGGATGGTGATCATCTTGTTTTAAAATAGGAAAGTGATCTTTCCAAACACTACATTTTGATATATTAGATATTACTAAGTCTAGTATCGTACCTTACAAGGAAATGCAAACTGGTCAATTTAAGACTTCCTAACTCGCGTAATGGCAGATATACAGATTGTATCACATAAGAGGGCCACTCCCATGTATCTCGCTTAATATGCGAGACACGTCAAAAATCTTCAATTGTGTTTTGTTGCATTTTTGGAGGCCTTTATGCTCGTAAAAACAAATTTGAGATCCATGGCCAACTTTATGAGTAATAACAAAAAAACCTGTAAAGTGCCCAAACTTTAAGGCTGTCTAACTTTTTTATTTTAAGAGATAGAGAAAATAAATTGGTAATACATTTTTGTTGCAAAATTGATACCTTCCATCTGAGATAAACAGATTTTTGAAATATCGTATGTGGTTTGCTGCGCCCTCTAGGCGGATAAAAAAATTTTTTATTGAAGCAGGCTATGGCCACAAAAAATTGCCTATTTTTTCGTCTTTCATGCAATATACTACATGTTGCCCTTATCTTTTATATTTATTAAATTTTTTCAATTTTAGTTAAAAAAAATGTACCTAAATATTTTCGTGTTGCTCAAGATAATGTAGAACCTGTTTTAAAGACGCCAACTGCAAAAAAATAATAAACAGAATATACTTTTTTATGCAAAATACAGATTTTCTTATAATATTAATTTATTGGTTTTCACATTAGAAGCAATTATTTTGACACAGGCAATGGAATAAAGTAATATTATAAGAAAATCTGTATTTTGCATAAAAAAATACATTCTGTTTATTTATTTTTGCAATTGGCGTCTTTAAAACAGGTTCTATATACATTATCTTGAGCAACCCGAAAATATTTAGGTACATTTTTTTTTAACTAACATTGAAAAAAATGTAATAAATACGAAATAAAAGGGCAACATGTAGTATATTGCATGAAAGACGAAAAAACAGGCAATTTTTTGTGGTCATAGCCTGCTTCGATAAAAAAAAAATTTATCCACCTAGAGGGCGCAGCGAACCACATACGATATTTCAAAAATCTGTTTATCTCAGATGGAAGGTATTAATTTTGCAATAAAAATTTATTACCAATAAGTTTTCTCTATCTCTTAAAATAAAAAAGTTAGACAGCCCTACAGTTTGAGCACTATACAGGTTTTTTTGTTATTACTCATAAAGTTGGCCATGGATCTCAAATTTGTTTTTACGAGCATAAAGGCCTCCAAAAATGCAACAAAACACAATTAAAGATAGCCTGTATATTGGTTGCCGAAAATATTAAGAAAATTAATATTGTCCTGGAGAAACCTGAAAGCATGTTCAATTGAAGAATTTAAGTGTACAAAATTAAATTAGTCGCTGTAATCTGTAATAAATCTTGAAATTGAATTACGTATTCGAATATGTATATTTAAGCGTGAACACGGTTGGGTAAATTTATTCCAATAAAGCGAGTGTGGAGCCCTTGAAGGCTTTAATGTTCGGGGAACCTCAAAACCGCACTTTATTTATCATCACAAATTCAATATCTTAAGTTTATGGCGTAAGATCTACCGGAGTCCTTACGTAACATGTGTTTTCCATGAACGATTTAGTTTCGGATTTAACTATTCTCCCAATTTGTTTCTTGTATCTATGTATTTTCATACAGCTCTTTCTTCTTTCTACCATGTACGGGTCGATTATCAAGACAGATTCAATACCTGTGGTCTCCGCAAATTTGCATCTACACTTTCTCAAAATATGTATTTTTAATATAAATTTTGCAAAAAACGAAAAACTGTTTATGATATTCTTAGTGGCCTGTACTTTAGGTAAATATAACCTTATTTAGTTACCCCCAAAAACCTTCTGCCATTGTTTCATTAAATTATTTTAAAAAGTGGTAAAGTAAAAAAATAAAAACATTTTCTTAATTTAAGAAAATTATTCTGAGGTAGCTTTATTCAAAGTGATCTATTGTTTACTATTATTACCAGACACCGTATGAGCAAGTATATAATGCAACAAAAAATACAAATTAAGTACCTAGCATCCTTAGTTTCGGAAATAGAAAACAATATCCTCTTTAAAATGTTTGCGCAGTAGTTGTTTTTTTTTCGTGTTTATTTGAAAACTGATGCATTAATAATAGAAAATATATTTTTAATGTCTCTGTATTGTAGGAATCATAATTTACTAGAAAATTATAGTTAAATTTTAAAAACGTAAATGTCTGTAGGATGTAGGAATTACAAATATTAAATAGAAAATGTTAATTAACAAAAATAATATAAATTTTGATGTATAATTTATAATGTATTTTAATAAAGTTGAAATAAGTAAAGTGGCTGCAAGGTTTCCAACTGCGCGGCAGGGTGACCATACGTCCGGTTGAAAGTACTGTCCTGCATTGAAAAGCGTCCATCAAAATGTACGGGATTTAGTAATTAATATTTTTATTATGATCAAAGCATGTATAAATAACTTCATGCAAAAAAGTTACAGTGACTCCTACGTATTTTCGACTACTCCTTCTAAGCAGCTCTCCTGGTTTTGGGAATGTCTTAGTAACGATGATTTTTAAGTTTTAAGTACTTCAGAAGTGGCAAATGATCGTAGCAGCGGTAAACTCTTATTACTAAAATACGACTTTAAAGCTGCAGTTACTTTCAAGCAGCTATGATAGTTGCCGCGACGTTCAGGGCATCCTAATTGTTTTTTTAAAGTCGTGGAATTTGTAAGTAATATTTATAGTCCAAACAACGTTATCGCTACTTGTAGAAGTATTATCATTATACACAGCAACTAATAAGCGCGTATCACCTCTTAAATTCACCACGAGGTAAATTTTATCATGTAGTTTTTTAAAGTTGAAAACCTTCTTCATACTGATCGTAATTGTGTAATATCAATACGATCATGTCACGTGTGGAATGTATTCTTTGTTTTTGTGAATATATACCATTTTTTATAATTATTAACTTGTGCTAGTATGGATATCAAAACCCCATATAGAACTATATCTATACTAAACTATAAACTAATGTAGTGCTTTGACCCAGATTAAACACATGGGCCAAAACATTACAAAAAATCCAAAGGAAAAAACATGCAACAGTGATAATACAAAAAATCCATTATAATGTAGGGATAAATATTCACTACTACTAGACGATTAAATTGAAAGAGTGTGTTCAGTGCAAACGTTAGATGTACCGCATTCAGATTGAACAGCAGGAAATGTTACTAAGAAGCTGGGAACTTTAAATAGATAATGTGTGGTAGTCACAACTTTACTGTTACTTTAAAATAACTTTGTACTTGAAAGTTACATGTTGGTAGTTTCGGTTACGAAAGCTAAAGTGTAAATTACTTTCAAGTGCAGTTTCTTAGATCAAACGACTTCAAAGTAAAATTTGCGAAATGTGCCATTTTTAGGGTCAATACTGAGGTCCCCGTTATTGCAAAATATTAACAAATAAGACTTTTATCGTTATTTCTGCATCAAGTTCAATAAATTAGCATAAAAATGAATGTCATTTTCAGCGAACAATAAAAAATCGCTTCCACCATCATATTCAGACAATGTAATGTGTGTGTGTGTGAGTGTTTAGGTTTCTATGGCACTGGACAGAGCCAACTAGCCAGTCTTCTTTGTTATATAACTAACTAGGTTACATTTTGTATATATATTATATATTCATACATGTGTATGTGTATTACAATTTCAACTCATAAAATGTTTGAGCTTCATGTTTGATATTGTACCAATTTTTTTTTTGTTCCCAATTTAATATTTTTTAAATTTTTTATCTATTTTTTATTTTTTTCTTTTGTTTTTTTTTATTTATTTATATATATATTTTTTTATTATTATTTTTTTTCTTGAACTATCTATGTACTAGATACATTGTTCTCTAGACCTCGATGACCTAGTCAACTTCGGTCTCCCTGTGATGGGTTACAAATGAAATAAATTGAATAATATTTATAATCACATAATAACATGCATGTAATATTAATTTTCGGTTAATCTTAAGCTCTAGAGTTTTATATTGATATTTTTAAGGTATTTACATATCATCCTATATACTCTAATATTTTTCGTACTCAGCAATGTGGAAATACTCATAGGAAAATCAACCCTTTCGGGAATTAAGTCCTTGTATAAAATCAGTGGCGTGCAGAAAGGGTCCGCAGGGCCCGCAATGCGGGGGGGCCCCGGGAATCCAGGGGGCCCCTGTTCAGCCTCGACCTCGACTACCTCCAGCAAGCTTTTTACATAGTAATAAAATAACTATTAATTTTGTAGCGGCGGAATATGTCTATACCTCATAATTTTCCAAAATCAAATTAAATATATTTTGCCTTATCAGTACCTATTTTATGGTAAAATTCGACAACACGACAACGTAGTCGAACGTAGAATCCAAAACGACAAAAATAAGTGGCAACGTTACAGTGACGCGACGCGTAATAGTCGCGTATCTATGAAGATCAAATTATTTCTGGGAATCCCAGACTGCCGATGCCGTCGCCGTGATCTATTGTTATTGGTATTCGGATAATTTCTACTAGAGTCGAGCTAAGAGTAAACTATAAAAGTGGTGTTTTTTAGTTCATTCTGATATACTTTGATACTATTATTATGAGTGGTTTACGAAAATATTTAAGTGGATCACAGAAAAGAAAACTGAATAAAATAAAGGAAGAAGAGAAAAAAAACTGGTCAAAATTGATAGTTTTTTTCTATATTTAAAAAAGTTTGAAATGCGATTCAAATCATAATTATATTTTTAGAGTTAATGTGTTTTATGTGTTTATTTTTGTTATATTAAAAGAGTTATTTTTGTGTTAGTTATAAATGTTTTATTTTTGTTACAATTTTGTGTTAGTAATGTTTATTAAATAAAGTTATAATGTTATGTTCTGTAATTTTCCAAACCTAAACCAGAACTCATATTGGCCATATACTATCGCTGGAATTTGGTACGTTTATGACGCTATGAAATATGAATTTTATTAATTAGAATTCTCATTCTTCAAAATGTCGGAAGAAAAATATCAAAATATAAAGGTGAGGTCACACCAAATTTTTTCTATCTATAAATTGATTTGAAATATCATCGCAGACAGTAGTTTCGTTGGCACCCAGTATAGGCAGTATATTAATTTTTTTGATGTAGAGGGGGGCCCCCTTGAAAAAAATTGCGGGGAGGGGGCCGAAGACCTTGGCACGCCACTGTATAAAATATCAATATTTGCATTTTCTAGTGGACATTCTAGTATAATATGCTGCAAATCAGCTAGTTCGTTGCAGATACAATATGAGGAATCGGTAAGGCCTATTTTGTTTTTATACTGGCGATATAGAGCGTGGTTGCTTCTCATTCTACAAATTGTTTTAATAAGATGTTTATTTGTAATATTGACAAACCACGGAGTAAGTGATACTCTCTGATGAATATTTCTGAAGAAGGTTCCTTTGATCGAGTTCTCATATTGGAGCTGCCAAGCGGATTTCATTTCCGATTTAAAGATCATTAGCGGGAATTTTAAATATTATATTGGATCCATCTTCTGCTGCTTTTTTGGCAAGGTTATCGACTATCTCGTTGTCTTTTATACCGGCGTGGCCCTTAACCCAAGCAAAACATAATTTTGTTTGCTTTTCTTGTTTCACAGTGGAGTCTAAGTATGTCTGTTATTATGCAGTTTTGGTTTGAAACTGGCGTTGCTGCTTTTATTTTACTTATGGCGCTTCTACAGTCCGACATAATTAAAAAAATATTCATTTCTGAAGTTAAACAGATCTTTACAGCTTCCTTGATTGCAAGAAGTTCTGCCGAGAAGATAGAGGTGATACTTGGCAGTTTGTATTTTATAGAAAGATTTTCTTTTGGGTACCAAATCGCACATCCGACTTTATTATTAAATTTTGAACCGTCAGTAAATATATATTCAAAGTTGATGTATTTGTCTTCTAAATGTTTGTTGAATATCACGTTTTGTAATTGCAATGGTGTTTGGGTGAAGTCTTGTAATAAGGTGGTTCTGATGAGTTGGTAACTTTTGTAAGGAATTGAATAATTAGGAGTGCTACGATGAATATGTAAAAAATCTATATATTGAGATGTATACATAAAGCTTTGGACTGTAAGAGGGATTTTCTTGCTGTTCCAGTATTTGTGGGTGAGACAGAGTGTGGTTAGTTGTGCTATTTTTTGGATTATTGGACTATCTTTTGCATGTAGTTTTATTATGAACTTATCATTCAACAGTTTTCTTCGGAAATATAATGGAGGTTCTCCAGTTTCCGCTTCGACTACTATCGTTGGCGTACTAGGGAGATATCCCACACTTAATCTAAGGCATTTATTTTTAATCGTCTCGAGTTTTTTTAAATGTAGTTCGGCGGCCGATTCATAGAAAATGCTACCATAATCTATGATTGATTTTACTAGGGTCTTAAAGAATAGAAGGGCAATATTAGGGTCTGCGCCCCAGGTATGATGACAAAAAGTTTTTAATATATTGTGAGCGTTCTCCGATGTCTTTATTAAATGCGATATATGTTCCTTCCAAGTTAGTTTTTTATCCAAGATAACTCCTAGGAACTTTGTTGATGTTTTGTATGGGAAATGATAATTATAAAGTTTTATATTATTTGGAGGTTGATAACGTTTCCTGGCGAATGTGACTACTACTGATTTATTTTCTGCTATTGTGAGTCTATTAGCCAAGCACCATTGATGTATGTCCTTCATTGCAAAGTGTAGGTTTTGGTTGCATTCATTGATGTCCTTGGAGGAGGTGTATATGCAAATGTCGTCTGCATTGGAGAACGTTTGAGGCGCTGTGGTGACTAGTTTTAATATCGTACCCGTATAAAATGTATAAAAGGGGACTTAGTATGCTTCCTTGGGGAAGTCCTACCGATGTTTGCCGAGGACCTATTCTTTGACCGGCGACTTGAACATAAATATTTCGGTTTTGATAGAGGTTGTAAATGTTTAGAATGATAGGCTTTGGTATTCCGATTTTCAACATTTTCTCTGATAATATATTTAAGTTGACATTGCCATATGCTCCTTTAATATCGATGAATGCTGCAGAGACTGAGTGATTTCTGGCGAATGAGAGTTGTATATCTGTGACCAGTTTTCCAAAACTTTCTTGAGTGGAACTTCCTCTACGAAATCCAAACTGGGTTGCTGGTAATAACTTATTGTATTTCAACCAGTGTTCCATACGGTTTTTAATTAATCTTTCGTAAGTTTTAAGCAAACATGACGCGAGTGCTATTGGTCGATAGGACTGTGCTTTGTCTGGATCTTTTCCTGGTTTTAAGATTGATATTACGGCGTAATTATACCACCCTGCTGGGATTGGCTTAATGTTCAACCAGATGTCATTTAGTGTATGCAGCATCGCGACTTTTCCGTTTTCAGGTAAATTTGACAGCATTGAATAATGTATATCATCCATACCTGGTACCAAAGAACATATTCCACTGGGTCAAAGATATTTTTGTGTTTGGTCTGACGTATATTGAGATGATATGGAGAACGTTTTTTTCTAATTTCATTTGTATACATGCTACGTTGACAACTGGTGGGAAAGGGTGTGTTAACGGGACCTCGCGGTATGTCAGACTAGATTTAATTAATATTGCAGCTCCTCCTTTACCATCATTCCGATCG
This sequence comes from Monochamus saltuarius, assembly GCA_025584915.1. NCBI lineage: Eukaryota > Metazoa > Arthropoda > Insecta > Coleoptera > Cerambycidae > Monochamus > Monochamus saltuarius. The sequence continues at coordinate 30,970,068 of CM046724.1, forward strand.
TTGCGTGCCGTATTGTATCCTGGAAAATTTATATACACACCTGGTGTAAACCAAGTTTCAGGTAACAGTGCTACACTAATTTGATTTACAAGTAATAGATGTTCTAAATTATCTTTATTTGAAACTGCTGATCTGCAGTTCCACTGACAAAATTTAAAAGGTGTCTGAGTCGGAATCATTTGCATTGTAACCTAAGCGGTTTTGAATTACTTTCAAGACATCTTTTTCTTGTATTTCAAAACAATGTAATTAGATATTTTAGAAAACATTTGTATGAAAACATATACATTTTAAAGGTGCGTGCTGGATTTGGAAGTTTTATTACTAGTTGCGGTTTTCATGCCGCGACGTCACCTCCACGGAACCACAACGTTACTGGAACGTGGTCGTATAAGTTCCGGAAATGTCGCTGGAACGTAACGGACACCAAAAACGTATTCCCCTTTTTATCACAGGCACGTAAAGGTGCGTACAAATCAAAGATATTGTTCGTGAGTAGTTCGGGAGCTACTCGCGAACAGCTTGTGAGCAGTTCACGTGCTCAACGTCCACACTAGGTATAGTTCTAATACACTACATGTTCCGGTATGAACTTAGGGTTCGCCAGTAGTTTGAAGCAGGTTGTTCGGTATTAACGAAATAATATTAAAATGTCGAGTGATGATGAAGATATTTTAATTGCGTGTGCCAGTTTCATTATTATCAAGTTGATTGTAGAAAATAGAAAAAAGAAAAAACGTATTCAGAAGAAGTTTATTTCTCAATCGTGAAAAGTACAGTGGAACTGACTTGCTTAACGACATACAAATGGAGAATGGTAGCTTCTTTAATAATTTCAGTCGTATGATATTGTTCGATCAAATTCACAATTTGATCTGTATTGCACTCCATTTTACTTCAATATACCTACTTGCTCGGTAAAACGTCCACACTGCAAGTGCTATTCAACACGTGCTCGCTAACAATTTCTTTGATCTTACCGCTCATGTACCGAACTTCAGCCGAACTCGCAAAGCGAACACGAGCTGTTCGCGACCTTTGGTACACATTCAGTTCGTCAGGTGTTAGCTAACAGCTCGCTAGCAGCTCTCAAACTTGGTTTGTACGCGCCTTAATGGGAACCTTTATATTACATGTCCACGGCTAGTGGCAAAACACATAAGTACCTACAATAGTCGTAGCTACGTTCCAACCACTAATTATTATGCTAGCTGGGACTGGTGACTCCGCAAAAGTTTCTCGAGTTTTCTCATAGAGCCTTGCCTAAGAACAACAAGAGCAAGTCAAAGATTCCTAAGACTAGAAATGTTCACATTAATTAATTGTGTTATTGTTAGCGACACCCGTCAAACAACCCGGAAAAAGAAAACCATAGTAGATCAAATGAGTTACTGAATCAAGTTAATTTGTTTGGTAGCAAGAAAAGTAACATACTCGTACATCCTGTTGTATTTCCAGGGCGCAGCTCTTTACATTATTTATAGAATGTTTCCAGAGCAAACCAGATATTGAAATAATTTATTTATATTTCAGATAATTTATATTTATATCGTAACATCTAAAGAAAATATTTCCTGACAATTATAGCGGTGCCTTATTGATCGTGTATGGAAGTAGTAGAATTCATCCTGTCATAAATTTAGCTTTACACGTTTATAAAATGAAAATAATTTTAAATCGGTTTGATGTTGGCGGAGAAGAAAAAAGTATAAACATAACCTAGTTTATATTTGGAACTAGTAAATATTTATATCAAATATACTTTAATACCGAATTAATACATATACACTTTGAATTTTAAAATTTTAACTATACTATTATACTTAAATATAGATTAGATTTTTTTCGTGTATAATAAGTGGTACTAAACTAAACATAATTGGCTTAACATTTTTTTTCTCTTGACTAACCGCAACAGAATTATGACAGCAAACGTTGTGGCAACGTTGCACGCCTTTCAGGCGTTTCTATTTGCTCCTGTTTCTTGTGCGATTTATCTAATGAGAATCTATTTCAATGAAATTTAACATTTGCCCCTCCGCATGATTTTCAATGCATTTTCAGGCGCTGTAAAACCGTATAAACGTCTTGCAGCCATAGAATTTTGCCCAGTTTAGTAGCTTACGGTTATTAAAATGTTCCATGTTTGTTTACACACACAACATCAAACAATCACTAGGCAGTTACAAAAGTAATCGTTCAAAATGACAACGAAATCACTATTGACAGTACCAAGTACCCACAGGCGATGCACCAGATCACATTTTGATCGATAATAACGAGCACAACTGTTTCGCCAGATTGACAGTCATTAATTGTAATGTTGCAGTACGTTATGCTCGCAACAGACTACGCGTGAATTCGCCATTCGTGATGCGCGACGCGTGGTTTGTATGGAATTCGTGCATAGTGTGTAGGGTTTTTATGAATAATTTTTTAACGAACAAGACCCTACACACTATTCGCGAATTTCTCACATATCATGAATCGCGCATAACGATTCTCGAATTCACGCAGTCTGTAGCAAGCCTTACATACGGATTCATCAACAAGACGTAACGTTAGTCAGACTAGCGGAGGTTACGCGAACAATTTACGCATCTGTTGCACCAATTTAAATAAAAGGCATACTCCTATTCACTGCTATGTATAATACTTACTTTATGTATGTTAACTAATCCGTAGCACTGAAAACTACTGTTTTTGAATATAAATATACAATAGGAAACGCAAGGAACTAGAGACCGAAGTTACGCGATTTTTAGACAGGTACAATACTGGGTCTAACTTTTGGCGTAAATAAGGACGTAAATAAACAGCCTACCTAGCAACGCATGTTTCGCTACCTAGAAACGCATGTTTCGTGAATGGGTACAAGGCTGGTTAGTCCAACTAACGCGCTTTGCACGGGCGCAAAGCTGGTTAGTCCGACTAACGCTACGCCCGTTTCATGAATCCGGCTGTTACAGTTTAAAAAATTTATTTAAATTTCCACTACTTCAGAAACATTGATGTAATTAGCAAATTACAAACAAATTACGTTAATAGTACTTCTGTTTGGTCTTATTTCACAATTTCGGAACATAAATTTTTATTTATATTGCATATTTATTTATTTATACCGGGTGTTCTCTCTAAGACTTTCAGTGCCTATATCTCAAATACCATCATAGCCAGCGCGACGAAATTTGGCATATAGACACTAGATGGCATGACACAGAAACCTTAGCAAAACTTTTTTATTGTTTCATGAAGTGTATTTTATGATTACTATATATTAATTTGAAATTTATCACATTTTACTCATTTTTTTAATTGTAACTTTAATTGTGCTAGGTTTTCTACTTGGGTATTCTTTCTTTTCATTGTTGACATGTATTTAGTGTATTCAACAGGAGATTTAAATACAAAATTAACATGCCATTATGGAATGAAAAGCAGAGCAATTTACGTGTGCAGATATTATATTAACTTGCAAATTATTATGATTTCTCAATGCAGATATTAATTTTCTTTAGGGCGTGTAATATCCTTATTTAAAATGCGTGCGAGTTACTTAATTTTCTTTGCTTCCAAAACTTTATTAGATAACTTGTAAGGGTTCTGTAATTAGGATCAAAATAAAAATTCTACAACTCCATAAATTACATTCGGTTTCTTGTAGACTTGCATTTTAATTAAAGCAGTGCAGTTTTCTCAGAATAAAATATAAAATGTAAATGAATCTTAAATGGTATGTAGTTTGAAATAATATTATACTGTTTAACAATATGTGATATGGCTATCTGCTTTAAATATTCTATTGTTTACTTCATTCATAAAAAAAAATTACGTTGCAGGAGCTTTTACTTAACCTTAGTTGTACCTTAGTTTGTAAGTTTGTAACACAATTTTACATTTTATTGCAGTTATATTTTTTATTTTGAAATGAATTTGTAGAAAAACTGTTCATTTTAGACATTTTTTACTGCTTTTTATCAGATATATGAATCCCATTAGAATCGGCACTTGCATTCCTTGAATAAGAAGGTTTCTACAACATATGATAGTCTATTACGTCATAAGATTAATGGAAATAGGGCACTAATCAAGTAAAACTCAAAAATTAATTGAAAATGTATACAGGGTTAACTATAACTTAGTACAAATATTTTAATAGGGAGGTAGGGAAAAATAAGAATTAACGGAATTATTTATCAAAAAATTTACAAACTTATTTATAAAACGAAAAAAAAATTCAAAACTATATTAAATTCTTATTTATCGCCGTCACTGATCTTCTGTCAGCCGCGAGGTTAGGTATATTTGGCCAAAGTCAAAGGTGTTAAACGGAATGACAGGTCACCACATTGACACGTGTATCAGTTTACGCCTCTTTGAAAGAAAAAAAAATATTTATAAAATGTAGAGTATTATTTAGAACACGTTATGGTAGCACAGGAAGGTAGCACCTACTGTTTAGTGCCTAAACAAAGTATTTTTAATTCATTAATATTTTAGGATGCATATTGTAAATATTTCTTTGTATCTATAACTACCTTCTTTGTGGATAATATTTATAATTGTAGGCTAATCCAGGATAAGTTTAATAATCGGTACAAGAAAGGTTATTGTAGGCTGTAAGGATACTAATCCTCTTTAATGGATGCTTATGCCATCATTTAGGTAGGGAAATTCCGAGATAGTATTAAGATGTTATTAAGATATTATTAAGATAGAAGTTATTGCAATATTTGTAAAATTTTTATAATCTGGAATTTACCTTCAATGCAGGTAAATTAGGTTCCTCTCTTATATATAATCTCTTGTAGAATCTGGAAGGAAGTCAAGCAACAAACGTCGATCGGTTAAGACGCAAGCTATACTCATATCAAACACCTTAATTATCTACAAGTATTCATGCACCTTTAGATTCCAAGTACCGTATACCTTATCGAACTTTAGTTGTAATTATTAGTGAACTAATTGTTACGTAGTGTTAAGTGCTATCAAAGTGTATATTCAAGAAATATATAAACAAAAAATCCAATTCAATTTCTTTATCAACTACCTACCCTCCATTAACGTGTAGTGTAGGATTGCTCTACAGAAATCTGTTTAAACAATAAACATTTTTTTTACGAGCAAACATTTTGGTCCTTCGAGCCGGATAGTGGCTGAAATAAATCAAAACCTGTGAAAAAAAAAGTTGTGTACTAGTGAAACACTTCCTGTTCATCGCTGAAATCCAGACACTGTCCAGTATACTACTACATTCGACAACGAAGACGAAGCAAATCAACAGAAACGCGATTTGTTGTCGCTAATAATCAAGAGAGGACTCTTGATAATTTTGTTTCTTATACCTCAAACATTAGAAATGGCACCTAAAGATGCAATTGCTACACTCAGACGTAAACGCGGTGACATAAAAACCAGAATTACGAAACACAAGACCTTTCTGGCTACATCACGTGAGTCAACAAACGCAGATATCATTCAAGTTCGTCTAGAAGCTTTGGCGGAGCACTTTAAAACGTTGAGTATCATACATGAAGAGCTTCAAGAACTCGAGACAAGTGACGATGCAAGGAGCATTAATACCGAAGAATTAGAATCAATTGAAAGTGAATATTTCGCAGCCGTTGCCGAATCGCGCATCTTAATTCGCAAAGCCACAGCATCTACTTCCAGGGCGCAAGAAGTCGTTACACCACAGCCAACATATTTGCCGTCTACCGCAGTTGCAAACACACCACATATAAAATTACCTGAACTGGAATTGCCAAAATTTGATGGTAGTATTGAAAAATGGCAGGCATTTCGCGACCGATTCATTGCAAGTGTAGAAAATAATTCAAACATACCCGCCGTAAGTAAATTTCAATATTTACAGGCGTGCTTAACTGACAAAGCCGCTCGGGCAATAGAATCTTTGGAAAATACAGAAGAGAATTACAAAGAAGCTTGGAATATCCTTTCTGCGAAGTATGAAAATTCGCGGAAGGCTATAATTCGGCACTGGTCCATATTAAATGATTACCCACGGTTACCAAGAGATTCTCCTGCAGCATTGAACGAATTAATTGATACCTTCCGTCAGCATCTACGCGCATTAAAAGTTTAGGTGAACCAATTGAACACTGGAATACGTGTGTTGTATATCTTTTATTGAATAAAATAAGTGATAGTACGCGATTCCACTGGGAAACATCTTTAACGGATAACAAGATGCCACCATACCAAAATTTGATAAATTTTTTGGAAAGACGGGGAAATTGCACAGAACCACTGCAGCTCAAAAATAGAAATATTAATATGAAACCAAGAGATAAAGATCATTATCAACCTCGAGCTCAGGTATTTGCAACCACAGGACGCAAAAAGAAGGGTAGTCAATCTTATCCTTGCCCGATATGTAAAGAGACCCACTCCATATATAAATGCGAAAAGTTTCGCAACATGTCAATAATAGATCGCAAGAAGGCCGTTACAAAGGCCTCTTTGTGTCACAACTGTTTATGGTCAAGCCATGGCACAGAAGAATGCAAAGGTGGTGCTTGCCGAGTATGCAACGGAACGCATCACACCTTTTTACACCCTATAAACGGATCATCTTCGCAAGATTCCCAGATTGAACAGCAAAACGATTTGGCCACATCAACTATTCGACCGTCTTTATGACTACCAACTAATCATATTAAATCCTTTATGCTTGATATTTCGAAAACCGACGATATTATTCCTACTGCTGTCATTCATAGTCTAGACAAAGAGAAGAAATTAATTCCTTGCCGTGCCATAATCGACACTGGTTCGACAAAAAATTTCATCACTGAAGAATTCGCTGAGCGGCTGCAGCTTCCGCGAAACCATCATCGTATACCTATTGGAGCACTTAATGAGCTCACTACCATTTCAGCATACAGTGTGACTACTACAATATCGTCATGCTGTAGCGGATACCAAAAATCGTTGGAATTTCTGGCTGTTCCAACGATTACTACTCTTATACCAGAGCAACATATTAATCGCTCAAACATTCCTATACCTTCAAACTTACGACTGGCGGACCCAGAATTTCATAAGCCTGCTCCGGTGCAACTATTAATAGGGGCAGGTACGTCCCTGGCTACTCTGTGCATTGGACAAATAAAACTTTCGAACTAACAGCAACCCGATCGTATTCTACAACAAACAAGATGGGGTTGGATACTCGCTGGTAGTTGGCCAATCGAATACCAGATACAACAATCAACAAAATGTCATCTTCTGAGTGTTCAGGAAGATCTGTCCAAGTTTTGGGAGATCGAAGGAGATGCATCTATTACTAATCTAACCAATGAGGAAGAGGCTTGTGAGGATCACTTCAAAAGCATGTTCAGCGAGATTCTTCAGGTCGTTACATTATCACGCTTCCCTTTAATGATAAACAAGGTCAACTTGGAGAATCTTATCACATGTCTCTCAAACGGTTACATAGTCTACAGAGAAGATTTCATAATGATCCTGATGTAAAAATCCAATATACCGAGGTTATCCAAAACTATATAAATCTCGGATACATGACTAAAATTGAAGGTCAGCATACTAATGGCTTTTTCTTACCTCATCAATCGGTCATTAAAGAATCCAGCATGACTACAAAGGTACGTGTAGTCTTTGATGCATCTGCTCCATCAACGACTGGTTTATCGTTAAACGACGCTTTGATGGCTGGTCCCACGATTCAAGATAGTATTATCTCCCTTCTCTTGAGATTCAGACTTCATAATTACGTATTAACAGGCGACATTGAGAAAATGTACCTGCAAATTCTTGTGGAAAACAAAGATCAAAAATATCTGCGCATACTATGGATAGAAGAGAATGGATCTATATCAGTTTATCAATTTAATCGTCTCATATTCGGTATTAAACCAGCATCATATTTAGCTACTCGTTGTTTAAAGCAACTCGCTATTGATGAACAAAATAAATACCCACGAGCGTCAACTGTGCTACAACGTGATTTATACGTCGATGATCTCTTAACCGGTGCCGACACCGTGGAAGAAGTTATACTGATAAGAAAGGAATTAACTAAGCTTTTAAATGCAGGAGGATTTAATTTACGGCAATGTGCTTCTAATACCAGTGAAGTTTTGCATACTATACCAGGGCATATTATCAATCTACAGTTGCAAGGTGGTGGCGACACGACACTTAAAACCTTAGGAGTTCACTGGAACTCCACTCAGGATGCTATAATTTACACTGTAAAACCATCAGAGGAAAGAAAGGTCACGAAAAGAATTATATTTTCAGAGGTGGCTAAAATATTTGACCCCTTGGGATTACTTAACCCTGTAGTAGTAATAGCCAAATTACTCATACAAGAATTATGGAAATCTAAGGCTCATTGGGATGAATCCTTAACCGGAGAGGTCTATACTCGTTGGAACACTTTTAAAACTCAATTACCTGTCCTCAACGACATTTCATTTGACCGAAGACTGTTGCATCTAAAACGAAACAAAATAGAGCTACACGGATTCTGTGACGCAAGTGATAAAGCATACGGAGCATGCATTTATCTTAAATCGATAGATTACTACGGAAATGCGCGGGTTTCGCTGTATTGTGCGAAGTCTCGTGTCGCGCCTATTCGAAATAAGCAAACCACCCCTAGATTGGAGCTCTGCGCTGCTGTTCTACTTGCTCAACTGTACCACAGCGTGATGTCTTCTGTCAATCTCACATTAAATCGAACTGTATTTTGGTCAGATTCTATGGTCGCACTATATTGGATCCGGACTAAACCCGAACTTCTTAAATCGTTTATATCTCGACGTGTAGCTGATATCCTCTCACATACAAATTACAATAACTGGATGCATGTACGTACATATGACAATCCAGCCGACTTATTATCTCGTGGCGTGCTACCTGCAGAATTTGTAAAATCTTCGCTTTGGAAAGAAGGTCCTGCATGGTTGATCCAAGACGAGTCTCATTGGCCTCCACAACGATGGGATAAACTAGTAAATATACCTGAAATCCGTAATCCTAAATGCTTAGCAGTTACTCCAGTAATTGATACCAGTATATTACACAAATACTCGTCTTTTAGTAAACTAGTGCGTGTAGTTGCTTATTGTCTTCGTTTTCTACCATCTGTCGGAATAACACAGAAATGGTTGTCGACAGAAGAGCTAAGGAGAGCATCCACGCGAATCATCCGTCTTGTTCAAGATACCGAATTTAAAAATGAATACAAACTAATACAAAAGGTGACGCGGAATCATTAAACAAGAACAAATGTCACCTTCTAAATTTAAGTCCATTTATTGATAAGGATGGACTCATAAGAGTGGGAGGTCGATTGCATAACTCCGATTATCCTTATTCGACAAAACATCCCATCGTATTGCCGAAGTCTCATCATATTACACGATTAATAATTCAACGAGCGCATCTACAAAGTTATCATGCAGGGGTTCAAGCTACGTTATATGCAATACGACAAGAATATTGGCCTTTGGATGGTAGAAACCAAGTGCGTCGGGTAATAAGATCATGTGTGACCTGTGCTCGTGCAAAGCCATCGCCTGTAAATTATCCTATGGGACAGCTACCTGAAGTCCGAACGACACAAACTAGACCTTTTACCAACACGGGAATAGATTACTGTGGACCATTTTACATAAAGAAAAACAGCATAAGAACCGAAGAAAAATCAAGATTTACGTATCGGTTTTTATCTGTCTATCCACAAAAGCGGTACATCTTGAAGTAGTCAGTGATCTCACCACCACAGCATTCATTGCAGCTTTAAAAAGATTTGTATCGAGAAGAGGACGTTGTGCTAATATCTATTCAGACAATGGGACAAACTTCGTGGGCGCCAATAATGAACTCAAAGAATTGCATGATATGTTGGTATCAAGATCAACATAACGAAAATGTCCAACATTATCTTGCTAGCAACGGAATGAAATGGCATTTTAATCCACCGGCTTCGCCACATTTTGGTGGTATCTGGGAAGCTGCGGTTAAATCTTTTAAACATCATTTAAAACGCGTAGTTGGGAATGCCCTCTTTACATTTGAGCAGTTCAACACAATAACCATCGAAATAGAAGCAATCCTTAATTCTCGTCCTTTAACTCCTATATCTTCAGATCCTCGTGACTGTAATGCTTTAACTCCTGCTCATTTCTTGATTGGCGATTCTTTATCGAGTTTGCCTGAGGCTGACCTCTCAGGCCCGCTCATTAACCGATTGTCCACCTGGCAACACATACAAAAGGTAAAATAAGATTTCTGGAAGAGGTGGCACAAGGAATACATCAACGAATTAAACATTCGACATAAATGGTTCGCTGGAGACCATTCCATAAAAACTGGCTCCATTGTCACTATCCGCGATGATAATCTACCCCAATGCAATGGCGACTTGGACGAGTCCTTCAACCGTATCCAGGAAAGGATGGAAAAATACGAGTTGTTCGCGTAAGGACGTCTACTGGCGAGATAACTCGCAGTGTGAAGAAGCTAGTGCCTTTACCAGTGGACAGTGGACTGTCAAAAAGACTATAATTTAATTAGCATTGTTAATTTTAATTCATTCATGCTTGGATACTAGATGCTAGAGATAGTTGATCGCAAGTCTCTCAACCGGGGGAGTATGTTTAGTGCCTAAACAAAGTATTTTTAATTCATTAATATTTTAGGATGCATATTGTAAATATTTCTTTGTATCTATAACTACCTTCTTTGTGGATAATATTTATAATTGTAGTCTAATCCAGGATAAGTTTAATAATCGGTACAAGAAAGGTTATTGTAGGCTGTAAGGATACTAATCCTCTTTAATGGATGCTTATGCCATCATTTAGGTAGGGAAATTCCGAGATAGTATTAAGATGTTATTAAGATATTATTAAGATAGAAGTTATTGCAATATTTGTAAAATTTTTATAATCTGGAATTTACCTTCAATGCAGGTAAATTAGGTTCCTCTCTTATATATAATCTCTTGTAGAATCTGGAAGGAAGTCAAGCAACAAACGTCGATCGGTTAAGACGCAAGCTATACTCATATCAAACACCTTAATTATCTACAAGTATTCATGCACCTTTAGATTCCAAGTACCGTATACCTTATCGAACTTTAGTTGTAATTATTAGTGAACTAATTGTTACGTAGTGTTAAGTGCTATCAAAGTGTATATTCAAGAAATATATAAACAAAAAATCCAATTCAATTTCTTTATCAACTACCTACCCTCCACTAACGTGTAGTGTAGGATTGCTCTACAGAAATCTGTTTAAACAATAAACATTTTTTTACGAGCAACCACCTACCTTACTGATATGTATTTCCAGGATTGATGTTTGGATAGATTTTAAGAATGATGTATCATTTTCTGTTTTCTGGTTTAAATTAAAACTTCCAAAGATTTTTTCACTTGCTGTGGACTTCTCCTTCCCTCGATAGCTCTTTTTGTTTAAAGCGAGGTACCTACTTGGTTCGACGGTCATGACCAGGTCGATTACTTACGTCGGGAAAAAACACAAAGGATAACAAAAAATATACGCAAATGTACACAAATATACATAAAAACACTGCCACACATTTAGCGCCAAGGCATTATAACAGTTGGTCATTGTGGTTAAAAAAGTATTCAGCATAATATTTTGTGTACTCGGAAAACGTCTTTGGTATTACACTGCCACATGATAATATGGATTTATTACACTCCGATAAATCAGCACCTTATCCGTCATCTAGGCATTTGAATAATATACATGTTTGTAAATACACAAACAATACGCGAAAAGCAAGTTCTGAAAAATTATTTCAAACCAATCATAGTCCCGTAACTGTATATGTGGGGTTGTTAGAGTAAAAATAAAGTCCAATAACAGGTTTGAATATATTAGCAAAGATATAACAACTGAGAAATAATGTTTCATCAATAAAGAAGTCTGGACGGGCGTTGTGCTGACGGCAAGCAAAAGTAACTGCCTTGAGGAAGGTCTCGGGAGGCTGGTTACTTTTATGCTTTGTTGACATTGATGTGTTTGGTGCCTTAGTGGGGCAATTGTCGTTAATTGTAGAGATCACGGATGTAGGTCGGTGACTAGTGTCGGTGACCGCTATACGTATACAATAGTTTTTGACATCTGCAGACGACATCTGTAGACCACGAATGCAAGGTGCACTTTACGGCAATAAATTTTTAAACTTCTTGTGTTGTTGGGCAATTAAATTCTGTTAATACTAATAATAGCAACAATATTAACAGTAATCGATAATGTTTGCATAAACTATAACATTCCAAGATGTTTAGTGTCCTGTAAAAATGTTTCTTAAATAGATATAACTAACTTCGCATGTTCTTTGAGGTTTGGAATGTATGCAACTAGCAATGCAGTATTCTAGACACATTTTAGGTTATGTTATTTTATAACAGTTAAGTGACTAATTTTAAAGAGGGTTTTGCCCCATTTTTTAAACATTGGGTTAGAATTCCGAAAAAACTTTTTTAGTTGTCTTTTAGACCTCTCTGAGCCCATGGTTAAAATTGTTGTACTTAATCATAGTTAACCCTGTATAAGAAGTATCTAATTGATAACACAGCTTGTTCAGTTGACGTTAATTTTCTTTGTAGAATCGTACTGAGCTACAAAACAATGCACATTTTCAAAGTTTGTTTCACATAACATAACAAAGTCAGTTTCACTTGTGATGTTTTTTCGGAAACACCCTGTATAAATAAAGTGACATCATGATTGAAAATCACATCTCAGACAATAAAATTCTTAAAAAAGGTATAAAAAAAGTTATCGACGAAATTAAGTTATGTTTGTGGTTACTAAATCGTCTGATTAAGTTTTTCTCTTCGTTCCGCAAATTCTCTCCAGTAGCAAGCAGCACAAGGAAAGTTTTTCAAATGTAGGTAATTCACCACAGCAATAATTCTTAGAATTATTCAAGGTTCATTTAGGTTATTTACATTGTATTTATTTATTACCTACTTCAATAAACTGGTCTTGAATATAATAAGATTGCTTAGACAAACCGGACAATGTTGACTAAGCAATATTGGGCAGTAGACAGACAATATAAATAACAACTATTTACTGCCATCATCTAAAGGTCTATTACTTTATAGTGCATATTAAAAAAACAATATTTTAACACAGTGTTTATCATGTTTCAGTTGGGATAATTATTATTATTAAATAGGGTATTCTGCATTATGTAAAAGATAATGATTTTTTTATTTGATGGTGTCTCTAATAGGATTTTCGGTTGGTTGTACTTTTGTTCTCAGTGTAAACTGAGAATAGCTTTATTTATTAATAGAAGATAATAATATTCGTATTGGCGTTTCCGTAGAAATTATTATTTCAACTAGGTAGTTATTTTATAAAAAATACCATTTACTTTAAGTGGCTGCAACTTTTGGACCCACGTTTATATGAAGAAATAGTAATCTTTTTCAACATAAAATACCCTGGAGAAATATTGCTCTCTAATTTCAGGACACATTATACTATTAGATATTATATACTATTACATATGTACTATTAGATATACAGAGTAACTTCATTTTAAATATCGAAACTGTATTTCTTATTGAATAATAAGTGTTTTTTGTTCTATTGTTTTGTCTTAGAATCCTGTATTTTTGGAATAAATGGCGTTAAAGGTTATAAAAAAATACAATTGGCATTCGAGTATGAGCATGAAGTCCTTTCAATTGCCGTAATTGTATTATATCCGTCAGTGGCGCCAAGTGGGTAGTGTGGTCTCTTTTTTATAAAAAAAATTGTGTGGACTTATTCTGTGCAAATATACAGGGTGTCCCGCATAAGAACCGACACAGAGCATGTGAAATATTGCAAATTGACCAAACATACCTAGTTACAAAGTTACACAGGCACACAGACGGAGTTACAGGCCTTCAAAATGGGGCCAAATATTTAGAAAATCTCCTACGATATTCTTCCACACTTCTACAGTTTCCTTTACAGAAACCTTGCAGAAGTGACGTACCAACTTGTTTGCTGAATGTAAATTTTCCAACCATTTTCAACAACGAACAGTAGCAGAAATAAAATAATTTTTATTTCTGCTACTTTAATTTACTGTCAAATTTTAAAGACAAAGCCTACTACTGACGTTTTGATTTCTTCTAATATATATTAAAGTATTGTTTTAATTGATACATTTTTTCTTGAAAACCAGAGGTTTTTAATATTTAACAAGAATAAAAAAGTGTTGAAATAAATTCTGTGCGAGATATTATTATTATTTTTAAAGTCAATGGATAAAATAGTTTGGTATAATTTTATGGGTGACTCACCCTCAATGAACACTGTAGTGTTTCAATTTACTTGAAGTCATAGTTAAAGAAAAGCAACAATAAATCTATATCATGCATCAAATTTGGTTATTTTAAGTTAAAGTAATTCGGAGATTAATTTTTTTCGAAATATTTGGTCCCATTTCGAAGGCATTTTGTTTTGGAACCTCCTACATGCACCTGCTCTGTGTTGGTTCTTATGTGGAAGACCCTGTATAAATATACTTAATTTATTTGTAAATAACAAAAGATAATTTCTATTAAGTAGTAATAAGGAAGCTGAACACAAAGTCCTGCAGTAAGAAATTGTACTAAACAAATTTCAAACTAAAATACATAATATCATATCCAATAAGTAGCTAACTTATCTACAATGTTTTCGAATATTTTTTTTTTATATATAGCATTGTAACAATTTGTTTTATTAATTCTTCTGCTTAGTAAGTGGCTTTGGTAAGTGTAAATGTTTATTTGAAGTGTCAAATTGATTGAAATAGTATTGTAATTTAGAAGTCCCTTTATCATGGCTGTTGTGATAAAATTATAAAATCATGAAAAATGCTTGACTGTACAATTAAGCAAGTATTGAGAATAGGTATAAGAGACGGTTAACAATATTTGTAAAGCAGGTCGTGTTAAATTTAAATCTCCCAAATCCCAATTATTTACAAAACTAACATGTTTCGATATAAGAAACTTTCGTAGTATATTTTTTAGTATAGTAGTAGTAGTAGTCTGTGGTAGCAGTGCAAAACTAACATGTTTTGATATAAGAAACCTTCGTAGTATATTTTTTAGTATAGTAGTAGTAGTATATTCGGAAGAGGACGTGGTGAAATTATTGCATAATAAGAATGAAAAACAAATTAATTTATAAATGTGTAAACAATTGTTGTTCAAGTTTGTGAGAAACTGGTTAAAACTGTAACGTACTGCAACGTTGTAGTATCAGACTGCTGCTGATAACCTAAAAGCAATATTAGTCATAGTAGTGCGTATAGCTAGTACGTTTCATTTTTCTCTCTAGTTTTTCTTTGAGGTTTGTGCGTGTAAATAAACACGAATGGAACAATTTATAGTAACCATAACCAGCTGCATGTTAATTTATGGCGATTCTAAGCAAAACTCTCTGACTACGAGACGTTTGCATGGTAAACGTGCAGGAATATAAATCATTTTAAAAACTTGTAATTATTCTGTGTTGCAAAAAGAGCTCTATGAAAACCATTCACAGTAGCTACCTATGTTTATGTGTACCCATTTTAATTATTATGCACAAATACATAACAATCCTAAGATAGTATATGAGCGACGCTGTCACATATTCAAGACTTATTTGCTGTCATAATTCTGTTACCATTGGTCAGAGAGAAAAAATTGTTAAATCAAATATGTTTTGTTTAGTACAACATATCATACGGCAAGATTAAAGTACTCATATTCCGGACACCCTATATTTATTATGTATTTATCGTCATTGAATTGGCCTGTATTTAATTGGAGATAAATCGTCTTTGTGACGTTTTTAAAATACCCTGTATATATTCCACTATCGATAGAACTTTATTTTAAATAATTTATTTTAATGACATTGTGATTAGTGACTCGTAAGTATTAATTTACTTGTTAATCCTGTTTGTTTGTTGTTTAAAAAATTCAAATAGTCTAAACTTCCGTAGTATATTCATTAGTACAGGAATAGAAGTGTCAGTATGTAAATTCAGAAGAGTTCGCGGTCAGATTCTTACATAACAAGAACGCAAAACAAATTCATCTATAAAAATAATTTGATTTGGTGCTATGTATTATTTATTGCCCTTGAACCGGCCTGTGAGAATTAATTGAAAACTAATTGTTTATGTGACATATTTCAAGGCTTCGAACCAGATGGCAGCCTATAGGCTTAATAAACATGTCTTGTGAAATTAATATATGAGCGGACTTATCGTGACGAAAATGATTTAAACTTGAAACTGTTATGAATAATGGTACTCACCTACCTAACCAAAGCCATTTTTCAAATGTAACATTAGTAATTGGGTAAATAGTTATAGTCATAATTACCTAATAAACCGTTTTCGACTGAACTACTCCCAGAGCGATTAACAGTGAATTAATTTATTGTTCTATTTTCAATTGGGGAAAATCATAAACAGAGATCTCATCAAGCGGAACCTAACATCACATGTCAACTAAAAATAACCTCATTCTGCAGTTCGTAGGTTTTCACGGCCGGTGTCAATTAAATGATGTATATTTTCTAGCTGTTCTGCCGTGGTCGGTGCTTAACTGCAGACGTTTCGCCATACTTAACATATTGCATCTTCAGTGCTTCTTGTATCTTGAAAGGCGGCTGAATGGTTACCGCGTTGTCTAAGCGGAGCTTTAATACTTATTGGACATCAGGGTTAGTTAGTTCAGTGTTTAGGTTGACTGGTCCAAGCGTGTTACAGATAGCTCGTCGAAGAACGCTTCAGTTTAATTGTTTGTTCTTAAGCAAAGGCATCCAAGTTTGACTAATCTTTAATCCCTCGTCCCTGTTCATGTTGTTCGGGTATTGTAGAATCACCAGAGCTTCCCTTCGTGCTAAGTTGGCTAGGGATTCTGTTTCCGTCTTTCCAAGCTTGTTCAGCAACAGCGGATGTTCTAGGTTAGTATAATCGTATGCACCTCTTGTGTTCTTGTTCCTGGTTTATACATTCCCACATATACGTTTGTAGCGAACTCATTTGATCTTTCTGGTTGCGGTAGTAGTCCGCATGCTTTTTTTGCGTAGTATTTTCGGGACTTTATCTGTTACATTGGGGATTGGTTGAGAGAGGTCGAAAGGACGACTAATAGATATCTCCATAGAAAGTCAAATCATCATCCGGCACAAAAAGGCTCGGTCATGAAGACTGTATTTCACCGTGCATTGATGTTGGCTGATGATACCCATCGACAGGAATAAATTAGCTCCGATCTGTGTTCTTAGCAAATGGATACTTTAAAAAAGACTGTGACATTGTGACAGATGTGTAAAATGAGTCAGCAACTCCGCAATCCGAAAGATTTATTGAGTTTGTTACACTTCGGGAGTTTACTTGGTGCCACGCAGCGACTGTGGCAAAGTAAACGTGGGAATATCCAAACAAACTGTAGAAACCAGGAAAAAAGAACGTGAGAGACATACGGTTACACCAACCTGAAAAATCCGCTAGAAAGGGGGACACCGAATCTCACTAGAATACACTAGAGTGCTGGTTCATACCAATGGGTATTACAACCCAGTGCGAAGTGAGGCTCTGCAAATTCTGCAACACCCAAATAACATGAACAAGGACGAAGGATTGAAGATTAGTCATACTTGAATCGCTGTGCTTAAGAACAAACAAGTGAACCTAAGCGTACCTGAACCACCCATCCTAACCACTGACGCCTACCTTGACGCACCGACTAGTATTAATGCTCGGTTTAAACACCTCGGTCATCCGCTCAAGATACGAGAAACACTGAAGATGTCATCTGTTAGTTATGGCGAAACGTTTGCAGATAAACATGGATCACGGCAAAACTGTCCAGAAAGTTTACATTACCCAATAAGCTCATTTCCTTTGAACTTTTACATGTAAATTTAAAAAATTTCCAAATTTCATCGTTATCGCTTGAAAGTGAAAAATGTAATACTTTTTCAGTATCCAATCGCCGATGGCGACTCATATTGGATCTTGAATTAGTACACATTATATCACTTTCTGTTGTGGCCGTATTCAGGACCAACATTGAGTTGGTGATGTAGACACATGCTACGCTCACATACTTAATGTACTTGTCTCGATTATGACAATGTGGACAGTCAAGGTTGGTGGTTGGTTGCATGTTGCCTCACTTATGGCATTATGGCTAATAAGCTCGAAACCGATATATGTTTGGCATTAAGTGGTGATATAAGCTACGCTACGCCACCTCGCGGCATACACAACAGTTTAAGTGCAGTTTGAAGAAGATATAGTAACTCGACTATTTATTTCAAAAATAATAATTTCAGATTAATACATTCTATGGAACAACTACTTGTATCCCTAAAAATATTAATGAAAATTAAACTGCAAACACATTTTGCAATTTTTTTGGCTTGAGAGAATAGGTGTTCGACCAATATCTACTAAATCGCGTCACCTTTGTAATACATCTTTGTCGAATCAGCGGAATTTCAATATAGAATTCTGTAATGTACTGTAGGGTAGCATCTTCGGTGTTACTGTTTGGAATCACAATTGTCAGGGTCAGAAATGCCTGAATTTGACTTTTGATATTGACACTGCAATAGCTTAGGTACCCCTTAATAAAGAGTAGGTACTTGTCTAATTTGCTTTATAAAAAAAGTTGTATACGAGTATATTTATTTACTATTTTAAACCAAATTACGTCACTGATAACTATTCTTGCTCCACAAAGAATGCTTCGGTGTAAATATTTTACACTTTTAAGAAAACTGGGTACACGTATTAATAATGGGCTGTTTATTCACTTTCACTATGAAAAATTAAATCTGTTAATGTAAATAGAAACGTAAGTACACCTCATCATATATTGCACGTTTATTATAATTTTTAAGAAACGTCAAATTGCTGATACAAACAATTGGCAACTACATCAAATGTACTGTGTGCGGTGAGTTACTGCAAACGAGCAGTGGAACAGCCTAGATAAGCACGACTGTAGAAGATGGATCGACCATCGACATTTGGTTACTACGTGAAAAAATTATTTGGAAGTATAAAAATGACATTTATAGAGGCCCATATCTGGGATCATAATTATATTCATCTACATTGAGTGTAAAATATCATACTGACATATTTTACTATACCAGATATTATGTTGTATGTAATTTTTGTTGTAAAACATTCGAAAACCACGATAAGGTTAGGAACGTTGCGCTGTCAACAATGTAATGTTTGCGCATCCAAATGAATATATTGGACCTCTACATGGATAAAACTATACCGTTGTGAAATCAGTCACATCCACAAATCTAGGTAAGACTATAATCGATAAAGACATGGTCATAAAAACAACAGGATAATAAGTCAAATTTTTTGAAATTATTTACATTACCTTTAACAATTTTAACACGGGCTGATGACAACAATAAATTATAATGGTATTACTCACTAACTGGGAACTAGGGACCGTTGTAGGGGATGAAAACTATATAAAAATTTAAAGAAACGATGAAATATAAAAATTAGTAAAATAAGTTTTGACTGCTAATCCTTTTTGTACAAAATATTGGAAAAACGAAGTTCAACTTCGTTCGGGTTTAGAGCTCGGCTCCTCAAAATTTAAAGTTGATAATCTACAGTAATTAGTAAAAGTTTGTGTATGTGACAATTTATGCATTATTCACAGTGTCATAATGAGTAGTAAAAGTAAACAATTGTCGTTTAAGACCTCGATAGTAAACTAAATAATTTAACCTCTCAGTTTAGTGAGGAATTATCAAAATTTAAAACTGAGTTAAAGCAAAAATCATCTGAAGATAATGTAGCTGATGATGTAAGCAACTGTGACATTATAAAAAGATTTGATGAGTTCGAAAAATCTACTAAAACTGCCTTGAGTAGCATTCAAAGTGAAATAGAAAATTTGAAGAAAATGTGTAATAAAGTTCATAAGGATAAGTATACATATGGGCATCCCGAGAAGGAATCTGAAGATATAATTTCTGATATATCCGTAGTGTTAAGTGAAAAACTGAAAACAAACATAGACAAAAAGGATATATTTAATTGCTATCGTATGGGAGTAACAAAAACCCCAAATAAAAATGCAAGAACTCAGAGGAACCCTCGACCGGTCTTAATAGAATTTGCATCCGTTTGGAAGCTACATTTAATATTTAGCAAAAAGTCTGAATTAAAGGGAACTAAAATGGTACTATCAGAACTACTTACGTCAAACGGGTATAAAGTGCTGCAAGAAGCAAAGAAAATATACCATAAAGAATGCTGGGTACGTAATGGAATCATTGTAGTTAATTCAAATGGTAGGAAACATTATATTGTTGAAGCTTCCCAATTGGCAGAACTCCAAGAGAATTAAGTAACTGTTTTGGATTGTCGAGTTCTAGTAACCTATAGATTTTATTTATTTTTTTTCTCTCTAATTTCATAACTTTTCTTATTAATTATTGTAAAGTATATTTTATTTTCTCCTTTTATATAGTATTTAGTAAATTAGTAGCTTCATTTTTTTTACTTAATAGCTTATTGTTTTTTTGTATTAATTTAATAATTTTACTTATATTTAAACATTTCATATAATATATTATATAATTATTTATTATTATTAATATATCATATAAGAATTAATTAAACTATGAAAAGACATTTTTGTTTTGCACATATAAATGTACGATCTCTGGTGTGTAATTTTCCAGAATTTAAAAACATTGTAAACAGTGGCAGAGATGATATAGTTGCGATCACTGAAACATGGTTAACAGATAACATAGATGATAATATAATTACTATATATATGGTTTTAAATTCTATTCAGTAAATCGTCAAGGTAGAGGTGGAGGCGTTGCTTTATATATTAGAGATACCTATAAAACAACTAAACTGCATGTTGGTAAAGATCTTGGTAAAGAAATAGAACACCTTTGGGTTGAAGTAATATTTAATAAAATAAAGTATGCCATTGGCGTTATTTATCGAACACCTAAATATTCTATTTCTGAATTTTTGAGTAAATTTGAAGATGTATTAAATGCGGTGATGCCTAAGTATAATAGTATTATTTGTGGTGGTGATTTGAATATTGATCTGTTGAAACCTGAAAATTCTTATAGTAAACTTTTAAATAATATTTTTATTAGTCATGACTTGCAACAAATTATAAATGAACCAACGCGTATATCTAAAACATGTTCAACACTAGTAGATCATATTATCTGTTCAAATAATTTGGAGGTTACTGATATCTTAGTTAATAGTGAATGCATTGTTGCTGACCATTCTTTAACATCCTGTTGTTTTGGTGAAATTATTGCTCAAAAAAACCTTTCCTTTACACTTATAGAGATTTTAAACACTTTAATCGTGATTTTATACTAGCAGATTTTTTAGAATTGAATTGGACTGACTTTTATCTTTGCAGTGACATTAATGTAAAAATTGATATTTTAAATAATGTTTGTGTTAATAATAATGTGTACATGCTCCTTTAAAAACAGTATTAATACGGAAAGAAAAGGCTCCTTGGCTTACAGATAATGTAAGAAATCTAATATTGATGCACACTGGTATTACTACAAGACATTACGCAATGAAACTAATAGAGCAGTTAAATATAAAAAAAGCATAAGTACATGGAATATCAAATCAGAGTAAAAAGTAAAAATGCTATGTGGCGGGAATTAAAAAATCTTAATATATATTCAAAAAAAAAGAACTACTAGTCTTCCTGATCATTTAACTGACGTGAATAAAATTAATGACTACTTTATAAAATCCAGCAAGTCTGAATTTCCAGTTGATTTGAATTCTGTAAATTACTACTTAGGAGCAGTAAAAGATGATGTAGGGCAATTTACATTTTAAATGGTGTCACAGGATGAAATATTTTCAAATCTTCTTTCTATTAAATCAAATGCTGTGGGGTCGGATGGAATTAGTTTACGTATGATATTAGAGCTTTGTCCGTCATTGCTACCGGTACTTACGCATATAATTAATTTTTGTTTTGAAAAAAATGTTTTTCCGAATCAGTGGAAAATTGCTAATGTTATACCGTTGCCCAAAATAAACGATGTTACTGACTTTACAGATCTTAGACCAATAAGTATTCTACCTACTTTATTAAAAGTTTTTGAAAAATCGGCCAGTAAACAAATAAGATCTTATTTGAATTGTTTTGAAATTTTACCTAAACATCAATCTGGATTTCGACCTAATTATAGCTGCTCTACATCACTTTTGCAAGTGATAGATGACATTGTAAGGGCCACTGATAATAGTAAATTAACTGCCTTGATTTTATTGGATTATAGCAAAGCCTTTGATAGAATTAATCACCGCCTACTTCTTTCCATATTACATTACATTGGCTTTAACAATGATTCACTTTCCTTACTTGAAAATTATTTTACTAATAGAACACAGAGTCTTGTATACAATAATATTTGTTCTAATTATGAAGTAGTTAACTGTGGAGTTCCACAAGGATCCATTTTAGGTCCTTTGTTTTTTACGATTTATACTTCTCAATTTGAAAAGGTCATATCATATTGCAAATCGCATTTTTATGCTGATGATACCCAGCTGTACTATTCTTTTGCAGAACCTGATGTACAATTAGCTAATCAGAGAATTACTGACGATTTAAATTCCCTTTTAAATATTTCTAACAAATTTTGCCTCTCTATTAATCCATCTAAATCCAAAATTATGTATTTGGCCCACGTTCTGCTAGAATTAGACTTAAAAATGTTATTGACGTTAAACTATCTGGTAATCAATTACAAGCTACAGAAGTTGCTAAAAACCTGGGTCTAACTATCGACACTTCTTTACTTTTCACTGAACAAGTAAATATGAGTATTAAGCGATGTTTTAGTAATTTCAAATTAATATTTGCAAATAGAGAAGTGCTCAGTAAAGAAAATAGAATTGCCTTGTGCGAAGCATTGATATTGTCGCATTTAACATATTGTGATACGGTTTATTATCCAATCTTGAGAAAATGTGATAAAAAACGTTTACAAAAAATTCAAAATTCTTGTGTAAGATTAATATGTAATGTTAGAAGGTGTGAGCATATTTCACCAAAAATTGAGGAAATTGGTTGGTTAAAAATTGAACAGAGACATATCCTTCACAGTTGCTGTCTATTTCACAAAATTATAAGTTTTAATTCGCCACCATATCTATATGAAAAAATTAGATACAGCCCAGATGTTCACAATATAAATATAAGATTTAAAAATGTGTTATCTGCACCTATTCATGTAACATCTTTATTTCAAAGTTGTTTTAGTTATCAAATTACTAAATATTATAATAAAATACCCCATTTCATAAAAACATATAAATTATCAATTTTTAAATCTAAGATAAAAAAATAATAAATATTAAATACCTATAAAATATCATTTGAACTGTTGTTGATCTTCGTTTTTCCAATATTTAGTACAAAATGATTAGCAGTTAAAACATACAGGGTGTTACAAAAAGAGTGTAAAATATTTCAGGAGGTAATAGTATGAACCAAAATTATGCAGAAAAGTCTTAATAAACATGGGTCCGCAAAGTAACGGCCGGGCCTGTTTTATGGCCTCCAAGATCGCCTGATCTGAACCCTCTAGATTTCTTTGTTTGGGGATATTTGAAGACATTAGTGTATGGTAGTCCTGTAAATAGCCTGGAAGAGCTGCAGGCTGCAGCTACGGATTAATCAAAGTTCGAGTTCGAATATCGTTGAGACGAAGATGTCGTGCCTGCTTGGAAATGGACGGAGGGCACTTTGAACATCTTCTGTAACTTTGGTTTTTGTTTGTTAAAAGCTTCCTTTATCGGTTTATTCCTAATAAAATAAAATCTTTGAAAAACGAATAGTGGTCCATATCTCCGCAACCGTTACTTTGCGGACCCATGTTTATTAAGACTTTTCTGCTTATTTTGGTTCATACTATTACCTCCTGAAATATTTTACACTCTTTTTTTAACACTCTGTATTTTACTAATTTTTATATTTCGCCATTTCTTTAAATTTTTATCTACTTTTCACCCCCTACAACAGCCCCAAGTTCCCAGTTAGTGAGTAATCCCATTTTAATTTATTGTTGCCAATAGCCTGTATTCAAATTGTTAAAGATAATATAAATAATTTCAAAAAATTTCATTTATTCTGTTGTTTTTATGACCACGACCTTATCGATTGTAGTCCTACCTTTTGTGAATGTGGCTGATTTCACACCGGTTAAAGCTATAGAGGAATTAAACTCGGAGTTAAAGCAAAGTAATTAACTTTCTATATAATATGTTTATTATATATGAATTTATAGTAACATACATAATAGTATTTTTTTTCTCATATATTTTCAGGTATTAACAATATTGTGTGAAACTAACTACTCAGTGGACAAAAGCCCCAACCTGCGTTGAATTACACCCACAATATCTACCCATATATTCCTTATTATTAGCTTTTGTAACAATTTTTACTGTTTAAGAAAGGTATTTTAAGCTAATATGTATCAAATCTCCTACAATTCCTATCAATGAAGTAGATATTGTGGGTGTAATTCACCGATTTTACTTGAGATATACTCAGTCGATTTTTTTCCTTGGTTGTCATGACAAGGTCAAGCAATCACAACTGAAAGCTTTAAAGCGTCTTATACGCACGAAAATATACCTCAGACTACAAACAAATACACGGCGCGGCGCGGCGGTTGGTCGTCAAAGTTCGCAGCGACGCATGAAAATTTCTGAATATTGTTGAAATATTCTTAAGTTAATGATTTCCGGGATTTTTTATGTCCCGGCCAAGGCAAAACTTTTGCCGGGACAAACTTTTTCATTCCTGGTTAATCCCGGCCAAACCGGTTGGGAACCCTAAGTACAGGGTAATCTTTCAAACATATTTAAAACGTCATGTCACATGTGTTTCGTGGCAAGAATCATATAATAATTAAAATTTAGCATTAATAAATTGCCATAGAATGTAAACAAAACCACATGGCCGAAAACGCAAAATCATTGATGTGACGTTACATTCCGTTCAGCGCGGTTTTTTTTCGTGGATACAGATATTAGTTATGGTGTTGATGATGTAAACAGGCGTTTGTTTCTTTTATTTTTGCGTTTCTGTGGTATTTGTGGGTCATAGATACATAGTGTAAATGGTGTGTAGGCAGGGTTGCCAGATGTCGCGATTTATCGCCTTTGTGGCGACACGACTCCCTTAAATGGCTACCAAAAATTTGACATGGCGACTGGCGATATTTCTGGCGATTTTTGAAATTATTGTGGCGACTTGTCCTTTAGCTTTTAATGTATTCTTTCTAGGTGAAATAATGCAATACTGTAAAATTATTTATCTCTGTTAGCATCATGCTTCCATGCCATGCCGACGACACCTACCAGTAATTATTGTAATTAAGTGAGTTCTCCACAGCCGTCTTCAGTGCTCCTGTGTAGTGTGGTCTGTGGTAGTTCTCTTAAAGGTTTTTAACAATGTTTCATATTACTTCGCGCCGTTATTTTATTGGCGAACGGTGGCCTTGTATGGATTAGGATCGAGCGGTATTATCGCTCTTTATCCTTCACCATCTCTGTAGACCTGGGCGGCCTCGTAGAGGTGGGTTCCCTTCTCCGGTCAGCCTCGACCGCTGTTGCGGCCGATGCTGTCGGCTCGAGGAACCTCCTCCTGCCCTGGCTGACCCCCGCCGGCAGGGGGGCCTCTTCTGGCGCTCTTCGTGTCTTCTAGGTTCTTTCTTCGCCGGCCGTCCAGGGAGGAAGGTCAAGGAATTGGTGTTTTGGACGTTTGTGTTTGTCTGTCGGGGCGGGGGCGTAGTCGACGGCTTGCCTAAGCAAAGGGTTGTTGTGGTCTGTGGCTTTGTTAATGGTTTTTGTGTGTGTATGTGTATGGTATGTGTTAGGTCGGTGTACTCTAGGTCTCGTTTTATGTCTGTGTTTCTGAAATACCAAGGCGCAGCGACGGCTGTGCGTAAGGCGATATTACTTCAAGCAGTTGGCGACATTTTGACGACTTTAGCCTCATCTGGTGGCGATATTGAATAAAATTTATCTGGCAACCCTGTGTGTAGGTAATGTGATAATTATTATTATTGGTGTGTATTGTTAAACGTAACTTATTCCCTTAATTACAATACAGGGTGTAACTAAATAAGTGTAAAACATTTAAGGGGGTGATTCGTCATCAAAAAAAAGATAGGATCTTTCATATAAAGAAACTTCATTGGAGCATCCCTTGTTAGGATACAAGGGGTACATAAAATTTGTTTAACAATTTTTTTCACAAGCACTAAACAAGTTACAATATTGAAATTAACCTGACATTTTTTACTACTAAAAAGACACTTAGCCAGTAATTTATTTGGTTTACTCCATGGTTGTAAGGGGTGAAAAACGCAACCCCTAAAATTTATTTCCAACGTAACTTTTTGTCTTATTATTTGTCTACTATTTAAAAATTTATTTCCGATAGCCTGTTTAATTCTAAAAAAATGTCTCTTGAATTTATTGCCCAAAATAAACCAGTTCGCAGAAAAAAATTATTTTACGAACAAGATACATATCGCCATAAAACGAAAATACGAAACTAATTTATCTAGTAGGCCGCTATTAGCCATACTGACAATTAAATTGGAATCAAGCTGTCAGTTTGTAAATTTTTGAAGTTGAAGTAATACTAATTGTGTATTGTTGTTGTTCTTAATTTGTTACTTTAATAATTCACTTGTTATTAAATTGGCATAAACAAATGAGGAAATGGCTGATATGCATTAAGTTTACGGTCTGTCGCAGGGGAATGGGTTAGAAGCTTCTAGAAGTTATGCTGACCGTCATATGATCAACATTTAGCTGGAAAGCAATCTTTCTAGTACTGGTAGTAGGTTGTTCTTCTATCAAATTAAGTACTGGTTCCTCAAGCTGTGGTGTTCTTACTTCTCGATGGCGACCACAATCCTGCGTTCTTTTGTTGAATGAACCATATTCTCGTAATCGTTGATGAAGTCGGGCAAATATTCTATGTGAAGGATGCTGCCGTTGACGATACATTTCAGCATATATTCTGTAATCTGTTCATGAATTGATTACGGTACAGGATGCAAGATCGGCCTTAGTTTCACGTAATAATTCTTGATAAATATTCTGCACTGCATGACACTTTAGACTATGGAATAAAAAAGATATGATATTGCACATCTGTTAAATCTAAGTGATGTCACTCAGAGAGTGAATAGTAGTTATTTCCCTTAAATTATTGTATATTCTGCGATTTATAGCGATGTTTTGCTATTAACAGTTAAATATAATTATAAAAAATGCGTTGTACGGTGTGTGTATGTAATAGTGATAATCAGTCGAGCAGTTTTAATCAGGATCATTTTTCCTAAAGACACGGAAATGAGAAAATTGTGAGTGCTTGTTGCCGAGCGGAAACATTTAACGTCAAATTGCTGGAATACGTTTCAAAGAATTCAACTCCGACTGTTACGAAAGAAATTTACAGCATAAACTTTTAATTTATTTGTCAAAGAAAGGCAAAACGTCGGAAAAAACTCTAGTTCCATCGTATTCCTAAAGGAAAAGACAAAAACACATCACAAAAAAGGAGAACACGTTTCCTCTACGAATTTCAGCAACAATTTGTTAACGAAATTATCCAAAGCGGATAGGTTTTTAAAATATACGTAACAAAAAAATATTTATTTTCTTATTCATATTAGCTGAGTTTTGCTTCTTTATGTTAAATAATAGTAATATGTTTTATAATTTAATAAAATAATAAGCTAAGTTTCCACTTTTCCCTTCTCAGTTTTTAGTGCATTATTCAATATTCTATTTTTTGCCTTTTATTGAAGGAACACATTTAAACGGTTTAGTAGATTTTCCAAAATTTTGAATTTAGGTTACCTGTGCTATATTTTAAAAGTTAACAATATAGATTTCAGATACAGTGTTCGAGGGCGTTTGTTAATATTAAGTCTATTACCCTTTCACTATATATTTTTTTGCCATACCTAGTGGGCACCAAAATTATCAAGTCTCATTTGTTATTATTACTAAAATCTGTTTTAAACTGTAATTTTGAGTACCATCCACCCTGTTCCATCGTATATATTAAGCATTTTCGGGGACACTGCATAACTTACTATGGAAAATATACCGTGTAAACATAATCATACTTGTGTCATAAGAGTTTAATGTACGAGTCTACAGAAATCAGTAGATATGAATTTTATTTATCACATAGCATTCGCAATTCGTTATATGCGATGATTCAAGAAACATGAACTTATACAGTTTTAAATTATATTTTAATATGTTTCACTGAATCAGTTAAAACATTTCTGAGAAATTGTTGAACAGGAAAAATATATTTCCTGTTTGTCATGGTTAAACCGGTTTTTCTTTCTTAACAAGTAAGACCATTTCGAAATTATAACTACCTCGCAGTACGTTTAGACTTATTTGACAGTGATTTTTCAGGAGACGATAATGGAATTTTATCAACGTGTTTAACAATGTCTATATCCCAAATATGGACGCGTTTAGTAGAAAGCATTTATAAACTATTTGAAGCGATTTTAAATTTGGGAAACTTTTGCATAGTTGCGGTGTTAACATTTATTTCTTTTTTGTCATCGTATGTCGTCATAGAGAAAGGTTTCTTTATCTGGAGGTGTCATTTTCCGTGGTTGTTGGAGGTAAAAATATCTGAAAACCAGATAAATGAGGAATTATTACCATCCGATATTCGGGTTGTTAAGTTATTACCATCAAAATCTCGATTGACGTATGAAAAGGAATATAAAAAATGGAAAAACACATCAAGGATCTAAGTGAGAATGTATTGTTAGCATATTTTTCGAAAAAATCAAAGAAAATGTAGCATTCAAGTTTATGATCGTATTGTTCAAGGTTTGGTGGATATATCGGTTAATTTTGAAATTAACTCTCGTTGTGTCCATATAATAGATAGTATTAAACCAGTCAGAGAAAAGTTTTATTATGGGCCGCTAGAGGGCACTTTACCTAAAACTCAGAATTAGTTTTATTCATTTATTAATTGAAAAAGAGGATCAATATCAGAAAAAATGATGTACTCTTTATTCAAGCCGATAAATGTACCTAACCGTTTATAGCAGAAAATCGCTGATAAAGTTTTATTAAACTTCAAATTTTTAATAATTCTGTCTGTAATTAATCAAGTTGGCATGCAAATAAATTTCAATAGTAATTTTGCTGTTACAAATTGTAACGCAAATTAATTATAGCAGGTATAAGTTCGACTTTTCGCCATTTTTCGGTTTTGTAATATCATGTAATAGCATCTCTTGTAAAACCAGCTTCGTCAGTGAATAAAATATTATTAATAAATGCATTATCCTTATCATATTTTTCTGCAATGATATTACAGAACCGTAAACGACACACGATGATAAAGTGTTAGAACCTTTTGTACATAAAATGATTGAAGAAGTTGCTCGTGGACAACTTTTCAAACTAAAGATTCTAGTACTCTTTCTGCAGTTTTCGTGGTTCTCAGTCTTCCTGTGTGTTTTTAAAAGAACCTTGATGCCCCAGACGCATATGAATGTTAATGTTAACGAATGTTTTTGCATGTGGTAATCTTATATTAGGATATGTGTCTATGTAATGTCAATGAACTTATTCTGCATTAACATTTGCTTGTTCATAACAAAAATGCATCTCACGGTATTCAATACCTACCTACTTGAGCATTGCCGAACCATTTTTCAAATTATTATTGTGAAAAATCAAACTTATACCTGCTTTAAAACATTTTCGTAGCAATTTCCAAAATTACTAATGACATTTATTTGAAACAAGACGATTAATTATAGAAAGAATTATTAAAATGTTTTGTTTAATAAAACATTAAAAGCGATTTCCTGCTAAACGGTTACATTTATCGGCTTGAATAAAAGTACATATTTTTTCTAATATTATTCCTCTTTTTCAATAATGTTTAAATTTCTGTGATGTCTAGTAAGAAAAAACAATTATGAATAAATAAGGTTTAGGTAAAGTGCCCTCTAGCGGTGCATCATAAAACTTTTCTTTGACTGGTCCAATAGAACTTGATCTACTTAGTGGATGTGCCAAATGAGAGAATAATCGAACTTGAATTAAATAAGTTATTTAAAAAGAAAAATATAAAAAATTGAACTTTGACAAACTGTAACTTGCAAACAATTGACATTTCGAAAAAAAATTTCATGACATACTGCTATTATTTTAATCCGTAGAATCACCTCCCGGAGTTTCCTGATGACTTTTTAGAACACCCTGTATTAATTATTTAGTGTTGCAATGTTATGTAAGTTTTAAAATTATAAAAAAATTAAACAACTAAAGTAAAACTGTTAGAAAATTATTAAATAATCTTTTTTATAGAATGTTCCTCTTAAAAACATTAATTTCGTTTTTAGAATTTTCTAACTATATTTTTTGTTGATGAGAATGTACCTTACGTTATTTTAAAAATATTGTGTTAACATTCATCAGAGTATAGAAACATGTAATTTAATTTTTTTAAGTATTGTTTCTAGGAGGAACACTGAGTTGATTTTTTTGTTATAGATTGGTACGAGCAAGTTGATGTACATTGCAAGAGGTTTCGTCAAGGTTGACAAATGTCCGAGCCTGTGCTACGCTAATTCGGTAAATTGGACCAAAATTTCAACAAGACTAGATTTTAGGAATATGAATAATGGCACATGCGATCCATGTCCTAGAACGTGCGATGGTAAGAAAAGCAACAATAATAATTAATTTAATAATTAACAATATAATGTTATTTATTATTCCAACGGGAAAAAACCTAATTACAGGACTAATAAGATGAACTCAACAAAATGCAGTTTACTGTTAATACAAACAAATCACGTAAAACTATCTACCCAGTTATAAATACTCTCTAATGAATCACTATGTACTTTACAGATAGAAGCAATTTTATTATAAAGGCCCCACATCAACTATATAGGAGATTTTGTTAAAATGTATGTGCGAGGGATAATATAGTAAAACGCGGAATATCAAAAAAATTATTTTTTCTATGTATGAGTTCAGTACAATCAATTTTGTTATTCAAGATGTTATACAGAAAACGAATCAACATAATATTCCGTCTGGTTTCCAACATATCAAAATTAAACTAACAACGCTATCACCAATGGAATTTTCATAAATAGGAGAGCTATTCTTGCGAGTATAAGTTATTACATTGCATTTAGAAATATTAAGTTTCAGACGATTTAGTTACAGTTAATGAAGTTTAAAATCATCCGCAAATAAGAAATATTCGCAAGTAATGACCTTAGGAAAATCATTCATAAAAAATAAAAATAATATGGGACCTAAATTGGAGCCTTGCGGAACGCCTGGTGTTGGAGGAAATGAATCTGAGGTGAAATTGTTATATTTTACCATAAAATATCTGTCGCTTAAGTAAGAAGTAAAGAATTTAATCAAGGCATTGGAAAATCCAAAACTTTCCAATTTTTGAAGGAGTATATTGTGGTCTATTTGATCAAACGCTTTTTGGAAGTCGGTGTAGACAAACCTCAGAAGCGTATTGAGTGAAAACTGCTGAATTAGTCATTGTTGACACTTCTTCTGCATAAAACCGTGTTGACGTGGCGAAATAAGCTGCCTAGCAAAACAGTACAGTGCCTTAGAAAAATTGCATAATAATGAAATGCCTTTATAATTGAACACATCACTGAGATTTCCCCTTTTCAGTATAGGACAAATATATGTTTTTTTTCCAAGACGGGAAGGTAGAAGGCTCTGCAAGAGCATACTGACAATCTCTAAAAACAAAACTAGGAACACTATACACGTCCATCGTGAAAGTGTCTGTAAATCTTCTAAGATTTTGTAAAACATCTTCGTAAGTGATATTCTGTATTACTAAATGTGATCCTAAATTATTGTACAATGAAAACTGAGATGCATTAACTGGTTGTAATTAAATGAAGACATAATTTAAGCAATTTCCAAAAGCATTAACAGTATCTATAGAATTGAACAATTGATTCTCGTTATAAAACGTTATGGAAGGGATTTGTTAAGATCTTTTCCTTCTTTGAACAAAGTTCCAAAACTTTTTGATTATTACCAGATAATGTTCTCTGAATCCTTTATAAAATTTCTATAAACTTCATTAAAGACGCTTAGATTTGGAGCGATGAAATTTAAACACATCGAGAAGATCGACAGTTTTACGTTTTTTTGTATCTATCTTTTTGTCTGATATCGACGAATATTAGTTGATGATGTGTACCTTGGTACAGCTATATCAAAGAGACTATATGGTACAGATATTTTCAACATTATCCACATTTAAATGAAATGACCAATTCGTGTTATAAATAAGTTCATCCAAAAGAGGAATATTTGTTCATAGGAAATTGAGTATGTGGTTGCAATAGTTTAGTGGTTATATCAAAAGTAATCAGAAGTGACGAATGGTGATTGTCCTCAACAAGGAACGGACATTCAAATCTATCTATGATGCAGTTGAAGAAAAAACTAGATCCAAAATATGACTATGACTATTGTTCACTTTGTTGTATTGCAGTAATCCATGAAATTCTTTATACATTTTTATCTATAACTTTTAACTTTTTTTATATAGCACATCTTTTATCAAAATTTCACACACTTGCGTTTTTGGTAATGCTGAACACGCTGATGTTATCAGTTTCTTTGTACAAAGTAGAGGGCATAAGTTGTTAGCACTTCCGCTGATATTTTATTCTCCAACTTTTTGTAAGTTAGGTTCTTCCTATTCTAGGCCACGTGATATTATATAAAATTTCATGTTACCTAAAAAAGTGCTCTTAATAAATTGATTAATAATGCATCATTTTCGAGTAAAATGCAAAAACTGTGGTAAAGACAACCAATCTCTGTATTAGTAATTATTTTATCTCCAGACTCTTCCATTGATATGTCAAATTTTGTAAAACAGAAATTACGGTATATTGTTTATTCTCTGGTTTGAATAGCAATTGAATATTGTAAACGTGTTATGGTTTCTACTCTGTGTTTGTTATGTGCTACTACATAGTAATAATGTAAACTTATGCCAGCAATGAATACACATAAGTTAGACCCTATTCCGTAAATATTAATGTACTTTTCTGTAATGGCATAGATGGCATTTTTATTTTAGTATTCTTCACATGCTGGAAGATGCCGTATTTGTCTGTAAATAAGTTTTTCTTACGCTAATGGCTGTATTTTCGGAAACCAAATTTAAAATATCCTGTCCTTTTTGAGCAGTTCTATCCTGTCTAGGTTTACCGGAATTATTTTTTCTAAGTTTGACATCGACAAAAAATTTTCAGAATAATATCTCCCAAACACAGAGGAGAAGAAAATTAGGAAATTATTATTAAAGGAAAATATTTATTACTACTTAAAACCATTTTTTTTTACTTGAAACCAATAATTATGTACCTATAGACCTACGAAATTTGATGCATTCCTGATGTGCAATAATAATATTTTTAAATTTATGTTATAAAATAACGACCTTAAACGATACATGTCTGCTTTTGAAAGTATACACCTAACATGTATACTTAAACTGGCTAAGAATATCTAACGCTTTAGTTGCATTCATCAAACAAATGACCAGTGGAACTAATCCATCAACTTTCCGGCCATTTAAAGGTGGTAGCAATGCTAAAATAACGTTGTTTCGCTGTTTTACCTTAATTCGCCATAACCTCAGAATTCCAATATGTGTATTCATGTCAATATATCACATCTGGAGCATTTTTATATCTAGTGTATATGTACAATGAGTTTTAAAATAGTGTCTATAAAAAAGAAAAATGGTATTTGTTTCTGTGTCATACCATATCAGTGGGAAAATGACTACATTATACTTGCCAGAACGTTTAAACTATTCTCAAAGAGAAACTTTATGACGCAATCCAAAAAGTACTCCCCAAGAGACTTGGTCTTCGCTTAGGTGCATTTTAAAGTTCTCAGAATTAGGAAAGATGATCTTCAACTGGAAAAACAATAATGTCTAAGAATTGTAGCACTTACCGTTTGTTGTTGTAGTTTTCTATAAAATGTAGTCGATTGCCGAAAAATTTTCTTCCTGCGAGATTTTTTATTGCTATCCATCTTGCAGACAGACACAGGATAAAGTTAGTAATAAACTAATATATTTTCTCTAGCATTAGAAGGTCATGTAGGAAGCATGTCACTATTGGATAAAGGTTACTCCAAAGTGGATTTTGAAGGTAGTAGCAACTTTGTAGTAATTTTGATCCCATATAAAAACCGCCACATTAAAGGTTGTTAAAGGTTTCCAATACATCGCCAAAACTCAGTACTTCACTTCTAATTAATAATTACGTGAACTTAGATATTTATAGAATGTTTTCATTAAACCAGGTTAGTAAATTTTGCTAGATTAATTTTTTTTAGATAATTATTGAATAGAGCTTTGTCTGTGGAATTGTTCATTAGCATACCTAGATGTTTGGTATCAGAGAGCATACATATGACTTCATTGATAGGAATTGTAGGATTTGATATATATTAGCTTAAAATACATTTCTAATACAGTAAAAAATCATTAAATTTAACTAATAATTGTGACTAGTATACCTATGTAATTTCTATCACTTGCGTTACTTAACATGTCTAAGTACACACATTTTATTTTTAAGACTAACATGACTAACCTACTATTCGCATTTGGTAGCTACATTACATTTAATCTTTGTGTTGCGTAAGTTATTGACTATAAATATCATATTTAATGACATACCTATGTTACTATTTTCAAGGTTTTTTTATTGAAGATTTTCGCTCCAGATAAAAATAACAAATATAAGGTGATCTAAATTTTCCATACCCAATTAGCAATTCGATGTTTTGTAGAAGCTAAGAGAATGTTTACAATTTTTTTTATAAAGCATAATTGTTACATTTCTAGAATTTATACAAGGCTTATAAACGTGAATTAGGCATATTTTCTAAAACATTAATTTGCTTTTGTCGCAGGTGTTATAAAACAGCTGTATAAACATCCACATAGAATTAATTAAATGATACCTAGTTTTAAAATAGCAAACAATTAAAACTCATTTTTTACCATACCTATACAAATTATAAATTTTTATGGAATTCATTGTTGCGTGAAATTCTGCTTTTGCAAATATCATAATCGCCGATAGCGATCAGGTCCCAGAGCTTTTATAGCACCCATAGTATTATAGTGGGTCGCTTTCTGCTTGTGACCCAGCATTGGCACTGAGTACCACTAGATGTAGATACTACATCTCGTGTAATTTGGAATTGGAAGAAAGACAATATTATGTATATACAGGGTGATTCAGTCATATTGACATTAACTTCAACAGAAGATATGAAAAAGTTAGTATAATACAAATATACGAATAAAAAAAATTAAATGTATATTTACGCTGAAGAAATATTTTCAAATCAGTGACCGCTGGCGGCCTCTGTTCATTCACAGCTCGCAATTCAACTCGGTGTCGGCCAGACGCGACGTTGCCAAATTTTAATATTCTCCGAATAAACATAGTAACTCTTATGTTTTTTCTTACTCATTTTGATGAATAATAATTTAAAATGTTAAAATCTGTAATTAATGTTAATAGTTTTTTTAAATATGCAAATAACAGAGTAAGTTTCAATTTAAAAAATATTTTATATTGAAGTTAGAAAACTCCAACGGATCAAATAATAAACCATTTTACATAAATAGTGGAGTAAAAAACCATTACTACCTAGATATATTATTATTAGTGACTGAAAAGTTTTTCGAATACTGAGTAATACAAAAAAAAACTCGTGGTGTTGATAAAAACAGTTCGAGACACGTTTTGTGACAAAAACGGCACGGTACGCCTGTGACCCGATGCTCATAAAAGAAACTATCGATACAGAAAATATAGCTACGCACTACCTGTGCCTATTCTGTGCTATCGACAATGAATTTTGACCTACCGTATTATTAGATCAATAAATTACTTTTTAACTGCGCACTTAATGATAATGACAATGAGTAAACATACCTTTTTTACCTAGATACATAAATGAATAAGATATTTTACCTTAAATATTTATTTATTTGTTAATAAAAACAAATATAGATAAGATCGTTGAAATGAATTATTATTTTCCAATTTTATGATATAAAAGTTTATTATTTTTAATACGTCTCCATTACGTATTTATAACTTAATACGAATTTTTAATATTATGTTCAATTAATTATTCAATTTGTAGTTATGTAGGTATACCATACCTAGAAACTTACTGCTTTAGTTTGATAACCACACCACTTTGTTAATAAAGTTGGGATCATCTGCATTTTGATTTTGAAACTAATTGCAAATTCAATTAAATTTAGAAACTTCTATTACATTCATGATCGGGTGTCGACGTTAAAATGCTTGCAAATTCGCATATTCAAAACTCATAAAATTAATTGCGTTGTGACGTGACATGAGATTTTCGTAAATAAACTATCTAACTGGATCGAAAATAATAATAATAATATCTCTACCCCTCATTCTAATCACAGGGATTAGCCCAGAAGTCGGAGACTTGTGCGGGAGAGGGGGCGGCATATTATTATTAAGCAGGCCGCATTTGCGCCCAGGAACGACTTACGTTGGTAGGCCCTAACCACTATTCAGTGCAGGAATGAGGAAAACCTGGAAAACCTCATTAATTAGGGGGGTGGTCAAATATCAACCGGCATCAATCTCTCACATTGACCGGGGCTCGAACCAACTCCGTCTAGTCACCTCGATTCAAGTACTAACGCCTTAAACCGCGCGACCACTGACCGATATTCAATACAAGTCATACAAGTACTATTAGTTGCAGTATACTGTTCTCTCACGTGCCCCCCCTTCCATATATGTGGTGTGATCTCCAAATTTGTGGGAAATAAATGCGGGAATGAATGAAAGGTATTAACAACACGCTGTTATTATGTAAGTGGCCTTTATGTGCCAACGCTGTTTCGCTTCAACACTCGAGCGCCATATGACTGCGTCATCAGCCTTACGGATACGTGATAAGATTAATTATATTATTGACTAAATCTTCTTGTATAAACAGAAATTATTCAATGTTGTGACACAAATTGTAAAAATTGTTTTAATGGATTTTATATCCATTCAACAAATTATGTAAAAAATATATATTTTTGTGCAACAATAACTCAATTTTTTCATAATTTAATTTAGGTAATGTTTAAATTTAAGCTATATTTAGATACTCTTTTAGTTTTAGTTACCTCTATAGATTTAATGCATATATAATATTTGTTGTAGGACAGTGTTGGAATATGACGCAGTGCCAGGTGAAGGTAGACGATAGGTGTCATTCAGAATGCTTGGGATGTTTCCAGATTAATTCTGACAAAGATTGTTGGGTTTGTAAGAATTACAACGATCATGGGACTTGTGTAGCATCGTGTCCAAGAACTGGTCCACAGAAAAAGTACGTATCTTATATTATTAACCAAAACTTAAAATTAAAGCTTTTGGAAAAATTTTATGATAGTTATGTCATAACCGAAATTGGAAATGAAAAAATCGTACTTTATTTTATTTAACTAACTTTAAAGGTACCAACTGCCAGTAGAACATTGCGTTTTCTTTTCATCCAATTTATATAACTTTAGAGATATTTACAGTTATATTGAAAACAATCAATAAACATGCATTCGTACATGGAACGTTGACCAAACACCATTTTAAAAATGTTTGCTTCCATAACGTAGAAATAACTTTAACATGTCGCGGAATTACACGCTGTAAAATACTTATACACATTAAATTTTTGTACCTAACCGAAACATGAACATTTTAAATATAGAGGCTGATTCATTAATAATGGAACAGAAATAACAGGTTACTGACTTACTACTATGCCAAATAAGTCTTATTCGAATGTTGCTCATTTTCGATCTACAGGGTGTCAAAGTTAAAATTAATTAATGAAATTTGTTTTTAATTTTGGCGTCACTAGTAGAGGACTCCACTTATGGCATATCAGGCTTCTTTTAAATAGCAGAACTTATGCCGCTTAGTGTATCCATCTGACTATTGAAACAATCGATTATCCTACCTTCTTTATCTGAAAAAGGTATACCTTATTGATGTTAGTAGGAATAACCGTTTTCAAAATAATCCTAATTGAAATATTTAATGCACGAAGTGAAATCTGATTTGGTTTCAGGTAAAGTGTTTTTCCGCTGAAAATACAGCAAAATCTATAAATGATACTGCAGGAAACAACTACTCCGCGGGCTAATGCCCCGACCGGCATTGAATTATACCTGCAGTATCTGTGTGAAACAGCCAAGAACCCTTGTCGGTCACTCCACCAGACATAGACCGGTTTCGGGCTTG
Source organism: Monochamus saltuarius (assembly GCA_025584915.1). Taxonomy (NCBI): domain Eukaryota; kingdom Metazoa; phylum Arthropoda; class Insecta; order Coleoptera; family Cerambycidae; genus Monochamus; species Monochamus saltuarius. Next base: position 31,008,603 of record CM046724.1, read on the forward strand.
TTAGCCCTCATCAGTATGCCATAGGTGAGATGACCGACAATTGAACTGGCTGTTCCTTCATATGTAGTTTCACATGTCATTTATAGATTTAATGGCGCATCGCCCGGAGCGAGAGGTCTGCGGTTAAGTACCTACGATATTGTAGGTCGCTTTCTGCAAGTCGAGCCGCTTAGGCCGAGCAGGAAGTAGCAGACCAGTTACATCTCACCTGTACTCGATTTATATGTGAAACTACATATGAAGGAACAGCCAGTTCAATTGTCGGTCATCTCACCTATGGCATACTGATGAGGGCTAACAAGCCCGAAACCGGTCTATGTCTGGTGGAGTGGCCGACAATGGTTCTTGGCTGTTTCACACAGATACTGCAGGTATAATTCAATGCCGGTCGGGGCATTAGCCCACGGAGTAGTTGTTTCCTGCAGTATCATTTATAGATTTAATGGCGCATCGCCCGGGGCGAGAGGTCTGCGGTTAAGTACCTACGATATTGTAGGTCGCTTTCTGCAAGTCGAGCCGCTTAGGCCGAGCAGGAAGTAGCAGACCAGTTACATCTCACAATACAGCAAAATGTTATTCAGAATGCCAAATAATGACGACATGCAAATTTTCAAGAAAATCGGCAAAGTTTGATGAAACCGTTATCTTTACCTAATCTTTTTGAAATTTTCCACGTCGCCATTATTTAATAATAATAAATGTCTTTATTTTAACCGAAGGAACAGTAGACAAAAATAGTTAAACAGGGATGGCGGAGTTCAACCCAATCATCCCAGCACAGAAAGATAACACAGATTAATTGAATGTAAAAATATAATCCGCACAAAAAGAATAAGAACAAATTAACTTCAACTACAAAAGATTTTGTTTGGAATAGAGTAAGGTTTTCAATTCAAGAGTAAATAGATGAAGAACTTTTAATATTTAAAGGTAGTGTGTTACTGTGATATATAATGTAACTGCATTATACGTAAAACTTCTTTGTGTGAAGGCACCGTACAAGTTCCTGTGACGCATAGAAAGGTTATGGAAACTGCATCCTTTCAATAAATTATCATAATATAAATATTTAGGAGACTTAAGTTTATCCACTTTATATATAAGGCAAGCCAAATGCAATTGAAAGCGCTCATCAAGATTAAGCCATTTAGAATGTACAAGTGATGGTGTAATATGATAGGACTTCTTTACACCATAAATAAATCTCAGGCAAGCATTTTGATTTTTTGTAAACTCTCTTTATCTTTGGTTAGAATCGCAGATCAATAAACTGTGGCACTGTGTGTAAGATAAGTAACTAAGAATTAAGGAGTAACATAATTTTAATTTTACTTATTGACCTTATAAATAAATAAAACCTTTAACTTAGCAAATGATTTTTTTATATTGACTCTTACATGATCAGAAAATCTAAGATTATTATCAAAATAAAGTCCTAAGTTTTTTACAACAGCTCGTAGGAACGATAACTTTATTATTAACTCTTATTGTAAAGTCCGGATTATTTATAATTTTACTATTATTTTTGCCAAATAAGAGGAGTTTAGTTTTTGCTTCATTCAATATTAAACTAGGCTTAAGAGATACAGAAGCAATGCTGGTCAAGTCCGCATTAATATTGTGAACAGCTAAATTAATAGAATTATTATCAAAACGAAATATTAGTTGACAGTCGTCAGCATATTGATGCAAGATAGAAATCAGCAGTATAAATTGTAAGTAGTAACGAGCCCAAAACACTTCCTTGTGGAATACCTCTATAAATATTATTTAAGTGAGAAAAATTATTATCAATAACAACTTTTTGACTTCTGTTTGATAAATATCTCAAAAAGAAATTAACGGTATTAAGTAGACTGATCAATTGTGTCAAATGCCTTACTATAATCCATCAGCAATAGACAAGCATTATCACCAGAATCACATAAATTATAGAGTACGTGCAACAGAGCAGTAGTAGTACTGTGGTTCTTTCTAAATCTAGACTGGGAAGATGGAATAATGTTAAATCTCGCCAAATATAAAATAAGCTGTTCATGTATTATTTTTTCGAATACCTTAGAAACCAAAATAGTTTTTACTGGGTGCACTGAATATATGACTTCAAAGCAACGTATACCTTTTCCAGCTAAAAAATATAGGATAATAAAATATGTCAATAGTCAGAAGCCGCAAACATGTTCTGCCATTTAAAAGAATTTCTTGACCCAAAAAATATTTGGGTTTTTAAAGTTATTTACAATTATTGAAAATCAAATTTTAACTTTGACAACCTGTAAATCGAAAAGGAGCAACATTCGGATAAGGCATATTTGGCTTAATCACTCTATTTTGAGGTCAGCAACCTGCCATTAAGCTCTGTCTTATTATTAATAATCACCCTGTATAGGTTTCTTTAACTTATTGGATACACTGACAACAACAAGCTGTTTTAATACATTCAAATGTTACGTTTAATACATTTGAAAATATAACAGTTTAATTTCTTGTTTCTAAATTTATTTAAACATATTTAGAATATCAAACATATGATATACAACGACTACATAAATATTTCAAGAGATGTCAAAAAAGCTATATTCAAAATATAAATATATTATTCTTGCTGCAATGGTTTTACCTTGTTGCAAAGTAATTCTTTTTTCAGGTAACTCTCGAATAATTTATTTACTGAGAAGTGCAGCATTTCCGCTTCTGAAACAAAAATGCACACAGCGGATAAATATGGTTTTTTTTCTTATCTAAAGTATACAGGGTGTCTCAAACTCTATAGTATGAGCCTACTGTGGGAATACAACAAATTTAAATAAAATTTGGAACGCGTGTTGCTAAATGTGATGAGATACGTTCTGTTTTCAATCGGAAGTATTATATTTGGAATTTGGATTTATGGGTAAACTTTTATTAGAGAAATTTGTATGTATTACTTCAAGTTTAAAAGTTGTAAGCAATATCATCCTAAAGTCTCAAAAAAAAAATACCACCTAAAAATCACATAATTGAATGTTGTTTAAAATGCATACGTGTCACAAAATATTTGTCATTACTCAGTACAAACGTCAAACAACTCCGTGCTTATAAAATGTTTTCTCATTCAGAGAAACCACGGCATAATAACCCGGAAAGTCACTATGTGTCAACTAAAAAGATATCTACTATTCAGAATTAAATTGTTAATAATTAATACTTTGAAAATATACATAGGTATCTGCAACAACTGAAAATAACTCGACATTGTTCTTCTCCACAGAAATAAACAATAAGAAAGCTATCTAAACTGGATTATTTGTCGAATATAAATTCTGTGTGTATTGCTGAAGAAATTTTGTTTGGTAAATATTACCATTCATCAAATTTTCTGCTAAAAAATTGTTCCGTTTGAAAATGTTTCATTTCTTTATTTTAATTGCTGCGAAATATCCTTCCAAGCTAAGATTTATGGAAAATTAGCACAAAACTTGTATTTCTTTGTTTAGCTTGTGAGAAATTTCCAAGATATTAATTTCTCAGTTCAAAGTGGAATAATATTCAATCTAATTTTCTTTCTTTACCACTTCCGGAACTGCCAAGGGGTAGATTTAAAAAGTGCCTAAAGGAAATTAAATTTTTTCAATAAAATAGGTAATCAAATAATACGTCTTTATCTTTAATGCTACATATACATTTATTTCTTTTAGTAAATAAAGAATAACAAATATTTCATAAAGAGATGTCAAAGAGTCTAAAGAAATGTATATTGACATTTTGTTTTTTCAATAAAAAAGGTAGTTGTAATAATGTTTTTAAAATATGGTTGGTATGGAGAATTTTAGTCTAGCATGTACAAGATGATCAGAAAACCAATGCCTAAATTTGAAAAATGTGTAAGAATAAACTGTCTTTACTTTAAATAGTAACAAAGGAAGGTTAATAGGAGAAGTTGTTTAGAAATGAAAGTTATGTTAAAATTTCGATTTATGCATCCTACTTTGATTTACTTAAACGGAAATAAAAATATTATTTATTTAACACTTTAGAAAAATAAAAAGTTCATGTATTTTTGATGTAATGAATAGTTTTACGGTTAATTCAGGCTAATTTTAAAAATAGTAAATCTTTGGTTTTTCTTCTCTTATGGTCGCCGTATTCTTGAAATAGAGTTTTCTACAAATACAATTTTAGACATTTAAGAACTGAATAATATAATTTAGTAAATAACAGGAATATTATCTCATGTCACCTGCGAATATTCAAAGGTACCGAAATAAAATGAATATGTATATGGCAGAGATCGGTTTAACCAACAAATGTTTAGGTACAAAAATCTTTCAAAATACGTATTTTTGTAAATTCAACTGTAGATGTAAATATTGTTATAACATAAACTTACATAGTTCTACATATAAGATTGTCCACTTTTGTTTATAAGTATGTGAAAATAATTGTTAAATTGTGGGGTTAGAATAGCAAAATAATGTGTGTCTTACAAATGCATTTTAAAAGTTATATTATTTGATGAGAATAGAAATAGTTAAAGTGGAACAAAACACCACAAATTTGATCATTTTACGGCGAGAAATACGGCAACCTTAAAAACAAATTTAAGAATTAAATAATTTCCAAAACACAGCGATGTAGATACATTTACACTTTTAAAGCCGCTTTATAGTCTGCTATTCTTTCTGTAAGTTGCAAGTCTCTTCAACGTCTGCAAAAGCCATCATATCTAAAAGACTCTTGCACTTTCAAAATATAGGTCTTGCTTGATTTTTATTGCAGCTTTTCTGCAATTCTAGGGAATAATTCAATGATTTGTATGGTTACCACCATTCCCAAAAATGTCTAGGCTGAACTGCCAATTTCAAACTTTCGCTTCTTCCTGATTATTCTTATTGCTGAGCTTGCAAAATATATTGACTGGAACCCTTATTTTATATGTTATGCTATTTGTTGCTTGTAAAATTTAGATAAACAGTTTAGTTTTTAGTTTCGGATTGGATTGAAATGTTGGTATCAGTTCTATTGCAATTGCGAATGCGGGACTGTAAAATAGACTACAAGAACTACATAACTGTGGGAAAGGTGTTGCAGGTGTAAGAACTTACTGCAAGCCATTGCAAAAAGAATTGAGGACTGTAAAGCGGCTTTTAGTAAGAGTACCTACCTCCCAATATATCCGCTACTGATTGTCAAATTTGTTTACTAATTCAGTCAATGTAGGCATGTTCTATTATTTAACTAATATTTCCATTACTGATGGACGTCGATTAATGACGTCATTGACATTTGACATAGGGTGAGTCTTAGGTGAATTTATTTAAAATAATTATTTGTACATCAAGGTTGCGAAATTTCAGGCAAGACAATTTCGAGGCGCTAAAAAGTTTTGTGGAAAACAGACTACTCTTCATGTAACCGAAATAAAATTATGGAATAACATTATTACCTATCGATATTTCTATTTCTTTCACTCTCCGTAGCTGGAATATATCGTATACATTGGCACTTTCGGATCTAATACATGAAAAATCTAAAAGGTAATACCTAGCAAAAAATAATGGCATGATAAACAAAATGTGAAAGTAGTATCTGAAAATATAATATATCAACGGTGCATCGTAGCGAAAAAATTAATTGAACTAATCTTATAGAAAATTATATACCTAGTCTCTCATTTTTATGTAAAAAATGTTTCACTGCAACCCACCGTGTTCGAATTATAAGCAAAAAACCAAAAAAGGGTACTTTTCAACTCCCCCTGAAGCGGGCGGGCTAGGGGCGGGGACTTTTAATATGTTTACGTTCTAACTATCCCCAACACATTCCTGCACCGAAAAATTTTCTCCCCTGCAATGCACGCTACACCCCCTTTTCGGCAATTCATTGACTAGTCTATATGGTTACTCAGAATTTTTATGAAAATGAAAAATTTCTTTTCGAAATGTTTGTTTTTTACTCAATTGTTACGTATTTTTTCAAAATGGTTTGTTTAAATTTCTGCAATGTGTTTTTATTGGTTTTGTTATAGTATGGTTAACACTGTTTCTGAAAATGGGTATAAAAATGACCCGATATGTACGTGCGTAAAACAATACAGGTTTTATGAAAATTTGTGTTGGTTTTTTTTTGTTTGACCTATTGTTCCCAGGAGTTGTAATTTGAAATTATCAAACATCTTAGACATCTCTGAATAGGAATCAATTTATCATCGTCGTCGAAAACAACACTCTGGGTATGTTAAGGCAAATCTTTTTGGTAGAGGTTAGTTGCATTTTACATATATTCAATATTGCACATCTTCGCCTAACTCAATTATTTGAATACCTACCCTAGGTATACAACTTTCTCAGTATTAACGCACTAGTTTGTGGTCTACAGAGGAACACCTACTCACGTCACAATTATGATTATATGTAGGTAGTAATTATCTGTAATATAATAAAATTAATTGTATAAGTATAGATTAACATAATTATATGTTACATATTTTTCTCTAGTAAACAATTTTTTATTCATGATCTAATTATAAATGCATTTCTATTAATAAATGATAAAGGGATAGGCATTGTGATTTTTATTTCTTCAGTCAAGTAGTAATGATGAGATGTTCATTACAAAAAATATCTGAGAGATTGGGAACTTTTGTATGTGTTTTCGTCAAATAAACGTTGTCTTTTTCATTGGAGATTTTTTTATTTAGAAAATTGTTCATTTTTCAAGCAATTTAAGTTAATTGATATGTCCCGATATGGGTTGGAGGAGTTATGGCAACGCTATGTATTAGGGAATATTATAATAAATTCCAATAAATCCAACGCTAATACATGTAGATATACGGAAAACACATATCTATACAGGTTGATTTAATCATAATGTCATTAATTTTAAGGGAAGATAGAGAAAAATTAGTATAAGGCAAATACGCCACAATAATAGCTATTTGTATAACAAGAGAGCAAAGTGCATAATTCAATATCTATGGGAGGAAATGGCACTTAGCTCCTGTGTAATACATATGATTTTTTCTAGTCACAGTGTTTTACATATATTTTCTTGCTATGCATGACAATCAAACAACCAAATATGTCAAAATGTCATAATACGTATTTAGATAAGTAAATATTGTTAAAAATCAAAGTACATGAAACGTTGCTAAGGTTGCTTCTTGTTTACAAAATAAACAAACTTCCCAAAGGTTTATAATAATGTATTCCGAATGTGAAGATGAAGTTGCTCAAGATATTCTGGAAGAAGCAAACGTGGTCTCGTGAAAAATATGAAAAAGAGTACGAGCTATTTAAATGTTGAATAGACTAGGCAAATAAGAAAAATAGGTAAAGAAGTGGTCCTATTTTACTTTTGCAAAAAATGCGCCGATATGAGACCTTCAACATTATGAAACCAATACAGCATGTTGCGATCTACACTACAAATTAAAGACAATATCGACATTAAGTTTCCTAAATTAGTAGTTTTTTTAAAAAGTAAATTTGCTGGATATAAAGGTAAGAAAGCCAATACTTTTCAGCAAGTTTATTGCAGAAGCAAGGTTGATCGTTATTAAAACTTAACGCAGGATTTTTTATTAGAAAGTATATAAAAATGACAATTAAATGACACTTTAGGCTGTTGTCATAAGTGCATTTTTCCTTTTTCAAGTCGTGCTTATACACCGTGTGCCAAAAAGAAGCGGGACAGTCGAATATTTCGCGAAATTTACATTGGATCGGAAAACTGAAAAACACGTGTTAAATATGTTTAAAAAATCTATCGAAAGACGCCAAACACGACCCTTACCTAACCCCTGGGGGTGAGGCGGGGGGGCAACTTTAAAATCTTAAATGGAAACCCCCATTTTTTATTGCAGATTTGGATTCCTCATGAAAAAATAAGTAACTTTTACTCGGTACATTTTTTTCGAATTGTTGATAGATGGCGCTATAATCGGGAAAAGACGATGTATCCTGATACCCTAGGAAAATTATGGAAACGGTCTAATATCTCGAGAAATACACTTGCACATGAAAAACCAAAAAAACACGTGTTTAACATATTTCAAAAATCTATCGAATGACACCAAACACCTTCAAGGGTTGGGGGTACGGGGTCGTGTTTGGTGTAATTCGATAGATTTAAAAAAAAATTAACAACGTATTTTTCAGTTTTTCGATTCCGATGTAAATTTCGCGAAATATTCGATTTTCCCGCTTCTTTTGGCACACTGTGTATTTGGAATTGCTGGGGCATGCCGTAGCGATGAATTAGTTAATATTGTACTTGAGGATACCAGTGATAAAGGCGATATTTTGGTGGTGCAAATATCTGACTCAAAAACTAAAATCAAAAGGGCATTTATAATTTACAAAAAGTATCTGTCTTGGATATGTATAGAAAATATAGCTATAGACTGTAGGTCCCCTAAAACATGTCATTCTAGATTTTTTGTAAATTATGCTAATGGGAAATGTACAAACCAGGTAATTGCCAAAATTCGATACAGAATAGCAATATTTTTAAATTTTAAATGATTCGAAGGGTTATACTGAACACAGTTTCCGCCGTATTTCAGATACGTTATTAGCCAATGCTGGAAGTGATATTCTCACTCTCAAAAGATATGGGGGATGGCGAACAAACGCAATAGCAGAAGGGTACTTAGATGATTGTATTTATAAAAAAATGTGAGGTAGCCATCCAAATAATTACGGGAGAAAGTACTACTTCAAGTACCAAAAAACGTCTTATTTTTGAAAATTTTCTCCACCAGTAGAGCCAATATTTATTCAGGGGAATTTCTATTAGTAATTTATTTAATTGTATCATAAATTTTAACAATATTTAGTTATTGATGTTAATTTAAACCTCAATTTAAACTGTTTTCAATTTTAATAAATAAAAATAAGGAATAAAAATTTTGTTTGAAAGAAAAGCATTTTTAGGAATTTTGTGTATCAATAAAAGAAGCCTATACACTACTCTTACAGCTATTTGAAGTTTCTACTTGTTTGCCTCCCGATGGAGACAAAGTTTTTTCCTCCCAAGGAAGGAAAAGTACTACTTTCCTACCTGAAATAAGGAACTAAAATAGTATTTTCCATGTAGGGAGTAGAAAAAAATGTTTAAATGCATTACACTGAAAAAAAATTTTCAAATTATTATTTAAACTCGTACTGCTCTCGACTTATTCTCAGCTCTCAAATCAACTCGATGTCGAAATAATGCGACGTTGCCAAATTCAAATATTTTCCTAGTATTGAATATGATAAATAAACTATACTATTACAGAATCTCTTATATTTTTGCGAAAAACTCTTATGTTGTTTAGTGATAATATTCCAGACCTTACTTTGAGATATATCCACCCACCTTGAAATGGTTGACTTCAAAGTGTTCCTCAACTAAATATATCAAACTTGGAAAATTTCTGTCTATGAGGGTAATCCCTCCGATATTCTGCGGAAGCATTTTCGCATTTGGTAAACATTATGTGTATAAAACCACCATTTCGGTATATTCGAAATTCGTAAAATTAGCCATTACGACCGACACGCGAAACAATCCGAAATGAACTAACGATTGTTCTTTCGCATATCCCGTCTTATCTCCATATACAGATTCGGAAATTGCAGATCTTTACAGAGAAAGTAGAAATTGCCGCTTCATTCCAGGAAAGGTACGAACTTTAAGAGGGGCGGCGACGTGCATTGGTCTACCATTCCCCACTACTACGGTAATCGGTTCCGTATCGCCAACGCCAATTCGCCATTGCAAATCTAACTGTCCGGTCAACTGATGCCAGTGTTGTCAGATCTCATGCATTCCGAGGAAATATCATGCTCTCATATTTTGATTACAAAATCTCATGCTTTTTAATAGACACAAAAAGAAATAATAAAATTATTAAAATTACTCTTTGAAATCTACCAAAACAAAGACCTAACGAGAAATAAAGGCAAAATTGAGGGCAAAATTGAATAGATAGAGGTAGGTATCTACAATATTTGGGTACTTGAAATGTCCTTTATTGTAGACTGCTCTCTTAATAATTAGCAATGAATACATAAACGGGTATGACAGTCTACGGATATACTGTGTGTGTGCTGTATTCACGCTGTATTGCAGTGATTCTTACCTCTACTCCGTAAGGGTACCTACATTTTCTGGAAACAACAAATTTTACGACCCGTGAGTCACCCTGCGTCACGTTAACTGCGCCTCAACGTTCGCCCGGCCTAACAATAAAATAAATTAGAAAGGTTACGTGGTTAATAACTTTCACGTAAGTACCTGTAACTACCTACTTACAATGTAATATTATGATAAAATAGTAGAACATAATGCTTTTTAATGAAATAATAATGGCATTACAAAAGTAATTACAAAATACAATTCATCATCAAGATCCTCACTTTCCAAATCTGTATGTGGTATGGTCTTCAAAGGTTCAGGAAATAAATGCGGGAGATATAATTGACGGTGGTAGATTCGAATAATCACATTGAAGTGTTAAACAATATTATTATGTATGTGGTCCTGGCATGGCAACGCTGTCACTTCAACGTTCGAACGCTCTATGGTTTCGTTATCAGAAAATGTGTTACCAGGAGTTATGAGTTGATTTACTTCTCTTTTAAAAGGTCGACTATTTTTTTTTTAATTTATGTCTATTAAGCCTTCCGAATACGTAATTTAAATTAATGACATTTAAGGCTGAATCACCCTGTATATGATATTTCTTTTGTCTAAATTAATACAGATAATTATGAAAATCATAATAATGCTTTTTGAAATTTGATCTCAGAAGACATAATTGATCATGAAGTTCTTTAGTCATTGAATGCGCATTTTGAATACCTACCTCATAATTGAAAAAATGGCTAAAATCGGATAAATAAGATTGTGCAAGGTTAGTTAATCCTTAAGAGCTTAAGATAGACAGTGCATGGTAAGAACTATCTAGCTAACAATAACATTAATTAATATGAACGTTTGCAAAAATTTACAAACAATCTTTTTCTGCCTGATCATATACATTTTAGTCCTAACCCCGGAATGACAAAATGATGATTATGACAAAAATCTTATTTTACTCTTTATATGAATAAAAAAGTAAAATTTTCCAACATTTGACGAAAGCTACTGACATTAATTGCAAGAATATTTGACCCATGACAGACCCAGCTTTAATCAAAACGTTCTGTGATTATTATCAATCTCAATAACTTTATTGACAACTATGTTGTACGACATTCGATTAGTTGGAAAGTACGTCGCAAACTTACCCAGTTTTTGAGATGTTATTAAGAGACTTTTGATTATGTCTTAAATTACAGTTGTCAGAGCGAGCAGCTATAATTGAAACGCAACTTCTGTTACGAATCTGTCTAGATACTCTATGTGTGAAAATAATTGCCTCACTGATGTTTTACTTATAAATCCTTGTCCTCATGGACGCGAAATTCGCGAATATTCACACGAATTTCGCAGTTTTTGATTTGAATTATGATGATGGTGTATATCCATTGAGAGGCACACCTTACAAGTATTTCTTTAGAAATATAATAGTTTCGATTAAATCTGTTTATTTGTACAATTATAGACATGAAAACGTTTTTAGCTGCTGAATTTTTGTTTTTTATTTGTTTTTAATATGTACATTTCGTAATTTGTTTTATTACACATAGCATATGTTTGTAATATGCCCTATATACATGATTTTAATTCTTTTGTAGTCTTTATTAGCTTTTTACAAAAAATTTTAATATGTATTGTACATGCATAGAAGTATTTTGGTTTGAATGTTTCTTTAAATTATTGTATATCATTTTTCACTGTCATTTGCATCGTATTTTTTCTGAAACTTATCTTGTAATTTCAGTTGTTTATAATATATGACAATTTGTTAACAGTTTAAATTTATTTTTATAATAATAATAACAAATTTTAACAACAATAAAATAGTTTATCAAAATTAAATAAAAATGTAAACAAAATATGATCGTTATAATTTTTTAAAATTAAACAAATTACAACAAAATAAATTAATGAGTATTAATTAAAAAACAATAGAAATTAATAATTAGAAATTCAATTTTATAAATCAAAATAATTAAACAAATTTAATAATAATTAATAAATATATGTATAATAATATATACAAGCTCTCACCATTGTAAGCTGGCAAGTTTCAGCAGGCGAAGTTTGGCAGGCTATTTGATGGGCATAAGATGTGGCTCACATTTTGGCCTTTCTTTCTGTACCATCTTTAATCTATAAAGATCAAATGCGCCAACAGCTGGTTTGTGGAAATAACGATAATTTGGGGGCCTAGCTTTCTCAATAAAAACTGACGTTTGAGTAAACCTAAAATCATCTATATCATAAGAAATATTCAATATAGCTAGACATTTAGCAAAAAGATGAATTGGAATGCCAAATACTTAGCTCTCGCCGCTGATAACGTGCAACAAGTAAGGCACTTGCGGCTAATCGGGTAAAAATCAAAAATACTTCATAAAATCTTCATTTGGGTTCATAAAGTTCATAAAATTTTTATAGTTGTTATTAAATAAAGGAATATGTGTCAGGTACAAATATTTTCCGACAATATAATTCGTCGGTTACCTACCCAAATTTTATATAGAGTAGTGTGTACAAGGCCTAAGGGCCTTAATATAAAAACTGACAAAAACGTCTAGAGATATTGATGTTACCTTAGTTACGAACCATATTGCAACGACCAAAAAAATTTTTTGCGGAAATTTCGCTCATACAAACTTTTTGAATTTTTGCATGACTTCATTGATGACCCCGTATATAATAAACCTATGGTCCTACGATAAATACACGTCATGCAGCTTAATCCGAAAAAAACTAGCTCTTAAAATTTGCAAGCCTCGTTCAAAAATTTGAATTCCTCTTAAAAATATTGAACTTTAAATTTTGCCTAAAAATCTCTATGTGTAAGTTCGAGTGGCCAGCAGTTTATATGGTTTAGCACCCTACTAAAACTAACAGTAATCTTACTACCATTACAATATTTCATTTGCAGTAACAAATTTTAAAACAATAATGGCTCCCAAAAAAAAGATACCACAAGTTTATCATACATCAATCTTTTGAACATCACTGATGATTAGATCAAAATTCCGAAAAATACCTACTCAATTACATTTCAATGTTATTTCAACTAACATTTAAATATAATAGACTACTGCACAAGAAAACTAAACCTAAATTAATAGACATTACTTTCCAACATAAAAATAGTCTTCAATGTTACAAAATTTTATAACACCAAAATTTTAGTCAAAAATTTGTTCCCAAGTAAAATTAAAAATATGTCGATTTATATAGATCGAAATTACAAATTGTTTACCTTTTCTGTATTTTCAAATGCTATAGCATTCCAATATCGGGTAAGACGAAGTTACAATTTACTTAATTTCGGCTTGACATGTGTCTTCAATATCCAGGGATTATTTAAATTATTACAATAAGTAAATATTTACATATCTATTTATTACGAAATGTAAAACTTATTTTGTCTTTAACTAGTAGTTAAAACTAAGGTAATTAGGTACTAGTTATTTTGACCTATGGTAAGCTTTTCCTATATGAAATAGGTCATGAAAATTGTTGACCAATTCAGAGTTGAACACAATTTTAACTTTAAATGTTTGTTGGGGCAGCAATGGAAGCAACAAAGGTTTGTTTCCTTGAATCCCAACGTGACCCCAGAAACTGCTTTTGTTTCATCTACTCTGACTCAGTTGCCTGCGTTCGAACAAACATCAGCAGATGAAAATGCATCTAAGCTCAGTTCAAATAGGCTAAATACATCCAACACAAGTTCTTCTCTATTTCTAACATCAAAACTGAAGAAACTATGTTCAGATGTTAGATGACTTCGAGTGTCTCAATAGATGCGACTAAACGTTTTTGTTCAACGATCAGATAATGATTATACTTCTACTTTTATTTTTAAATATATGTATTGTTGTTTTCTTAAACTATGTAGTTATTTTTCATTTTGTTTTAAATAGATAGAAATAGCATATTATTTATGTTTTATTTTATTTTTAAGATAGAAAAACTGACTGATTAAAATATACATTATTATATGCAACATTTTTCATATAATTTCAATTCTTGAAATAGTTTTTGTACAAATACAAGTAATTTTAGACATATCAGAACTGAATAATATAGAGTTTAGCAAATAACAAGAATGTTATCTCATGCCACCTGCGAATATTCACACCACAAATTTGGTCATTTTACGGCGAGAATTACGGCGACCTTAAGAGACCTTATTACCCGCAGTTACCTTACATCTTTTATATTGTAAATATGATAAAGTTACATAAAGTCGCTATGCTTTATGCAAGAGCTAATTGTACTTTGTACTTAAAAATAACGCCTCCTTAACTTCCTAAATCATTCCCACTACTTTCGATTCCGTGCATGTATTTCTTTGTTTTCATTAGTTTTCATTGACTATAGAGTAAAACTTTCTGCTTAGCATTTCTCGCTCGATAAAAATATATTTTTAACACAAAATTTCCATGTTATGAAACTTATCACGATAAACAAAATACTTATTTTTTTGTTTTGGTGTCCCGTTTTTTAATTACTTTCTACGGAATATATGTCAACTATGAATAATAGGTTTGGCATTTAATGAATCAATTTCTATACGTAGCATTCTGTATATATTTTTATTAGTTCAAGGAAATAATAGATTTCCGAGAACAATTAATACAAATAAAAAGCCTGACAAGTCCTCTGCTGCTTTTTATTTTACTATAATATATGAGCATTCTTAGTTTAACAAATAGGTTATAATAAATTACATTTAGGGTTATTAATATTAATCACGCGGTCAATGCAAACTGGTTAGTAAATTATTCATTACTTTGTAAAATAACAGCTAGATGTAAACGACTTTTTAGTATTTGTTATATGAAATTTGCGAAACTGTTTTTTTTTTGCTGGGACGTTGGACTGAATTTTATTGCCACATTAAGATCTGTAATACATGTAATTTTATAAAATGTGTATACCTGCTATATTGTATACTATTTGTGCCAAAATAATGGAACCAAATACATACTTTTTTATTTCGTTCTTACATACCATTAAGGGCGCCGTATTCCTGAAAAAGTGTTTTCTACAAATATAAATAATTTTAGACATTTAAGAACTGAATAATATAGAGTTTAGCAAATAACAAGGATGTTATTTCATGACACCTGCAAATATTCAAAGGTACCGAAGTAAAATCAATATTTAACATCAGAAAGCGATCTATCCAATGAATTTTTAGGTACTGAAATCTTTCAAAATACGTGTTTTTTTTTTAATTCAACTATAGATGTAAACATTGTTATAACATAAACTTACATAGTTCTGCATATAAGACTGTTCACTTTTGTTTATAAGTATGTGAAAATAATAAATTGTATAAAATGTGGGGTTACAATAGCGAAATTATGTGTGTCATATAAATGCATTTTAAAAGTTATTACATTATTTGAGGAAAGTTTAAATAGTAAAAGTGGACAAACAAAACATCAATAATTCTATTTTTGATATTACTTTTGTTCTACGAGATTTCAGTGCCTAAAAAACACCACAAATTTGATCATTTTACGGCGAGAGATACGGGCACCTTAAACGACTATTTCTCGGAGTCATTTGCGGCCGCAAAATGCCTAACATTACAGTATCTGATACCATAATGTGTGTTGCCTAGCAATAATATTTAAATTTTGCTTAATTTTATTTTTCTACGTTTGTGCAAAAAAACAAAACTTTATTGAACTATATTTAGTGGAAAAAGAGGTTCTTTATTGCACTAGTGCAATAAAATGTTTATTGCATTCATCTGTCATTCTACTACAGCGTTTTGTCATCATGACAAACATAAACGTTCAAATCGACGTCATATTCTCCTACACTTAGTGTCATCTTAATAAACATTTTTTGGTTTTTGTATGAACGTAGAAAAAATATTGTATGCAACTCGTACAATAAGTGTTTATTGCTCTCGGCGTGTTGTCCTACTCGGCCTAACGGCCTCGTTGGACAATTTCACGTCACGTGCAATAAACACTTACTTTTTGTAGTTGTTGCATAAATAACTATTAAGTTGGAATTATATCAATACTGTTAAGCATTTATAGGAATATATGTACCTCTACTTGCAATACGATTTTTTCTGGATTGCCACGTTGGTCCCTCAGAAATTCCCATTACACGAAAGAATGCAAAAATGTTATTATTTTATTTGACAGTGACAAGCAAACGAAAATGGCCGAAAATCAGTTAATGCGATTACTAGATTGGCAACTAACATTTTTTAAATTTTAATAATTATGACAATTTTTTTTTGAAAAGAGTACATATTAAAATATGTAATAAAGTTGTCTCAGGTATTACTGGCATCTTTGGAAGGGGTGATTGTACAGTCAAAATAAATGAGATTTAGGCAAATATACCTATATCTAAAAGTTCACTGTTTCCAAGATATAGAGTGTCAAATGGTTCGAATTTTTTATTACACATATATTTTATTTATTTGGAAACCTTTCCTCATAAAACAGCAATATTTCTAGGTTGTATGAGATATATTTAATCTAATTATTCAGTATATCTAAATATTCCCATTATTACCAGTGGCGTAGGAACCCTGTGGCACTCTTATTTGAAATAAAAATGGTACGCCACTCTCAACTATAAAAAACTAAGATACTTTAAATTTTGATTATTTTGAACAAATAATTGTTTTTTAAAATTATCTTTAAAATGCGTCATATTTCGGTAATTGTTCTTTAAAAATATCTGCATTTCGTAGTTTGTGCGTGGGGAGATTTATTATGCTTCAGTAATACAGAGTGTCCCAAAACTAATGCATCATAGGGCAAGAGTAAATTCCTGTCGACAAAATAATGCAATTTAGCTAAACTTACTTTAGTCAGAAGTTGATGGTTAAAAAGATGGTGTCAAAATAAAAATTTTAGTATCGATATTAGTAAATAATTTTTAAAAAAGTCCAAATATTGGGATAGATTTTGGAAATCGGGGATTTTTGGGGGTCAGAAATTCAAATTATTTTCTAATTTTGACGCTAGTAGATGGCTCCACATATGGCACAACATGCTTCTTTGAAATTACATAACTTTTTTGCGGCTTAGTACAATACATCTGACTATTAAAACAATCTATTTTACACCTTCTTTATGTGAAAAAGGTATACCTTATAAAAATCGTTAGGAGTAACCGTTTTCGAATTAATCCATTTGAAATACAGCGCGAGGAATGCACTGAGGAAAAATTGTTTTGGTTTCAAGTAAAGCGCCTTTTTCACTCAAGTTACACCAAAGTTTTACTAGAAAAAGTTATTTAAAATGATAAATTATGACCCTGTGCAAAATTTTAAGACTGGATATTCAAGTTTTCTTCAGGTTTTTCTGATACAAATATGCACAAACTACGCAATGCAGAGATTTTAAATGAACAATTACTTGAAGACAATGCATTTTAAAGAAAATTGCAAAGAATAATTATTTATTCGAAATAGTCGAAACTTAAAGCATCTTACATTATTTTGTTATTAAGACAGTGGTGTACCATTTTTATTGTAAATAGAAGAATAGTGGCACAGAGTTTCTACGCCACTGGTAACATTGGGAATATTTAAATGTACTGAATAATTAAACCTAAGATATTCCATTACAACCTAGAATGCTGTCGTTTAGACCACTATTTACATACACTATACACTACCGGTTACTAGCACTGTTACGCGGTAACACTTGTTGTCGGCTTATTCATACAACGGTTGGAAACAGTTTCCAAGCGTCAAACCCACGCTCATTGCGTATTATAATGCCCATATAAGGTAGAAAATGCTTTGTTTTAGATGCAGTGCGCATGTTTCTGACGGTTGGAAACTGATTCTGGTGTACTATGAAGAGAGCTATTATAAGGTGCATTATTCATTACAACCACGACAGCATCAGGTTCCATATGCGGCTAAACAGTGCCATACTTTTATCATCGTATGGTCTTCATTTATCCATATTCCGTCAGTGTTTATATAATATACAGTATGTTTCAGGAGGATATGTACATACTTCACTATGTTATTATACGTTCAATTTTAAGAAAAAATATCATATGAAGTTAGGTCTGGAAACGCTTGGTTTAGGATATAGGTACAGGATGTCAAATTCCACAGACAAACTCTATTCAATTATTATCTAAAATAAAAATTAATATAGCTAAATTTACTATTCTGGTTTAATGAAAACATTCTATAAATATCTAAGTTCACTTTTGAAACATTAAAAAATGTTACAAAAGCTAATAATAAAGAATATATGGATAGATATTATGTTTGTAATTCAACGCTGGTCGGGGCTGTAGTCCACAGAGTAGTTAATTTCACACAATATTGTTAATACCTAAAAATATATATAAAAATTATTATTATTTTTAGATTTTTAAATGAAAACATTAAAAAAATCACTGCAGAAAGTGACAATTTTAATACATCTGTATGTAGGGACCCATTTGAAAGTGTGGTACTTCTTTAAAAGTTTTATTTGAATTTAAAACTCCTTTAAAAGTATCTGAAATATGACATCAAAAAATTAATGTATTGTTGAAAAATTTTTTCCAATGAATCTACTCTGATCCCAAATGTCACAGTGAGAATTTAAATTTCGATGCCTACTTCAAATTTCTCTTTTATTGCTCTAGAGATTAATGTAAAAATGTCAATTTAGTAGATATACATAAATAATTTTAAGGAATAATTGATTTTATTGGCTCTATTACCAAATAAATTAATCATTGTCTTGTTTCAGATATAAACAAGTGGCATCTTTCAAATGTGTTACCGAACATGAGTGTAGAACTATGTTAAACGGGACCTGGTGGATTTACGGAGATGAATGTGTGAACGAATGTCCGTTAAATTACGAACAAACTGTCAAAGATGGCCGTTTTACATGCAAGTATTGTGGAGGTAACTGTTCTAAGTGGTGTGAAGTCAGCAGTGCAATAGATAGTCTAGCCAAAGTACAAGCTCTTAAAGGATGCACTCATATAAATGGATCTCTCATGATACGAATGTCTGGTTTCGTCAGTCACAGAAGTGAGGAGGTACGAAAATGTTTTGTAGTGATCTAAAATTCTCATCTAATAAAGTTATATATGTTCTATTAAACCACTTATCTAGGAATACTAAAGAAGTACCTCTATACATTAGTTAGTAATTCATAATTAACAAACGTAAAAATAATCTATCTAAATAGTACTAATGAACAAACATAGATTTGAGTGATTTGACAGTGAACTGGAGTCTAAGCTTTATTAATTAATCATTTATAATAAGAATAAAATAATATGTCGAAATAAAAAGTAGTCAACTTTCTCAACATTGAAGTTCTGTATCATGACACACCTAATTGATAACTTAAAATGTCCTATGTCAAGCGCCTATTTTTATTTTACTGCCACGAGTCTTCATGCGACCGCTCTCTAGTCGCATTTGAGATCTGACTCGATCGTGTACGGCTGCTAGTCTTCGTTCTAGCTCATGGGTATAAGTGTCTGGCTCTGTGGGCTGTTCCGCAGGATGACCAAATACCAAATCTGCTGGAAGGCGAAGCTCTCTTCCAAAGATGATCCTTGCGGGAGACTTCCCAGTAGTTTCATGGACAGCGTTAGCGATAGTTAACAGGAAGAGTGGAATGAGCTTGTCCCAGTCTGTCTGGTTCTCGTTCACAAACATCCTCAGATTGGTTGCTAGTGTTGCGTTGAAGCGTTTCACCATACCATCTGATTGGGGATGCAGTGGGGTTGTCCTGGTTTTCCGGATTCCCATTAGCTCGCAGACCTTTTGAAACACATCTGATTCGAAATTTCTGCCCTGATCCGAATGTAGTTCCATGGGTGCACCAAATCTGCAGAACAGGTTGTTGACTAGGGCTTCTGCTACGGTTGTAGTCTCTTGATTGGGAAGGGGATATATTTCCGGCCATTTGCTGAAGTAGTCCATGGCGACTAACAGATATCGGTTCCCACTGGAACGGATCTTCGGTCCCTTGCTGGCTGCACATATGTCACATTTTCGGCACCAATCTTCTACATCCGTCCTACAGTTCAACCAGTAGAAACAATCCCTAATCTTCTGTAGAGTCCTATTGATACCGAAATGTGCACCCCCAGTACCTCCATGTACTTCCTGCAGGACTTCCTTGACCCGGGACCTCGGGAGTAATACTTGTTTCTTGACCTCCGTTCCGTTATTGTTCTCCACCAGGGAATTCCATTGAGCCCAATAGCTCTTTAATGCTGGGCTTTTACTACTGACTTCAGCCCAAGAGGGTCTCTTGTTGGCTTCTTTCCAGTCTAGTAAAGGCTTGATGTCACAGTCACCTTGCTAATCCTCCCGAATCGCCGCTTAACGCCATCGGTCTTGGCTCCTACAGTGATTGCAGTTGGTCGGACAAGGTCTAGAAAGGGCATCTGCGTTTCCATGTTTTCTGCCGGCCTGGGAGTCGCGCCATTGCCGATCTGCCACTGGGGCCCTACACTGTCCCTTTAGATGACCCGTCCGCCCACAGTTCCAACATTGAAGTGGGCGATCTCTTAGGCTATCAGGTTGTCCTCTCTTTGATATGGTAGTAGGCTGAGTTTATCAATGGCCCCCTTCAGTGTTTTGATTATCTTTCTATTTCCCATACTATTGCTGTTATCACTAATGGTCCGCACTTTAATATGTTCCCCGGAGGCTGCCGCTTGGAAGTCGCGTCTTTGTTGATCTGTAACTGGGGCTCTACACTGTCTCTTCAGATGTCCCATCTGCCCCCAGTTCCAACATTGAAGAGGAGAGGCTTTCAGGTTGTTCTCTCTTCGGCTTGGTAGTTGGGCTGAGTTTATCAATGATCTCCTTCAATGTCTGGATTATGTCTCCATTTCCCATATTATCGCTGTTATGACTGATGGCCCAAACTTTAACATACCTACCGGATCCCATCTTTGCTGCCTCGAATTCCAGTGCATGCGAAAGAGCGTCGTTCAACGTTTTAGGTCTGGCGAGTCGTAGTGCCTGCCGGGTTTCGCAATCTCTTAGGCCGTCGGTAAAAACTTGGATGGACAGCTGATCTATGAATTCAAACGGGGCTGTTGAATAAGCCAATCGAACGAGTCGGGCAACATCGGTCTCAAAATGCTGTAAATTTTCTCCACTCTGTTATCCACATATCTCATTTCCATATGCTGTTTTAGAATGTCGTAGTTATTTTGCTGCCCAGCAAGAACTCTCTGTAGGACGTCAAGAGCTTCCCCTCGGAGAGCAACTATCAGAGCAGTGGCTTTCTCACAATCAGACCATTCGTTTGCCACAGCTGCTGCTTCAAACTGATACAGATAGACATTCCAGGAGACCTTGCCGTCGAATTCAGAGAGTTTCGTTTTCTGAGTTCGGATAACAGGTCCTTCTGATTTGATTACGCCTTCTATTGTTATCTTGTCTAATTTATGTCGAAGCTTTTCTTTAACCTGGTTTATTTCTTTGTCCATTTCCTTTCTTTATGCTAACAGTTATTCGTCGATTTCTTTTCTTTGTTCTAACAGTTTCTCCTCTACTGTATTTTCTAATTTTTCTAACTTCACCTGCATTTCGTTTGTATGAGCTCTCATTATCTGTTGTATTATCTGCATCTGTTCTTTCATTTTATACCCTTGTTCTTCTAATTTCCTGCATCGTTTGGACTGATCTTCGATTTTATGCTCTTATTCCTCGAATTTTTCTTGCATTGTCTTCGTTTGGTCTATCATTTCCTGTTGCATTGTCTGGATCTGATCTTTTATTTTATGCTCTTGTTTTTCAAATTTTTGCATTGTCTTCGCTAGGTCTTTCATTTTATGCCCTTGTTCTTCCAACTTTTCTTGCATCATACGTCCCTGTTCTTGCATCGTTTGCATCATTTGTAATAATTTTGCCAGTTGTGCATCCATATTGACTTGACTTCTAGTTACAGGCATTCACTCTATTTGGAAAGTTCTAGAATGTCCACGAATGTATTTCTAGATATCACCGTTGCCTTCCTCACATGAAACGAGTGCAGTGCTGTGCCACATTTGGGTCTTTGTCTCACTTCAGTATAAAGTTCTAGAATGTTCGGAATTGTCCTTCGCAAATAACACCGTTCACTTCTTTAAGTCACGACGAATGCTGTGATATGTCACACTTGGGTCTTTGTCTCACTTCCGTATAAAGTTCTAGAATGTTCGAGAATGTTCTTCGCGAATACCACCGTTCACTTCCTTACGTCACGACGAGTGCGGTGATATGTCACACTTGGGTCTTTATTCCACCCACGCACAGGGTTCCAGAAAGTTCTTCAAACTTCCACTTAAATCCCACTTATGCGCAGGGTTCCCGAAAGTTCTTCAAACTTCCAGTTAAATCCACTTCCGACACCAAATTGCTACGGATTTCCCAATCCGACTTTTTCTTTTCACCAGAAAAACAAACCTTAATTAATCACTTATCTTTATTGACTACTCTGTACACTACTGAATACTTATAATTACAGCTCAACTAAACACTATTTCACTTTTAATCGCTATCTAAATCGCTCTAAACACTCCAATTCAAGACTGTAATACAAGACTGACTGACTCGGCCGTTTATTCTTCTTTTATAGACCAAACAAATATTCCAGATATTTTCTAGTATCTCTAGATCCATTTTCTCGAACGACTCGAACGCTTCTCATCGATTCCCCATTTTTCCAGTCATGCCTTGATACACGGCATTTTATTTGCTTACCAGAATTGCGTAGGGGCGATCAGGGCAATCTAGCATTTCGCAATACCACAGTCGTCGAATTGGGTGCGAGTGGGGCAAATTCCGTGACATTACTTTACATTTTATGGGCCCTTATCCCCTCTTTATTTCTCATTATAGTCCATCTAAAAATGATAAAAGGTTGAATGATCTATACTCTATTTTTAAATTAAGAGGAGTAAATGGGCGTATTTAGACCAGGCAATACGCCCAATGATTAAGGCATATATACACAGGAAAAAGTAACTAGAAAATGTAACTAGTTTATTTTGGCGGTAAATTTGAAAAAAAAAAACAAAAACAGCAATACAATTTGTTACGATGCTTTTGCATTAACAAGTAGGAATAAACACAAAATAAATTTATGGTTGCAACGTTAATCGTAGACTAATACTGACATTTTAAAGTTTTAGTATAGTGTTGACATTGACAATAAACATTAAATTATGTGGGGCTATGTAAACTTGGCGACAAATTAACCAATAACAAGCTAGTGTTTAAGCGCGAGAAATTTGAATCACTCCTCTCAGTATAAAAATAAAATATAGTAAGACTGTAAACAATGTTGTCACATCTTGTTCCGAAATTTCTTAATAATTGTGAAATCTGTTAATTTTATCGTTTAATTGTGTTTACGTAAGTAATGCAATGATTCAAAATAAAAGTTTCATGTTTAGTTTGGTTTTTATAGAGTTTTGTTTGGAATTTCGTTTTGCAAATATCGTTATCCCGAAACGCGATAGATTTCAATGGTGCCTACAGGTTGGTAGGACATTTCATTGTTTCGTATCAAGTCGATCACGGAGTAGCTAATGACTATTAGATGTAGCTTTACTACATTTTGCGTATTTAGGTTTCCTTCTGTTGGGTTTGACATACATAAACAGCCAGTGTTATTCGTCAGTTACCTGATCTATGGCATGAGTGCTAATAAGCTCGAAAGTCGTATGTCTTGTGGACCGCTGACAAATCAGTCAAATGACTGGTTGTTTGCTAAAGGTTTTTTAGATGTAATCCAGTGCTAGTCGGGGCATTAGTCTGCAAGGTAGTTGTTTTCTGGAATTCCGTTTTGCAAAATCGTTATCGCCGAAATGCGATTGAACTTAGGGGCTTTCATTACAACTATAGTTTGGAAGGATTCATTGCTGTGTGGCCCGTAAGGTCCAGCATGGAGAAGCTAATGGCCACTAGGTGTAGCTTTGCCACATTTTACGTAAATGTAATATCATTTGATGATATTTTTAGATTTGTTTTGCCTCATCCAACTCCTTTGTTTTATATGCTTACCTGAAATATAATATTAAAAAGTGAATGTGTAAGATCATAATTTTGTATGAAAATTAGGTACTTACATTTTCTAATCCTTACTTTTGCATATTTTTTTTTTGATTAACTACCCTGGATACAATAAAATGAAAATATTTTAAGGGGCTTTTTTGACACCTTACCGGTGTACCTACAGGAAAATAAAAAATATGAGTAATGAAAATATAAATATTGTCACGGATTTCCCAATCCGTCTTTTCTCTTACTTCCAGAAAAACAATCCGTTAATTAATTACTTCTTTATTAACTACTGAACACTACTAAACACTAATTATAACTCAACTAAACACTTATTTAATTAATCGCTATCTAAATCACTTTGATCTCTCCAACTAAACACTTTAATTCAGACTGTAATACAAGACTTATACAAGACTAACTAACTCGGCCGTTTATTCTTCTTTTATAGACCCAACGAATATTCCAGGTATATTCCAGTATCTCTAGATCCCTTTTCTCGTACGACTGGAACGCTTCTCGTCGATTCCCGATTTTTCCAGGCCGATCTCGATCACTGCATGTTGTTTGTTTACCAGAATGGCGTAGGGGCGATCGGGGCAATCTTAGGCAATTCGCGGTGCCACAGTCGTCGGTTTGGGAGTGAGTGGGGCAAATTCCGTGACACTGCCCCCTCCTTAGGACCGATCGTCCCGATCATATACACCTCTATACGGGGACAGACGCTCCAGATGGACGACCTTCATCTTACTCCTGGGAGTCCTCTGTATCCGGTATACGACATCATTGATTCTTTTAATGACGGTGTAGGGCCCTCCCAACGGTTTTGTAGTTTAGGCGATTTTCCTTTCTTCCGCGTGGGGTTGTACAGCCATACCAGGTCACCTTGTTGGAATCCGACTGTATTGGCCCGGACGTCGTATCGAGTCTTCATGCGATCGCTCTCTAGTCGCATTCGAGATCTGACTTGATCGTGTACGGCTGCTAGTCTTCGTTCTAGCTCATGGGTGTAAGTGTCTGGCTCTGTGGGCTGTTCCGCAGGACGACCAAATACCAAATCTGCTGGAAGGCGAAGCTCTCTTCCAAAGATGACCCTAGCGGGAGTCTTCCCAGTGGTTTCATGGACAGCTGAGCGGTAAGCTAACAGGAAGAGTGGAATGAGCTTGTCCCAGTCTGTCTGGTTTTCGTTCACAAACATCCTCAGATTGGTTTCTAGTGTGGCGTTGAAGCGTTCTACCATACCATCTGACTGGGGATGCAGTGGGGTGGTCCTGGTTTTCCGGATTCCCATTAACTCGCAGACCTTTCGGAACACACCTCATTCGAAATCTCTGCCCTGATCTGAATGTAGTTTCATGGGTACACAAAATCTGCAGAACAGGTTATTGACTAGGGCTTCTGCTACGGTTGTGGTCTCTTGATTGGGAAGGGGGTATACTTCCGGCCATTTGCTGAAGTAGTCCATGGCCACTAGTAGATATCGGTTCCCACTTTGGGTTTTCGGAAAGGGGCCAGCGATATCAATGGCAATCCTCTCAAACGGTGCTCCTACGATGTACTGGCGCATTTTGCCTCTGGAACGGGTCTTCGGTCCCTTGCTGGCTGCACATACGTCACATTTTCGGCACCAATCTTCTACATCCGTCCTACAGCTCAACCAGTAGAAACGCTCCCTAATCTTCTGTAGAGTCCTATTGATACCGAAATGTCCACCCCAGTACCTCCATGTACTTCCTGCAGTACTTCCTTGACCCGGGTCCTCGGGAGTAGTACTTGTTTCTTGACCTCCGTTCCGTCATTGTTCTCCCATGCTCTTTTAGGACACCGTCTTCCAACACCAAGGAATTCCATTGAGCCCAATAGCTCTTTAATGTTGGGCTTTTACTGCTGACTTCAGCCCATGAGGGTCGGTTGTTGGCTTCTTTCCAGTCTAGTAAGGGCTTGATGTCACAGTCAGCTTGCTGGTCTTCCCGAATCGCCGCTGAACTCCATCTGTCTTCAGGTTGGACTGCTACCACCTTACAAGGAACTGATGAGATGTCCTCTTTCTTTTCAAGACTACTACAGTGTTTGCAGTTGACAGGACAGGGTCTCCTAGAAAGGGCATCTGCATTTCCATGTTTCCTGCCGGCTCGATGTTCAACAACAAAGTGATATTCTTGCAGCCGTTCCAGCCACCTGGCCATCTGTCCTTCAGGGTTCTTAAACTGGAGCAGCCATTTAAGGGAAGCGTGATCCGTTCTGAGGAGGAATTCTTGGCCATACAAGTATTTGTGAAAGTGTTCTAGGCTCTTGACGATGGCAAGTAATTCTTTCCGAGTCACACAATAATTCTTTTCGGCTTTTGACAGGACTTTGCTGAAGTAGCCCACTACTCGCTCTTGGCCATCTTGTATTTGGGAAAGAACTCCGCCAATTCCAATGTTGCTTGCGTCCGTGTCCACTATAAATGGTTGTCCAGGTATTGGGTATGTCAAAATCGGGGTAGTGCAGAGGGCCTCTTTCAGCGTCTCAAAGGCTTGCTGGCATTTCGTCGTCCATTCGAACGGGATGTTGTCTTCTGTGAGTTTATGAAGAGGCTTGGCAATGTCCGAGAATCCTTGGACGAATCGTCGATAGTATGTGCATAGGCCAAGAAAACTTCGAACTTGATGTTTGTCTTTAGGAACCGGCCAGTTCTTTATGCACTCTGTCTTCTCGGGGTCTGTTTTCACACCGTTTGGAGTAATAATGTGGCCTAAGTATCTGACCTCCTTTTGGAACAGACTGCACTTCTTCGGGTTCAACTTCAGGTTCGCTGCTTTCAACTTCTTGAACACTTCGGACACGTTCTTCAGGTGCTCCTGGAAAGAGCGTCCCAGCACCACCACGTCGTCCAAGTAAATCAAGCAGGTCTCCCAATGCAGGCCATGAAGTACAGTTTCCATCAGTCGTTCAAAAGTGGCAGGGGCATTACATAGACCAAATGGCATTACATTGAACTGCCACAATCCATTTCCGGTAGTGAATGCTGTCTTTTCCTTGTCTTCTGGGCTGACCTCGACTTGCCAATATCCACTCTTTAAATCCAAAGTGGAAAACCATTGCGCACCAGCCAAGGTGTCCAGAGTATCGTCAATCCTCGGTAATGGGTAACTGTCTTTCTTGGTGACGTCATTTAATTTTCTGTAGTCCACACAAAATCGGGTGGAGCCGTCTTTCTTCTTGACCAGAACTACAGGAGAAGCCCAAGGACTCTGAGATGGCTCTATGGTGCCTTGATTTTGCATCTCGATTAACATCTTGTTAACTTCTTCTCGCTTGGCTAGTGGAAGTCCTCGTGGTGGCTGCTTTATAGGAGATGATGAACCAGTATCGATTCGATGCTTCACAACATTGGTTCTCCCAAAGTCGCCTGGTTTAAGTGCAAACACATCTTCATTTTCACGTAGCAGCTCTTCCAGTTGTTCCACCTCCGTCTCTTTTAATCTCTGCTTGGCCCTATCCACGATGTCCCTTAGACATTCCGGTAGGCTGGTCTTATTTGGTTTCTTCTCCATTTCGTTGTTTTCTTTGAGTGTTCTGACCATGGTAACAGGTTCACAGACTCCTACTTCAGTTCCCTTTGTAATTTTCTGTGGAAAGGTTTTCAGGTTAACTACTCGTACTATTGTCGTTTTCTCTGGTTTAATCAGTGTGCGGCCGGTGACTATAGATTTATTGAACAAATCCGGATTACTGGGTTCCACCACTCCTACACTGCAAGACATTTCCCCATCCATTACGGTGGCAACCAATGTTTCGGTCTGACCAGGTAGTACCACATCTTCTTTAACAACGAGTCTCCTTACAGCGTTATTCTCAGTGGTGGTCGTTAGCACTACTTCCTCACCCATTATCCGTAGCGTACCAGCATTCAAATCTAAGTTCACCCCCTTTGCTCGTAGTAAGTCTAGTCCGAGTATGACATTGTCCGATATATCTGCTACCAGGGCTCTGTGTTTGAACTTGACGTCTCCTAATTCTACTTCAAGCTCGCATTCCCCCTTGACTGGCAGTTGTTGTCCATTGGCTGTTGTAAGGACATAACGTTTGGCAGGGTTCTTAATACGCCAATCACCAATAATATCCGGCCGTACTATAGTTCTTGTCGCTCCAGTGTCGATTACCATAGGGAACATACGACCAAAAATAATGCCTTCTACTAGCAAGGAGTCAGAGTCCTGGAGACGTGATAACGTAACTTCTTCTCGTGGGGCATGGTAGGAGGACACAGCCGGCTTTTGCCCCGTTAAGCCGGCTGAGCCTAGTTTTCCTGTGCAGCTGCCGCCTGGGAGTTGCGCTTTTGCTGATCCGCCACCGGGGCCGTACACTGTCTCTTCAGATGTCCCGTCTGCCCACAGTTCCAACATTGGAGAGGGCGATCTCTTCGGCTGCCAGGTTGTTCTCTCTTCGGATTGGTAGTTGGGCTGAGTTTCTCAATGACCTCCTTCAATGTTTTGATTATGTCTCCATTTCCCATATTATCGCTGTTATCAGTGATGGCGCGAACTTTAACATGTCTACCGGATGCCATCTTGGCTGCCTCAAATTCCAGTGCATGCGAAAGAGCGTCATTCAACGTTTTAGGTCTAGCGAGCCGTAATGCCTGCTGTGTTTCGCAATCTCTTAGGCCGTCGATAAACACTTGGATGGAGAGCTGGTCTACAAATTCGGACGGGGCTGTTGGATATGCCAAGCGAACCAGTCGAGCAACGTCTGTCTCAAAATGTTGTAAATTCTCTCCACTCTGCTGGTGACGATTTTTCAATTGTGCCTGGTACACTTGCTGCAGGTGCTTATCCCCATATCTCATTTCCATATGCTGTTTCAGAAGGTCATAGTTACTCTGCTGCCCAGCAGGAACTCCTTGTAAAACGTCAAGAGCTTCCCCTCGTAAAGCAACTATCAGAGCTGTAGCCTTCTCATAGTCAGACCATTCGTTTGCCGCAGCTGCTGCTTCGAACTGACGCAGATAGACATTCCAGGAGACCTTGCCGTCAAATTCAGGAGGCTTCGTTTTCTGAGTTCGGATAA
This sequence comes from Monochamus saltuarius, assembly GCA_025584915.1. Lineage (NCBI taxonomy): Eukaryota > Metazoa > Arthropoda > Insecta > Coleoptera > Cerambycidae > Monochamus > Monochamus saltuarius. The sequence goes on from CM046724.1 coordinate 31,037,791, forward strand.
CAGGTCCTTCTGATTTGATCACGCCCTCCTTTGTTACCTTGTCTAATTTATGTCTAAGCTCTTCGCAGGTTTCTTTGACCAAGTTTATTTCTTCGTCTATTACCCTTTTTTGTGCTAACAATTTCTCTTCTACTTGTGTTTCAACTCTATGTGACTGCTCCTCTAGTCTTTCTTCTAGTTGTGTCACTTTATATGACTGCTCCTCTAGTTTTTCTTCTAGTGTATTCTCAAATTTCTCTAACTTTGTCTGCATTTGTTTCGTCTGATAACTCATTTCCTGTTGTATTGCCTGTATCTGATCTTTCATTTTATACCCTTGCTCTTCTAATTTCTCTTGCATTGTCCGTCCTTGTTCGTCTAATTTCTCTTGCATCGTCTTCGTCTGGTCTTCTAATTTCTCCTGCATCATCTGGGACTGATCTTCCATTTTATGCCCTTGTTCTTCAAATTTTTCCTGCATTGTTTTCGTCTGGTCTTCCATTTTATGTCCCTGCTCTTCTAATTTCTCTTGCATCATCTTTGCCTGGTCTTCCATTCTTTTGCATTGTTTGCATCATTTCTAACAGTTTTGCCATTTGTACATCCATATTGACTTGACTTCTAGTTACAGGCATTCACTCTCTTTGGAATCTTCTAGAATGTCCAGGAATGTGTTTGTAAATGTCACAGTTGACTTCCTTACAATGAAACGAGTGCAGTGATATGCCACACTTGGGTCTTTGTCTCACTTCGGTATAAAGTTCTAGAATGTTCGAGAATGTCCTTCGCAAATAGCACCGTTCACTTCCTTAAGTCACGACGAGTCCGGTGATATGTCACACTTGTGTCTTTGTTTAACTCCCGTATAAAGTTCTAGAATGTTCGAGATTGTACTTGGCGAATATCACCGTTCACTTCCTTAAGTCACGACGAGTGCGATGATGTGTCACACTTGGGTCTTTGTCTCACTCCCGTACAAAGTTCTAGAATGTTCGAGATTGTCCTTCGCGAATACCACCGTTCACTTCCTTAAGTCACGACGAGTGCGATGATATGTCACACTTGGGTCTTTGTCTCACTCCCGTACAAAGTTCTAGAATGTTCGAGATTGTCCTTCGCGAAGATCACCGTTCACTTCCTTAAGTCACGACGAGTGCGATGATGTGTCACACTTGGGTCTTTGTCTCACTCCCGTACAAAGTTCTAGAATGTTCGAGAATGTCCTTTTCGAATATCACCGTTCACTTCCTTAAGTCACGACGAGTGCGATGATGTGTCACACTTGGGTCTTTGTCTCACTCCCGTACAAAGTTCTAGAATGTTCGAGAATGTCCTTCGCAAATACCACCGTTCACTTCCTTTCGACAAGACGAGTGCGGTGATATATCACACTTGGGTCTTTATTCTACCCACGCACAGGGTTCCAGAAAGTTCTTCAAACTTCCACTTAAACCCACTCACGCACAGGGTTCCAGAAAGCTTCTCAAACTTCCAGTTAAATCCACTTCCGACACCAAATTGTCACGGATTTCCCAATCCGTCTTTTTCTTACTTCCAGAAAAACAATCCGTTAATTAATTACTTCTTTATTAACTACTGAACACTACTAAACACTAATTATAACTCAACTAAACACTTATTTAATTAATCGCTATCTAAATCACTTTGATCTCTCTAAATAAACACTTTAATTCAGACTGTAATACAAGACTTATACAAGACTAACTAACTCGGCCGTTTATTCTTCTTTTATAGACCCAACGAATATTCCAGGTATATTCCAGTATCTCTAGATCCCTTTTCTCGTACGACTGGAACGCTTCTCGTCGATTCCCGATTTTTCCAGGCCGATCTCGATCACTGCATGTTGTTTGTTTACCAGAATGGCGTAGGGGCGATCGGGGCAATCTTAGGCAATTCGCGGTGCCACAGTCGTCGGTTTGGGAGTGAGTGGGGCAAATTCCGTGACAATATAAAAATATTTGCAGTGTTTGTGTTAGTTAAAAATTTTACACAAATAACGAAAAATAAAAGCTGTAAGTCCTCAAAACGCCCTTATACCGTTCTACCGGTAAACAAAGTAGCACTAATTTTGGTAGAAGTTACTGCTTTAAGAAAAGATATTGCTTAGACGATTGCATCCCAATGCGAATTGGCTGTGAAACAGCCTTCTCTGTTCTGTTCATTATTTTATTTGTTTTATTAAGATAAATTTCTGTTTTAAAATCATGTATTTAAAAGTTTCTGTTAAACAGGTAATCATCCGAGAACTATGGGAAGGAAATTTGTTATCTGTGAAATATATCAGCGACTCCTTGGTAGTATCATGGACAAATAGTCTCCATTCATTAGATTTTTTAGCAAATCTCACGGAAATAGGTGGCAACAAGCTGGAACGCGATAGATTTGCTATTTTCTTCTATGAAAATAAGAAACTTCAAAGGCTTTGGAATTTTAACAATTTTACCTTAAAGATTAAAAGAGGTGCGTTTAGAAACATATTTGTAAGCTAGATATTGACTTTTAATTTATTTTAGGCACTTTAGGTTTCTTCAGCAACCCTCTGTTGTGTCCAAGTGAAATAAAAACACTTGCTAATCTAACCGGAATTTCAACTAACTTTTCCAAATTAGATGTCTATGCAAATGGAGATCAGTCAGCTTGTAGTTTCATAGATTTAAATTTTACCGTTGTGGTTAATGTTACCAATGCAACTCTGAAATGGGACCTTTTGCAGCTACCAGAAGATGATATTTATATAGGTTTCACTGTGTATTACACCGAGAATCGAAAAGGAAACATTTCGACATTTGACAGCAAAGTTGTTTGCAGTGAAGGAGGGTGGGAGAGTCACTTCACGTCCAATAATTCTATCTTTTTGGCCAATTTGAAGCCGTTTACAAAGTACGCTTATTATATCAAAACTTATCAATCCTCTATGGTGGGGGCACAGACACCTGTTCATAACTTTATGACCCTGTCCTGTGAACCGGATGAACCTGCTAACTTACAAGTCACTGCCGTGGATCACCAGACTTTAGATTTAATATGGTCTAAACCAAATCGTATCAATGGAGTTCTGTCACATTATCAACTCTACGTAATCGAAGAACCTGATATAGATGTAGAAGAGAGAGACTATTGTAAACATAAAAGAACGTAAGTAAAATTCTCTTGTTTTTAAAATTTCTAAATGTCTTTTTTATACACCTGCGCTTTCCGACATTGTGGTCGATAGAGAAATACTACAACAAAATTTAGGGTCTGCGGATTTGCCAACAGCAGCCGATGGACGATTACTTAAATATGTCAAAAATTTAAAGATAGTTGAAATGAAACAAAAACAGATTTAGTTGACGTCACAAACTTGTATGGCAAGTAAATTTTATACAAAAAGGGTAATGTGAAATATGTTTTAAAATGTTTTAGTTAGGTGGGAATAGTCGGATAGGTTGTGTATATTCTATGTAGAGAAAATTAAATACCAAATAATGGTGGAAATAATAAACCGTTTCATTGTAAAATTTGATTTAGAAACATTTATTGCATTGTAAGAAGAAATTTTAGTAGAATTTTTTACAATTTGTTAGGTTTCTTAATATCGTCGCCTGGCAATCAAATATTCTATGCCCAAATTATTCTGAAATCTACATTTATAAATAATAATAATTGGTGAATCATAATTAATCAATTTCTATGTCCTTTGAGAACTCAGGATCAGATATCAACTAACAGTGTCATGAAAATGTTTATGTTGACAGTTGCTAATATCCTTGAGTATATACACCAATATTTAATGATATTTAAATTACAATTTTTGGTTCTGGTGCAGGTATCTTTTCACGTTGCTGTTTATAAGCAAATGCTGCAAAGTACCATTAATTTGGGCTGTTAACATTTAATTTTTGCAGGGTGAAATTTACCCTCTTTTATAAGCATTTAGACAGTAATTTTTGACGAGAGACTATTGTTAAAAAATATATACCTACTCCATCACACAGTGGCAATTTTATGTGGTATCACCAGTAGGTCTAATCCACATCGAATGCAATAGAACAAAATCAGTTTCAATTATTCAGCCGCTTTGTCTGCTAACTACTTCTTCAACGCCTTATAAATATATTTATCTGTTGATTATTCATATCTTGAATGAAAAAAATCATTGATTCTGTTTCATTGATATCCGCATTATCGGTTCGGACTTTTCATCTAGTTCTGTTTTCATTAGAATACTTCCTTATCTTCAATAATGGCTTAATTAAACTAAGAAAGGATCTTCATCGATATCTGTATTATTTCCTCTTTCTTCTGTCTCGACAGCCACATCTTTTACTAAAAAACGATTGATTCTACGGAGAAAGTCTAGGGAGAATTTTATAAACCAAACTTTTTCTCATAACTGTTTTATGTAAAAAAAACTAGAATTCATCTTTTTCTATATCTTCAAAATAACAAACCCACAGTTCAAATTAAAGGTACTTTTCAACAAACAACAAAAAAATTCTACACAACTATCCAGCTTGATAGTAACTTTTTCGAAGCCAAATTTCAGTCTAGTTTCACTAGGCTATAAACCAACTATCAAAACAAATGCTGCACTCATCACTACTGTACCGTTCGCCATGTTTTCGCCTTCTGAACATACCAACGAATGGCTGGCTCATACGGTCTTTGGCCAAAACCCTCAAACAAAGCATTCACTTCATCTTGTTTTGTCTGCATTGCGTTCGTGCTTATTCATATATCCATTTCAAGTTGTTTAGTTGCGAGCGGTTAGAATCTGAAACATCGTCCGCTAAATCGCATTGTCTGATATATTACGTATGTATACCTAAACAAGTGCTGGATATTTTGTTGCTAATTCGTGCCACCAGTTTCAATGTGGTAGCATCCTCTGCTAAGTCGTAGCAATTGTGCTTTATCAAGACTGAGCCATTTAGCAGCCGATGGTTTTAGCTTGTGTCGTTTTCGAGAAAAATGAAGACTAAAACATCACGCATTTTACGCCTGCACGGACCAGCAGAGCGCGGATCTGCAAAACTGCACAACTTCGTACACCTCTCCGGCACGGGCCAACAACTTTTTCTGCAGATTATGTATGTGACCGACACACATGTGTTGATGTCTTTAGCATGGAATTCACACTCAGATATGCCCGGCAGATCTACCCGGCGGACACGCCCGGCAGTTACATCTGCCAGTATATGCCATGCACGGAGACACGATCTACCTGTCCGCTGCCCGGTCCGTCCAGCTCATTGCCTTGTCCGCATGTGTGTGCCTGATGCGGGGCATGCCCGCCGGGTAGATATGCCGGGCATATCTGAGTGTGAATTCCATGCTTTTAAGTAGCTAGTAGCACAGCATAGGTAAACCAGCAGTTTCACTCCGTTGTCGGCACTTTGAACTGCCTTTAGTTTTCTGCGGTGACCTCGAAATGTGAGTGCGACAGCGCATCCGATGGAATTTACAGAATCGGTGATCAGGACCGGAATAACAATTTTTTATTTGCGCGTGAAACCGTAGTTATTCCTCATGAAAGTTTACGTTATATCTATTCACATTATGTAATAATTCATTACAGTTATAAATGGGTAATTCAACATGTATTATATACTATCATTTTACTGCTACTAACATACAGTGTGAAAATTCGATTTACTTTAAAAAAAAAAGAGTTTAAAATATATTGTATTATTGCACTACAAAACATTTTTATTTATTTACTTACTATTGTTATTAGTGATAATTACATTTTTTCGGGATTTTATTTAAATTTAAAATTTGACGTTTGAAGTTTAATGGATAAATAATTTATTATGATTTTTTTTGTCTTAAATGATCTACGTAATCTTGAAGACAAGTATTTTTCAGAACAAAAAAATGATGTTAAAATTGGAGATTAAAGTGCAGTAAAATGTAAATTTGGAAAAAAATTATGTTTTATTATTTTGTTTTGAGACTTACTCTCATTATAGTGACTACAAGAAATATGATCATCTTGTGCAGGAAACGTTGGAACGGCCTCTTTGCGTAATCTATTGCGCGAATCGTTAGAAAACATATTATTTTCAAAATGTATTTGACATAGTTTGTATGAATTATTACTAATCCTGAGCAGCATTTCTAATAAATCTTCTCTATTAGAAGCCACTGCACAGAACTGCTCTAAAATAAAAAAATTGTATTTGTGAGAAATATAAATATGTATATTTTAAACTTCACTTTCATGAGAAGTATTTATATTCCAATGTTATACTTAAGAAAAAAGTTAATAGGTAAGGCAATAGCAGTAAAATATCATTTATGGTTTGTACAGTATATTATAGATTACTTATTACTTATTTATGTCTTTAGAAAATTTAAAGAAACTTAAATTACTATTTATAGATGATATGTTTAAACATCTAACTGCTGCGCAGCGACTCGTTCCTCGATCAGACTCAAAATATTGCTTTAATACGGCTCTGTATAACCGATGTTCGCTCTCCCAGAGTTGGATGTAAACTGAGGTCTCTGCACTCTCTGCAGCTTGAAATGGATGCGCGAGCTGCTATGCGCGACTTATTATTTCGGCCCGAGTGTTTCTACTGGTCTCCTTATACTGTGCTAGTAGTTGAGCATAGCTCGGAAGAAGAAATTTTTATTTTAACTATGTTGTATGAAGCGAAGGAGAAGAAAAAGCCAAGATAATGACAACGTTTTGGGTTCACCCTATCAATAAAAAGATGAGGAGGCTGTATGGTGAATTTTATAATTTATTTTCTGAACTGGAGAGAGATCACCAAAAATGTTCAGTATTTCCGACAAAAAAAATGTTGTGCTGTTGGATAAGCGAGGGTGTCCGACAGTTCAGCAACACATTTACAACTTAACTGGTCGAATATTTCTAACATTTTAAACCAATCCCAGACTTTTGTGGGAACAGAACTTACATTGAACTAGCGCTGTCAAGCATAGAAATTTCAGGCCACCGACACGACCTGCAGTGACGGTCGTTGCAGGTGCCAGTCCATGCAGGTCCTGGCCTAGTGTGCGATGCTCCATTAAATAACATGGGGATCTTCATGAACCGGCTTTGCAGGTCCGTGTTGTGTACGTCAGTGCAGGTATATTGTGCGCGATCTTTAAGGGCGCCGTATTCTTGAAATAGTGTTTTTTACAAATACAAGTAATTTTAGACATTTAATAACTAAATAATATAGAGTTTAGTAAATAACAAGAATGTTATCTCATGCCACATGCGAATATTCAAAGCTACCGAAGTAAAATCAATCAAAAAGCGATCTATCCAACAAACTTTTACTTGATTTGTCGCTGTCTTGCGCTTGTCTAAAAACGAAAAGACGGCCTCCAAAAACATGTGGTGGATATTTTGTTGCTAATTTGTACCACCAGATTTTCTAGCTTCTGCCCATTTCAACAGAAATGGTGGATGTATATCATCAGGCCATCGAATTGGACCCCAGTTAAGAATGATAACAACGCAATGGTCGCACAATATTTATTGTTTTTCAAGTACTTTTAAATGGTGTATTACTTTTTGAAATATTGTATGCCAAAATTATAAAAGCAATAAAATGTTTAAACAATTTGGAACTATAGCGTCTTAGCCCCGATTACATACAGGGTGTCTCGCTTAAAAGTGGAAGCCTGTAACATGCCTGCCGTCCGACCGATTTCAATAAACTTTTTTTTGTTGGATACACCTTTTAAAAAAGTTTATTGACTTTCGACTTTTAAGCGACTCACCCAAGTTATCCTGAGCACCCTGTATAATGTGTCAACGAAAATTTGGTTGGTAGGGGTTTCTGGGGTCTCGATCAAGAATTTGCGGGAATTTTTCGAATAAAAAATTCCTAATATGATTTTCCAATTTTAAACCACATAAATTGTATAATAGTCGGAGTCGGCCACGGTTTCGAATTTTAGAGAACACCAGGTATGTCCAAGATAGACTCTTTGAAGATGTATCCAACAAAAAAAGTTTATTGAAATCGGTCGCACGGTAGGCATGGTACAGGCTTGTTCCACTTTTAAGCGAGACACCCTCTATAAGCACCTATTACGATGTTTTAAGAGAAACTAAATTCTGTTTTTGACTTTTCTATCTAATACCAAAATTATAGGAACAACAAATTTTGTAAATAATTACAACGATTCAAGTGTTTACGCCTAGTATTATTTCTAAAATATTGGAATTTTCAATTATAGTGGTATTAGTTAACATGACATAACATCGATTTTTCCCCTTCTTTGAAAGGGCCTAAATTTTGAGGGGAAGGTTTTTTCAAAAATGTTACATAAAAGACCCCTCTTAATTCTTACCAAAAATCACCCGTTAAAAAGGGTGCTTCCTTCATTGTCAAACTTAGTTGTGTTCAAATGAAATGAACTGAGCGTATATGCAAAAAAGATTAATTTATTTTAAAATACTGAATGACAAGGAATCGTAATTTAGATAAATAAATTATTTGAATTAAAAATTACATAAAATATGAAACTTCTTTACACAACAATTTTCACATAGAAACTGACGAGCAGCGCCCAATAAGAACCGTTACGTTAAAAAAACGTTTTTTCTAACAATAACCAATAGTTAGTTAACCAATATATAGTAACATTTTTTAGACGTACAAATGTCCCGAAAAACGACGTCGGTTATAACTCATTTTTTAACGTCTTTATAACGTAGTTAAGTCGATATAATTAAACGTTATTATTCCAGTTTAAGTAACGTTGATCCTAACGATTAAGAAACATATAGATATTCCGCAAAAACAACGTTGATTTTATACGTATTTAAAACGTATAATTTTTATATAATAAAAAGTTAGTATTAAAATTTAAAAAAACATTGATTCCAACAGTTAATTTACTCTATATATTACGTTTTTTTAGACATACTCACAAACCAACATTAACTCAGTTTTAACGTTATTAAAACGTATTACATTAATTCATTCAAACGTTTAATTACAACTATTAAAAAACGAATTAACTGTGAGTTAACTGTAGAAATATAACGTTTATTTTACGTACAACCCACGTGCGTTCTCTTGCAGTCTTCGAAAAGTGCGTTTCTGATCGTTGGAGGAATGTAAATTACAAAATATTATAATACGTATAATCGTTTGCAATAATAATGGCTATAAAATGAATTTTGCGATTTCTTTTGAACTACTGACGTATTTTTACTGTTTAAGAAAGGTATTTTAAGCTAATATGTATCAAATCTCCTACAATTCCTATCAATTAAGTCATATGTATGTTCTCTGATACCAAACATCTAGGTATGCTAATGAACATCCACAGACAAAACTCTATTCAATAATTATCTAAAAATTTAAAATATTTACTAACCTCTGGAGTGGGAACTCGAAATTCAACCACAATAATTGAGATCTCACTTATTTCTACGTTTTATAAGGATCGCTTCATCAGGTGGTCTCCTTTAACTTGAGTCAAATATCTAATTATAAAGATTATTATACTAATAAATTGAAATTATTTGAAATTAAATGTCAAAATGAAATTAAATTTCGACAACGTCAAACTGATTATCTGTCAATGAATATCGTAACGACCTACTAAAATAAATAAAAATTAATAAAAAAAATTTTACCTTTTATGTATATTTTTTTCATATATTTTCAGGTATTAACAATATTGTGTGAAACTAACTACTCAGTGGACAAAAGCCCCAACCTGCGTTGAATTACACCCACAATATCTACCCATATATTCCTTATTATTAGCTTTTGTAACATTTTTACTGTTTAAGAAAGGTATTTTAAGCTAATATGTATCAAATCTCCTACAATTCCTATCAATGAAGTCATATGTATGTTCTCTGATACCAAACATCTAGGTATGCTAATGAACATCCACAGACAAAACTCTATTCAATAATTATCTAAAAAATTTAAAATATTTACTAACCTCTGGAGTGGGAACTCGAAATTCAACCACAATAATTGAGATCTCACTTATTTCTACGTTTTATAAGGATCGCTTCATCAGGTGGTCTCCTTTAACTTGAGTCAAATATCTAATTATAAAGATTATTATACTAATAAATTGAAATTATTTGAAATTAAATGTCAAAATGAAATTAAATTTCGACAACGTCAAACTGATTATCTGTCAATGAATATCGTAACGACCTACTAAAATAAATAAAAATTAATGAAAAAATTTTACCTTTTATGTATAGTTTTTTCATATATTTTCAGGTATTAACAATATTGTGTGAAACTAACTACTCAGTGGACAAAAGCCCCAACCTGCGTTGAATTACACCCACAATATCTACCCATATATTCCTTATTATTAGCTTTTGTAACATTTTTTAACATAAAAGGGTAGTACGATATTCATTGACAGATAATCAGTTTGACGTTGTCGAATTGACATTTAATTTCAAATAATTTCAATTTATTAGTATAATAATCTTTATAATTAGATATTTGACTCAAGTTAAAGGAGACCACCTGATGAAGCGATCCTTATAAAACGTAGAAATAAGTGAGATCTCAATTATTGTGGTTGAATTTCGAGTTCCCACTCCAGAGGTTAGTAAATATTTTAAATTTTTTAGATAATTATTGAATAGAGTTTTGTCTGTGGATGTTCATTAGCATACCTAGATGTTTGGTATCAGAGAACATACATATGACTTCATTGATAGGAATTGTAGGAGATTTGATACATATTAGCTTAAAATACCTTTCTTAAACAGTAAAAAATGTTACAAAAGCTAATAATAAGGAATATATGGGTAGATATTGTGGGTGTAATTCAACGCAGGTTGGGGCTTTTGTCCACTGAGTAGTTAGTTTCACACAATATTGTTAATACCTGAAAATATATGAAAAATACTGACGTATTATTAATGAAATCTATTATCAACTTTTTCCATTAGTTATTGTTGAGATTTCTAATCAGATCTTCTAGAAGTTCAAAAACTTTTTAGGGAGTGTCATTATTATTGCAAAAACATGTACACACATTAAATAGAAAGATAAGTTGAACAACACCTCATGGAATGTTTTGTCTTCTTCCACTCCACTCAACCTTTTTTATTTTTCAAAAAAAAAAAACCTACTTATTATGCATAATAATACTTATAATAACAAATGAGCTGCTCAAAACAATTGCTATAAACATTTTAAAACACATTTTTATACATTTGTACATTTAAATAAACTCTGTACCAAGCCATATCTGAGCAGGGGCCAAAGTTTTGTTGAAATACGTTAATACCTAATATTTGAATTGGTCAAGACATTGTTAAGTAGTTTAAGTTATCTTGGAATCAGATAATTTTATTTAAAATTAAGGGAAAAGTTAACGTTTTGTTTACATTGCAGAGAAGAAGGTGACAAAATTGATGATCTTGATGAACAGAAAGAAATAGAAGATGCAGAAATTGCTAATCGAAATCGATTACTGGAAAAATGCACGTGCCTTAATCAAAATGAACCCACAAATGAAGAAGAGGTTAGTTTCCTTTCGTGGGATAACCACTTACCCGTATGCGACCTTCAATCTCAGTCTAAATTTGGATTTGATCACTGTAAGCATTTGCTGTATAAACCACTAACTGTAACTGAAAGCGAGAGTTCAACGTACTTTATAGACAAACGTTCGCAGCCACGAAGCCATAAGACTGTGAAAAAAGCAAGAACTCTGAATAATTCAGAAGTAATTAAAATCGATGCAAACTTGACAAGATATAAATTAAAAAATTTAAAACATTTCAAAATGTATGTTTTATATCTTTCTGCTTGTAATATAGAAAATATGTGTGGTTCAGTGCAGCAAAACTTTGCAAGAACTAAGAAACAAGAAGATGCCGATGATATTGTGATTGTTGATACTAAAGTAGAAAATCGTAACGTCGATATAATATGGTTAGAACCAAAATCTCCTAATGGTGTCGTGGTGGCCTATAATATTGAATATAAAATGGTTAGTGGAGAACACTTAATACGACAAGTAGAATGTGTGAGAAGAAAAAAGTGGCCAGCTTCTGATAGATCAAGCTTAAAAAACCTGCTGCCAGGGAAGTACGCTATTCGGGTCCAAGCTGTATCTTTGGCAGGTCTAGGACGTTTTAGTGCACCTAAATATTTTGAAATTATGGCTACCACTAAGAACGCCGATTGGGTAGTGCCACTTATAAGTGTACTATTGATACTAGTCTTATTAGCATGTGTATTTTACATGCAATACAGAAGGAAACAAAGATTAGATAACATTCATTTAATTCCATCCATAAATCCAGATTATGATGGTGTTGTTTATGTTGAGGACGAATGGGAAATAGAGAGGAAAGACGTAGACCTTCAAGCAGAATTGGGTCATGGCAGTTTTGGCATGGTGTATTGTGGTCTAATTAAATCTAAGAATATCACTTGTGCAGTAAAAACCGTCACAGAAAATTTGAGTCTTCATGAATGCATGGAATTTTTAAATGAAGCATCCATAATGAAGGCATTCAGTAATTCTCACCACGTGGTAAAACTTCTAGGTGTTGTTTCCAGAGGCCAGCCTCCCTTAGTTGTAATGGAGCTCATGGAAAGGGGGGACCTCAAAAAATACCTTCGAAGAACAAGAGACTCCTCTCAAAATATCACGGCTAATGAGATTTATCGGATGTCCATTGAAATTGCAGATGGAATGGCCTATCTTGCAGCGAAGAAATTTGTCCACAGGGACTTAGCTGCCAGGAATTGCATGGTGGCCAATGATCGCACAGTCAAAATTGGAGATTTTGGCATGGCTCGCGATATTTATGAGACTGATTACTATAGGAAGGAGACTAAAGGACTTCTGCCTGTAAGATGGATGGCACCAGAAAGTCTGGCAGATGGAGTATTTACTAGTGACTCTGATATTTGGAGTTACGGCATTGTACTCTGGGAGATTGCGACACTTGCTGAGCAACCATATCAAGGTAATTACAATTTTGTTAAGCGGTACAATGGTCGTGACATAAAGGTTTTCAAACCAACACATATACTGCTTTAATAGAGTAAGCTACTAATAAATTTTGGAAGGCATCAAAGATTAAGTTGTGTTAATACGTCAATAATTGTTTTTGTCTAGGCATACGTGTGGCAATCAAGGGGTTAAGTCGTCATAAACAAAACATGATATTTATCCGGTCTGCATACCTTTATGTCGCGGCGGGTGTATTTTGGTCGATAACAAGTTACAGCAAGCACAGATAAAAGTGAATAATGTTTGCCGAAAATATAATTAAAATTGTAATATAAAAGCTTTTTTTTGGATTTTACAATTTCAAATTTTTATTTTATTAATATCTTGGACGTGGCGATTTGTTTATAAAAGTTCTGTCATTTTAACATACATAGTGTAAGTACCTACATTAGGAACAATTATTTATTATTTATAAATGCATAGGTATGTATATTTGTTATACGAGTATGAACTTATGTTGGTTAATAATACTGGTTAAACTTTTAAAACTGCTGCAAGTTCGTAGTAAAGTTTGTATTAGATATTTTTGCGGAGACAAATCGAAATACATTCAGAACTTAAACTGAATAAGTTAGGACGATGCACAAGCTCATCTTTGAATTAGTTTCAGATATTTTTTGCACGATCCGTCAATTTAACGTATTTATTAGTAGAATAAAAGGAATAGTATGTTGTTTACAAATGTCAGATCAGTTAGAACAGTCACTTACAGATCGGAAGGCAGTAAGTTGTAAAAAAAATTGGTAGGCAATAATTCAAACGATTCCCCCTGATTATTTTTTCAAATATGACTACCGCTATTTATAAATCTCCAACTTGATTGTGTCTTTTTTCATTTTATCATTTTTCATAAGGATTTTGAGATTTTTTAGTAAAGCCGACCACATACTTCATGATTTTTCATTGGTTTTCGTGACAAACTGTCGTGATTGTCATTGTGACCAATTGTGACAGGGTATCGTAATACTTTCTACACCACACCCTTCGGTTTTGTCACAATCACTGATGACCGATGAAAAATCACGAGGTCTGTGGCCGGCTTAAGTGATAGTTGCCACGAGCTTGTCACTTTGACATTAAACAATATCTTTGAAAAAAGAGGCGATATTTATTGATTATAACCCAAAAGATCATTGACTGAGGTCCTTCAGACTGTTTACATATATTTTCAGTTTTACATTATTGTTATGATGTATTATAAGATTTATTTTGTTTTTATGTTTTTGGTGTAAAAAAAAAGAGAAAATGAGCAAAAGTTATTGTTTTCTGAGATTGATAAGTTACTCCCATATTGTTTTTTCTGGTAATCTCCTGCGTCTTGTGACATGTAGATTTCTTTTTTTACAGAACGGTCTGAGAATGTCCATGTTTTGTTCATTTTTAGAGAATCTCATAGAGAGGATATTAATTTATGATGTTATACAACCATTCATTGGCGGGGTTGTGCAGTAGTTTTCTTGAGTGTCGGCATTTTGTGATTGCTCTTAGAGTTGATGTCTCAGCAGTTTGTATTTTTATGCATTTTTATATGTCATTCCCCGGAAGTGTTTTCCTCTGGCTATGCATTTCTTTTTTAGTATTTTCGTATGACTGTTCAAGTTGAGTTTATTATCTAGAGTTATACCCAAGTACTTCACCTCCGTGCGTGGCTGTAGTGTGTTGTTGTTGATCATGATTGTTGGAGAATTGTTTCATACTGTATGGTTGAAAATGATAAATTGCGATTTTGTTGGATTTGGTTGTAATCATAGGTTGAACCATTCTACTGTTTGGTCCACCAGCCCCTGTAGTTCTTCTGTAGTCTTTTTTAGAGTTTTGTTGTGGCTTATTAGAGTTGTATCATCGGCATATTGTAATATGTACAGATTGGGGTCAAAATATTCTGGCTCCCTTTCATAGTTGTAAATGTTGCTGCAGAATTTTATGTTTGAAATTCATTTAAACCATATAATTTGGTTATGGCAAAAAACTTAACAAGCATCACAAGCGATAACCGGTCTCAGGCGAAATTGGTTCGGTACCCTAGGCGACCAAACTTTTATCTTCGACCAGGAAACAACCCTTATCTCTTTTAATGATAACTATTAACTCCATGAACACATCTATGAACGTTTGTTTATGTTTTATTTCGTGAAAAAAAAAAATGAATTACAGTTATATGTATATGTATTTTTTGATACATTGAAGAACACTTCCAATCCTAGTCACTTGAATTTTGATAATCTATCATCTAAAAGTATTTTATACTTGGATATTTTTGAATATTTTTATTGCCGTACAGAACATTTTACAACACTTACTATTTACTATTCTTTCTTACCTAGCGTTCTTTCCGGTCGTTTCATTCCAACCTTCTTAAATTTAAAGTAACTACATTTATTTTTTAGTCTATAAGATTAGGATACGATTCGTTCAGAATTAGATATGCCTACTCCAATCTGAGAATATATCATATGGATTTGATTTAGATTGATCAAGGTAACAGCAAAATTGGGAACATTGATTTTTTGAACATTGACGGATATCTTGTTGCTTCTTACAGACCATTATCAATACTTAACTTGGTATTTAGCGATTAATTAGATACGAACTGTATACTACTTAAAATTCCGTCATTTTATCTCAGTTCAATAGCTTTTCATAGCGAATAGAATTTTGCATGAAACATTGTCACTGTTAATAATATAATTATGTTATACTGACTGGCCAACATTTGATCGTCGGATTCCATAGTTTCAAGTTTGTTTTTGTATTTACTTTTATCTTTGGTCATAACAGAGCACTTTTGACATTTTTATATATCGTCGGTATGTCGATTAAGGAATATCAAAAACTTCACTTCATCATTACGATGTTTAAAGGAGAGAACATACTATGAGGTCGCGGTCTAGATGCATCGTGGACCGTTCTCTATGTCTTCTCGACTTATTCTACTGTACTATTTAGGTGTCAAAATATGTTATGTGGAAGATATAATCGTATTTTTATTAACCCTTTTCCTTGACGCGATTGACCAAAATTCTTCAAAAGGATTTCGGCAAGACCGCAATGCGAGCGAGTCCAGCTCTTATCATGTACATTTAAAATGATTAGAAGATTCTTCAGTAATCAATAAGGAAAATAGCACGGTCCGCGATGCGCCTAGACCGCGATCGCATTTTGCGTTTCTTTAATAATGCTTTGTAATATTAGCTTTTTTGTGGTAGCAGTCAAGAACTAATTCAATCATCAGATTCATACGCAGTTTGAAGTTGGTCGTTTGCGATGTACAAAATGCAAGTTCTGAATAATATGTTCCAAATCAATCTACATGCATTCCGAAGTTGAACCAGCATTTTTAAT
Source organism: Monochamus saltuarius (assembly GCA_025584915.1). Taxonomy (NCBI): domain Eukaryota; kingdom Metazoa; phylum Arthropoda; class Insecta; order Coleoptera; family Cerambycidae; genus Monochamus; species Monochamus saltuarius. The sequence goes on from CM046724.1 coordinate 31,054,120, forward strand.
TCGACGTATGAGTATTTCACTGTTTCAGTAGTAGCTGCATAGACTGGATCACACACTTTACATAATATGTACCTACCAACTTTTTTCCAGTTCACGGATGTTTTGAAAATTAATTAATTAATAATTGTCTCAAAACATTCGTGCACGAGAAAATATTTTCCGTTATTAATTCAATTCACTTGGGGGATTCAGTAAGAAAATTTCACACCTAAAATTTTTTAAAAGTAATCAATCTCTGATTTGACTGAAAAGGAAGGGTTGCTTGGTCATGAATATCTATAGGTATGCACAAAACATTCCCCCATGTTAAAAATTATACCACGTTAAATTTTCTCACTTTGTAAGGTGAAGTGTAAAAATGTTGCATTTTGGAAAAGAAAATCAAGAGATTATTAGAAAAGAAGTTGAAAATTTAATGCCACAAAATACAAAGAGGTGTAAAGAGAGTGTGTGGAGACAAATTTTGCAGTTTTGCTATGAAAAATCTTATGATATAAACAATCCATCTATTTCCATTGAAGCACTGAGTCAAAATTTAGAAGACAATGCGTTTAACATGAAGAAAAAAGCTCAAATGATTATGAGAAGAGTGTGGTGAAATTTATATTGAATAGTACAGAAAAACAGTTTAGATATGTTTTTTTTTAATAAATATATTAAATTTGATCCATTTACAATTGCCTTTTGCTGACAGTTCAACTATTATATACCCACCGGGAGTGCAGAGTCGTAACATGTAAATGTAATTAGGAGCAGTTGCAGTTTTTGTGGTAATATTAGTTAAATTGAAAAAAAAAATTGTTACATCGAAAAAATATGTAAAGTTCAGAAATATACTATATGTACACATTGCGAGGAACCCTGTGATCTCAAAGTGTATCAAATTTAAAATATTTGTTGTACCTCATTGATGTATGCAGCAGCTTGGAGTGTAGTTTAGAAAATCCAGAGAAAAACTTGTTTAGTACAATATAGAAGAATTTTCAATGTGTCAACCAAGTTTTCTCGGATTTCTAAAGTTAAGTTTAACAGAATTATTTCAAAATATGTTTATTTACTTAAGCATATACATTTAGTTAATAAGAGTTTTATACCTTTTTACTCAGCACTGAAAAAGATTTTCAAATACATTTAAGAGATGTAATTAATAATAAAGAAATTTAGAAAAAAAATAGAAGAAAAGATTTTTTAATTATGATTTGCGCAGAATATAAACAAAAAATCCTATTTTCATTTTTGAAGCAAAATTTCAAGTCCATCATATTTCCACTTATTATTATCATATTCATCGTTCAGGGTAGCGTAGAGGATAAATATTTCCGGACATATTTTGGGTTTCCATGGTAACCAAACGAAAAGCTAGTGTATGATTGACTTAAAAATATAGGTGTGACATTTTCATCAAAATATTTAACAAACTGCAAATAAAATGATTGTTTTAACGCGCCAAACTAGCAAAAATTATGTTGAAAATAAAAACTGAATCTGAATTCTTGCCGCAACTATATTTGTTTTGAGACTGTTGGCAATACTGTTGTTCAGTTTCTTGCTGTTTGAGGCTTTGATGCCATCTATGCGGTCCTATTCTTTTTTTAAACTGTAAATAGGCTGAATATGTAATTTACTTAGTAATTTGCTTTTATGACTGTGATTTTTTATATTTTGGATAGATTTTGAAGTGTGCTATATATATTTGTAGTTTAAATTTTCCTGAAGATGGCCGATAGAATAAGCCGAAACTAGTTGAAATATTAAAAATTGTACTATACTGAACTTAAAATACTAATTGCAACTCTTCTACAGAAACTGTTTGGTATTCTACTGGATTTTCGTCGAAAAAATTTTTTTTTGAGCTTTAAAGTATAAGGTAGTATTTGTTTCTACCACATAAAATTTACTACTAGTGTTTTTAACATTAATGCATGTTGTTTATTATTTATAATTTTTCAATAGATTAGAAAACCTGACCAATTTTGTACATGTTACAATGAAGCTGTCAAAAAAGATTTCCATAATAATAAAATGATTTCCTTGAAAATCGATGCTTTAAAATTGTTTTATTAAGATAAATGTACTGATTTTTATATATATTCTTTTTGTCTTCTAGGTCTATCCAATGAGCAGGTGTTGCAGTTTGTTGTATCAAAGGGCAAATTAGAGCGACCCTCAGAATGCCCCGATCTCTTGTATGAGATCATGGATGCTTGTTGGTGCTGGCGACCCAATGACCGTCCTACCTTCGTCGACGTTGTTGAAAGACTGGAAGACCACGTAGGTCAAGATTTCAAACTAGTGTCATTCGTTCACAGCCGTGAAGGACTAGAACACAAAATGAATCGCGGCAGAGAACGTTCATATAATCCTCCTGCACTGGGTATGGGCGCTGAGGAGCATGACCTCTACGGAGGACACTACAATGTATCAGATGAGGAAGTTAGTTTGTACGTTGGTGATTCGTCTAACCGTCCAAGATTTTTGCCAGCATCGATTAGCCAAAGACTTAGTAGGTTCTCCCCTAGTGATATATATTAGGCCAAAGTTATATTTTCTTTATAAATTATTGCTAATAAACTAGTAGTTGTTAAGTACCATAAATTAATCGAGTAAGGACAGAAAGTGTGTGTTAAGATTATCTCTGAGCACTGAGAAGATTTTTTTTACTTGAGGTTTACTGAAAACTCTGTTAATCTCAATTGGATTCAGGAAGCTCCTTGTAAATAAATGTGTAAATAAATATTTGTACCTATTTGGAGCGGGGAACCAATGAGCATTTATAAAAATTGAAAGTAAGATGTATTTGAAAAAAAAATGTATGTGGTAACTTGTAAGAAATAATGTTCATTTTAAATTAAATATCAAGAATATTGCATTGGGATTCAAAATATATCGTAAAATGGGGTGACTTTGCAATGGTTTTGGCATGTTTTTATTAATAGCTCGTATATCTGTTAGCAAATTATTCTGATTTTCCTATGAGCGAAAATATAAACTTTCTCCTATATAAAGCCTTACACAGAATGGTATTTTCATGAGTAAATACTGGTATATTTTTTCAAAGATGTAGACAGAGCCACCTCAATTTGGGGGCACTTTGGCAGAACCAGGTTTTTCTGGATAAAGTCAATATGGGAAACCTCTGGAGGTCTATTTGTCCATATATTAACTTTTAAAAATATAAGCAGTTATAGTGATTCCATTTTTATCTTCCTAGGAATAAATTCACAAAATGTTGCATCTAATATTTTATTATGAACCATATTGGATCTGCAGAAGAAAAATTAAACATTCAACATAATAACAAACTTATAATTATTATTACATGGATGGTTAAGTCTTATTAAAGCAATCTTGGTTTTGAAGTAAAATGGAATAATAAAATGCAGAGATGCACCATATTTGCTAGGTATTGCACATAGATTAATCCTGACAAAAAATATAGCGTATTATATAAACGTATTAAGTTATATCCGGGCAATTTCACCCTTCACTTGGCTACAAGGTGGCACCTATTGAAATAAAAACTCATAATTTAAAAGTGAATAATGCTGACAAAAGTTTTTTCTATAAAAAGGATCTTCACTGTATAACACATTTTAAAAATCAAATTACGCGCACCAACAATTACAACAGAAGTCGGAGAAAAGCTTAGAAACTGCTTCTCAAAAAATATTGTTCATTGCAAAAGTGCAAAGTCACCTTATTTTATGGTAGTAGTTGTTTGTTTAGTGATATTTTTGATAAAAAAAATTAAAAAATTTATATTGCATTAGGAATTAATTCCATTACAAATTATAAACTTTTATTGCCATCATACTATTCAGATATATGCAATTTATGGCATAAATATAGGAGGCATAATTAAATTGCTTGGAAAAAACAAGCTTCAAACTGAAAAAAAAGACTATTTTAATTTAATAATTTAATGCATAGCTGTTTTATTTGTATATTTTTATATGGTGTTTTTGATATTTTAAGTATAGCTATGCAACTGATGTATGAGTTTTCATAAGACACAAATGTGATTAAATATATTTATGAATATTATGTATGATATACATCCCATTTCAAAAGATGTAAGATTGATTCTACTACTGAAATATCTAGTAGTTACAAACACATATCTATACTAGTGGACTCTACAAAATGAAAAATGTTTGTAAACAAAACATTATAAAACATAGTCAAATGTTATCTTTAAATTAACTAAAATTTGGGGAGTGGTCTTATCCATAAATAATTATCCAAAAAGCAGTTGCAAGGCATTTTAAATTTGTTTATTTGCATGGGCAATTGGAGATATCGATCTAAAATGTACAGCTTATTTTCCATATCTTTTTTCATTTTCCAATTTAACAAAATAAATGGAACTTTGTTAGAGCACTTTACAAAAATATATTTTTGTATTTAAAATACAAATATCTGCAATGATTTGACAAAAAGACATAAGTGCCATCGAGTCAATTTTACAAGAGACACAAAAAACATTTTCTTACTATTCTAACACAACGAAACAAAATCATTATCATCTGAAACAAAAAATTAATCATTCAAAAGTTAACTAATAATTGCCATTTCTTTCCTTAATATTTACGACTGGTCAGTAGTTGAACTTATTGTTTAAATCTTTTTCTGTGTGTTTACAACTATTCAGTTTTAAATAAATTTGTTATATAATTAAGTTAATCCTCTTTTATGCCTTTGATAATTTATGTCTTTTACAATTTTCCTACTGGTTATTATTTTTTATTTTGTCAGTAAGAAAGTAGTTAATATCAAAATAAAAATATTTATTCTTAGAATAAACAAGTTTAACGGTATTAACAAATAATATTTTAATTTACTTTGTAATTCTCATGGGCTGTTGTAAATAACTATATATATATATATACATCCCGCTATCAATTAGACGGCCATACATTGTCAATTTACTATCATTTCGACCGCGTTTAAACGGCTTCAAAATTGTTAGTCCAACTATCGCTTTTACGCTTTCGTTTCATAAATTAAGTCATAAGACGGCCATATATGACAATAGGGCGGCCGTATATGGCCGTCAAATAACTTTTAAAGTAAAATATACACTTTACATTTTTGTGCAAAATAATATTCATATTATAAATGATATTTTCGCGTAGTTTAGAATTAGATGAATGTACCTATCGAATAGTGATGGAGAAACCGGCCTTTAATCTGCATTGTGAAAAAGTGATATAAAACTTTCCATTAATAAGGAAAAAAGTGAAATTTTTGGAGAAACCGGCCTTTAATCTGCATTGTGAAAAAGTAATATAAAACTTTCCATTAATAAGGAAAAAAGTGAAATTTTTTTCATCAATCCCTGGTTCGCTGAAACTAAGAGACCAATTCAGTAAAAACTGATAATAAAAGAACAAATAATTTAAAATGGCTTTTAATGACACAGCCACACAAAAATAAAAAATGTTCTGTGTTCGAGCTCCGACCTATGGTTCCCCATGTATTATTGGCTCCTGAAAACAATCCCGGGCTCGGTGTAGCCCAGACGTTCCATATTTGCGCCCCACGGTCAAAAATTACCAAAATTTGGCCATTACCTGGAAATAAGCGCAAAGCTTTATCTCGTGCTATTGAAGGGTCCAAACATGAATCAGTTGTTGGATAGGACTTCGCACATCCCAATTGTCAATTGAGGGCCACGAGTTGGCAGAAAATTGGTTCTAATAAATTTCAAATTGTCAGAAAAAAACATGATTTCACCGTATTCAGGATCGAATTGATTTAAGAGGATTGTCTTCATGTAGCATTGCACAGTGAATAGACAAAAAAAATAAAGAAAAATAATAAAATAGTAAAAATTAAAAAAATAGAAAAGAAAGAAAGAAGCCACAATACTTCCTACGCCAACGCGTCATTACTCATTAGCACGGTTGCAGTTCCATAAAAATTTGTGAATTACTTTCCTATGGCGTGACCCAAAGCTAACAACGTTGAGGGAAGTATTGTAGCTCCTTTCTTTTTTTATTTTAAATTTTTTTAAATTTTACTTTATTTTTTTGTCTGTCATATACAGGATGAATCAGGTTTTAAGAGTCAATATATTTTTTTGGTAGCTTTATAAGAGAAATACAGTGTGTTGGAGTTGGAAAACGGCATTCCAGAAAAATATGGCAATATTGCTACAGCTCAACATTGAAAATAAATGAAGTTTGCTTAATAAATTTTTGTCATAAAGCTATCCATTTTTGAGATACAGGACGTGTAAAATAATTCTTGAAAACCAAATTTTGACTGTATTTTTTTAAGCACAACATTTTTTTGAAGACTTTATTCTGTAACTTTACTAAATTTAAGCTTTTACCATTAAAGTAATCAGTTTGTAGGTCAGTCCAAGGCCTTCTAAGCCAACAACGAATTTTAAAAAATAAATTATATATTTTGATAATCAAATATGATTTGTTAATTTTTACAGTACTACAGTAACAAAAGCTATCCTCCCATATATCAAATTAAAGTTTCTCTTACGGTCTATTTGATTGCATAATAATTCTTCATACAGCGTGTTAAAAAATATATATATCCCAAGTAAATAAATTTTCAAAGGCGGTCATTTTGGACAGACCTACAAAATGATATCGTGACCATTAAGATTTATTATTACTATTATTTTTATCATTATTATTATTAGGGAAACTCACCTACCTTTTAGTTTGTTAATTATGTTCTTCTTCACGTTAGAATTTGTAATTTTTGTGATGCCTTTATTTTGACGTTTTCTGGAATATTCTCGGCCACATTATGTTTGATTCTAGAGACCGCCGAAAACTTCTAGAACTCTAAAAACTTGTATAAGCGGATCGGTTTTGTTGACACGTTCAATTTATCTTGAGAAGCTGAGCGTGAGTGACAGAAACGTCAAAGTAATGCGTTGACAGTTGTGAAATTTGTTTAAAGGATATTTCTTGTACAATCAAGAGTGACAATAAAGTTTGTTTGTCTACATGACGTGTTTCCACGCAAAATCTACATAGAGGTTACATTGGTGTCAGTGGTGTAACACAAAGAAAACGTTTGAAGTAGACAAGTGAATGCTATTGATGAGATTAAGAGCGACGGAAATGGAGGAAACATTGAAACAGTTAATGGGAATGATGAAAGATATGAAGGAAGACTTAAAGAAGGAAATGAAAAATAGTCAAGAAGAGGTGAAGAATAATAACCAGGAAAAATTAAGAAACGAACTGAAAACCAGTTTACAAGAAAGAAACCAATAAGAAGTTAGAAGAAGTAATTAATGTTAAACTCAATAAATTTGAGGAAACTATTGAAGAGGAAATTAAAAGTCTCAAATCTGAAATACCAGTTGTCCGCGAGGGAACCCATCATGACTGAGAACAGTTTTCTTCCATAGTCAAGGATTAAGCCACCAACATTTAATGGAAAGATGTCATGGAGTACTTACCTTAAACAATTTGAAGCAGCTGCCTTGCCAAAAGACTGGTCAGAAAAGAAAAAGCGACTTATATTTTTCTACGAGGTAAAGCAATTGGGATATTAAAAACACTAGCTGAGGATAAACAAAAGGACTGCCAAACGCTGAAGGGTGCTTTAGAAATGAGCTATGACGAGGTTCATCTACAACACGTTTACCAAGCACAATTAAAAGGTCGAAGATAACGCTTCGAAGAAAATCGATGCCCTAAGAATACATCCAGTCAGGATCAGGAAAACTAGTCAGCTTTGGAGGCCGAATCTGGCTAGGTGCTACCAAGCCCCACCAACTATTAAGATCAAGGAACCCGTCTGCAAAATAATGGAACGAGTTTGGTAGTACCAGGGCGTATATGCGGACGGGATTGTGAAATGGTCCTTGATACCGATTCTAGTCACACCATCATAAAATCCAATATCCTCGCCTACTACAGAATACAGCAACCAGACCGAAACTACATCTTGGAAATAGCAAATGGGGCAGTCCCTATTATAATGATATCCATCTAGCTAAAATAACCTTGTGGGCAACCACTTTCCAACACAACGTTCTAGTAGCAGATACAATAACTGACAATGTTATCCTTGGACTTGATGTCATGACTGAACATAATTTTGTACTGGATCTTCTTCGAAGACTATTAAAAACTAAAGATGAAAAATCATCATGCAGTTTCCCGAAATCAGAACCCTGCCTATTAGAACTGTTGTTCTAAACTGCTGTTCAGAAATGGTAATTGAAGCCATTTATTTTGTAGCAGTCGTTTGGCAGTTGAGGAAAGTGTAATTGTAGAACAATAACAAGACAGCCGTTTTTATAAGAAGGGCATATTAACAGAAAGGATAAACAATTTGGTATTTGTTAGAATGTTGAATCTGAAGAACTACGCACAACAGATCAAGAATGACGAAGGCTTTTGGAGGCGAACAGTTGAATCGGTGTTCAGCAATATAGAACCATCAACAGCATCTCGAAATATTGAAAAACTATCAGAAGTTATTCAGAGCCTTGTTAACCGATTCAAGTGTCCATTACGATCCGATGAAGTTACGAATTCGGAAGATTTATTGAGGCGCTACCAGGATGTATTCTCATTATCATAAAATGATGTCTACTACTACTTAGTTTGTTAATTATTTTCCTGTTTACATTAGAATTTATAATTTTTGTGATTCCTCTATTTTTATGTTTTCTGGAACAATCTCGGCCACATTCTATTTGATTCTCGAGATCGCCGAAAACTTCTTGAACCCTAAAAAAATTCATTCATTATCATTATCATTGTCATTATCATTATCATTTTTATTATTATTAATTAAAGAGATTAATTTAAAAAGATACCACTTACCTGTGAGTGCTTTACCACAACAACTATACAGGATGAGATGCAATGGTCCGCTTACTCCTCGCTCGAACTAAGCGGCGAAGAGGGACTCGCCATGCTGCAGCCGCCATTATTGTATTTTTTTTTAATTGTAAAATTATTCGAAATAATAAAAATAGGACTATACGCATTTTGTTTAAGAATAATACTGCAGGTAACAACCACTTCCAGAACTAGTACCCCTACCGGTATTGAATTACACCTGCAGTATCTGTGTGAATAGCCAAGAATCCTCGTCGACCATCCCACCAAATATTGACCGGTTTCGGACATGTTAGCCTTCATCAGTATGCCATAGATGAGACTACCGATAACTGAGCTGGCTATGCGGTATTTGTACCTACTTATGCATATTAACGATGCGTAGGTGAGATGAAATGGTCCGCCTACTTTCCACTAGTCATAAGCGGCGGAGAGCGAGAAATAAGCGGATCCTAAAAATTAGTTTAAAATTTCAAAAAAACTTATTTTTAAAACCGTTTATCGTAAAGAAGTGTTTAGTAAACTACTTAGATTGATTACTATTTTCAATTGATAATAATTAGAGATAAATTAAAAATTTTTGGAGACACAAACTTTACCTTTCTATTATTTGACAGCCAGGCGGTTCCTAAACTAACTTTACTTAATACTAAATTTCATTCAGAAACTTTCTTTGATTTTGCATTTTCACTTAAAACCCTTTGATTTTCAAGCAAGCTTTGATCTACTTACCCAAGATGCCATTGGTTCTAATTCCATTCCATTGGTTTTATTGGTTATAATTATTATTAATTATTAAGATTAGTAATAAATCTAAATAGTGTAATAAATTTTATTTCGTTACATCAAACGGATTTAAAAATATTTTTGAAGGCGAATAGGTATCTCCTCAGAGGTGCAACTTTGTCTAGAGGTAAGGCTTCTATACTGCCATATCATCTGGCAACAGTGCCAGCCGTCATATTGTCTGGTATACACAGAAGATGGCCGTCTCATAGGTATGAATTTATAAATAAATATATATTTGGTCGTCGTATTGGATGAATTTATAAGGTCGTCACATTGATAGCAAATTGTAAAATTTAAAAGAAGTGTGTTTCGTACATCAAATCACCATAGATATTTTGGGAATGGGTTATTTAATATACATGAAATATCTAAGATATATTCGCGGTATTTTCAGTGGCTGCCAAATTACTGATTTTTGTAAGGCCGTCGTATTGATAGCGGGATGTATATATATATATACGTATATTATATATTCATATAAAACACATATATGTATATGTGCACGTATATATATTCCTCTTTCCTGACCGTTCACCAAATATATAGAGATGTTGTTTTCTTGGGATTTCGGTCAAACGTAATAAAACAGCTTATTTTCCTTCGATCGTTTCGGTTTATTAACCATCATCAGGGCTATAAAATTTCTATAATGTACTTTGAGTTTTACTATTATTTATAAATGGTTTACTTACAGTTGTTTTGTGTTTTGTATATTGTACAATTTAAAATTTTACATGCTTTCTATTCTATGGTATTAATGAAACTGAACTATGTGTCTATTTTTAAGCTTTGACTGCTAAGGGTTTTGAAGTTTGTTTATGTTAACTATGTGATAAGAGTAATGGTATGCAAGACATTTTTCTGAGAGCGTGTTTTCTAAGTGTGGAGATATATTTTTATATAATGACAAACTAAATATTTATAAATTATGGATAGATGTAAAAATTATTATTTATCAATTCACCCCGTTATGAATTATGTTTATTCCAATATGTTAAAATAAGTTTCACTTAAATTCTCTATATCAGTTCGGCTACAAATAAAAAGGCACAAAAATTCAATAAATAGCCCTGATGATGGTTAATAAACCGAAACGTAGGAAAATAAGCTGTTTTATTACGTTTGACCGAAATCCCAAGAAAACAACATCTCTATATACATGGGCTGTCGGACTTACTGCCATTGGATCCGATATTTTCTGACAATGTTCTGTCACTTAGAAATAATAACATCAAATATTTTGTGATTTAAAATTTTGTTACTTAAGGTGAATATATGGGTCTGCTTAGTTTTACACGCTATACTGTCACCAAAGATTAATTTTGAATAAAATAGACGCTTACGCCTTTTTGTCAGAACAACAACGATATATATTATTTATATGTTTTTAAATAATATGTAATCTGGGTATTTCTAAATAGGTAGTACTGATATATATAAATATTAATACCTGTACAAGTTACTAAAAAAAAACTGAAATCTTATCAAATGAAAATGTTTTGTAATTACCTGCTCAGAAACTCGTTTCTATGATCAAAAACAAATAACTTGTCTTTCTTACCTTTCATGCTCTAGTGACTAAATAGGGAAGCTTTGACTTAAAATATCTAACACTTCCTCGAAAATGCATAAACTCTTTTATCCCATGTTTTAAGAACATCTCTGTATAATGAAGACAAATAAATATTTTGAGGATCAAATGGCACTACCTATTAAGTGACATATTTTATCAAAATGTGTTTGTGTTGAAAAAGATAAAATAGGTCTGTCTCCATCTAAGTCCGACGAAACTACTACAGTAACATCTAAGTGTGACTCAAATTTGTTGTTTTTCGGACCTTATTACAATAGGGATTTATTTTTCATTAGAGATATACACACTAATTTTTTTCATTCATTTCTTTCCTTTTTGCTCCTTTTGTAAAAATATATATTTTTGCTAATTAGGAAGTACCGTTTTTTTTACCTTCAATTAGCGAATTTTTAATCATTATAAATTGTAATTAGGTGTTTCGGCATCCATATGCTTCATACATCATATCATTCTTGTGTACATTATTACTAAAGACTATTACACAAATTCTTCATGGCATACATAGGTACAGTGTGTGCATTGAGTCTAATTGAGTTGAGTTCTAATAACAACAAGAAAATTCAAAACTGTATTTGGAACTATATCATGACAGTAAGTGCTGGAAACAAAAGTTAATTATTTGACAACTTTAAAAAGTAGTGCATCGAGGAAAACTACTTAATTCTATTCTTTTGAAAAAAGTTGTTTCTAATGGACAATACTAAGGCAAAAAGAGAGGTTTAGTTTCACGTAAAGTAGTAGTACTTTGGTGGGACAATGCAAGTGCACATGCAGCAAATATAAAAAAAAACAACATAAAAATACAAGAACTTGAAGGAATTAAATTACTTTCTAACCTTTCAGATAATACATTGTAACATTTGAATATTGCCTCTTCCAGTGAGTGGTTAAATTTTTTCAAGACCAAGAATAATAATGACATACATGGTATCGCAGTCCAATAATTTTTGCTTCAAAATCTAAAGATTAATTTCTCAGAAAACCTAGGAAATTTGGTGGCTGATAACTTAAAATAGCAGAATTTAAAAAAAAACAGTATTACCTATATATGAGAGACACCAAAATATGTATAAAATTTTAAATAATTAGAAACACTATATTGCCTGTAAAATATTTTTTGCTTTAGCTTTGAATATTACATTTCTTCAAACTGTAGGCCTGTTAGATTATTGTAATTCACCACTCATTCACGGATGGCATCATTAGGTTACATCGATTGTAATATCTTATACAGCAATTGTGGTACCATCAGCTTAGGTTGAGTATACATATAAATCTAAACTACGGTTGGATACCTACTAGATTGTTACTTTTCTGAACTTGTAATAAGACAACAATACTCTTCTAAATTTAGTTGTATTCATAAAATGTATGTTGAATGCACCGATTTGTAAATAGAAATCTTCATTTTGTACAGATCGTTCAATGTTATAATCGATGCAGAACAGTTAGATATGGACCTGCAAGTGAAAATCAGCCTTCTTTCACAGTAGTACATGAGTTTTGCAGATCATTTTAATATGCAAAATTGGATTGATTGAGTTTGAGACCTCAGTTTAATTGTAATTATTGTTAGGTTGGTCATATTGGAAGGAAAATTAAAACCCGTATTTCAGAACATTAGATAGGAATAATTTTGAAACATCTGTTTTTTTGTAGACATTTGAAGTTGCACCAACGATACTTTTAACATTGACGGAAACTTTAAGCTTTTACATAAGTTTAAACAAAAATTTGATTAATAATTTTTAAAAATTTGGAATTTTTTTAGATATTTGAATGATTGAATTCCCCACTATTGTCAATTTTCTTCAGGTGCCCTTTCTTCCACTTTATAATATTTATTGTAAGTTAATATCCAATACTGTACTGTTTAATCTGTTCATTCAGACATCTGAATAATTAGATAATCAATTATTCGGTGCTTACTTTCTGAAAACTCTCCATTCTTCACATCTGCACCTACACCCACATACACCAAATACCAAAAGACCAAACTCATTTATATAAATAATAAATTGAAGAACCACAGTTTATTAAGTACAACTGCTTTTTAACTGTTTACTGTAACAAGACCAATGAATGAATAACAATACTCTTCTAAAGATTTAGTTGTATTCTAAAATGTATTTACCAATTTGTAAATAGAAATCTGAATTGAAGTATATTTTGTACAGAACAATTAAATTTTATAATCGATGAAGAACAGTTTGGTATAGATCTGCAAGTAAAAATCAGCCTTCATTCACAGTAGTACATGAGTTTTGTATATCATTTTGATGTACAAAATTGGACTGACTGAGTTTGGGACCCCAGTTCAAAAAATGAAAAAATATCTACTAAACCACTGAATCTAAGCTCAATAGAATACCACATCCATTTTTGCAATAGATAATTAGTATTTTTGTACAATAAACAGTTTACCATTTAATTACTCTAGTCCGTAGAATAATTAAAGTGACAGATTATTAATTTTATAATGCACAGGTATGTTAAAGCAAAGAATTAAGACTGATTTCAAATTGTTACAAATATTCAACCAGTAAAGTTTTGTTGCACGAACATTTTTGACAGTTTAGAACCAGTCTCGATTCCTTGCTTGAACAGACCTAATGTTGAACCAATTAACCTTACCTACCGACAGATCCTAGGTGTTCGATGTTACTTGTTAATTGTATTAACTAAATGTGATATATAACATTAGTCATTAGAATAAACATTAAGTTTTTATTATATCAATAGTACATTAGTGTAAGGTAATGAATAGTAGTTTTTTATGTCTTGAAAATTATAATGACTTTTGTTACCATTATGTGGGACCAAATACTAAAACTTCAGCGCTGAATTACTTTACACTAACTTTTTATTCACAAGACTGCCCCTCAAGTGTTTCTAATTGATCTTGAAACCTTTATTATTTATTGAATTTGTTTAGCAGTCCGCAATCACAGAGATGTGACAACTTTAGATAATGTGTCGAGGAAATCAAATGAGGTGTCCTTTCAAAAATATGAACTAAGTGTATACGTAAAAGAAAAAAATTGTGTATTATTTCTATATTAGAATATATAGCAAGAATCAAAGTTACAATAATAATAAAAAAAAGTAGTTTAACCTATGCAAGTCGTATTTTACAGAAAAGTATAAATAATAAGTTGAAAGAAAACGAAGAATCAGTTCATTTTATAGCCTCCAATTTACCCATAGCATATCTGGAACAATTTTTGCAGACCTTATGCCGCATCCACTCTCGTGCTCGCCCGGTCTCGAACTGTCTCGCCGAGTGTGGATGCGGCATTGAATGTCTAGAAGTTTTTTGCAAATCCTAAAGCATTTTTTTAAAAATGTAAGTTTATACATCACTTCATTAAAAAAATATGGTAGTTAATAACTAGTTTTCATATTTCCAGAAGTTGAAAATATATTTTAAAACAATTTTCTGTAACAACTTCTATTTTTTTTATTTCATTTGATTCTTCAGATACCTATCAGATTCTGAGGTTGTCACACTTGACTCTGTATATAAGTTAACAGCTAATGGGTTCTTCATTTGAGTTTTCAGTGATGTGAATGTAGAATTTGCTTACATAAATATGCAAGAATCACCAACTACTTGTAGCGAAAATATGTGTCTAATGTCCATCTGTGGTGCAAAAGAAAATAAAGCTAGAACTGGAACTGTGCTTCTGTTATTTTTAAACAGGTACCTACTTATATGCTTCCTTGCAATCATTAGTCATAAATTTTGATTTTATCACTGCCACAGTTCTGACAATAAAGCGGGTTATAAGATTTTATATTACATACAATGTTTTTATAGAAGTCTGAATTATTCGTTTAGTAAATAAGTTTAATGCTATTATTGTATTTAATATAGGTACTTCAGCCCATGTATATGTTTTAATACAAAACGAATGCCTCATAATTTTATCTATTTTATATATGGGATATAATTAAAGTAATTAATTTATATTTTGTTTTTCTTTGACACCAAAAGATGTTTTTTACTCTACTTTTATAAATTAGAATAGTATCCATGGACTGAATTATTATTTTAACATGTAGGGGGAATTTAAATAGGTTTTTTTATTGTTATAGGTCCTTTAAAGAGTATGTATATATTAGATTTTAGAATTAGTTCTAATTTTGTTATTGTTTAGTAGTATTAGTATTTTTTACTTTTTTAAGTATTCTTAATCTTTATTGCCTTTATTTTCTTGTAATAAATGATTTTTAATTCCATGTATACTGTAAAAATATTGATGAAAAGTGCCTTAGCATATATCTGTGTCTTTTAATTTTAATAAAAATATAAATAAGTACACAGTGTTTCAAGTAATATTCTAATAGAGTATTTTGACAGTTCATAATCCATCATTTTATACGTGAAAATGATAACAAGCATTTCCAATAGAATTATAAATATGTTTCAATTTTGCTTGTATTAAAAAAAATAATAATTTAACTTTAGAAGTAATTGTTATGTTGTGCATATATCTATCTGTAATTTTGCATTTAACTTCTGTAAATTAAATTTTATATTATAAATAAGTATTTAATAAGAAATGGAAGTAGAGATGCAAAATAGTAACATTAACAATATCATTAACTAATTGAAGAACCCATTAGACAAAGTTAAAATAATTTTCAAAGGTTTAGATAGGTACAAGAATAATTTTGGTTAAATATACTTTATTAAATAATACAACAAAACTCTAACATATAGGGGTAAAAATGTGAATTGTTTTTTATTGCTTGCTAACAGCGAGGTAGAGAGCTGAATATAATAAGCTAGTAGCAGGGTTATTAGCCAGGTACTATAAATATAAAAATAACAATGCTCGATTGATCTGGTACTTACATTTTTCAAAATATCGGAAATGTCAATTACTATGTAAATTTTATATTAGTGGGATTTGTATTTTCCGTAAAAATATTCCAAAAGTAATAGGTTACTTTAATGGGGGGGCTATAGTATGAAAATAGATAAACTAATAGGATTTTTTTGCGAGTAACCGTTGAAGTACTGGTAACTGTTCTTTAGTAACCGTACCGTTTTAGTGTGAAAGCGGTTAGTGAGGGGAAGAGATTAAAATTAAAGTGTAATAAACAATATACAGGATGTCCAGAAACTCTCCCGACAAACGAAGACGGGAGATTCCTCAGATAATTTTAAGACAATTTAATCGAATTCACCTAGTCCGAAAATGCTTCCTAAGGGAACTAGAGCTCTTTGAAGATGGCGCCTTGTAAATAGTTTTGTTTAAATACCTCCAGAACGCTTCTACTTAGAAAAACAAAAACTCGTACGCTTGTTTAGCCTTCAGAGATGAATCGATTCCATCAATTGCGAATTTCTAGTACCGGTGATAGGCGTCCGTTTTGGGTAGGTCAACGGTTATTTTAACGCATAACTTCTTTGTATTTAACTTTTAAGCATTTGTGACACTAGATTATTAACGAAAAATTTTCAAATCCATTTTTCTAGAAAACGGTGTATCCTAATGACTTAAAGTAAGAGGACCTTTTAGTACTAGAATACCTGAAAACTTAATAATCTAGTGTCACAAATGCTTAAAAGTTAAAGACAAAAAAGTTATGCGTTAAAATAATCGTTGACCTACCCAAAACGGAAGCCTATGACCGGTACTAGAAATTCGCAATTGATGGAATCGATTCATCTCTGAAGGCTAAACAAGCGTACGAGTTTTTGTTTTTCTAAGTAGAAGCGTTCTGGAGGTATTTAACCAAAACTATTTACAAGGCGTCATCTTCAAAGAGCTCTAGTTCCCTTAGGAAGCATTTTCGGACTAGGTGAATTGGGTTAAATTGTCTTAAAATTATCTGAGGAATCTCCGGTCTTCGTTTGTCAGGAGAGTTTCTGGACACCCTGTATATTAAAAATAAATTCAACAAGCACACAAAAAACAAACACTTCCACGCTGCTGTTGCTTGTTTACAAAATTTTGCGTTATGATTATTTATTAATTTATAACAACCACAGATTCAAGAGAAACCATAACTGGTGTATTTTAGTGAGCCTACATTACCGGAACTTAATCTAGGAGTGGGGGCCTCATGTAAGAGATACCGCTAACTAATCGTTACTCTGACAACAGTTACTCGCAAAAAAATCCTATAAACTGTGCATTTGACTAATAGTTTCCAATGAACGAAAAATGTTCCTAAATTTGGTTAACCAATTTGAATAACTGCAAAGTTGGACCACTCTCTTTATCTAACCAGTAAAATAATGTAAAAATGTTTTATTAAAATTCTTAAATATTATTAGTGGTGTATTTAAGTTTAAAATAATTATATTTTTGTATATTCAACTATTTTCTGATGAATTAATGACATTTGAACCATTTTTCTCTGAATGTCAGGCCATTTTACTCTTATTTTTTCCTAATTATTTTATGGAAGACCTTTTATGGAAGAATTATGTAAACTATTGTTTATAAAAAAAATACAGAAATTTGTTGCCTCCAGTGGCGGAGCCAGAAATTTGGCATGGTGGGGGGGGGGGGTCAGTGAACAAAGTTTAGTATTTCAAACTATATTTTTTTAATAAAAAAAAATTATAATAATTTTTAATAAATTTAAACAATAAAAAGTCAATAAAAAACGATCTCATCATAAACATATAAATAATAAACAAGTACAAACAATATTTCTATAAAAATTACAAAAAATAAATTAGAACTTAGTTGAAGGTGAACCATGTAGGGTTGGTGTAGTAGGTCTAGTTTACTGACTGCATTGCCAAATCTTGGCGAGTAGAGTAGAGGTTTGTAGTGGGATATTACCTATATGACCCAACCAACCCAACCCAACCCATGGGGGGGGGGTTCTGACCCCCCCCCCCCCGTAGCTACGCCACGGGTTGCCTCTATATGTAATACAAATGTTAATACAAAAAACGAAACTGGAAGATACATTTTTGCATCTGGCTGTTTTGTCTATAAAGATATTTTAATGAAATTGGGTTTCCATATATAAAATGCTTTTTATATTACAAGATTATATTTTCTCAATATTTCACGAGATTTATTTATTTATTTCACAGTCAATTATAAGGAATTACTAAATATAAACGTTATCTTATAGTGTTTGTAGCAGTGAAGTAGAATGTAAATACATATGCGACATAGCCTATGGTTTGAATATTTATTTCATATAGTTAAATAAAGAAATAAAGTGCCTACGAGTATGTCACATTTTTTATATATTCAAACACCATAAATTATATATAATTTTTCCAACCTTTGCATTATTACCTCACTATATTATACATCCACCCACATATTTTAATATATTGGAACAGTGGGATGTAATATTTATTTATTTCGAAATGGGTAATCTAACAATGCCCAAGCACATCAAAAGTTACACTGGGCTATGCCATGTCAACTGATATACCTATGTAATTTTCTGATGAGAGATCAACCATGCCCAATAGGCAGTATCAGTATCTTCAATCCTATCTTAGTATATGACGTCTTTACTTTTCTATTTGCACAATTTAAATTCTGTTTGGTATGTGCAGTAGTAAAGTGAATCATAATGAAATTCTTGAAGGTATATGCGTTAATGAAGGATACAAAAAAATAAGAATGATATGCTGTGAAGAATCTTTAAATTTACAATGTCGAAACTAACCTAGAAATCATCTAGGTATTCACGATACATTTTACTGTAATTAGACTAATTTGAAAACCACCAAAAATAGATATTAAATTAAATGGTTTCATCATTATTCTGATACTAAAACAAAATCCAATATTAACTACCATAGAAGTTTGTGGATCAAAATAATTGAAGCTGATAAAATATAGTTGTTTGATATAAAGCATTTTCTAGCTATACCTACTTATGCTTCGTTGACTGCCAAAGAATTTATTTAAGTTTTCAACTATCCATTCCAATCCATCAAGCATAATAATTTCCTGTTTTATTTTATTATTTAATTCTATGGTTTAGGTAATTCAAAAGCACCACTGTCTCTCCAGATCATGCGACTGATTGATCGACGAATTGATTCATGTTTTTAGTTAGTATAAAAGAAAACATAATGAATTTTGAGATATTATTAATGCGCAATATGTACATTACAGAGAACTCCTGTTATGTTTCCCTATTACTTTAAGGAAAATTTAAATTTAAGATAAACTTAAGTAAAAATAATTATATGGAAAAACGTCGTGTGAAATAAAATATTTATACAACGTTAAATGTGATATGTAAAAATAATATCTAATGACCTGCACTTTTAGATAAGTTTAATATTATACTGTATGTACCTAATGTCTGAAAATAATTCCTAACAAAATATGTTGTATAAAATGCAATGTTACTATATTTTGTAAATGTATAATAATAAATTTGATTTTATAAAAATCCATCTTTGATTTAGACTCATATCTAAAGCCGCACACATATCCGCAAATAAATTGAATGAACAAGTTGAGCAGAATGAGTGTTTAATCAGGTTGGTTCAGACGGCTTTACTGACTTGTTAATTCCAAATATCGTAACTGACATATCAGATATAACTAAATATTTTATATCAAATTTCTTTAATAATATAAAACAAATAAAATTCTCATCATTTGTTTAAATAAATGCAAATTTGTATTAATTTAATTTTTCTATGTTCATGTTCATGCAAAAAACAAAACTTTATTGAACTATATGTAGTGGAAAAAGTGGTGTTTATTGCATTCATCTGTCATTCTGCTACGGCGTTTTGTCATCGTGACAAACATAAACGTCATATTTTCCTAAACTTAGTGTCATCCAGTGGCGGCCCGTGGGTTTTTCAAAGGGTGGGCACAAAAAATAAATTTAGATTCATTTAAATGTATTGCAAGAACAGAATGTAATTCTGCAGAAAAGTTAATTAAACCTATATAAATGCCTGGATTTTTGGACAGTCTTCTCATCATGACTTTGCAAGGCTAATTCAAAGGCTCCACAAAAACTTTATACACATTATTAAACGACGCAAAATGTGACGATTTTTCCACCTGTTTATTATGTTCTAACCGAGGTCCTAACTTATAGCGCAAATACGCACTATACTCGCGACAAGAATTCAGACAACTTACGTCATACGAACAAATAAATAATTCATTATGTTTTCATCAAAATATTTAAGAAACTGCAACTGATAGTTATAAAACTACATACTCGACTAAAAGTTTGCATTATATATTGCACTAAATTGCAAAAAAAGACTGTTTATAACGCGACCAAATATCGAAAATTACGTTGACAATAAAAACAAATGTGTAACGTCAGCCGTGACGTAGACGTCTGAATTCTTGACGCGAGTATATCTAATTGTTCACGTATGTCAGTTTTTCCTAAAACACTTTTAAATGAGCCACAGAATTTTCATGTTTTTTGGCCCTATCCGCTATGTGCTTTAAATCGTCAAGTCCGTATTTGGTCCACGCTGTAACTTATGAAACAAACAAAACATAACAATTTATTTGTCACAGAACAACCATATTTCTCGTATATGTTTCTATTAAAAACTCTATTATATGTTCTAGCTTTACTTGTAGATTCGTAATTAATATATAAATCAGTAGGCCTACCTTTCTTTTAATTAAATATTTTTGATCAAATGGCACTGGATTGTTTTTTAACAGATACTGAACAGAATTTATTTCTGGTTCCGGATTCATTTCTTTTAATAAGTATGTACAAATACACAGAATCACTTTAAAATTATATCTATAATGAGAAATCGCCTTTAAAACCAGCAAAGTTAAAACACAAATTTGTTTACACAACTATTCTGCAAGCGAAATATATTTGTATATACAAGTACGTACTAAACAAAGCAAGCGACTACTGATAACTGAAAACTGAATGCCGGAGGGAGACGGAGTGATGGAGATTGGAGACAGTGGAGACTAGTGGAGAAGGGACAGAGACACGGATTTCAGTGCCCTTTGTCGGCTTTAAATCGGCGAATTTCATTTACTCCGAGGAGTCCCGAACGTCGGAAAATGAGCCACGTTTGGAGACAATTCTTGGGTTCCCAGGAAATAAAGTTTGATATAGTTCGGCGCGTGGATGGTTGACGGGAAATAAGTTTTGAGTAGTTTTTCGCAACCGATAATAGAATTACAAAAATATATAAATCTATAATAGCATCATATATTTCTTCGTGACATGTACAGTAAAGGGTGGGCACGTGCCCTTGTGCCCTTAGCACCAGCCGCCACTGGTGTCATCTAAATAAAATATTTTGGTTTTTGCATGAACGTAGAAAAAATGTTGTATGCAACTCGTACAAAAAGTGTTTATTGCACTCGACGTGTTGTGCTACTGGGCCTGACGGTCTCGTTGGACAATTTCACGTTGCGTGCAATAAACATACTTACTTTTTGTACTTGTTGCATAAATAACTAAAAAATGACAGGATGGACTCTAGCGACAGTAGTCTAAAAATGTTAAATTACTGAAGTTAATACGGCAGTTTAGTATTTATCTGCATGTAATGTAATGACGCCTGAACCCAATATGTGCGCCTTTAACCTTTATTAATGTTTATGTGTATGCTTACCAGGCAAATACAAATAATGCATGCAGCATCATACGCAAGTAATAGTAATCTTATTATACAGAAACAGAAAAAATCCCAATTACAGGAATAAGCAGAAAACCATGATTTCACATACCATACTCTTTGTTCAATAAACGAACTCTCGACCACCCTCCTCCCCCTCGAGGAAAATTCCTGGCTACGCTCATGCATACAAAGTTATAATAATAGAGAGAAAGATTTAAAATAGACTAGAGTGCGTGACACATGGCTACAAACCATACAATATCACCAGCGGACCCGAATCTATTATATATACCACACATTAAAAAAAACAGCAACAGTTGGTGTCTCACATTACCGAGTAGTACACGAAAGTAATTGTGCTTAAAAGATCCGAACAGTCAATCTTATAGTTCAGAATATTATAATGATAACGGATCAAGGCAATATTGCGTCGTACTTCAAGTATTTCAAATCTAAACCTATTCTGAAGATCAATATGATTGACACTTATGGGCGGGTAAACACCATCCTGCAAAATTGCCAAAAATTTTAGAAACTGAATCTACTCGCACCCTTTGACAAAGCACATTGTACATCGCATTTTTTATAGTAGAACCATACTCCATCCTAGAACGAACAAGAAACCAAAATATAATTTTCAAACTCCGTACATCCTTAAAGTTCCTGCAGTTATAATACATAAAACTATAAGTTTGGAGAGCACTCGATATAACGTTGTTCCTGTCAAAGGTAAATCTCAGATCTTTCAGTAATTCAACACGGCTAACAAAGTACTCATTGATGTTGTAGTCACAAAGTTAATCTTACAAGAAAAAAACATAGCCTTGCATTTAGATATGTCAAAGGACAACTGGTTGCGTTTACACCATGATATGACACTCGTTCAATATTAAGTTGAGAAGCAGGCAATAATCTGTCAAGGAATTAATTGTAGTATACAGCTTAAAATCATCCGTGAAGATTAATTTCTCACATGATACATCAGAAAAATCTTTAATAAAGAAAAGAAATAGCAGAGGTCCCAGATTAGAACCTTGGAGAACCCGTGACAAAGGATGGAATGAACGAGATCTAAAGTTTGAGCATCTGACTTGAAACTGTCTCTTTGTTAGATATGAATTAAGAAGCGTAATTAACGATTCCGAAAAGCCGAAGGGAAGTAACTTCTCTAATAATATGTAGTGGTTAATTTGATCAAAGGCTTTCTAGAAATCAATAAATATCGCATCGACCTGGTCTCCACCATCCGTGCATAAATCCATGTTATTTTATGGATATTAATTGGTTGGTAACTCGATAGATCTTACTGTACAATGTTGCCTCAAAATTTAAAAAAAAAATGCATAATAAAGAGATGGCTTGGGTTGTTTAGAGATCGTATTTGTGGAAGTGTTAGTGTATATTGAAATACTGTTCGAGTAACGAACGCAACCGAACGCCAACGCCAAATTTTGAAACTGTTGGGTTTACTTTTACTGAATCTCTTCCACAAGTGCCTTGGTTTCAGTTGGGATCTCGGTCTGTACGCAGCTTTATCGAACAAATATATACAGCTTGAATGTGTTCAGTAAGTCAGAATGTAAGATATTAATTTGTGGGAATTTCAATATAAATAAGTTTAACTTAGTGTAATGACATACTAGGCGGGAAACCGCAAAACGCCAAAAGCAGCGGGAACAAAAACCGCTTTTCTGTCTGATGGCATACCTACTGCGGCACAATTGCTCAGCGGCGCGGCGGCGGATGGGACCTAGAGGGTCACATTCTCCTTTTCCTTTTGTCATCAGTTCAGGTTTAGCTTTGTAGCATGGAGGTTGGACATTTTGTTAATATAGTAACTGTTTGTGCTGCTGAAACTGAAAGCCTGTTGGAAGAACCACGAATTCGCAGATATGCAGTGCACCCGTATAACAATCTACGTTCGAGAAAGTGCCCCAAATTTTTGGAAGATATTAGAAAGCACCCCGATAAATTTTTTAAGTATTATCGCATGTCAATTGCATCATTCGATGAACTACTTGAAGCTCTACGCCATCTTATTACGAAACGGGAGACTTCTTTCAAAAGGCCAATTAGCGCAGAAGAAAGGCTGACCGTCACATTCAGGTAACCTTCTATATATGTAGTTCATACTTGTACAATTAACGTTTTAAATTAAACTAAAATAATCAGTAATAATCATAACGTAAATTTATTTCTAAAAAGGGAAATGAAAACATAAAATATTTAATAATATGTTAGTATAATATGTTATTATACTAATATTGTTACTGTGATTGGGGGTAAATGTGGATTGTGGTAGATTACAAGATGATATTTCATAGGTTTGTGATGGTTGTGGGGGTTGCTGAAGTTTGGTTACGTTGTGAGAGAAAGGCAATGAACTATGTTGTTGATAGGAGTAGTGTGGAAAATTTGTTGAAGGGGTTTGGTAGGTTTGGAAGGAGAGAGATGTAGATGTAGGAAGTACGTAAGTTTGTCGAAAAAAGTCGCCTACGTGTTGACGGAACGCCCACTTTTGCCCCGGAGATAACGCTTTGTAATCGGGAAGTAGGGAAAGCAGGTACAAACGATCAGCATCTTCGGCAGCCTTGGTTTGGGTAAGAGATGAGGATGCCTAGCTGGAGTTTTTTATTAAAGATTCTTGAAAGAGACATCTTGGCAGGTCGACAGGGTTTTCTAACGGAATGTTGTTTTGGGGTTGACGTGTTTTCTATGTGTGGGGACCAAATAGGTGAATTGTAATCTGATAGTGGTAACGGTGAAGATGCGGCTGTGTTGGATTCAGCGGGGTCCTCTTCCTCTGAACTGTCACAATCGAAAATGCCCGTTGTGCTAAAAAAGTTTAAAATTACAATACATACAATAGATATAGCATCAATGAAATGGCCAACCTTCTTTTCTTAGTAGCGTTGTGAAGGAAACTCAGAGCCTCAAGGTGTACATTTTTTTTTGCAGCATCACCGCTTTTCGTTTCCAAATATTTTTTTAAAGAATCCTTAATGTTTTTCCATTGCTTCTTCAACGCATCCACTAAAAAGAAATAAATAAAACAATAATTGCGAAGGAATTTTCAAAATTAATTACACAAAAACACATGCACTTAATTTGGGGATACATTTTTACTCTTCTTGCAGATACTTGGTCACGGGAAATACCTTCACGGCTCTACAATATGAATTTCACATTGGGAGGAGTACGATTGCCGATATAGTGTCTGAAACTTGCCAAGCAATCTGGCTTGCTTTGAAAGATACTGAAATACCTGAGCCAACAAAAGAAGAATGGCACCAGATCGCCGACACTTTTCAGGAGAAAACTAATTTCCCAAATTGCTTAGGCGCGGTAGATGGGAAACACATTCGATGTGTTAAACCGCGGAGCTCCGGGTCAAAATTTTTTAATTACAAGAAGTATTTTTCGGTGGTTCTAATGGCAGTTTCCGTTGCGAACCTTCGTTTTATTTCAATTGATGTAGGAGCTTATGGTCAAGAAGGTGATTCGACTGTATTCCGTGACAACACCTTTGGTACGAAATTATATTCCGCCGACCTGAATATTCCTTCATCTAGATGTCTGCCTGGTACAGATTCAACCCCCCAACCTTTTGTGTTTCTTGGGGATGAAGCGTTTAAAATACATACAAATCTCTTGAGACCCTTTCCTTCACGTGACATGGATGCTCGTCGAAGGATTTTCAATTACCGACTTTCTAGAGCCAGACGTTCAGTCGAGTGTGCATTTGGTTTGTTAGTTAATAAATGGCGAATTTTTGACACACCAAGTTTGGTACGACGAGAGCTCATTGATGATATCGTAAAAGCCTGTTGTATCCTACATAATTTCGTTCGGCAAAGAGATGGGGCCAATTATGAAGAAGGCGAAATCCCTCCATTTTTTGAGGTAATGAATACTGGTGCAGCCCCCCGCGACCAAGGGATACAAGTTCGCGATTTTTTCGCAGATTATTTTATCGGTATTGGTGCCGTCCCGTTTCAAGAGCAGTATAATTATTGAAGTGCAAGGATGTTCTCGTAGTTATAAATACATATTTTTTCTGTATAAAAAAGTATGTAAAATACGATAAATAAAAAAATTAAATTATATAGTACTTTTAACTAACATTGCTTATTCCGTTCTTTCTTCCCAAATGTATCCCAGTCCTGGAAGATCCTTCGGGCCACCTCGACCCAAGCCTTTTCTTTTTCGTATTTATCTTTATATTCCTCACAGCTTTTGTCCCAAATGGACGGATGCATCTCAACGAGCGCAATGTGGTTTTCTGTTTCCATAATTCCGCACAGTCCTTGTGAAAATCACGAAAGATACTGAATGGCAAGTCGTAATGGACTTTGAGTTGGATTCAGTTATGACACATAGATTTCCCTTTAATACTGATTCTAAAGCCTCTAATTTTAAAAAAGCCAATTTTCCGCTATTATACGAATTTATCATGCCGACGGGTCACATTTGAAGGATTGTATTGACGTTGATGAGGCATGTTCTTTTTTTTTATTCAACATAGTTTTTGATAAATTCGTCCCAAAATTTAGAAAAACGATGCGTTCTTTTCCGCCTAGGTTTAATGCAGATATTAAAAATAATCTGCGACGTAAGGAAGTGGCACATAAGAATTATAAAAAATATAAAACTGAGTATTACTTTGACCAGTATAAAACTAAGAGCAGTAATTAAAAGGCAAATTGGTATTGCGTATAAAAATTATATTTCAACAGCTGAAAATGAAATCACTCGTAATCCATCTAAGTTTTGGTCATTCATGCAGTCTAAGAGAGGTCGATCTCGAATTCCTAAAGTTATGTCTATCAACAATCGAACGATTGACTCACCGCGAGCTATAGTGGATGGTTTTGCACAATACTTTTCTAGTGTTTATATACAATCTAATTCGCAATATGATAATAATGATTTCTTATTATCATCTAATATAATAAATATATCACGAATCACTGAAAAATACATTCTGCTACCAATAACTAAATTAGAAAACAAAATGACTGCCGGTGTAGATGGTATTCCTAGTTTCTTGATTAAGGATTGTGCTAATGTGGCAACTGCACTATGTATTTTATTTAACATGATTATTAAATCAACCAAGTTTCCTGATATATGAAAAATTACTAGGATATGCCCAATTTCATAATCTGGGGATGCATTATTGATCCAAAACTATAGAGCTGTAGCTATTTTGAGTAATTTAGCTAAAGTATTAGAAATAATTTTATATAATAATATTTATACTTCTGTTAACATAGCACTATCACCCAATCAACATGGTTATATGTTAAAAAGGTCGACAGTTACGAATTTAGTATGTGTTAGTCAATATATATGTGAGTATTTGGATATTGGAGGACAAGTGGACATCATTTATAGAGACATACAAAAAGCATTTGTCCAAATAGATTATTATTTATTGTTATCCAAGCTTTGGTTTGTCCAAAACTTGATATTGCTATTCACGTCCTACCTATTTTCAAGAAAACAATTTGTTGAATATGGAGGTTATAAATCTAAAAGTTATGTAAGTAGCAACTTCAAGTGTCTCGCGGGGATCTAATTTAGGCCCGTTACTGTTCTTGATGTTTATTAATGATAACACGTCTGTAATTAAGTGTCATCATCTTTTATTTGCAGATGACTTAAAAATGTATAATAGCGTAAACCACATCAATGATTGCGTTTTCTTACAAGATCAAATCAATGCAATCCTCTGGTGGTGTGATAATAAGTTTCTATAATTAAATATGGCAAAATATAAAGCTATAACATTTACTCGAAAACAGAATTATATTCAGTTTGATTATAATATCAACAGATATACTCTTAAACGATGTTCTCAGTTTAAACACCTTGGTGTCGTATTTGATTCAAAACTTAGTTTTTCTAGTCATGTTAACCAAATTACTAAATGAGCAAACAAATTGCTTGGATTTTTATGCCTACCTGGAATAGTTTTTCAAATGTTAAAAGTTAGAATACGCATCGTTAACATGGTTTCCCATTTACCAAAATAAGACTATATTTTTGTATAACTTAGTACATCACAATTAGGGTTTCTCAATTCCCGAGTTTTTTTCATTCCGGGGAACCGGGATCAAAATTTACATATTCCCGAGAATTCCCGGTTCCCGGGAATTTTATAAATGTTAATCTTGACCAGTTATAAGTTCAATTTTCACTACATATTTTCTACCCATTTCTTTAATTAATTCATAGCAAGGTAGCACGCATGAATTCTCTAAAGTAAACACAATAATATTATGGTTTTTTGTTTTATTTATTGGAAAATAAACGTGTAACGTGTAATAAAAACAAAACAAATATCGAAAATGCAATATTAAAATTTAAAATAGAAACAACATTAAAAAAAAAGAAAAACCTATGATTGTTTTTGAAAAAAAAAATAGTATTTTAAGCATATTAAGGCATTTAATGATTTATCAGACAGCCTATTTCTAATTTTTGTGGTGAAGTTGCCAGCTACAGAAAATAAAGCTTTATAAAGTAACTCCAAATCTGGTGTGCGTTTTTCGGAGCTCTCTAAGAGTTGAAAATCTTTCTTTAATTTTAATAAATTCACCTGTTTCTTTGGTACTTGTTTGTGAGCGTTACTTATTGCATCTTTCAGTTCATCTT
Source organism: Monochamus saltuarius (assembly GCA_025584915.1). Taxonomy (NCBI): domain Eukaryota; kingdom Metazoa; phylum Arthropoda; class Insecta; order Coleoptera; family Cerambycidae; genus Monochamus; species Monochamus saltuarius. The sequence continues at coordinate 31,082,585 of CM046724.1, forward strand.
CAAAAGTTTGCTGCGGTGCGGCGTGTCAGCGTTTGCCGGCGTTGTTGAATTGGTGTTTATCTGTTTTCTGTTTACATACAAAATGCGTGCTATGCACCATAATGAAACGCACGTGGAGACTGTAGATTAAGTCAGTGAATTTTCCCGAATTTCTGGAAACCCGACTGAAATATCCCGGGATCGGGAACAAACCTTTCGGAATTCCCGAGACCGGGAACCCGGGAAAGAAACCCTAATCACAATGTTGTATTTCTTATTAATATGCTTTGTTTTTTGGTTCCTCGCCGAAATGCTCGTAATAATGATTGTTTTTAAACTTCCATTTGTTTGTGCGAAGGTCACCAATATTTAATATTTGTAGTGTATTTAATACCTGTGATATTAATTGTGACTCACTGAAAAATATAATTGGTTTATACGAGGATATTCAAAATGTGCAAAGTTTTTTTGTATCTAGTATTTTAAATAATTTTCACTCTTTCTTTTTTGTATTCTTATATCAAGACGTATTTCTTATTATTTTTTATGTTCCCTGTAGTTGGGTATTTTACCTATTAGAAATAAACGTGTGGTACTTTTTGTATTATTTGGGTATTTGTGTGTATCTATAGGTATTTTTCGGTATTTTTAGGTACTTCGTGTATTTGAAGAGAAAACTAGTATTTTCCCGCCAATTTTTAAATACAATGGCGATCGCGCATGCGTTATGCCGATGGCACAGTTTAAATGTAAATAAACAACTGACGAACGCAATGGCAAATATAAAAATTATTAAATATAGATACAAAAATATATTCTGTAAAATTTTTCGGAGGCAATGTTAACCACTATAAGCCACAGGAAATGTGTATGGAACCCTCGCCTGCATATTCGTATAACCTGCGTCTCGTTGAAACGTCCATGGTCAGTTAGGAGGCAAGTGAGGATTCTAATTTTGCTTTTGCTAAGAAAATGTTCTGGTTTGAGTCAGCCCATGGATACTTTATAAGAAGAGTGGCTTGTCACAATTCGCTCCGCCATTGTTATCTTCATCGCTCTTGAAACCATCAGCTACCAATATGACATTATGGTAGCCACAACTACTGCTATTGGTTTTGACTCTACTACTTGGGCTTGAATTTTGTCAAGTTAAAATATCAGCTCTTTCGTTGCCTTTCATGACATTGCGACTTGGAATCCAGGCCAACATGATTTGTCTGTTTCAGAATAGCCAGAGCCCTATAGGACATAAGTGCAGTAAAGTCTTCTTTCTTGTACACAAGCATAGATATAGCGAATGTTTAAATCTGGAAGGCCATGGTGTGCTTTCTCAATAAGTAAAAGAATCTCATTTACGGTTGTACGTCATAAATTCTCGTTCTGGAGCCCTTGTCTGTGGATCTATCACCAATAAAAACAAACGCTTTCGAGACTCGAGCATTAGGACGTATATACTGTTTCAAAACCAATCCCAAGGAAAATTTACATCTTGGGTTCATTCTGAACTGGATCAGATAAATTGCTATTACAAACTGTCAAAAACAGAAGGGTGTTTAAGTTTGAATATTGTTATAATTATAGTTGACTGACTATTCAAGAACTAAAGACCATATATAGGCATTTACCATGACTAATTCTCTCATCTCTCTCAATCTACCAAACAAACACAAATAATTAGATATAGTTAATTAGTAACAATTCTTGATTGTGTTAGGACTAGGAACTAATAATACACGCCATCATCTCTCAATAATATAATCTCAATTTCCTCTTTCCCTGTATGATGATTACCTAACTTAATCTACACACTAAAGTAGTTACTCTAAAATAATTATAGAATTGGGTAGTGGTTGAATAATTTATTATAAAGCTTAATACTAATATTCTACGGTATAAGTGTAGTGAGTGAACATTTAACATTTGTAAAAATTAGTGACCTAAGTTACATATTTAATTTAATTACATCATCAGTAATTACCAGAATTAATGATTTAAAATTATTGATAAGTTTTGAAAAATATATAAACCTGTTTTCTATTATAAAAAATGACTTATAAAGTAGTATTAATACAAAAAGTATGGCAAAGTTCATAGCTTCAACAAATTTTCCAGGAAAAACTGAAGCAGTATTGTGTTTGTTTTGCAGTTTCTTTAGTTTGCTATAATAAGTTTACTGGTATCAAGATTGCCGTACCACAAAAATAGAGCATTATAACAATTTATTGAATATACTTAAAATTGAGTTAAATATTAGTAAATGTGAACCAGTTATTTCTTTTACAATTTGCCTATTATTTTAAAAATTACGCGGTTTATTCATATACAGGTATTTCAAATGATGGGTTATCATACTGACTAAAGCTTTCAGAAATCTTCTTTGGTGGTGGAAGATGTTCAGGTATCGCCCAGAAGATGGCGTCATCATAATGAAACTGTGATGATACTTGGCTGGCCTTTGTCCATTTTAATATAAAGCCTGAAAATAACTACAACTATTAAGGCGCCTACAGACACACGAACATTTCTTGAGATATGTACGCGCGTACAAGTACGCGCGTACATGTACGTTTTATTCGAATTGCCTACACACGTTTTGATAATTTTCTATTCAATTTGCTAAAAACATGGCGACAGTGAGTAATCACGATTTAAATTTATTAGCAGTGGCGTGTGTGTGCATAATAAAAAATCGATTTTCGCATATAAATCTACTGGAAGAACTTCGTTTAGAACTGGATGATTATCGAAATTATCTTCGTAGGTATGGACGAAGATAGCTATGTATTACTTTTAAATTTAGTAACACCACTAATCCAGAAACAAGACACGTGCATGAGGTCTGCCATATTATCACTTGAAAGATTATCAGTTACCCTGTGGAAGGAATTATGAAGATTTTAAATTTTCTAGTATCATCGCACCTCAATCGCTAAGTAAAATAATTCCAGAGATCTGCAATGCTATTTCGTTAAAAATTCCTTCGAATAATTCGTACTATCAGCTATGATTTAAATTAAAAACAGTTACGTGGGTGGACACCACGAACCGCACTGATATTATTCGCGATACATAAGTCCGTTTTGGCTACACACAGAAAGATATGTACGTGCAACTTGTACGCGCGTACAAAAATTCAAGCAGCGACTGAATACATCTTCGACGGATATTTTAGAGAGATATTGTCTACACACCGACGGATCTCAAGAAATGTTCGTGTGTCTGTAGACGCCTTTAGGATTTGTATTAACGCAATGCACAGAAGAAAAAAATACAAACTTAATCTGTTTTAAAGAGAAATTAGTAGTACTGCTATTCAATTTGTAGATATTATTATGCTTAGGAATGCTTTAAGTAATTTCAGAGAGGGATTTGAAAGTAATAATCATATTTCTCCTGGGTGTTCTTTGTCGAAAGAGATTACCTATTCTCCATATAATCATGGTTCCAAAAATTCTTCCTAAAGAAGTTGTAGGCACTTAAAGGAGGTAACTTTTATGATTTTTTCTAAATAGCTGTGAAATAAATTGATACAAATTTATGAAATTTAATAACTCGCTTAACTTTTACGTGCATAGTCCGCAACCTAGTACTATATGGCGCCATTTTAAACAAAATTTGTATGTGTATTACCATTCCAACCTGAGGGGATTATAACTTTATATCAAATTCTGACTGAAGAATGTGAAATTGGAGAACTTTTTAGTATATAAACGTACTCTGGTTCATTTTGATAGAATGCCTAATTTTTCAGTAAAATCCGTTTAAAAATAATAATAATAATAAAGTTGCCATAAAAAATTGGTAATTGATATTGCACATACTTTCTATCATATACCATTATGTGAAATAAAAAAAATGAATTTAACGTGATTTGCATTGCTAGAACAGTTATTTACTTAGGAATTATTAATTTAACAGACATTTTTAGTAAATTAAGAATTTTCTGTTAAAAAGTTCTCTTTTCCTAATAAACTTTTATTAGAGACTATTTTTTGTATTACTTCCCGTTTAACAGTTATAAGCAATATCGTCCTAAAGAGTCTGAAAAGAAATACCAACTAAAAATCACATTAGCGCTGAAAGGATTGAGTAGACGTTGGAAAATAAATGAATGGTCGTTGTTTAAAGTGCATAAATGAAAGGATTAAACTCGCCAATTCTTTAATACAGTTAAAACAAAAGGTGATAATAACAATAACAAAACTTAAAAAATGAGACAAACGCCCTCATACTACATACATATTACAATCTCTGATTTATAGCTCAAATTATAGTAAATGTGGAAACTGTTGACCAGAACCTTTTTCGGCGAGTTCTTTGGACGGACGAAAGTCAGTTTGTCAGTAATGGTTTGTTAATCAGGCGCAACGAAGTCGAACACTACCGTCATTAAAAATCCTCACATTGTAAATCTAGTCCAAAGCCAAGGCCATTTTGGAGTAAATGTATAGTGCGGCATCATCGATAGGCTTTATTTTTATGAACATACATTGAACAGCGTGGGTTACCTAAATTTCCTACAAGAAGAATTTCCTGCACCTCTCAAGAACGAAACTTATGGTTTCAGGATTGGGATTAATGAACCTATTCAGTGGCCCGGAAAGCCACCAGATATAACACCCTTCGATTTTTTTATGGGGGGTTTTAAAAAATCAGGTTTACAAAACACCTTTGCAAGATATTAATCATTTGAAAGAAAAAAATCACAAAGGCTTGTAATGAGTTAAGGGCGCCGTATTCTTGAAATAGTGTTTTCTACAAATACAAGTAATTTTAGACATTTACGAACTGAATGATAAAGAGTTTAGCAAATAACAAGACTGTTAAGATATTGTCTGAAGCTATTTATTTGTGGCATAATTTTAGTTTTTCTTTAGTTTTGTTGGGTTTTTGCCACACTTCTGAAAAAATAATAAAGATTAATTAAATAAGCCCTTGCGCCAAACGGAACAGTCAAGGGTTATTTTCGAAACTATGTTTGCCTAACCAAAAAATCTCACACTGAAAAAAGCAGATAAGTAAAAATAACAAAAATCACATCACTATCGCGCACTTCCGTGTTATTGACGTTCTCAAAATTAAATGTAGGATATATAATGGAATTACTAAGTCTATGTATAAAAACAACATATTTTCAACTAAACAATGAATTTTACCAACAAAATTTCGGAATGGCAATGGGCTCATCATTATCATCAATTTTAAGTAATATTATTATGGATTTTTTGAAGAAAATTATATTCAAAATATAAATAAAAACCAACTATCTGGTGGCGATATGTGGATGGATCAAGGGCCTATTTAATTAATCTTTATTATTTTTTCAGAACTGTGGCAAAAACCCGACAAAACTAAAGAAAAACAAGTCTGTTATCTCATGCCACTTGCAAATATTCAAAGGTACCGAAGTAAAATCAATATATAACGTCAGAAAGCGATCTATCCAGCAAATTTTTAGGTACCGAAATCTTTCAAAATACCTATTTTTTTAAATTCAACTATACTTAGATGTAAACATTGTTATAACATAGACTTACACAGTTCTGCACATAAGATTGTTCACTTTTTTTTATAAGCATGTGAAAATAATTGTTAAAATGTGGGGTTAGAATAGCCAAATAATGTGTGTCATACAAATGCATTTTAAACATTATTATATTATTTGAGGAGAGTTTAAATAGTAAAAGTCGATAAACAAAACATCAGTAATTTTATTTTTGATATTACATTTGCTGTACGTGTTTAATTTTTTAGATTTCAGTACCTAAGAAACAGCACAAATTGGATGATTTTGCGGCGAGAAATACGGCGTTAATAAACACATCCCACAAAGAAGTCAGGCGAAAATTGGACACGATATCTGTCTTGAAATGAGAGGACGTAATAAAGAGATAATAATAATAATATCTCTACCCCTCATTCTAATCACAGGGATTAGCCCAGAAGTCGGAGACTTGTGCGGGAGAGGGGGCGGCATATTATTATTAAGCAGGCCGCATTTGCGCCCAGGAACGACTTACGTTGGTAGGCCCTAACCACTATTCAGTGCAGGAATGAGGAAAACCTGGAAAACCTCATTAATTAGGGGGGTAGTCAAATATCAACCGGCATCAATCTCTCACATTGACCCAAGCTAACATTATTCCACCCTACCATACCCACAGAGAGGGTGCCAATCCTCTCCACGAATATAGCTTATATACGGTCTACCGGCAGCTGGGCTCGAACCAACTCCGTCTAGTCACCTCGATTCAAGTACTAACGCCTTAAACCGCGCGACCACTGACCGATCAAAGATTAATTAGTTTATAATATGTAAGTAGTATGAGGGCGTTTGCCTCATTTTTTAAGTTTAGTTATTGTTATCATCAACTTTTGTTTTAACTGTGTTAAAGAATTATCGAGGTTAATCCTTTTATTTATTCTTAATGACACATGTACTGTAAACAACTAACTTTCAATTATTTTTCAACAAGGTGCTTCAACCCCTAATGTGAATTTTAGGTGATATTTCTTTTCAGACTCTTTCGGACGATATAACCGGGAAATAATAGAGACAAAATTCTATAATAAAAGAAAAAGCTAATGGGAAAAAAAATTGGGCATGTTTCTAGAAAAATATAATTGATGATGTCATTAGTTGTTTCTGTCAAATCCGAAAGATAATACTTTCGATTGAAAATGGAACTTACCTCATCCCAAATTTTATTTTAATTTTTTCTATCCTCACAATAGGATCATACTGTCGAGTTTGAGACACCCTGTACAATAGATAAATTAAAAAATAAATTAATTGGAAACCAATATTTTTATTTACATAATTAGTAATTTTTATGGTAAATGCTCAATAATATTTTCATGTTGCTGAATCTTTAGTTTTGAGCTCGTCGCCGAATTGCTCAAAAATATTTCAGAACATCAAATTTTTCTGTTTGATTTGGTTCGAAGCCAAATGAATCATGTGTTGTAGTTTTTGTAAATAACTTGTATCTGTGGTGTATAATAGATGCGTCTTACTCCATAAAAAATAATGCACAGGATTTAGTAGTGAAGACCGAAATCTTTCTTGCCCACGAGTACTTATGTCAAAAACATCCATGATCTCTTAAATTTCTGCGTTAGACACTCTATGGTCTATACTAACACTATAAATGTAATCAATATCTGCTTGCTTGTTTATACACGGCCCAACGTATTTTTCCCAACTACTTGCTTCTCGCATTGATTAATATTTTCTCTCCAATAGCTTGAAATACTTTTTCTAACGTTGGCAATTCATTTGTAAAGAAAAAGGTGTGAACAGTTCATCGTATGGTATATTTGGCATCTTCATTTCCTATTTTTCCTTGATCGCTGCTTGCTTCTGACTTTTGTACTTCTCCATACGCTCAAATTCGCAAAAAATATATTTAGATCACTATCACAAAAAAGTAAACACTCGCAAGAAGGTTATACTCTGTTGTAATACAGGTTATAAAATTATTACAATGTATTGCACTTCCACTTATTCACAAATTCACTTTCCACGATTAAAGAAATACCTACTTATTTCATACATATTTAAACACTCACCTATTTAAATCGCCTATAAAGCAAGCAGATTACAGAAAACCACACGCGAATATGCTATACCGGCGTTAATGGTGTGGAATGTCAGTATGTACTTTGCTGAGGCCAGCCCACGTGCGAGAAAGATAGACTTATACAAATGCATTTGTAAAACAAAGATAACAATTTTATTTAGTGTAATGTCAGATTATTTAAGTTAATTTGTAAAGTGTAAGGTTTGATAGAGAAACCCAGGTTTATAACCATTGCAATCACTATAACTTTATTTAAACAAAACCAAATATGTGACACAAATTAATTGAATTTGGGCCACAAGGACGTTAAGTAAACTTCCAAAAAAAACAAGATAATAATAAAAAAATCTAGTGTTTCTAGAAATAATTGCTTGCAAAAAATACTTAGTAGATATAGTATAGTACACGCACGCAAGGAAAAAAAGTAAGATTTTAGCAGCACTTGCTGTGTTTGTTTCTTTCTGCTTACGCCGCCGGCGAACAAATGCCTTACCACGCGTTAAAATCTTTTCGGCCAGAATCCGAAAATGAAATTAAAAATAATTTTAATTTTGGGGAGGGGGGGTCCGGCCCCCTAGACCCGTCCCTGGCTGCGTCACTGCCTACAAGTCCAAACAACATCCATACCAAACATGTAGGTATGCTAATGAACAATTTCATAAACAAAGCTGTATTTAATAATTAATTACCTAAAATAAAAATTAATTTAGTTAAATTTACTAATCTGGTGTAATAAACATTCAATAAATACTTAATTTCACTTTTGAAACTGTGGAAACTCGAAAATTCAACCACAATAGATCTATTTTGATCTATTTCTGCATTTTTAGGAGTTATCAGATGGCCTCCTTTAAATCTAGCTATAAAAATTGTTGTACCTATAAATTAAAATTAAATATCGACAATGTCAAAAGTGATGTTGAAATGTCAAGAAATTTTAAATTAAAAACATACTCTTTGTGTACTCGTAATCGTTTTTTATGTATTTTTAGGTAGTAACAATATTGGTAGAAATTGTAGGACATTTAATTTATATTAGCTTAAATAAATTTGCAATACAGTAAAAAATGTGCAAAACTAATATTGAAAAGTATATGGGTAGATATTGTGGGTGTAATTCAACGAACGCTGGTTGGGGCGTTAGTCCGCAGAGTAATTAGTTTCACGCAATATTGTTAATACCTACAAATATATGAAAAAAAGGATAACAATGTATTTTCACAGAACATCTGTACGTCTGTTTCATGCGTTGCCACTTTTCCTTTAACTGTAACAATTTGTCAATTGTTTGACACACACAGTCGAACATCAACGTACATTCAACAGCGCACGCACATGTTTTCTGGAAAACCAGGTTGACAAGTACGACGCACTTCTTCACCGCGCAATCATGTACGTGACGTTATTATGCCCATAGACAGGCGTTTTGAATGCGCGTTGATGTTTGCATACATGTACGTTCGTCTGTGACCCGCTATAGAGTTAATTTTAATGCTAATGATGAAACTATTGTTGCGAAAAAACGAGTTATTTAAAAAACCGAATACTGAGTATTTAAGTGATATCAAAAACCGATTGATAACTCGAGTGATGGTCACTTGAATTCTCAGCAGCTGTACATATTACTATTTTTGTAGTTTATATGTAAATTTTTTATTTTAAGAGTCCGTCGCGCGCTTGAAATAAACCGATTTTTAACGCTCGGTCCATAACACTTATTTAGACAACGAATAAACATAGCGGTCCAAATAAAAAAATAATCGAAACAAAAAGTTGTTTCCTAAGGCTGCTGTGTAATATTTTTTTCAAAATTACTTTTTACTTATTAAAATTTAAAGAGTAAACTGTGCAAGAAATCGTCATATTTACAATTTATTTACTTGAAAATAAAGGCTTAAATCGAAAATTGGTTACACGAGGGAAGTAAGTCTGTCTTTTAGCTTTGCAACGATACTAAAATTATATCGAATTGATAAAAATTCTATGCTAAATGCCGAACGTCTACAACTTCAGAAACGAATATATTTTAAATGCTGCAACTACGTGTCACTCAGTGGGATGGGCTTAGAGATTGGTAAATGCGGGCAGGACCGGAGTTCAAAGAAATACATAGTCACTTATAATCTATACGTTCTCAGTTGAGACAGTATTGAATTAATCGATCTTATGGAGTTCGATGTTTTTATTTTCATTGACAGAAAGTTTTAGCACCCCTTGAGGCAATATTATAAGAAATTGATATAAGTTAAGTTAATATTGAGGAAAACAGTGCGGTACAGCCAGGCATTGTTATTTCTTGTAGCGGAAACTTATGAAAATAAATGTTGTAGTAAATGTTTTTAATGTGCACTGTTTGTAATTATTAGTTTTCGATATCGGTGAAGACAATGAAATTTAATGATACAATTTTAATTAATTTAACTATGGTACAACATTTTAGCATTTCTATCTCTGCCCATGTTTAATAAAGGATATGCCGACGCTAAACCTAGTTTTCGTTTTTATACTGTTTTTATTTATTGGTGTGTACCGTGAGAAGTACTGTAGTTTTTTTACACATATAAGCTGTAAAAAAACTACGAACATAAGTAAAATAAGTAAGTAGATGTAGTTAGTTCTATACCGCGTACTCATGGTCCCTTCTGTCGGGTTAGACAGACTAAACAGCTAGGAATATTCGTCGGATACCTTACCTATGGCATACTGATGAGAGCTAATAAGCTCGAAACCGGTATATGTCTGGTGGGCTTCTGACGAATGACTCTAGCTGTTGCTATAGGTTTTCCAGGTGTAATTCAATGCTGGTCGGGGTATTAGCCCGCAGAGTAGTTGTTTCCTGGAATTCCGTGTTTGCAAAATAAGTAAAATCGTTGATTTACAAGTGCGATGTAACAAAAAACGTAATAATTGTCAAATAATGTCCCAAGCATCGATAATTTGATTTTATTTTTATAAAATGCGGCCCTATTAAAAAAAGTTGTACACGTCCATTTTGGATACTAAAAATGTTCTTCTACAAGATGGTTATATTTTCTTAAAAAACAAAACGGCATAATTGCTAGCTGATTTTACTCCACTAAATCTAAATATTCTAAATACGTCCACCGTAAAGTCATTGTAGTGGGAGAGCGATAATCTTCGCCTCCAGCCGTAACGCCCGTGCACCCGACCCCGGAGCTCAACCCGAGGAGTGTACAGAGAACGGACTCTTAAATACATAAATAATAAATATATACTTTTTTTGTATTGGTAAATTTATATGTTTAAAAATAAACAATACAAATCTTAGATATATAAAAATATATGTTGCATTTACACAAAAAATTAGTTCTATTTTTTTTTTAATTTTCCAAAAATTATTTTACGACTCCTGCATTTCGTCAACACAAAAATTTATTTTGATCTACGGCAAGTGCATTATACGAATTACGAATATGAACGATGGCCATTTCTATGGTTCCTCGGTTTTTCGTTGTTTGTTATAGTCAGACGACGTCATACAAACAAATGAATAATTATATTTTCGTGAAAATATTAAAAAAACACTGCTACTGAGAATAAAAAAACTATATACTACACTAAATGTTTGCACTATACATTGCACTAAAATTTCAAACAATGATTGCTTTTAACGCGACCAAATATCGAAAATTATGTTGACAATTGCGTAACATCAGCCGTGACATATGTAAGTCGTCTGAATTCTTGCCGCAACTATAGCGGTTCTTGTTGCACCAGATATATACAAATGTTGAACTCGAACACACATTTTATAAGTGAACAGTAGAGTTGCAACCTGTCCTTATTTCGGAAGAACAGTCGTTACTGCAGCCTCTGTTCTTTCGTCCTTATTTTTACTAGAAATGTCCTTACTCGGAGGACATGATTAAATTCGTATTAGAATTATCGGGACACAAAGACAAAATATGTCAAAAAAATAGTTCATATACAAAGTAACAAGAATGTCTTTACTTGAGAATTTAAAAGACAAGAATATCCTACTGGCGCATATGAAAAGGTGGCAACCCTAGTGAGCAATGGATAAAAATCAAATAAATAATTCGTTACTCATATAACTGATAACAGAGTGATTTCGGTTTTTGCAATAACCTAATAATCAGTTATTTTTCACTCGAGTGATCCCAACACTAGATGAAACAACAAAACTGAAAAATAGTGAACTAAACATGAAACTTTTATTTGGCAATACTAAACTTCTTAGGTAAACATAAATTAGACATGAAATTTCCCAATTATTGAGAAATTTCGGAACTAGATGTGACATTTATGTTTTCTGGTTTACCAGGTCATTCAACTGTCTATAATATTTAGATGGAGTATAGCGACGTTATTCGATAAATTTTCCGGAGTTTATAGAGAAAAGTAAGTATACTCTTAGGTACCCTTATCTCAAATATTTGCTCCCATAATTGCTTGTGCCAAGCGCATATGTTTTGAGGACCAAACTTAAACTAAAATTCACTTGGGGCTGTTAATGGCCCTAAAATTCGTCTCGGGGGCATAAATAACTCTTTATGAATTACGCTTACGTGTACGGTTTGTTCACATAAATCGATAAGGGGAACTATGTAGTATACCTGGATACCTCAAGCGAACCAATCTGTTATTAAAATTTACTGTTGTCGTTATTGGAGAAAATAAAGTAGCTAAAAACTTATACGTAAATACGTAAATCTTTTATATGCAATCCTTATGGATTAACATGTTAAAAATTAATTAAAAGATAAGTTAGCATCGCAATTAGCGGTTTTATTTTATAACAGCTACATAAACGTTTTCGAGACAAATCTTGTAAAAAACAACATAAGTCACGAAAATATTGTAAAAATGCAACTGGACAACCAAAATTGGCACTATATTATAAAACACTTCAGTCACCGTTGAGGTTTTGTAAGAGCTGTTAGAAATAATTAACAAATACTTATACAAGGTTAACTATGACTAAGTACAAAAATTTTAACCACGTGCTCAGGGAGGTCTAAAAGACAATAAAAAAACCCTCTTTTCCTACGGAAAGTCGGCGCCTATGATAATCAATCGTCGTAGAAGATGGCTAAATATGTTAACTACCGTGCGGTCGTTTTTTGCAGCGTTGTCAAGTGTAGACACGATGATACACCTGATAGATAACAGTTAATCCGGTTAGCTGCAGTACGTATTTTGTATTTGTTCTTTCGTTGCACACTGCCAAAACTACATTTTCACTCCTTGCAGATTCATCATCATTATCCACTAACATATACGACATAATTTATTTAATTACTATAAAACGTTTAAAATTTGTCACTTAACTGTTTTAAAATAACATAACCTAGAATACTGCATTACTAGTTGCATAGTCTCCAAACTTTAAAGAACATGCGAAGTTAGTTATATCATATCTAAGGATCTAAGAAACATTTTTACAGAACACTTATACTTTAAAATATTAGTAATTATTTTAAGCAAACATCGTGGATTACTGTGTATATTGGTGATATTATTAGTATTAACAGAATTTAATTCCCCAACAACACAAGAAGTTTGAAAATTTATCGCCGTGAAGTGCATCTTGCATGGCCTACAGATAGCAGATGTCGTCTGCAGATGGCAAAAAATATTACATACAGTTACCTACGGTACTCTGATTGGTTTGAAATGATTTTTCAGTACTTGCTTTTTGCAAATTTAAATTTTGGCGTATTTTTTGTGTACTTACAAACATGTATTCAAATGCCTAGATGACGGATAAGGTGCTGATTTATGGAAGTGTGATAGGTGCATATTATCATGTGGCAGCGTAATACAAAACACATTTTCCTAGTACACAGAATATTATGCTGAATACTTTTTGAACTACATTGAACAACTGTTAATGCCTTGGCGGTAAACGCGTGGCAGTGTTTTTATATATTTGTGTACATTTGCGTGTATTTTTTGTTATCCTTTGTATTTTTTTTCGACGTAAGTAATCGACCTGGTCATGACTGCCGAACTAAGTAGGTACCTCGCTTTAAACAAAAAGAACGGTTGAGGGACGGACAGAATGGCAGGTTTTAATTTAAACAACTAAAAAAACAGAAAATGATACAACATTCTTAAAATCTTTCCAAATATCAATCCTGGAAATAAATATAAGTAAGGTAGGTGCTGCCTCTCTGTGCTACAATATCGTGTTTCTCATTAAATAATAATCTACATTTTGTAAATATTTTTTTCTTTTCTTTCAAAGCAGCGTAAACTAATACACGTGCCAACGCGGTGACCTGTCACTACGTGTGACACCTTTGACTTTGGCAGAATATACCTAACCTCGCGGCTGACAGAAGGCCAGTGACGGTGATAAATAAGGATTTAATATAGTTAAAAATTTTGTTTGTTTTATAAATAAATTTGGAAATTTTTTGATAGATTATTCCGTTAATTTTAATTTTTACATATCCCCTCATAAAATATTTGTACTAAGTCATACTTAACCCTATATAATAGCAAAAATCAACTAAGCAACAATTTTATAAGAGCTCGTTTCTGGTATATTTAGTAGCAATAATACGATATTTTTGTAGCATAAAATCCATTAACATAGTCAATTATTTATTAACTGTATCATAAAGGTATCAGAAGATATAAACTAACAAACATCTCTGATTAATCATAATGTCTACAATTGGAATATTATGTGGTGTATTACTCAACATTATTTTAGGCGTTTTACTGCACTTTGTAAAAGCAATTTTTAATACGCAGAAAATTTTATTGTGATTTGTATGGCCCATATATCTAGTGAATTTTTCAATAATCACTTATATATAGGACGAATCAGAATGAATGGGTCAAAACTAAGCTGGAGATACTAGACATCAAAATATTATGTTTGAACTCATCATGCCTTATACGAATGTCGCTGGTTTAACAAATACAGGGTGTTCAAGGTTTAAATTTTATTCTGAAATTTTTCAATAATTGGACGAATAATAAATCACACCCACGTAAAATACGCTAATATCTATTAATATGACAATTTCATACAAGCCTCCTAAGAAAAGAAATAGCGATATCAGCGAATGAAAGAAAATCACCACAAAATACATTGAAACTTTTAAATGCAAATAACTCAGAAACCGACAAATTTAGGCTACCTAAACAAGAGTACTTCTTTTATGTAGAATTGTACGTTCTTTTATATTATCGTTTACGCATATCTCAACGGATAAAAAATATGTTTTGATTTATGTATCTAAATAGTACGGTGAAACTAGCGCCATCTAGGAGCAACGTCAGAATAAGCTTCAAATTCGTAATTATCACACCAGAAAACCCAACACTGCCAATTTTCAAAACTTTCTCAGTTATTGAGAAATTTCAGAATAAAATTTAAACCTTGAACAGCCTGTATTTCTTAAATTAGCGACATTCGTATAAGCCATGATGAACTTTAACATAATATTTTGGTGTCTAGTATCTCCAGCTTAGTGTTGACCCATTCTTTCTGACTAACCCTGTATACGCGTATACAGAGTGTCCGGAAATTATGCGTCAAGACTTCAGGAGGTGATTCCTCACAAAAAATTAGGGTCGCCATGTCCTAAAACCATTTTTAGAAAACTTAATATTAACGGAGATACAGGGTGTCAAAAAAAATTTTTTTTTTTTAGTTTTTCTTAGAGAACTTTTTATTTGTGATTTTATTTGTTTCCAAGTCTTTCCTATGTATAACAACTGCCCTTGTAGATTTATGTTCCAAATATGATGCAAATACTCCAGTGCCAAAGAGCCTAACGTGACCTTATCTTCGATCTATGGCCCACAACTTTTTTGTTTTCACCGCTTTATAAATTTGAACAGCACCATGTTAAAGAGTATCAAAAGTTGTTTAAAAAACTGTCTCTTGTTGCCATACAATAAAATGAACCGTTTCTGAGAAAAACTACTTCAAACATTTTCATGTGTTAACGCTGTTTTAAACTGATATTCACAATTTCAACTCATCAATACAAAATGTATTCACTAACTACATTATTAAGTAACATTTTTATTTAGTCTACGCTCTTATAACCCTGAAGAATATGCCCTCTTTTGCTCTTATTATTACAAAACTGTCAATAATTCATTGCCTCAGCTCTTCCACGTTATGCATAGGCCTTCTGTATACCAGTGATTTAACATAGCCCCAAAGGAAAGAGTCGATCGGACTCAAGTCGGGCGATCTGACAGCTATGAATCCATCACGCCCTATCCACCTCTAAGGGAAAATTTCATTGAGGTGCTCTCTCACCGTTAAACTGTAATGAGGCGGTGCACCGTCATGCAGTAGCCACGTCGCACTTCAATAGGAACGTTTTCCAACAAAACTGGCAGATCATTTTTGTAGAAAGTGTAGGTAAACCTCATCACCAACCCTTTGTGAAAAGAAATGTGGCCCAACTAATTGATCTCCCACGATGCCAGTCCATACATTCACAGAAAATTTATTCTGGAACCTACGTTCCACCACTACCTAAATGATGATTCTCGTCACACCAATAATGTTTATTATGTAGATTTATTATACCATCATGCCCGAATTCAGCTGCATCCATGAAAAGAATTGATTTGATGAAATTTCTGTTGCCATCATGGAGATTTATTATTGTCCTGCAAAAATTCAGTCGTAAAATCGGATCTCTAGGGAGTGGGGCCTTTTGGATCTTTTGATAGTGGAATGGATGCAGGAGTTTTTCCTGCAAAATTTCACGGACTGAGCTTTTGGAAATATTTTCCTGCGATGCAATTAACATGACGTTTATATCAGGATTATTACCAACCACATCCAAAACACGAACTTCAGCCCCAGGAGTTCGAGTTCGTCGTGGGCGACCGACATCAAACCGCCTAAGGCTGGGATTTTGTTTACATATTTTTACCGTCTAACAGGACTTCAAACGAGGACAGAGAGCTCCAAGAAAATTGAAATAATTGATTTATATCAACGTATTCATAAAGGTTCCCGCTAGTGCGTGAGATAATTTTCATTGCTTATAAAATCACAAGAATAATTAAAATAATTGTTAAAATACCTCAATTTTAGCGACACAGTTACTACGCCAATATGTCGCAATTACGGCAAAATTATCACAGCCACCAAATTACTTCACTCACTAGCCAGGACATATAGGACAACTTCAGATTAATATTTATTGCTAATTTTACATTATGTGTTTTAGAGTAAACTCATAACATATAACACGGCTTCCATTTTTATGTACGTCAAAATGCACGATAAACTTCAGGGAACCTTGTGGGTTGGAACTAATTCGGGCCTATACGGTTTGTATACTGTCTCACAGGTGTCGCAACTATCGTAATTAAATGTCAGAGAGGGTTTATATTCGAATATAAAATTTAAAAATTTTATATTTCTATAGGTTTATAAAATATCTGCTAGAATAAAGAATAGCGATTTAATATTATTTATGGTCTGGTATGCTAGGTATTTTTGTTTTGTTTAACATATTTAATGAGTTAATCTAAAATATAAATATTAATCTTTGTAATAATATCATATTATAAAGGGTGTTTCGAACTGCTCAGACTAAACCTTACCAGACGATAGAACATTTTAAAAGAAAAAAAATAAGTTTGTATAAACATGGGTCGGAAAATGATTAGTTTCCGAGTTATAGAGTGAAAGATTAAAAAAATTATTGTTATAGTAATTAATAACCTTAATTAAAAATTCGTACAAATAATTTTCACTTTCTGCTTTTTTGGAAAAATATATTATTTAAAACCCTATAATAATAGAAAGGGTCTGACATTTTTTATTTTATTTTAACACAGTTTTTTTAGTTTATTTTTCATTTGGTACAGTACATTTTCGTTTCAGGTGTTTCCAAAATATTGAAAAAGAGATTTGTTTTGTGTTGATTTACGGCAAAATTTATTGACATTGACTATAAAAATGTAAAATATTTTAAAAATTGATCTTTAAAAAAAATGCCAAGGAACATAAAAGTTTGCAAATCCAATAAACGAACCGTAGTCGTACGTAAGGTTATTGACTAAAATAATATTATTTTCTCAATATTTAATACCATATATCTCGAACCATTTACCCATATTATATGCTGGTATATGCGCAATTTTTTTACCTGAGAGGGCTGAAACTTCAACATTACTAATTAACTAATTTATTCCTGATTAAATTATTTGAAAAACATTATTTTGGTGCAAAAATATTATTGATACATCGAATATAAAAAAATGTTAAAGAAAAAAGAAAACAAATCTCGGCCTCCTCGGGATTTGAACCTGTGCTCTTCTGTTTACAAGATCTATTCGGGAGTGAAGTTTTATAATCTTAATGGATTAAAAGTGTTTTTTTCATACAAAAAATGTGGGATTGAAGTGCATGTTTAAACTTCCACAGCACAAAAGATAACACACATTAATAATTAAAAAGACTAATTCTAATAGCAGTTTGGAAAATTTAACATCAGTTAAATCTTAACTATTTTTTTAAGAAATAACATTTTGCAATGCCTAAATATAATGCATAAAAAAAACAAAAATTTTAAATTTAAATCCATTTTCTTTTAGTTTAAAAATAAATTTATGGCTTAAAAAGTTGGTCGACTAGGTACAGTTTTTCAAACATATCTATATAATCGGTATATATTTAATAAAAGGATAAGATCAGACAAAAAGAATAATGCATTCTTGAATATAAATATTAATTTCATATCGCCTTGATCATTTATTAGGAATTTCTTAAACAAGTCAGCTCTGCCATAGACGATGTACCTATATTTATATAACTGTTTTTTTTTTTTGTTCAAATACCATACATTTATATTAACAAAATAACAATAATAAATTTATTTATATTATAATAGTACTGCTGTACATTACATTAATAATAATAAATAAATTACAATTCACAAAAACTTTAGCTATCGCTTATAAGTGAAATCAAATTAAATTATGTTTATAGTGAGCGGAGGAAATTGTGGACAGTGACTAATCGCTAGCTTGTAGACAAGCGCGACGGGCGAAGCGTGCGGGGAGCAATATTTCATAGGCGTACTAAATTTGAATGCGATCAGATATAAAAAATATACAAAAATGACAAAAATAATTACATTACATAACATCCATAATTTTTAGAGTAACAACATTTATATAACAGTTTTACCAATTTCGAGGCTTTAGATAATAAAAATAATAAGAATATTTCAAAATTTTAAGTTTTTATCGTGTAGTATTAATTACACAAAGTCGGAAATAATAGAGAGTTACTAATTCATAACACAGAGATGAGTACGGAAGATACGGGTGATATGAAGGGTGCCACTTGAGAAGAGTTAAAGCACACAAAATTATCAAAAATAAGTTGACGTCGGCTGAGCCTAGCACATTAACAATTTACTTTAAATGTGCCATCTGTGTCATCCTCTCTACAAATTATAATGCCGCCCTTTTGGACGGCGATTGCCCACCACCACCCACTTACACCTACCTGATGCGCACTCCGCGGATATCACACTTAAGCCTCGTCCTTATGGACGCGAAATTCACGGATTTTTGCACGAATTTTGCAACTTCTGTTTTAATTATTTATGGCGGGAAAATCTCAACTTTTGACAATTGCAATTTGCGAAACTGTCAAAAACTCTATCTTTACAATTATTAGGTTAAGTGAGATAAGGGTATAAGGGAGAAGTTATTTCAGAATTATCAGCTACGGATCATTTATTTTAAAGTTAACAAAATCTTGAGGTTTTGAAATAAACTTAGAACACAACAATTACGTTTTACACAGAAGTACCATAAATCATACAAATTTTTTAGGCAACGGCCATACCACGATGTAAAATACCAGTTCTCGTCCGATCACTGAAGTCAAGCATTGTCGGGCGCGGTTAGTACTTGGATGGGTGACCGCTTGGGAACACCGCGTGTCGTTGTCCACTTTTTGCATTTTTTTTCGAAAACACCGTTGCATTCCATAATATCCATTATGTTTAGAGTATAAATAGTGATATAACGGTTTTTACCAATTTTGAGGAGTTAGATAATAAAAATAATAAGAATATTTCAAAATTTAAAATTTTTATCTTGTATATCGGTGTACCTAAGTTAATTTAGAAACTTTATCAAGACACTCTGAAAAGATTCTTACCACAATTGTAAATATATCATATAAAACGATGCCTTCTTAGGCATGGATGACCCACCACCACCCGGCTCATGCCGCCACAAGATGTTGACTATTATTTATACATTTCATATAGGTAATTGTTTTACACGAATATTATCATTATCACTAAATTAGTACGCATTACGTCAGAATCATAACAAACTTCACTATCACTGTATGTTCACTATTTATTGAAATGACCACACGTTCACTTCGGTGTCACATCCACTTCACTATATAAATAGATTCAAACCATTTTTCAAATACTTCACTGTTCATATCTTCACGGTAATCTCCCGTCCTACGTGATTAAAAAACATGCAAACCATTTTCTAAAAATCCCGAATCCCTTCCAATATGTGTTATTAATACCTACGTCCTTTTCCAGAAGGCGCCTTTAATCATGTAGAAAATCCATCTAAAAATGCTTCGCTTTTACTTCGAACGTTACCGTCCTGCCAAACTTTTGATACCGTATAACCTTCGTTTACCCATGTTTCATCTATGTAATATATCTTTTTGCCTGATGCACGAAATTCTCTTCCTTCTTTTTCTAAATATTCTCTTCGCCATACCACAATTTTATCTTTTTCAACGAGCATACTTTTACGATTTCGTTTTAAAAACCGAAAATTCATGTCATGATAAGAACTTTGTCAGAAAATTGAGGCATGTCCTCATCTTCCGCTATCGTAGATTGAATATCTTTTATCGTCGGTATTTCATTATGAAGAAGAATCCATGAATATTCCTGCAAATGGCGTATTTTACGTCATCATCGACTTCTATTTTTTTCTTCTTTGGATTTACTTCCACACTCTTTTTTATAGCACGATATACACTAGAAACTGACGCTTGTGTTAACGAACTACACATATCAACAGCATCACTTACACTTATGTTAGAGTTTCGCGTTCGAATTCCTTCGTATACGTTTTTTATTATTATCAATTGTCCGTTACATAGGTTATGTCGATTACTAACAGACCTTTTACTAGAACTGACACTTTGATCCATTTTTAACTGTTATTTGTTAACTTCACGATTGCAATAATTTTTATAATTTAATATAACTATATAAATAACACCCCGCGAATAGTAGCAAATCTCCCAACGTACACATGTTCTAATGGCGTTCTAACCTCGGCAAAGCCATGTGCTAATGCTCACGGTTTACACACACCAAAATATTGTTTTCCACAATGCAATAAACAGAGATAGAGAATGCATCAGGTTACAGTTTGACCGAGTCTTTATCGTGGTGGGGTACATGTGAGTATAGTATCGTTGTGCATAGAAAACGGCACAGTAATAATGAGGTAAATAATGTAATCTCTTATAAAAATATTATACGCTTAACAGTAATAGTGTTTTTATATTATCTATTAGTCACTGTCCACAATTTCGTCCGCTGCCTATAGTTTTATGTCATACAAAATTTATTCTTATCAAAAGTTTTTTTACGAAGGCATGAAAATATCTCTTCCAGAATTTAAAATACATTTGTTTTTCGTAGCTCTAAATAAAAATAAATAATAAATAAAATATCTAATAACCTTCCTGATATTTTTCGGTATTTTCTCAAATAGGTACAATAAATAATAATATTCAATACATATATATTTTTATAACAAAAATATATGTTGCCTTTAACTCTGGTAGGTCAAAAACTGTTGCTGTTGCTAGAATTTATAAAGTATTTGTGTTGCTATCTTAAGTCAATATGCTCCTGGTAATTCATCATCTCTGCTAATAAAATTTCTATTACTTAGTATTGTTTACCTTCACGTGTGTTTAATTTGTTTATAAGTTATGAATTAGAGACATGAAAGGTAAGTAATATATTTTGCTTTAATTAATAGTTAATAATTTTATTTAATTAAATTTAAGAAACTGTTTTCGTTTTCTTAAATTATTTCGAATCATTCGCTGGCTGTTAATTTTTTTCGGACCAGTTATTTCTTCTTTCTGGACATTTTCATGAAACCAAAGCGATTTTCTTCTTAGATCTTCAATCTGTTGATCAGCTCTACTTCTGTGGCTAGATTTTCCGAATCAAATGAAGATCTGAAATGAACTTGTTAGAAAAATATATATAGGTTAATCCTGTAACAAATTTTTGGGTTATCTGTGCGTCGATCACTTGTCTCGTAATGCAATCCAATACTGATAACGTACTTACGATCATAAACGTGACACGTGACTCATAATTTTCGTTATTTTGTACTTTCAACAAGACAAGAGCTGAATTAAATTTGTTAAAAATTATGACTTTATTTCAGATACTAGAAAAAAAAATAACTTAAATAATGAGTTCTCTTCACAGGTTGCTATAAAACTGCATTATCTTAGAATCACCCTGTAGCTCGTCTCTTGACTGTTATGTAATTATTCAGTATATTTAAAGAATTTAGAAATGTAATTTGTGTCCTTCAATTTATTTCGGGCTTTTAATTATTGGAGTAAATGGGAATTTTTCGCTTCGACCGATTTCAATCTAATTATATAAATAAAATTGCTAACTACTATCCCACGTAAATTTCTCATTAACCAGTTGAATTGATATAATCAGTAGTACAGAAGGTTGCTGTAATATATTACATTAACGTAATAGTATCTGCAAAACCAAATGTTACCGAAAAAATTTACACTCAGGACTAATGGATTTGTTTGCTGACGGCATTTTTTCTTGGTTGGCTATGTAAAGCTCGTAGCTTAAATGAAAGTGGAAATCGACATAGATAATTTTATTTTCCGTAAAAATTTGAACTCCATGGAAGTTTAGTAATTTCATGCCTAAGTAAATATTGAAAGGAAGTGAACAAAAATATTATCTGGTAGAATTATAATTAAAATATGAAGCTATAACCAATAAATTAGTATTTGTTTAAGAATTAGCAACTCACAATTATAGTGGTTTGCAGGTTTTCATGGCGGGTGCTATTATTTGATATACAAAGGCTAAACATTTCAGGGGGTGATTCCTTGTTGAAAATAAAAGGTAGTTTGTTATATAAACGTTGGGTCACAAGTCAACCATTAGGGAGATATCGCGTTGCAAAGATGGCGGAAAAAAGAGCGTTTTTATTGTTTTTCTAGGAAATGAAATGCGTGGGATTGGTAAAATTTTATGGAAGTGTTACCATCATCGAAAGACACTTGTGACATATTTTTTCACTTTTTGAAAATAATTGGAAAGGGTGGAAATAAACTACCCTTTCAGTTTTTTTAACTATACTTTCAAAAACTTCCTTAACGACGTAGAAAAAATTAATTAGGTTAAGCGGATTCATTTAGAAACTTTTTCTCTCTTATATTTTTTTGATAAAATTAACTGTTTCGACGTTATAAAATAAAATTTAAAGTATTGCACGTCGGGAAGAGGCAGTTTTACTACACCCATTATTAGGAAAAACTAGTTGGCTGCTGTCAATTTCCAGATGTTTCCATTGTTGCTCTGACAGATAGCAACGGTTGGAACCGTTCCTCGAATAATGGTGGCCTTCTGATACGTCCCGTAGCCGCCTCTGTAATTGGTTACAGCCCATACTTCCAAACGTTTTACCGCTTTTCACTGTCGGAAAGTTGATCAAATTAGTTGGGGTTTCATACAAACATGACTCAAAAATAAGCATGGACAACCATTTTCACTCCAGTGGCGCACAAATAAACCAAGTTGCTCCCTTTTATTATTCGCTCTGCCCTTTGCAGTCTTAGTCCTAACACGGTCTTAAGACCTGATCTTGAAAGTTCCTATCTTTTAACTTCTTAGGACTAAGACCAAATAAGTACGCATGAGCGAAAATGTTCCATTTCCTTCTAGATGTCTTCTACGACGTCGGTGAATGGCCAGGGCTTGTGGAGACAAAATAAAAGTTAAGTTACGACTAAATATTTATAAACAGTGTCAAAATCTTAGTATTAAGATTAAGACTAAGTTTAAGGTTAAGGCTAAGTTAGGACTAAGTTAGGATAATGAAGTTTTACATTTGTCAAAATAATAAGGTTGTTCTGTCAAGCATTACAGTTTGCGTAGTTGTCATTCTGTGATAAGTGCGCAATTTTGTGAATTTTTCTTTATACATCTTTACTCTAACATTGAATATGCTGACTGATGTTTCAGTGCGAATTGCTGAAAACACATGTACAAGCACACGTCAAATTTTGACAGCTACTGGCATCAGTCAGTCTTCCGTCATCAGAATACTCCTTAAAGAAAAATTGTATCCTTATCATTTTACTCTAGTTTAACATTTAACGCCACAAGACCCTCTAGCTAGGTTATGGTTTGCACAGTTTCTTCGCCAACCACAAAATGATGACACAACATTTTATAGTAAAATATTATTTACGAACGAAGCAACAATTACCCGACGAAGTATTTTTAATTGGAGAAATAGTCATTCTTGGGAACTATAAAACCATCATCTGCCAAGAGAAGTATATTTTGAGGAAGAGTTGTCTATCTCTGATCTACAGATTGCTCCTGAAGACATAACACATTTTATGACATATAACAAATTCTAGGTAATGTGAATAAATTTAATTAAAATATACAGTGCAAAAAGCTTTTACTATGCGTGTATTTAAACTAATCTAACCAACTATAATAATACCGTGATTTTTTTGTTTACGCTCCTGAAGTGCGGACTGAGTATCGATAATGGCACATGATTGAATTTTTCATCACCCTTCAATCTCCATTGGGCGCCGTCGTCGAAAAAGTGAATCCCGTGGGGCGGGTGAGCCGCCGACCATGTCAATATTAATCCTGAAAAGTCATCGGCCTGTTATTAATGGACTGGTTAATGGGTGAGAATTAATTTAAGCTAAAATGACTGCAATATGTACAATCTGACATTAGGTACCTAATGGTTATATTAATATAAAACATTTTTCTATTTCCGTTGAACTGACAAGGTTTACTTTTACCTAAAATATTTATTCAGATACTGAGAAAACTCAAGTTCCCTTTTAGTTCCTCTTCAGTCATAATTATGCACATATACGGGGTGTCCCGTTAAGGTCGACCAGCGGCTATATGTTGCAAACTACTTGTTCTACAGCTTTCGGGAAAAAGTTATAACGCGCTAATGCTTTTTTAAAACTTACTACATAATCTGTTGCAGCTATTATATTATATTGTTTCAAATTAATCAGTATTGTTGAAAGTGTAATGGTAATATTCTATAAAAATACAATAATCATTCCGGTATTTGTTGACAAAAAAAAACAGCAAATGTTTCTGTTAATTAAAATAAGTAGTGGTCACAGAAAAAAGTACATTTTAGTTTTCACAAAGTAACATGGATTTAAAAGCCCGCTCTGCAGTTACCAACCTATACTATAAATCTCACATTATTATTGATGCCATTGACATTGTCATTTATACTGAAGGCATACGATTCCCTCCACCATCATAAGTAAATTGAATAGGTAGTATTGCTTTGAGTATGATCTTATCAAGCTATTCAGTTCCTATTTAACGGATAGGTCACAGTACAGTGCAGTATCATGGTTACAAATCTATTGAATACCCTTAAACGTCTGATGTTCTGCAAGGATCTACTCTTGGCCTATTGTTGTTTATTCTATTTATTAATGATATTACTCTATACCTAACTGTAAACGTGCTTATATATGCCGATGATGTTAACATATTTTCTAGGATTACATATTGTAACCTCGAAACTAGGTTATCGTTGAAACACGTCACGTAGACAAATAATCTTTATTATCACTCTTGATAATACAAGAAATATTCTTCAACAATTTCGCAACTGTCAACGCTTTACTTTGACGTTTGTCACTTGCGTTTGGCTGCTGAATACAAACTGCCTCAGCGGCCGAGAATGATCTGCTTATATAGGTTTTAGAGTTCTGGAAGTTTCTGAGATTTCGAGAACGTGTCGAGAAATAAATAGAATATAGCCTGGAATATTCCGGAAAACGTCAAAATAAAGGCATCACAAAAATTGTAAATTCTAACATAAACAGAAACGTAATTTACAAACTAATGAGGTAGGTGAGCTTCAATTATAAATTCTAACGAAAACAGGAACATAATTAACCAATTAAAAAGGTAGGTGAGCTTTCGTAACATTGCCCCCCTCTTAGAACTGATCGTCCCGATCAGGTTACTCCATTGTCCGCATGGCCTTCTTGATAAGGTGTCAAACGATCGATGTGGACAATCTTCATCTTGGCTTGGGGATTCCTCTGGATCCTGTAAACTACGTCATTCAATCGTGACACGACAGTATAAGGGCCTTCCCACGATTTCTGCAGCTTCGGAGATTTACCCTTGCTTCTTTTTGGGTTATACAGCCACACTTTCTCAAGCTCTTGAAACCCGCTGCTGTTGGCACGCAAGTCGTATCTGGTCTTCATTCTGTCGCTTTCTATTTTTATCTTCTCTCGTACTTCTTCATGTACCATCTTTATTCGGTCTTTCAGATGGCTGAGATAATCATCTAAGTTTTCCTCGTGTTGCGGTCGATTCATAATTAGATCTATGGGTAGCCGCAATTCTGTGCCGAAAATCACGTTGGCTGGTGTTTTACCCGTGGTCTCATGAATTGCTGCTCGGTAAGCCAGTAAAAATGGAGGAAGACAGGTATCCCAGTTGGTCTGTTTCTCGTTGACGGCCGTTCTCAGGAAGTTTTCGATGGTGCGATTGAATCTTTCCACCATTCCATCTGATTGCGGGTGAAGAGGTGTAGTTCTGGTTTTGTGAATGCCTAGCAGCTCACAAACGTTCTGAAATACTTCCGACTCAAAATTTCATCCTTGGTCGGAATGGCACTCCATAACGACATATCCAATTTTCGAATAAAGCTTTGGCTACGGTAACAGCTTCTTGATTAGGTAAGGGATATATTTCTGGCCATTTACTGAAGTAGTCCATCACTACTAAAATATAACGATTCCCACTGCTGCTACGAGGAAATGGTCCAGCTATGTCAATAGCTATTCTCTCGAATGGAGCTCCAACATTGTACTGCTTCATCTGTTCTTCCACATCGGACCGACTGCCAAGCCAGTAGAATCGTTCTCTAACTTTATTTAGAGTTTTGTTTATTCCAAAGTGCCCACCACCGACTCCACTGTGCAGTGCTTGAAGAACTTCTGGAATTCTTTTCTGGGGCAATATTGTTTGATAAATCTTTTCTTTGCCGTCTGGGCTCTCCCAGACACTTTTTAATAGGCCGTTCTCGATGGCTAAAGAATTCCATAACGCCCAGTAACTTTTTAGAGATGTTGACTTATCAGCAATGTCCTGCCAGGTGGGTCTGTCCATGTTGTTTATCTTCCATTGGAAAATTGGTCCAAAATCCGGGTCTTCACTTTGTTCTTTAGCAATGGTTTTAATATCCCAATCCTCTGGACACTGGATGGTAGTTCTTCTGCAAAGAAATTCATCTTCTTCCCTCACTTCTTGTCGCACACAATGTTTACAATTTGAAGGACATGGTCTTCTGGATAGAGCATCAGCATTACGATGGTTAGATCCTTTACGGTGTTCAATTTTGAAGTCATACTCCTGCAACCGTTGAAGCCATCTTGCCACTTGGCCTTCTGGATTCCTGAACTGCAGTAGCCACTTCAAAGAAGCATGATCGGTCCTCAAGACGAACGGCTGACCATAGAGATACTTATGAAAATGCTCCACAGTTTTAACTATGGCAAGCAACTCTCTTCTGGTTACGCAGTAGTTCATTTCTTGCTTAGAGAGGACCTTGCTAAAGTAGGAAATCACTTTTTCTTGCCCATTTTCAATTTGTGATAATACTCCTCCAATTCCAGTATTACTAGCATCCGTGTCCACGATGAATTCTTTCCAGGCTTGGGATATGACAGAATCGGAGAAGAAAACAAAGCTTTTTTTAATCTTTGAAAAGCTTGTTGACATTGTTCCGTCCAGATGAATGGCTGATTGTTTTCTGTCAGTCGGTGTAAGGGTTTTGCGATCTCAGCGAAATTTTTTTCAAACTTGCGACAGTAAGTGCAAAGTCTTAGATAACTCCTTAATTCATGTTTGTCTTTCGATATTGGCCATTTCCAGATGGTTTCAGTTTTTTCTGTGTCAGTCTTAACTCCATCAGAGGAAATAATGTGTACTAAATACTTGACTTCCTTTTGAAAGAGCAAGCACTTCTTGGGACTTAACTTGAGCCGGGCTTCTCTCAACTTTTGAAAAACTTCTTGGACATTCTTCAAAGTCTTTTCCAAGTATTATGATGTCATCAAGGCAAACGAGACAAGTCGTCCAGGTCATTTCCCGCAGAATCGTTTCCATAAGTTTTTCAAAGGTGGATGGTGCGTTACAGAGACCAAAGGGCCAATAGCCACTTTTCAGGTCTAATGTTGAAAACCATCGGGATCCAGACAGTGTATCCAGGGTATCGTCTATTCTTGGCAACGGATAACTGTCCTTTTTAGTGACATCGTTTAGTCTTCTATAATCTACACAAAATCTGGTAGAGCCATCCTTCTTCTTTACCAGAACAACCGGCGAAGTCCATGGACTCTGGGATGGTTCAATGACTCCCTGTTGCTGCATGTCTCTAAGCATCGTCGATAACTCTTCTTGCTTCGCTAAAGGGATACGTCGTGGAGCTTGTTTAATTGGAGTGGTGTTGCCGGTATTTATGCGGTGCTGCACAAGATTAGTCCTTCCGACGTCATTCTCTGTTAACGAGAATACATCCTGGTAGCGCCTCAACAAATCTTCCAATTTTTGGACTTCATCAGCTCGTAGTGGGGACTTGAATCGGTTAACAAGGGTCTGCATGACTTCGGGTAGTTTTTGAATATTTCGAGGTGCTGTTGATGATTCCATATTGCTGAACACCGATGCAACTGTTTGACAAATTCCCAAAGGTTCGCCTTTCTTGATCTGTTGTGGGTAGTCCTTTAGATTTAGCATTCTCACCAATACCAAATTGTTTTTCCTTTCTGTTAATGTCTTTCCGGTTAATATGCCCTTCCTATAGAGGCTGCTCTCTGGTTCTGGTTCTACAATTACAGTTTCTTCCACTGCCGAAGGACTGCTACAAATAGCTTCAATAACTAGTTCTGAACCTGCTGGAAGTTCTATGTCTGCTGACGCTTTCACAGTTCTAATATGAAGGTTTCTTATTTCGGGAAACTGCATGATGATTTCTTCATCTTTGGTCTTCAATAGTCTTTGTGGAAGGTCCAGTACAAAATTATGTTGAGTCATTACATCAAGTCCAAGAATGACATCATCAGTTATATCTGCTACTAGGATGTTGTGTTAGAAAGTGGTTGCCCCCAGGGTTATTCTAGCTAGATGGATGCCTTTCACTGGTATGACTTCTCCATTTGCTGTCTCTAAGATGTAATTCCGGTCTGGCTTTTGTATTCTGCAGTGAGCGACGATGTTCGGTCTTACTATGGTGTGACTAGAGCCTGTATCAATGACCGTTTCACAATCCCGTCCGCATATTCGCCCTGGTACTACCAAACTCGTTCCATTATTTTGCAGACGGGTTACCTTGATCTTAATAGTTGGTGGGGCTTGGTAACACCTAGCCAGCTTTCGCCCCTCAAAGCTGACTAGTTGGCGTTTTCCTGGTCCTGACTAGATGTATTTTTAGGGCATCGATTCCTAAGATGCCCTTCAACTCCACAATTCCAACACTTGATGGATCTTCTCCTGCTATATACAGTAGAGTCGATACGGACTTTTTCTTTGTGATAATTGTCTAGAAATTGTTTTAAGCTCTTCATTAATCCTTTGTCATGCTCTTCGGCTTCACGCTGTTCTTCTCTCCTAAATCTTAGTTGCCTTATTCTGCCTTGACTACTTCGGGAAGCTTGTCATGCGGCTTCAATTTCTAGCGCCTGGGCCAAAGCTTCAGATATATTTTTATGCCTGGCCAACCTTAACGCTTGACCGATCTCAGAATCTCGCAGGCCATCAATGAAGCTACTTATTGCTAACTGTTCTTGAAATTCTGTCGGTGCGGTGGGGTAGGCTAGCTTCACCATACGTGCTATATCTGCTTCAAATTGCTGCAGATTTTCTTCGAAGCGTTGTCTTCGGCCTTTTAATTGTGCTTGATAAACGTGTTGTAGATGAGCATCGCCATACCTCATTTCTAAAGCACTCTTCAGCATTTGATAGTCTTTTTGTTGATCCTCGGCTAGCGTTCGTAATATCTCCATGGCTTCACCTCGTAGGGCAACTATTAGTGATGTAGCCTTTTCTTCTTCTGACCAATTATTTGCCAAGGCAGCTGCTTCAAATTGTTTAAGGTAAGTGCTCCATGACACTTTTCCATCAAATGTGGGTGGTTTAATCCTTGCAGAGGAAATGCAACTGTTGTCAGCCTTAACAATCTCCTTCGCGGGCCATTGTGACTGTAAATTTGTAACTTTATGCTCCAACTTAATTAGGCTTTCTTCTAAGACTTGGACTTTGACGACTTCACTCTGTAATTTACTAACACTTTCTTCTACGACCTGAACTTTATCTTGCACTTCATTCCTCAATAGATTAATTTCTTCTTCAACGGTTTCCTCAAACTCTTTGAGATTGATCTTAATTACTTCTTCTTTTTATTATTTACTTCTTGATAATTTTTCATTTCTTCTAACCTGTTCCTCATTTCCTCTTGACTGTTCTTCATTTCCTCTTGACTAGTTTTCATTTCCTTTTTCAAGTCTTCCATCATTTCATCCTGGCTACTCTTCATTTGATCTTGACTGTTCTTCATTTCTTTCTTTAAGTCTTCTTTCATTTCGTCCTGGCTGTTCTTCATATCTTCTTGACTCTTCTTCATATCTTGCATCATTCCCATTAACTGTTTCAATGTTTCCTCCATTTCTGTTGCTCTCGATCTCGTTACTGGCATTCACTTATCTACTCCAAATGTCTTCTTTGTGGAACGTCACACTTCTGACACCAATGTAACCTCGAAACTAGGTTATCGTTGAAACACGTCACGTAGACAAATAATCTTTATTATCACTCTTGATAATACAAGAAATATTCTTCAACAATTTCGCAACTGTCAACGCTTTACTTTGACGTTTGTCACTTGCGTTTGGCTCGCAGAATGATCTGCTTATATAGGTTTTACAGTTCTCGAAGTTTCTGAGATTTCGAGAACGTGTCGAGAAACAAATAGAATATAGCCTGGAATATTCCGGAAAACGTCAAAATAAAGGCATCACAAAATTGTAAATTCTAACATAAACAGAAACGTAATTTACAAACTAATGAGGTAGGTGAGCTTCAATTATAAATTCTAACAAAAACAGGAACATAATTAACCAACTAAAAAAGTAGGTGAGCTTTCGTAACATTGCCTCCCTCTTAGAATTGATCGTCCTGATCAGGTTACTCCATTGTCCGCATGGCCTTCTTGATAAGGTGTCAAACGATTGATGTGGACAATCTTCATCTTGGATTGGGGATTCCTCTGGATGAGGTAGGTGAGTTTCAATTATAAATTCTAACGAAAACAGGAACATAATTTGCAAACTAAAAAGTAGGTGAGCTTCCGTAACAATATTATTATTGTCATAAGTTGTTTTATTAATTTGTATTGTATTGATAACAGATTGCCTATAAATTCATGTATTTTCGAATATCGATAATCGAAAAAAATAGTAGCTTATAAATATAAACTAGATGATCTCACATTAAATAGACCGGAAATTATATGAGGTCTTGGTGTCACCTTCGACCAAAAACTGTCTTCACATATACAAAAAACACAAACGCATATAAAACTCTAGGTTTCGATATAAGAAATATGAAAGATTTTAAAATCATTAATACACTTAAATTACCCTCTATAACGCTCGATCAAAACTGTACACGTTATGGCAATCGAAAAAGGCTAAAGGCGTTTTTTTTTTAAATCAGTAATTTTTGCATTAGATGATGTGTACCCATTGAGAGCAACTCCCCATAATTATTTCTTGGAGCGATTTAATATGAGCAGTTTAGGAAATAGATTAAGTCTGACTACTGTACAATTTTTGTTCTCTTTGCTGAATTTTCGTGTGCCTAGACACAGTAACAGAAATACTGGATTGTTCTAGATTAAAAACTATAGTACCAATATTTACAAAATATCCCCTGGTGCACTACTACTCACAAGTATATACTTGTGACTTACTACTACCCACTGTAGATATTTTTTCTGCTCAGTCATTGATATTAAGGAAAAAATCTAATGCCTAACTGGTATATATGAGTGTCACAGGTTTTTACTAATGTACTTATATTATATTTAGTTACTCTAACTATGTAAATTTTATATGTATTGCAATATTTATTTTTAAATGTCACTATATACCTACACGGTTTTTATCATTATATGTTATTTAAGTTTGATTCTCATGACTGTTGCATATGTTTGTTTTTATGTGTTAATTACTTACTTTGTTATCTTTAGACCTAGTGTGAAACTTATCCTGTTAGGGCTTTTTAACGTGTTGAACATTTTTTATTAAAAAAAAATAAAATAAATAAATAAAATAATTCGGAAATCTGTTTAATCGGAACGGTGGTTGTGGAACGTTCTAAATATATAATGCCCTGTTTACCTAAGTGCAAAACACTCGGACAGATAGAATTTGTTTTTTAAACGTTCCGTCATTTCCGATAATGCAAACTTCTTTATCACCCACTCCCTCTGTTCACAATAACGTCATTAAATTTTAACCAAAATTTTTTATTGTGAATTCTGATTCTCCTTGAAATTCTGCGTACAGCAAGTATCTGGTTACATAATATTGTTTTAATACTTGGCGAGATATGGGGGTCGTTTAGAGATTCAAAATGTACAATTGAATATCGAAGCTACCATGGAATATTTGTCGGTATGCTTATTTAATTAAATGGCACGTGGATACACGTGCACATGAATATCAAAGTAAGCTACGATAACAAATATTAATTTTAAGTAATAGCCTTTTATAGTTAATAGTTTTATGACATAATTTGATGTTAAAGTTAATCATTTATTCGATTCCTGTGAAAAATTATTTAAATGGAGTTTTTTTCCATGATGCTGTATTGACAAACGGGGGAACAACTGAATGGATAAACCCAATCAGCTGATCTCACCCTTTGAGATTACTTTCTTTATTTTCTAATTTGTTTCTTTTTCTGTTTGTTTTGTCTTATTAGTTTCATTGTTGTAATATTATAGATAGGTACTGTTGTTTTTCTTATATTGCCATTCATTTTATTTTGTAAAATTATTATTATTGTTAAATATTCCGTGGCAACCTAATTCAACTGTGCATTGTGAAACTTTAAACACCCATATCTTGTAAAGTAATATCATGTACACAGAATTTTACAATCAAAATTCGTAATAAAAAATCGATCTGTCCGAGAATTTTGAGGTAAACAAGGGATTATACATTTAGAACGTTCCACAGTCGGCATTCGCTCTATATAATAGGCCACTAGGGCCGCTTAGTATTTTATCTGAAACACTTGAAAAAAATATGACAACTATTCTAACCCAACCTAACCTCAACTTTAGATTATTCATTTTTCTTAGGAATAGGTTGTAAAAACACACATGCCTAGTAGAGACAGATAAAATGGACTACATTAGTGATTACGTCAGAAATTAGACAACCAGAGTTACAAGTCATAAGAAAATTATCGCGAAAACTTAAATCAGATAAAACTTGAACAACAGTTTTACTAATTTGAATGTGAATATACTGTTAACTTTATTTGCACTAAACGCATAACATTGACGATTTCAGCTATATATTTAATACCTTAAAACACATAAAAGCACAGATAAAACCATCTATACAAAATTTAACACTACAAAACACACAAAATCAACATAATCTCAGTATACAAATTTGCAAGTTAAAGTTTTCTGACAGATGACAGATAAATCATACGAAATTAGTTTCAATTGCTCAGTTGGCCTTAATTCTGTTTTGCTATTGGTGGAGAAAGAACACATTTTAAAAGTTTATTTAAAACATTTAAAGAGAAAAATAGTTGATCCAAAACTAGCATATAATATTCACCTATCGAATTCAAGTGAAGGAATTTCTTAAATATTTCTATTAACAGAGAAATCAATCAAATTCCAATGTCTCGTTTTCGGTCAGATAATTTGACCCTTAAAAATATAGGTTCCATTAGGGTTATTATAATAACACTTGATTGAAATTAAATTTCTTATGACACAAAGTGCCGTGGGTTGCATATGTGAGGTCACGGTATATACTAGTAGCGTCATGAACAAGACTTGAGTTATGCAGATTTTATCCTTGCTTTCCATAATAACAAATTAGGTGAAATGAGCATCAGAATTGACTAATCAGGCTCATTTGGAATTCCCAGTTTGAAATTATTTTTTGAAAAATGTTAATATTCTTTTACCAGTTCTTTGACGGACGACCATGTGACCAATTCATATTCCTAGTCTAACTGGATTCCTCATTCTTTCAGTCTGTACAAGACTCTTCCTGCCTCCCCTCAATCAGGGTATGTCCCTAGTTTTGGAAGTGAAGGTCTCTAAAAATGCACGTTCAAGAGAACGGAGTGACTGACAAATCAACCAAATGAAGTACCGACCTAGCTTAATTTATCAGAGATCAGAAACTTTACCATAGTGACTTCTGGTTTTGTTGAAGATAATTAGCTTTAGAGAGGTGTTATCTTATGGTGAAAGAAACAAGATTAACTTTGTGTCCTCACCTAATCCCTTATCCTAGGCTCTAGTGACAGCTGCTTGTTCTCGGTTTAAAATGAATATAAACTATTTTTCCACCTAAATAAATTTTTGTAAAAATATTTTTAAATTAAATTACTTATCTCAAGACTTACACTTTGTATATGATTATTGACACTAACGACAATACAAACATACCTAACATTTCGATTTATATAATTTTTTAATAGTTAACAACCATAATTATAAATTTTAACTGTAATTTTTTTAACAATTGATTATAAAATGCCTTGCGCATGTATTTGATAAAGTAGAGGCCGGATTTGTATTTATATTGATCTCTGTTTAACCCAATAAATTGGGGGCTACTTGAAGTTTTTGTTGAATGGAATCCTCTACATATCTTTCTGCCATGTTCGTTGCTTTCCATCCACCATGTCTTTTAAGAGTGGTAATGTCTGGTTATGCATCAGCCAATATCGTAGCAGAGTTCTCCGGAAACAGTGGTTGGTGTAATTGCCACCATTCAGCAATTTCCTAGGAAGAAACTTAAATACTTAATTGGTGACGAATGGAGAGAGAAATATTTTCGAAACATTTCGACAAGATTGATTCCTTCGTTCATCTTTATGTTGGAAATCTCTGCCAATATATATTCTCTCATGTCATTTATATGTTCAAGCTGAAGAAATGTTAGTACTTCACGACGGCATGCTCTACTGAACCAATAATCAATAATCAACACTATCTAAAGTCAAAAACAATTTGAATATTTGGAGAGAAGTGTGAAAATTACATTTTACCCTCATCATTAGGTTTTATCATATGTTTCGTTCAAAAATATCTCAACTTCTGATTTTCTTAAAACACTAGACTTCCTGGATCTATGTCCTACCGATTTACGGTTACGGAAAGCAATTAAACTTGAAAATTTCTTTATGTCAATATTCTTTTTTATAGACAATGTTGTTCTTGCTATTGAGTACTGATGACTTCTACATCATCTTCCATCAAGATTCTGACATTGTTCATAAATCACTGACACAGTAAAATTAACGAAAACCTAATAAGCAAACTCGTTTTTATATCAGCATTTCCTCAGGATTCTTGATTCACATTTTCGAAATTCACGATTTTCAATAGAAAATCATGATAACTATAGTTGTTTGAGCAATTTTTAAAAGACTTAAAAAATCATGTGTACAACTAGTAGGAAAAATGTTTTTTTTGCATATGGCTTATTTTTTATCTCGACTGGCGCCTCTATCAAAAAACGTACTCCTGATGCGGAAAATGTCACATTTCTTAACTTATTGCACAAATAGCTATTAAAACACTAATTTGTTTACGTGACTTTTTTCATAACTGTTCTGGGTAATAGCATTGTACCTAGTTTCTACCTTTACGAATAATTAAACTTTACATTTTACGCAGATATTGCATGCAACCGGGCAGCAGTTAGCACTCCTAAATTACAGTGTTTATTGTTCAGTTCTTTTTCCGTATTCTCGTTAGTGTCACTAATTACGGCATGTTTATAATTAATTGTAGTGCATTTTATTATTTTCTATTATGGTTTTACTGAGCGTGAATTTTGCTTTACGTGAAGATGTATTCACTTGGAGAGCATAGATCAAATTTTAAGTACTTACCTATACGTACCTATTAAATAGCTACTGTTAATAATAATGTTGTGATCAGTTTCAATATTTAAATATAGTGCATTTCAATGAAAACGATCCGCTTCCGATTACTTCCTTACGTTGGTAGGCCCTAGCCACCATTCAGTGCAGGAATGAGGGCAACCTGGAATTCGTCATTAAGTAAGGGGATAGTCAAACGTTGACCGGTATCAATCTGTCACATTGATCAACGCCAACGTTATTCCACCCTTCGATAACTGCACACAAGGTGTCAATTCTCTCTACAAGTATTACTGATCTACAGTTTTCCGGCCGCGGAAATCAAGCCCGAAGCGAAGTGGCACACATCCATTCTAATGCCTTAAACCGCTCGACCACTACTGACCTATGCATGTAATTACAAAATTTTTACACCTTAATTCCCTTGGAAAGAGGCCAGTATGATCACGAATTCAAACTTTCAAGCGATTTTTATTAAAGTCTACTTGACGTGGAAAATCATCATGTCAAAATGACTCTCGTTGAAAACCAATTGGTGCACTATTTTCCGCGATGGCGTTCCCTTTTGTTGAACTCAAAAAATTAAGAAATTTTGCAAGAATATCAGCAGCATCGGAGGTAACTGTTCAATTTGACATCCATTTTGAAAAAAAAAATGTATTTTTCTCTCTCTCTCTTTTCTCTCTCCTGCAAGTTCTGGGCATTTCTTAATGAAGTATATGGAATATCATTCTAAAGTTTTAGTTTTACTAGTTTTCAAACTGATTTACCTACGTCATGAGTTATAATTAGAAATATATTTTTACGCCACTTTTGGAATCTTAAAATGAAGAGTTCTCATTTCAACTACGTAGTTGACGAATTTTATAAATAATAAATATAATAAAATAACTTATTTTTACATTAACGTTGAAGGGATAATTTTTCTTCAAAATATTACTTGGAATCCAGCAAACTGATTGAATTTTCAAAATAAGTAATGGCATTGAATTTCTATTATTACTAGTATTCATGTAATTTACTGACTGTTATAATTGTATGCAACTTTTGTCAATTATCTTCTTAAGTCACCTGATGAAGCATGATTACCTACGTCAAACAGCTTCAAGAACTTTGAAAACAAAATACAGTAGTTCCATAGTTCTTCTATTTCTATATTTGATATTATTGCTATCTCTAGAATTCATAGTAAGTTACTCTGGAAGCCGTGAGTGTTTTGGTCCCATATAATTTTGATAAATAAAATCTTTAGAAATAGTATATTATATTCCAAGGTAGAAAGAAAAGGATGGTTTACGGAGGCGCGTAGCGCCTCTGTGAACTATATCTTGTGACTACAATGAAACTTTTCACCGAGGTTTGTATACTATTTTGTTTACAACCATACCTTTTAAATGCAAGTGACGTTTTCTTTAACAAAATTACTTGAGAAATTAACAAAGTACGATACCTGTATAACCAGATAAAAAAAACGTCAAGTTGGCATTTGCAATTATTATGGTACTAAAAAATTCAAATATACAAACTTGTCAGTGTTTTCGAAGACAATGAGCAATTTAGAAGAAATTATTTGTTCTCCTCTTCAACTGAGAGAAGCCGCTGAAAGTTAGGAAAAAGATGTTACCTAAGAAGAGTCGTGCAAGGTATAATAAAATTTGTCATGTTTTCAAGAGCACTCGATCGCAAAAAGGTGTTCAAAAAGCTGTTTCTTGAACTATTGTGCTGGCATATTTTAACAAAATCGCCAAAATCAAAAGGCCGTCAACCCTTTGGTCCATTTACTCAATGTTGCGTACTACTTTAAATATTAAAGATAAAGTGGATATCCCCAAATTTTTAAAATTATGAAGGTTGCATTCATAATTGGTGTATCAGCTGTATGTCGAAGAGACGAACTATATAAAATGAAATTGACTTTTGTTAATATCGTGGAAAATAAGTTTCCCACAAAATTGCAGTGCTTTAGCATTGTGAAACATTCATGGGACACTGCTTCCGAAGAACGGTAGCCTCACTATTGGTAAATAGCGGTGGCGCCATTCTCCAGTTGAAATCTACTGTAGCAATGGTGTATCGACAAGTCTACAGATTATCAGGTTAAAATTGCCACAAAAATATCTGGCAAAATCCCAAACTTCAGTACTAAAAACGTTACCTACCATTTCTGCGCAGGATTTTCAGCCTGGATTAATAATTTCAGTTACCGCTTATAACCAATTGAATGTTACAATTAATTTAGTAAAATAATTTGTAATGCTTAATGTGAACAAAATGTGTTGGCTGTTGATGAATGTTGATATTTACCTGGGTTGAAAGTCTGGGTGGAAAGTAATCACTTTCTATCCTGGTAAATGTCACTTTCCATCTGGATATATGTAAGTAAGTAATACTCGTATGTTTCTTTCAAACTTATTGTAAGTTTGATACATCAACATTACATAATATATGGTTGTAAATAACCATGTTTACTTTATTTAATATAATATGTCTAAGTCAGAAATATGTTTCTTACAAACAGTGCAGAATGTGGACCAATATCTATTACCCGAACTTTGGTAGATACTTCAAGATACATTTAGAGCTTCAATACTACAGATTTGTCTTATCTACTTGAATAATCATATTTCTTTTACCTCCTGCTAATGTGGAACTGTATTATACAGGGTTAACTATGACTAGGTACAAATATTTTAGAAGAGGATAGAGAAAAATATGAATGAACAAAATCGTCATCAAAATGACTAAAACCTATTTATAAACATAACAAATTTTTTTCGAAACTATATTAAACCCTTATTTATCGCTGACTCGAGCCTTCTGTTAGCCACGAGGTTAGATATATTCCGCAAGTTAAAGATGACAGGGCACCGCGTTGTCACGTGTATTGATTTACGCTGCTTTGAAAGAAAAACAATATTTCCAAAATGTTGATAATTATTTTATGATTTAATGATAAACATGATATGGTAACACAGAGAGGTAGCACCTACCTTAGTGATATTTGTTTCTTGTTTCCTAAACTGATATTTGGAAATATTTCAAGAATATTGAATCATTTTCTGTTTTCTTATTTGTTTACATTAATACTTGCCATCGCAAAGATTCGTCTTTTTGTTAAAGCAAGGTACTCAGTCCGGCGACCACGACCAGGTGGGATCACTCCATCAGAAAAAACTACAAGGACAATAAAAAACACACGCAAATGTACACAAATACATAAAAACACTACTACACATTTACTGCCAAGACAGCAATTGTTCAATGTAGAGAGGGCTCGGCATAATATTTCATTCACCTTATGCATCACATTAGCCTTTGAATACATGTTTGTTACCCAACAAATACACGAAAAATTAAATTTGCGAAGTACTGAAAAAATATTCAAACTAACACTACAGAATACCTAACAGTCTAACCCATATGCAATATTATTTTTTCCAGAATCTAATGTAGTCGCCATCTGTAGACCACTAGTGCAAGGTGTACTTCATGTCGATAAATTCTCCCCAATTCTTGCGTTGTTGAGGAACTAAATTCTGTTAATACTAATAATAATAACAATAATCGACGATGATTGCATAAAATAATTAGTACTATTTTAAACAATAATATGCTGAGATGTTTGCAGTGTTCTGTAAAAATCTTTGACCAGTGTTCTTTGATTTTTATAAAATATGCAAGGCCTAGATTATTTATGATAAGTTCTAGTGACTGACTAATTTTTAGTTTTAAATGTTTTATAATAATTAAATAAGGTACAGTTATTTTTCTATAACATGATTCGCCCTATGCTATGTGCTGTTTGTTTTAGTCTAAGTCCAGCCTATATTGCAGCTAACCGGATTGACTGTTATCTATCACGTACTTAGGTATTATTATTAATAAAAATGTTTATTTTCATCGTTTCTTCATTTGACAACGATGACAACGTTGTAAAAAATAACCGCATGCTGATTGACATTTATAAGCCATTTCGAACGATAATTGTCATTGACGCGATTTTCCAAAAGAAAATAGGGTTTTACGTCATTTTTTAAACAACGAGCTAGAATTTCGAAATACTTTTTTTATTGTCTTTTAGACCTTCAAGAGCACGTAGTTAAAATATTTGTACTTAGTCATAGTTAGCCCATACATCGTTCTTGTAATCCATTTGTGGAAATGCTGACCTTATAATTTTTTTAGGTCAATAGATGACATTAATATTTATGCGGTTTGTTTTCAGCAAATCCTTGCACACAGAGTAGATAAGTTGTAAAATATACCTCATAATATTCTTCTGCCTATTCAAAAGTTTCCATTAAAGATTTGTATATTGTAATGAAATGTCAATAAAATTTACATACAAGTTGTCCTTACTGTACACATACGCTTCCAAAAGTATTTATTAACATTATTATAAATATATTTTATGTTAAATGTTGCTTGAGGCGCTTTTTAAATAAGCGATGAGCAAAGTTTGCATTCAGAAGGCATCTTATTAGAATTTTAAGACCAAGGTAATTGAGTGAGCTGCAAGTAATATTTAATCTACAGAAGGTCACGTAAAATTTATCTTTTTGTCTTGTATTTATACAGGGTATCCCAACGAAAATTTTACCCCCCCTATAATTGGAAAACCGAATAATATTTCAAAATTCGCCGAGACCCGTCAATTTTTGTTCTTGGGGGGAGCTTTTTTGACAGTAAAGCCAACTCGATATGTTCATCCCCCTAATGCCTAGCAACCCCAACTTAAAAATTTCAAATGCAACTACCCCACTTGTGGCACATCATTTAAAGCCCTTTTCATTGCGAATACAGTGACGTACCGTTTTTAGAAATCGGTTGAGATTTGACAGAATTATTGGTTACAAACGAAAAGATGACAAACCAACTTACGCGTAGTAATTTCTACACAAATGCCCACCACTAATAAGTTTTTCATCTACTACACATGACCGCATTACCTAATTGTTATTGATGAGTCTATCAGTTTACAAAAAAGTTAGAAATGAAATAAAAAAGCTGAAGCAAATAATAAATCAGATTTATTTGATGAATTGCTCAAAATGACTCCCGTTAACTTCCAAACAATAATACAGTCTGTTTTCAAATTCTGTTCGAACATTATTAAAGACATCCGCAGTTATTAATCGGCATTCTTCTACAATTCTCTGACGTAGCACTTGCAATGTTTCCGGCTGAGTGGCGTACACTCGTGATTTTAAATGACCCCACAGAAAAAAGTCCAAGGGGACAGATCCGGAGATCTTGGTGGCCATTCGACGGGACCTCTTCTGCCAATCCAATGCCCCAGGAAATGGTCATCCAAAAATTGTCGCACAGCAGCAGCATAGTGCGGGGGCGCACCATCTTGTTGGAAGGTTATTTCATTTTCTAGTAAATTGTCGTCACTTTCTAAAATCTCTGTTATCCTAGGATCAATTGTACTTTCCAATACATCTAGATAAGTGTTTCCATCGAGATTACCTAGGATGAAACATGGTTCAACAAGATGGTCGCCCAAAATGCCTGCCCAAACATTCAATTTTTGAGGTGTCTGAGTATGAAATTCCCTGATTAAATGCAGATTAGTATCACTCCAATAACGACAATTGTGTCTACTCACTTCGCCATTCAACATAAATGTGCATTCGTCGGAGAAACATGTATTGTGGAGAAGATTTGGATTCAGTAGAAGTTGTTCACTAAAGTATTCGTAAAATTGGTTACGGCGATCAAAGTCATCTTCATGTAACTCTTGAACCAGCGTCATCTTAAATGGATGAAACCTGTGTTTTTTCAAAATTCGATTAACACTGGAACGGGATACGCCAGAAGCTTGAGACACAGTTGTAATCGATTGCTTATTATCCATCTGTACATGACCCAAAACTGCCACTTCAACTGCTTCATTTCGAACTGGCCCAATTACTTCACGTTTCTTGTTTAAAAGCGAACCTGTTGCAACAAATTTGTCAATCAGGTGTTTAACGTACTGGTGGTTTACATTTTTTTCAGGATGATTGGCATTAAAAATTCGTGCTGTAGCTTTAGCGCAATCGTGATTTCGATAATAAATTGCAACAATTTCTACTCTTTCCGCGATAGAATAAACCATTTCGAACACACGTTAATACTTTCAATAACGGCTGAAACTAACGATTTCTTGGTCACAAGCAAAAAACACTGACTTTTTGTTATTTTGAAAAGGTCTGAATTCCTATAAACTTAAGTATCTTCTACTAATAACTATTTTAGTATCTAGTTTTATTTGCTTCAGCTTTTTTATTTCATTTCTGACTATTTTGTAAACTGATAGACACATCAATAACAATTAGGTAATGCGGTCATGTGTAGTAGATGAAATTACTACGCGTAAGTTGGTTTGTCATCTTTTCGTTTGTAACCAATAATTCTGTCAAATCTCAACCGATTTCTAAAAACGGTACGTCACTGTATTCGCAATGAAAAGGGCTTTAAAATGATGTGCCACAAGTGGGGTAGTTGCATTTGAAATTTTTAAGTTGGGGTTGCTAGGCATTAAGGGGATGAACATATCGAGTTGGCTTGACTGTCAAAAAAGCTCCCCCCAAGAACAAAAATCGACGGGTCTCGGCAAATTTTGAAATATTATTTGGTGTTCAAATTATAGGGGGGGTCAAATTTTCGTTGGGATACCCTGTAGAATGGACATTAACATGTTTTATAAATGTGTCCTGCTTATTATGTATACAGGATGTCTGTGAAAGGTTGGGAAATCTCGGAACTGGAGATATTAAAGTTGTTCAGAACGGTAAATTATGGGGACGGGCAAAATTTCAAGAAGCTCAGTAGGTTTGTGAACATCATAGTAAACGACCGAATGATGTCCATCATTAGTAAAATATATCTAGATGCGGGTTTTAAAATTGAGATTTCTTTAAAAGGGATCTCGAACTTCATTACCATGCCAATAAATCTCCAAATATTGAAGTTGACCATCCTTGTACATAACAGTAACACCACAAAAACTCTTGCCTAAAGTAATTATTATTTGCATATCTCATTCTAACCGAAAAAACATGCAATACCTGTTTTACTAATAAACTAATAATTGAGAATAGTTTTCAGAAAACGTATTTAAGTGTCATATGCGAACGAATACATCATTTTGACATTGAGATCAAAAGAAATGTGAGAGAATGAAATCGATAATTTTTATCACTTTTTTTGTTGTGGGACGTGTAGTGCTTCCATATAAATTTCGTAAGTAGTAATATTACTATTTCGAGACTTTTATTTTATTTATTTATTATATGATTTTATTTTAAATCAAATTATATATTTTGGAAACTACATATGGAGTAAATTAAATAATTTGATAACTATAAATATTGCAGAAATAGATAAATAGCGCTTAATTTGATTTATTTTATACATCTATGATGGCACCAGACTTTGAAGTTACGACGATTTTATTAGTTGGAGCTCATTTGAAGGCTCATGGTGCATCCGCCTTATTCTCCTGGTCACATTTCTTCAAAATTGGATCTTCTTCACTCTTTATCGAAAAAAGCATGAAATAGAAAAAATAGATACATAGATTTATTTAGTTCAAATGCATGTAACATAATTCCCAAAATGATAATTGAATCGGTTAAAAAGTTATTTAA
The DNA here is from genome assembly GCA_025584915.1 of Monochamus saltuarius. Classification (NCBI taxonomy): domain Eukaryota; kingdom Metazoa; phylum Arthropoda; class Insecta; order Coleoptera; family Cerambycidae; genus Monochamus; species Monochamus saltuarius. The sequence continues at coordinate 31,126,304 of CM046724.1, forward strand.
TCGGATAATTATTAAATAGACCTTTGTCTGTGGAATTGTTCATAAGCATACCTAGATGTTTGGTATCAGAGAGCATGCATATTAGAGATGTTGATTTTCGTTACTTTTGAATACTCATTACTAATCGTTACTCAACTATTAAGTAATCATTTAAAGTATTCGTTACTTTGATTACTGTACTGATTTTGTTACTTTTATTGCTTTATTGGTACTTTCACGTAAAATACCGCTATCGGTATCGATCGACAATAATCATAATACGCACAAAACTTAATTGTATATGAAAAAAAAAAAAAAATAGAAAATGAATAAAAATAGCTGATTTGGTTATTACCTTCTTATTTATATTATATTAATAAAACAACATTAATTAAGAAAACAACAAAACATAAAATTTCCAAATAAAAAAAAGTCAAAATAAAACTTATTATTATGTAAAAAAATTATCATTTCCACATTTTCACCTTTGTTATTCGTATTCGTACTATATTTTCGTATCGTATAATACGCATTGGATTTACATATGTATGTAGGGTAGTATAGCAGTAGTAATCAAAGTAATCATATGTTTTTGAATTCGGTATTCGTTACTTTGGGTTTCAATGAGTAACGAGTACTCGTGTAACGAATAGTTACTTTTTCAACATCTTTAATGCATATGACTTCATTGACTGAATTGTAGGAGATTTGATTTATATTAGCTTAAAGTATCTTTCTAATACAGTAAAATTTTTACAAAAGCTAATAATAAAGAATATATGGGTAGATATTGTGTATGAGTGTAATTCAACGCTTGTCGGGGTTTTAGTCTGCAGAGTAGTTAGTTTCACATAATATTCTTAATACCTAAATATATATATATAAACTATTACATAAAGGGTAAAAATGTGTTTGATTATTTGAAAATTTATTGACAGGTTAAAGTCATTTTTGATATTGTTGATTTTTAATTTCAAATAATTTTTGGTACAATAATTTTTATAGTTAGATATTTGACTCAAGTTAAAGGCAGGACCTGAAGAAGCAATCCTAAAAATCCAGAAATAGGTCAAATCTTATCTATTGTGGTTAAATTTTCCCACAGTATCAAAAATGAACTTAGATATTTATAGAATATTTTCATTAAACCAGGTTAGTAAATTTAGCTTGATTATTTTGTTTAGATAATTATTGAATACTATATGTTACCCCTACCGTATACCGTTTTTGAGTTATTAAATGTCGAATATCGTAATTAACTATTTACTAACTATCGTAGTAAGTATCGTAGTTAACTATGAAAATGACAACTAATATCTTTGATAAGTATTTCTTTAATGAAATAATCAAAAATGATTTACAGTGAGGAAGAAAGGGTCCAAATATTTACTTGTTATATACAATATAACAAAAACAAACGTACAGCAAAAAGAGCATATAGGGTATGTATCCAAATCGGCCAACACCATCAGAAAATACGTTAAAAATATTTACAGAAATGTGAATGTTACCTACAGTTTTAGGAGAAAAAAGTAGCAATTTTTAGCAAGCAATTTTTGCTACTGTATTATTCTTTAGAAAATTCTGAATGTAGTATAAATAATGCAGTCGATCAATTAGGTAAAAGTTATTCCAAAATCCAACGTAGGTACCTACGTTAAAAAATAATAACTACAGACCATAGAAAATTTTACCCATACAAGTTTTAACAGAGGCTCATAAAAGGAAAAGACTGGAGTTTTACCGCCAGATGATTCCGATTTGTTTACTAGAATATTATAGACTGATAAATCATACTTTTCCACAGCAGGAGTTTTCGTGTTAAAATAAGCACAACACAACAAAAAAGATTGGTCAAACAAATTAAAAAATCGGGAAGAAAAACTAGTAGCGTATGTTGTGAAATTTTGAGAAACAAAATTGTTGGGCCTATATTTTATGATTATTCTGTAACTGGAGTTACTATCTGGAAATAATTATACCAGAAATAGAAAATCTTCTTTTTCAGATTTTTTCGGAAGGCGGACTTGATTATATTATTGTTCTACCCGTTCGAAATCATTTGAATAATATATTCCCAACATGCATAGGGAATACTGGCCACCTAACAGACCGGATTTGACCCCTATGGATTCATTTTTTGGGGATTTCTAAAAGACATTGTTAATAATAATAATAATAATAATAATAATAATAATAATAATAATAATAATAATAATAATAATAATAATAATAATAATAATAATAATAATAATAATAATAATAATAATACTATTGAAATCATTAAAGCCAGGATTTCACTTGAAATAAACAAACAAAATGTAAATAATGAAGCCATTTCTGGTGCAAGTATAAATATAAGACAATTATGCATTGACAATAACGGTGGACACATCGTACATCTTTTATGAATTATTATTTATTTATATTTAAATTTCCTAAATAAATCTTTGTTATCTATTTCTTATAAATATTTGGGCTTTTTCTTCCTCACTGTAAGCCATTTTGATTATTTCATTAAAGAAATGTTACTTACCAAACGTAATAGTTGTCATTTTCATAGCTGACTACGATATTTACTACGATAGTTAGCAAATAGTTTATATACGATATTCAATGTTTAATAACTCAAAAACGGTATACGGCAGGGATAAACTATGGTATATTTTAGGAAATCAGGAAAATATGAACATTCCAAGAATTTAATAATATACAGGGTATCCCATTTATAAAAATATATTATTTTTTATATTCTCTTAAATCTGCACGCTACTGTACTTTTAACCACACAATTTTTATTCCAGAGGCAATAATAACGATGATAAGGGGTGGGTAATTTATAATGAATAACCCTGTAAGTACCAATCAAAATATATTTTATTTAACAATTTTTTTTTCTGTGACCAGCGGTTACAGAATTATGGCAGCAAATAAGCCTTGAATACATGACAACGTCGCTCACATACCATGTTTTATTAGAGCTGTTTTCACAACACAGAATAAAATGTTAAATAGTTACAAACGTCTCATAGCTAGAGAATTTTTCCAGATTCCATAAATTAACATGTCATGATGGTTACTATATATTGTTCCATTTTGTGTATGTACACTCACAAATATCAAGCAAACACACAAAAAGGAAACGCACTGGCCACAATAGTATTATGACTAACAATAATTTCAGAATAACAGCAGCTGGTGATAGATTATAACTTCAATTGTTTATTTAATTAATATTGATACAAAAAATAAATTACAAAGAAATTAAGACAAAGGACTTAACCTCAATTGCTCCTTTTGTAACTTCTTGTCACAGGTTTGCATTTTATTGCCGTTGTATTTATATTTTTGAAATGTATCTGTAGGGAAATTATTTGTTTCGGACATTTTTTTCATAAAGGATTGTTTTTTTTTGGTCAGATATACAGGCTCATTTAATATCGGCATTTATACTGCACCTTGTATACAATTACCAACTACTGATGAAATTCATAAGAAAAACAGAGAACAACTTGATAAGTTACCAGTGAAATATTCATCCGCAGTATAATAAGCTCTTTCTATTGAAAACGATTTAAATTTAATTTTGAGAGTTTTGATCTACGTAAAGAACTGTTAGATAGTTTATTAAAAATTGTCATTATAGAGTGAGGTATGTTTCTCTGGATTAATTGAGGTAATACTTAATTATTTATTTCTTGTATCGTAGCTATGTTGGTTTGGTAGATGATTTATTTTGACTGATGAATCATAAACATAGGATGTCCCGTAACTAATGGGCCATACAGCGACGGGACATAGAAGAGGTCAAAATAAGCCGTTACTTATGATAAAATTTTTAGCGTTTAAGAGATACGGGGTGATTGAATTAAACCAAATTTACCGAAAATCGGTAATAACTCGAAAACGGTTGGGCAGATATTAGTCATTTGTCATTCGGTACAGTTATATTTTAATGGGCAAAAACTTTATTTTATAATTAGTCTCTTAGATGATGCTAGTTACAGAATATGAATTGCAGATTTGCGCTTTTGACCGCAGGTGGATACGAACCACTGCAGCATCCCAACTAGCAAAATGGAACTTTAAAAGAAACGAATTATTTTATAACTATTGAATTTCGTTGTTTAACGAACAGTTTGATTTTTTAGAGCATGTAATTGTGTAAAATTATTTTATAATAGTCTTTTATAACGTGTTTTATAGAACAAATAATTTTCAGTTCTTTAAAATTTTTATAAAAGCATCATAATACGTTCTACAACATTTAAAAAAATTATATATAAGGATTGTAAACATATTGTGAAAGATTTGAATACTTAGGCAAATGACTTTTAATCTTATAAAATAGTTAATAATATAAATGTGTTTATTAAGGATATACAGGCTGTTTCAAAACAAAGGGGAAACATTTCAGGGGGTGATTCCTTGTTGAAAATAAAAGGTAGTTTGTTATATAAACGTTGGGTCACAAGTCAACCATTAGGGAGATATCGCGTTGCAAAGATGGCGGAAAAAAGAGTGTTTTTATTGTTTTTCTCGGAAACGAAAAGCGTGGGAATGGTAAAATTTGTGGAAGTGTTACCATCATCAAAAGACACTTGTGACATATTTTTTCACTTTTTGACAATAATTGGAAAGAGTTGAAATAAACCCTTTTAGTTTTTTTTAACTATACTTTCAAAAAAGTTCCTTAACGACGTAGAAAAAAAAAATTAGAGTAAGTCGATTTATTTAGAAACTTTTGCTGTATCCAAATTGTGTCATGGGGCAAATCTGATTCTTCTTCATTGGGGAACAGTACAACCATGGAAGGAACTAAATCAAATTGAAGAAAATCTAAATATCTTGCGCCATGTATATCTCTTTCAAAGAAATACGGCCCCAAAATTTTAGTATCAGCAATTTCGGCCCAAACATTGACCTTTTGGGGACGCTGAGTCTGCGATTCCATCGTCCAGTGTGGATTGTGATGTGACCATTACGGTTTATTAACGGTGCCACTCATAAAAAGACGCCTCGTCTGAAATTATGGGTTTGATAAAATCCGTATCTGACTAACATTCTTCCATCATCATTTCGCAAAACTCTGTCCGTCTGTCGAAATCGTCGTCGGACAATTCTTGCACTAAGTGACCTTTGTAGGAATGATACTTGCTTTTGTGAAGAAATCTACCCAATGTGCTTTTCCTCACACCTAAATCACCTGCTAAGACTCTCATAGTGGAATGCGGGTTTTCATGAAGGGTCAAAAGAGCTTGTAACTGCACATCTTCATTTAGTATGCTTGGTCAACCAGATCTGGGCAGATTTTTAACGTGACCATGGTTTCGAAGCGTCAGTTCGGCTTACAGTGGATCGATTTATTGGTGGACGATTGGGATCTGTTTCATTAAACAAAACACAAACTTCCTCATGAGTTCGAATTATATCACCATACCCGATCATCATGAGAATTTGAATCCATTCCGTTTCACTTAGATTCAAGGTTTTACAAAACAAAAACAAGTTAATTAATTAAACAAATACTTAATACTTCAATAAATAACCAGTTACAATAGATTCACTAGTACAATGTTAGCAAACTGTTTAAAATTGATTGCCTGTAAAAAATGCACAAGCACGTTCTATCAGGCAGATAAAATTAAAAAAGCAACAAAGAAATTATGACAAAACTTTGGTATTTGTAAATAATTTGGGTATTGTTGTCCACCCTGTAACAATTAGGGGCAACTTATGATATATGTTTTCAAACAGCTCAGCTAGGGTAATTCGGAAATTAAAAAAAAATGTTGATGACGTCATTACTCGAAGGTAGGTTACCCTGTATATTACATTATTAATTAAAAAAAGGCAAATTAAAATCGAAAATCGACGTGACTTTAGGGACGCACTGTATAGAAAAGCTTGATGACTAATTTTGAAACAACTCTGATGAGGAACACTATACTGATTATTATTTGTGAGACAACATTATGAATTTTCTTATAAAAACAATTCTTTGATAAACTTTATTATTTACTCCTTTTGCATTATATTGTTTGATCGGAAATATATACTTATCGAGGTAGGCTGATAGGCTTTCTCAAATGATGGCATATTAGAAAATAAGTCAACCGTAAATAAATCTCTCTGAGCTAGCCTTATCGTTAAAGAAGTTGTAGGCCCTTCCTGAATCCCTATTAAATAACCGCTCGTAAATCCATGTATCGAAAGGACAACAAGAGAAACTACCACGCTATCTGAGTTTACTTCACCTTCTTGTTTAATCGTTGCTAATCACTAAATTCAATTTAATTCAGTAAGGAATTGCTGAAATAATAGTGTCAAGAAGACTATAACTATGCGCAAAGAGAAAAATCGATTGAATTACTTTCTCACATATCACTCAAAATGTGTACTATTGTTATACTTGAAGTCACTGGAAAGGTATGGAGATCCCACTTCATACATTCTTACCTTACAATGTTCTTGAGAATAGGAAGGCTATTTTTTTTCAACCTTCAATTCTACTGTAAAGTGGCCTGTTGGGCAGTGGAAGGCAGAGCGCACTGCAAGATAGCACATCTCCTCACCATAACTTCTATCATTGTCTGTTCAACTTGTCACATGCTGAGTCTATTGATTCTTCCACCGAGTGCTAATTGCGATGCGTCATTATTTTTCTTCAGGGAATAATGCAGCAAAAATTTATCGCAGAATGAGTCGAGTATACGGAGAATGGTGCAGGAATGGTGAAATAAAGATATACTCGCGTCAAGAATTCAGACGTCTTACGTCACGGCTGACGTTACACATTTGTTTTTATTGTCAAAGTAATTTTCGATGTTTGGTCGCATTAAAAACAATCATTTTTTGCAATTTAGTGCAATATATAATGCAAACTTTTAGTGTAGTATATAGTTTTATTGCTATCAGTTGCAGTTTCTTAAATATGTTGATGAAAGTATAGTGAATTATTCATTTGTTCATATGACGTAAGTCGTCTGAATTCTTGTCGCGAGTATAGTCGAATTGACATTAATGATGAAGGTGAGAAAGGACGTAAGTCTGCTGGTAACCACGTTAACGTCAGGTCGACCATTTTTAAGTTTCCCGCACCATTCTCGCAGAACTTCGTCACTTATGAAATTCTGGAATCCAGACATTTTCTGTAGAAATGGAGTGTGAGTTTTGTGCCATAAAGTTTATCTCCCGTCGTATTAAAGTATGTCTTATAAGCATTTATAGGCCTCCTAAAGGAAATTTTGAACTGTTTCTAATAAATTTGTCTGTAAATGTTTTGCGACTATGTTCGAAATATAGTAAATTTGTTTTTTTTTATGTGGGGATCTTAACATAGATTACCATGATGAGTCTTGCCTCAATAAGCAGCTGTTGGATGATGCATTGATAAGTTATGACTTGAAGGCGACTTCTTTAATTCCTACTAGAGTATTTACAAACAAAATGGTGTTACCTCATCCACTAAGGTGGACTATATTTTAACCAATACCGACACGGGTCGCTGTACTTCTAAAGTGTTTGAAGCTAATCTCGGGGATCATAGATGATATATAGAAATTTATCGGATCATAATTTAAGCATACTCAATACTGTTCTGAATAGTAATGATTTTAATGATATTTATCTATCAACGGATATTGACGTTAGCTTTCATAGCTTCATAAACATTTTAAGATACTAGGTTGATAAATGCTGTCCTCTTAAACAACAATAATGTTACTGCTACCTGGATGACTCCAGAAGTACTAAGAAGACTAAGTTAAAATTTCACTCAAATCTTATTAATAGATCCGATAATAGGAAAAAAACTGTTTGGAATATTGTCAATCGAGAGACGAGTCGAAAAAACAAATTTGAAAATATATTGCTCTTACAATTAACAACGAACTCGTAACACAACCTAATGAGGTGGCCACTGCATTTGGGAATTATTTTTCTACCATAAATGTATCTTTTTCTTTGAACCTGTATTAGGCTACAAAATTTTTGAAATTATCAAAAGTTTAAAAAATAGTTCAGGTGATGACTTCATAACCTCTAGAATTTTAAAAAGAATTGCTGATAGTATTGCTCAGCATCCTGCCTATCTCATTAATTTATCTGTTTCAAGTGGTAAATTTCCAACCTGTCTAAAAATGGCTACTGTGGTTCCCATTCATAAAAGGAACTCTCTTGATAATATATCTAATTATCGGCCCATCAGTATTTTGAGTGTATTTTCTAAGGCTTTTGAGAAGGTTATATGCAACAGAATTTTAAATTACTGTCTCGATTTTGGTTTCCTGGAAGATAAACTCTATAACCTAGGTTTTAGAGGTACATTTTTTGACTGGCTCTCTAGTTTTATTAGAGATTACATATGGTCAAGCAATAGAAATCGGATTTGCATTCTGTTGACTCAGGTGTTCCACAGGGTTCTGTGTTGGGCCCGTTATTGTTTTTACTTTTTATAAATGACTTACCTAAAAATCTGGGTGCTAACAAAATCATTCTTTATACCGATGATACGTCCTTATCAGTCTCAGCACGGTCCCTTGACGAACTCATTTCAATATGTTAAACTATATTTCAGTGTTTTATAAATTGGTGTCATGTTAATGGCCTTATGGTTAATACTGACAAGACAGTGTTTATTTATTTTAACACTCATAGTAGTTTAATTCCTGCTGTGCTGGTCTTGTCCTGTCGAAGTCATGTGGTTAAATGCAAAGATTCTGTGAAATTCCTCGGCTTACATTTGGATAGTCATTTAAGGTGGACGAATTAAATTGATTTTTTAAGTAAAAAATTAAATGCATCCTATTATGCTATCAATGTGATAAACAAATATGCCATTTGATTGTGTGATCAATGTTTATCACAGTATGGTGTTTAGCCATATTAGTTGTAATATTGTATTCTGGAGTGGTGTGGCTTATGCAAATCGTATCTTTATAGCACAGAAACGTGTTATTCCTATAATATTTAATATTAAACCCGACTCATCTTGTAGATCTTTATTCTCAAATTATAAGATACTTACAAAACCTTGTGTTTACATTTTAAATTGTATTTTATTTGTTAAAAGTAACCTCCATAAATTTAATACATTATCATACCATCATACCTATGGAACGCGTCATGTTGATACACTTTGATATATCAGTTCATAGAACCGCAAAATATGAATTCTCGCTAGCATACCAGGGTATCAAATTATTTAACCATCTTCCAAAAGCCATTAAAGATTTAAATAAATTAAAATTGTTTAATTCGATGTTGAAATATCTACTAGGTAAAAAATGTTATTATAGCACTAATGAGTTTATGGATGATAGTTTTATATAGGTAAATTCTATTGTGTTGTTTGTGTTACTAGTCTAATTGTGTTTGACAAGTCCTATACATTGTATCATATCCTCCAGTATAAATAAAGATTATCATTATTATTTACTAACTAAAGTTTTATTTGCTTTTTTTAAATTTATGAAGTGAACGACATATGTCAAATCTAAACGTAAGATGTTTTGAATTCTATGTCATAAAACATTTGTATGTTACGTGCCATGCTCAGTTATGTATGTCAAAATATTATATAATTTTTTCAGACCAAAGTTTGCCAAAATATTGTTAATAGTCGACAAAGTATAGCATGTGCATGTGTGTATAGCATGTCGCATATCATGGTTGTAATTCACTCACACTGTGATTTACAACTCACCTCCGGCTTGTGCCGTAACCGTGACCTCGTGAATTACAACCATCATTATGTGACCACTTTTAGCTCAATTCAGAGTAGATTTAACAAATATGAAATGTAAAAGTGAGACGCTTTTGTATTGGGAAAAATGTGGCACTAAAGTGTTATTCGAAAGTATCATTAAAGATGTCCAGCAATATTCCATATGGTTTATATGCTGCATTCCAACAATCAACCACTGGAAAGAGGACACTACTAAATATTAAATAGGTACATAAGAATGAGATGCTGTTATTATCTTTCCTAATTCGGATTATCCCAATAACTTTTGAAAATCTTAACACTTCAAAACAAGAAGTATTGCTGTTTTAAAATTGTGGTAAATTTAGCTGCAAATAATGTAAGAAGGTTAGTATGAGTAATTACATTACCGACTGCATTAACTATCTGCAGTTGCATTAGTTACCAAATGTTGCTGCATTAGGATTATAATTGCTATCGATCCTGAAATTTAATTAAACGATCTCATAAAAGGGGCTCGCTACCTAATTACCTTTATCTAATTCAGTATACAGGTTTTCAATCAGAGTACAGCTGATTGTGTCAATTTGCCTGCTCTAAAGCCGTGCTGTGAATCATTAATTAAGAAGAATTTTTGTTTTGTAGCTTATTTATAACAATACATATATATCTCTTTGGTAGATACTGGACTAAAATAATAAGTTTTAAAGAACATATTATATGTAGTACATACAGTTCTGTTATTTCCATAATACTCAACTCAACTATTTTTTGTTTATATAGCAAAATAGTTTTATCTAAAGACAGGTGTTACACGCTCATCTTGACTAAGTTCAGTCCATGACTATAGTTCGAATGACATCAAACTGATCATAGAATACGTTAACTGGATGAACTGATAAACCAGATATGCAGATATTTTAAGAGCTCTACTTAAGACCCGATAAATACTTTATAATCGTTTTGAATCGTTGCCCATGCTTCGGAATAAACCGCATATAATCAACAAATATAAACGTAATGAAGCTGCTAATTATATAAAAACAATGAAATATTTGCCCCCCACAAAAGAAAGAGATTCATACTAATTCATTAATCATTTTTCTTAACTACTTTACCAACTGTGGCTTAACTATTTCTAATAATTCGTCAAAATAAGCGTCCTTCAATAGTAATTATTGTCATAGTCCTCTTCTGCATTCGTGTTCTATATTTCATGTAATAAGTTCAAATGCATGTAGAGGTTTCTTTTCTTAAGCTCTAAATATGTGTTTTGATACAGCCAATATTATTCCTATGCACACTTTTTCTTTTACTTTTTTACAAAAATGTTTCATATTTCTAAAAATAAAAACGTGTTTTCTAGCGTTCCCACTGCTACTAACGCTCATCATGTAATATCATCATCATTGAATGATCAGTTTGCCATCAGTCTATTCAGGATTAAGGTCATGGACTGAACTAATGTCAAGCTGAAAGTGTCACATCCGTCAAAAGAATATATGCTCTTCCTATTAGTTTTAAATACATAACATATTGTCACATTTTTTGTTCCTGCTTGGAATATGTCATGTCACTACTTTACTAATTCTTTAATCAAAATGCGCAAAAATATTCCTCCAGTCTACTTAATAAATATAATTATCGTCAATTATATAGAAAACCAATGTCGTCTTCTGCATAATGTATATCTATCATCATTATCGTTATTGTCATTATCTATAATTATTCACAGATTCACACAAGGTGCAATTGTAAGTTCAATATAAACGTACATCTAAATTGTATAATAAAATTGATTAATTATTCAAATAAATAATTACTAGAATATAATCAATAACCAGTTTATGGACATAAACATACCCTATATTAACATAAAGGTCGGCTTCATTTTTATTTTGCAGCAAAATAAAACTTATGAACACGTACTTTTAAAAGTTCCGCCAAATTATTTCTTAATAATTTCCAATTTTTACATTCATATATTTTAAAGATTAATTTTTAATTAGGTGTTCTTTAATTGGCGGTATTCAAGTGGTTTCTTTAGTGAGATAAAGACCAAAAATTAAAGAACACTATATTTATTTCCTTGACGACGTTTCGGTGTTATTTTTACACCATCTTCAGGGCTCTACAATATAAAAGTACAAAAGTGTATTTTTAAAAATAAATTAATTAAACAGTTAAAATATAAAATACAAATTTTGTCAATAATCACAATTCAATTTTTACAAGATAAAACATTTCAAAACAAAGGTAGTGTGTTAGAGGCAGACGTTAAAGGCAGACGTGCGCTTCGGTGCTCTGTGTAAAAAGTAGGAAAATGTAGTGAAAATAAAGAAGTCGATGTTTAAAACTTTCCTATAAGTGATATTGGTGACAGTATTGCCCTTAATATATAAAAAGTAAGTGTGAACAAGTAAATACGTAAATACAAGTCAGCTAAGTGCAAAGTTAGTATACTTTATATAGTCAGTATGTATATAAGGCAAATAATAGAATATCGTGGGCCCATTTCTAAACACTTTTTGCTAACTTTTTGTTAACCTACTGAAACCTTGAATGCCCTAGGAGATTTATGTTACTGGCGATATTTCCACATTAACGTACAGCCAGGCGAGGCATTGCCATTGACTTACCCACACCTCAGCCTATATAAAAATGAATGAAGATTGCAATGTTACGATATACAAGTTACGTATACAAGTTACTTAAAACTATGGATAATAAGGTAGATGCAACTAAGAAAGCTATAGAGGACATACAAACTGACCTAAGAATTACAAAAAATAAGTGTTTACAATTAGAGAAAGAAAATTATTGTGAACTAAAAAAGTCATATCTAAATTAGACAATAGAAACAGACGCAATAATTTAATTGTTTTCAGTCTAGCAGGAGAAGAAAACAGCAATAACTATATTACATCTTTAAGTAAAGAGATTGAAATAGACTTGCAAATCAGAGATTTTAATAGCATATAAAAGTATTAAGTTAAATATATCAAAATGTTCTATTAAAAATAGTTATTATTATAATTTTTTCATATTTTTTCACTTTTTGAAAATCATTGGAAAACTTCCTTAACGACGTAGAAAAAAATAAATTAGATTAAGCCGATTCATTTAGAAACATTTTTCTCTCTTATATTTTTTTTATAAAATTAACTGTTTCGACGTTAAAAAATAAAATGTAAAGTATTGCACGTCGGGAAGAGGCAGTTTTACTACACCCATTATTAGGAAAAACTAGTTGGCTGCTGTCAATTTCCGGATATTTCCATTGTTGCTTTGACAGATAGTAAATGGTTTGTACTTCCCGGTGTCGGCCTGTATCAAAACTTCATTTTTTGAATTTTCCGGATTCACATAGCCTTCTATGAAGCTTAGCAAATATACTGTGATGAGAAATTCTACGATTAGGATACGCTTCTGCATAAAGGCGACAAGCATGTAAGGAATTTCCATTTGCCCGGATGTACATAAAGTGCATGTCTGTCATTTCTGAATTTGTGAAAATAACCATTTTTGTTGTATTAACTTAGTATTGAATCCCAACGTACTCCGCAATCGAACACATCACACAACCAAAGGCAAATTATGTAAACCACTCTCAAAATGTTAAAATAGTACGATAAGATGAGCGGTATTGCTGTAATGTTCAATTTACAAAGTGATTACATTCGTAATTATAATAGAATGCAGAAAAAGTTACATCAGAGTGAAGCTTTACATTTGTCACTTATAATTACATAAGAGATTTGTATTTTACCGGATAAATTTGGGTTGCTTAATGGGAAACTGTTGCCTAGCAATTAGACGAGAGTCAAATTGCTAGAGGAAAGTTTATAATTTAAACGACATGAATTTACCCAGTATCAATACAAATATTGAGTGTAATTCGGCAGAATAATTTAATTCAGAAACATATCAATGCAAACTTTATTTATGAAACATTAAAAACACGTTTTTAGTTGAGTGTACAATTATTAAACACGCAGTTATTGAAATTCATACCAGGAATACTAATGTCGCTACGGGTGCAACAGCTAATCATATCTGTAGTGCTAGATGTTAAAGGTTGTTCTTTTTCCAAACGAATCGATTGAATAATGCTCGAATGACTCGACTTCTGGGCTAATCCTCGTGATTAGAATGAGGGGTGGCATATTATTATTAAACAGGCCGCATTTTGCGCCCAGGAACGACTTACGTTGGTAGGCCCTAATTACCATTCAGTGCAGGAATGAGGAAAACCTGGAAAACCTCATTAATTAGGGAGGTAGTCAAACGTCAACCGGTCTCTCACATTGACCCAAGCCAGCATTCTTCCACCCTACCATACCCGCAGAGACGGTGCTCTCCACGAATATAGCTTATATATGGTCTACCGGCTGCGGGTCTCGAACCCACAGTGATCTAGTCACCTCGATTCAAGTACTGACGCCTTAAACCGTGCGACCACTGACCGATCCAATATTATTATTATATATTATGATACTCTTCGTCAACTTCTAAGTATGGTTTTGTTGATGATGAATTGCTGTGTCCTGTTACTTTTATTAGAGCTTGTTCTACAATTCTGCTTTTACTTAATTCGCTAACTGCTGCTTTGACACGTATGACATCTATACCAATGCGTTGTGCTGAGTATTTACTTCATTTGGAAATTTCATTAATTTCAATTGACACATTTTTATACCAACCTTTAGAATTTTTCTTAATCCAAAAGGGAGTTGGTGCAAGAGATAATCTGTCCAATGTTATAAAAGTGCCTCATTTTCCTATCAACTTTTTAAATAAGCGTACAAGGCAAATATCTTCCTCTAAAATATTAGGCGTAATCCATTTGCTGTTACATAATTTATTGTCCTTGTCGCCTTGTCTCGTTGTCGAAAATAGAGGATTATATTTCGAAACCCCTTCCGCACAGACCACTATGTAGTTACGCCTCTGGCACGGAACGATCACTATGTTTATTACCAAAAAAGAAACTGCCAATGCCTTGTGGGCTCGTCGTACTGTGTATCTTCATTATGTTTTCTAGTGCGGAGTGATCAAGTGTTGGGCAGAATGTCACCAAAACGCAGTCGTGGTAATACCGCCAATTGAATTTACCGTGAATCAAAGACCGGAGGAAAATTCAAGAGATATTTTTTCTTTGTTGTAGGTACTTTTTGACTATTTTTGTCTTATACATGTTTTTATAACTCTGTACCTGTAAATAAAAGCATTTGTGAAGAAATGGTCATAGTAAAAGATATTCTCTGGGGTCTGATCATAAATCTGACTTATCCTGTATATTATTTTCAGCTGATAAATTTGAGAGATGCCACAGAAATGATCCTGGCCTTGACAACTGCTTAGAATCAACAATTCAAAATGCTATCAAACTAATAAACAACAAAGGTAAGGAATGAGTATTTAGGCAATTTAGAATATTTAAATTACATATCGTAATAGAAAAAGATATATGTATGAATGGATATACATATACTAATCAGCATTGCAAGGGATGTTTTAATATCCCAACCATACTTTCTACAGTCCATCTGAAAATGGTTAAGAGTTGAACGAAGCCGTAACAATTCTCATTAATAAAAAAACATGTTATCGCGATAATACAAAATAATTATTTATTATTTACTAGTTTATTTAGTTTTGCTGTTACAGTTATTGCTGTTATATTGATGTACAGGATGTTGTTAAATGAAGTAGCAAAAATCAGACCACAGATTCCTTAGGTGAAAATAAATCGATTTAACCTAACATACCTATATCCCAAGTCGCATAATAAAAAAGATACAGGGTGTCAAAGACGATATTTATAAATAACTTCTTAAAAAATCCAAATATTTACATAAAATCTGTAAATCGGGTTTTTTTTTGCGGGTGAGAAATTCAAATTTGTTTCTAATTTTGACGTCACTGTGGCACACCATGTTTCTTTTAAATGGCAGAACTGTTTTGCAGCTCAGTGTATCCCTCTGAATATCGAAACAATCCATTCTCCTACCTATGTTATTAGAAAAAGGTATAATAAAAAAATTTTGAAAGTAGCATGATTCTAAACGAATGCATTGTTTATCCTTATTATTCAAATACATATAGGGTGATTTTGAAACTGGGGTAATTTTAGTATAAATTTACTTATTCGAAGAGCAAGTGTTATGCAAAAAATAACTCAGTAAAATGTTAATATAAAAAATCGTAAATAACCCACATATTTTCGCATTTTTAAATGTAAGCCGGTCCTGTACGCACACAGTAAATGTTGAAAATTATATACGCCTTTCTATTTTATCTGTATCCCGGGTTTGTTGTGTTAAATATACAAATCGTCGTGCAGAAGGATGAAATTTATAAGCAAATTTTTTGTGCATTTTGTGGAACAGAGCCAACCGATTTTGATTACACTCTCCGTTACAATAATAACATACCCACAAGTCATAACTATCAATACATTTAGGCCATTGTTATAACACTGTGTCAGCAAATTTTGTGTAATAAAATGATACTGCGCACACACTAGAAAATAACGAGTAAAACACATGTCACGATTCGTTTATATACGTACTACGTTGTTATTTAAGGTTAAGGTTATAAACGAAACTTAACTTCACCAAAGACTGCGCACGCAACTTGTCACATGTCGCTTATCGATCACGTATTGTAAAATAGTTCGTCAATTTATTAGGGTAGGTTAGGGTTACACAGCGTCCGCTTCAATATTACTACTAATACCTACTGTCATCAGTTAAAATTAATACCACACTTTCAAAATCACTCAGTATACAGGATGTCCCAGATTTTCGTTCTTAACTTTGAGAAACGATAGAGCATGAAAAAATAATAGTGGTCTTTTCCATAAGAGTATACACTGTTCTCATTTTCTTTATTATCTACTAAAAAAAATATTTTTCGTTCAAACTTGGTATGTAGTAGGTAGTCATAATAAAATGTTAATATTTTGACGTGAATAACTTTTTGTAGGTATGAGGTCTTGCTCACCCTGGAACCCCCTAAACTTCTACTTCTAACTTCTAATAAAATTTCGTTATATTTTCCGAAAAAAGTGCTCTTGAGAAAATTCACTAAGCTTTGTTTCTCAGATATTTTGACTTTTTCTAATCAGACAGTCTATATAATCCATATTTCCCCGTAGATCGTATTTAACCAACTTATAATTATTTCAACATGCTCTAATCGAACAGCAAACAAACTATTTAAAATGACATCTGTCATCTGCTACTGTTAGGTACAACCTTAGAAATAAGCGATAGCCACTTAATCCTATAATTTTTGCAAGATCTTTGTAATAAGATAACCCTGACTAGAAAAAGATAAAATATCTGGAAAACAAACCTACTTTCCTCAAAAGCACTCTTTTCCAGAAAATAGAATAAAATTTGAATATTTGCTCTGAAAAATACTTTTCACCATTGGCGTAGAAGTTTAGGGGGTTCAAGGGTGAACAAGACCCCATACTTACGCCACTGACTTAGTATAATTGCTGCATAGCAAGATTGAACAAAAAAAAATTATTTCTTTAGTACATAAACAAAATTAATAAGGAACATTTTTGAAAAGATCATAAAAGGTTAAGTTATTAGGAAAACGGAGAGTTATAGAGAAAAATGTTATAGGAAAATACCCTATTATTTTTTCATGCTCTATCATTTCTCAAGGCTAAAAACGAAGAAACGGTGACAATCTGTATCCGTTTAGAGTGTTTGGGAGGGGGGAGACCACCAATACTCGAAAGGGGTGTTCAGGGGGCCAAAGTGAACAAAACCGCCTAATAAACATATGGGCGAATATCAACGGTTACTAAGATAGCAATGGAAATATTTTTACCCGAGTTAATTATGGTAATGCATCAGTAGAGAAAAGTGTTTATTCTGTAGGTATGGTTAGGTTAGTCAATTAGTTAAGATTTGTTGTAACTGCGTTATGTCTTTTGTTTTGTTAAATTTGCCGCGCGAAAAGATACACCCAAAGGGGAACCATTTTTGTCGCAACTGCGCAAGAGCGAGAAAGAAGAAAAATAAACGCTAAGAGCTAGCCGCGCGGCGGGTCGACGAAATTTGTTGTTTTCGTTTATTTCTGTGTTATTCCAATCTTTGGAGTTATGAAGATCTGAACTGGCGAATGATGAATTGTGACATTTATTTAAGGTGCTTTTTGGGTGTGCGATAATTTGCAATTTTGTTGTTTGATACAAAAAATACTTACAGTTTATTTAATCATTAAAACCTTATTTGGAAAGTCGCTCTGTATACAAGGTATTATACATTGATTAAAGATCTAATAAACCGAAATTAAAGAATTAATTTTTCAAATATACCACAGTTCGCCTCGATGCATGCATCAGCTCGTTTGTGGATTGCACGGGTAGCTCGTTGAAGTGCACGGCGATTTTCTCTTAATGAGTTCTGCACAATTGACAATCAGATCAAATAGCGCCTCTTTCGTCTTCACTTTTGTTGCTTATACTAATAATCCCCAAGGAGATCTTTCAAATGATTTTATGAAAATTCTACATGTCTAGCTCCAGGAAGATCATCTAGTACAATTGGGTCAAGTAATTGATTATTAATCATACCACAGCACACGTTAATGCTGAACCGATGCTGAAAGTTACTTTCCACCGTGGCGTGCGGATTTTCGTCTGAACAACGATGCTCATTGTGACAGTTATTTACTCCACCACGAGTGAATTCAGCCTCATCAATGAACAAAGTATATGGTTTGCGTTTATCTAAATGCAAAAATGCAACCGCAAATCATTATCACCGTCCTGAAGATTCTGGACGCGCTGAATATGGAAAGGTTTTAAAGGTTTGTGAATGATTTCCATGCCGTAGTTTGATTAATTTTGAGACGGGTTGCAATCCGCCTTGTAGTTACACCCGGACTACGTTCTACCATATTTAGCATTTCTCCTCACACTGGGAAACATTCCAGTTTCACGTGCATTATTGAAGACTGTCTGGAATACATTTTTATTTGGTAAGCGACGTCGATATTCAGCAACTGCACGATTAGCGCTACCGTTGCAATACCCATAAATATAAATAATATTAGCACATGTAAAAATAAAAATGACAGTTATAAAATAAGCGTTTAAATCATAAACGTTAAAATAAATGTGACAATTATTAGTAATCACTAATGTGAGTTTGGTTTAGAATGCATAACCTACTCAAAATAAAATTACTGAGATAAAAATATTTTTATTGCTATCTCAGTAGCCGTTGATATTCGATCATATGTTTATTAGGTTTTTTTCATTTTTGCTTCCTTTCGAATATTGCGAGTGTGGGGTTGTTAGATTAGACATAACAAGTCCACGGTTTGTAACACGTTAAATATATTAATAAAGATATAACAACTGGGAAAGAATGTTCCACCAATACAGAAGTCTGGATGTATGTTACGCGGAAGACGGGCGACAAGTAACAGCTGTGGTTCTCCACCGGACCTCTCGAGGAAGGTCTCGGGGGCTGGTTAATCTCTGACCATCCCTTTATTTGATTATAATTGGGCTCAGGTCAGAGGGTACTTTAATGGTTTTATTGACATTGATTTGTTTATTGATTTAATGCAAATGTCATTAAATTGTAATTGTAGGGATTACAGATGTAGGTCGATGATCGGTATCAGTGACCGCTACAGGGAGTTCCCCCCAATCACCCTGTATATAATAGTAATGTATTAATATATATAAAACTGTTTCTGTGCTTACCAAATGTGAATTAATTAATTAATGCCAATTGATCATTTGTCATCTTTTCTAAAAATAATACACATGCGTTTACTTTAGGAATGAATCTGTGACTCATAGTCATTCAGTAGTTTATAGATGGACTGTAGTATCTGCGACTAATTGAAGTACTTATAAATTAGCATGTAACTTGGTTAAGCAGGGTCGTCATTAGTAACATATTTATGTAGCATTGCTATATAACAAAGTTATATGGTAGATGTTGAAAACCCGGGCCGTGTCCGTGACATTATAAAGTTAGTCATCATGAATCTATGTGACAAAAAAGACGCTCTTATTGCAGGAGCGGCGTAATTAAAGATCTGCCTTGTTTTTGAACAAGGGACTTCGAATATTTCATAATTCTGCTTTGTTGATTACTTTGCAAGTCGTTCTTTACTCCACTCCATTAACAATACATAAAAATACAACAATAAATAAATTTATTTTCAATTCACGGCACTACGATTTGCATATGCGGCGCCTCTGAAACTACGATCTGTTGAACTAAAAATATGAAATGTGGACCCGTTATTGTAGCTGTCATACAACATCGTTTGATCTTTACCAACTAGGGATGAATAACATCTAGCATGTTATATAGTGGCAAAATTTGCTATATTTGATTAAAAAAGATGTAACATGTTGCATAACTTTGCTATATAGCAATGTTATATAGCAAGTGTGGACCGGAGAGCAATGTTACATAAACATGTTACTAATGTGGACTCTGCTTTAGTGCTCGACAGCTGAACGAACGCTGGACGTCGCTAGGAAATCACACCTTTAAACGTCTTCGAGATAGACAATTAAGGTTTTGGTATACAATAATTCACAGTGAAACGTCATGAACTTATGCTATAAACTTGGAAACATATAAGTTAAAAGGCCTTTTGAAAGATTACCGTCATTATAAAAAAATTTTAGCATTTTTCATTTGATTTGTAAAATATGAGTAGGATTTTTTGTATTAACATATTTATGCATTTTACAGGAATCTCTTCTCTAAATTTGCCTCCCATAGATCCCCTGGAAGTAAAAAGTATGGAAATAGGAGCTGGAACTAGCGCAGTTAACCTGGTACAAAAATATTTTGATGTACAACTTTTAGGAATATCAAAAGCTGTTTTCAAAAATGCACAGTAAGTGTAAAATATGTGTATATAAATGTGCACTCTCCGCAACATAAAGGTTTCCAGCCAGAATCAGTGTCATGTTCTGTTTAAATTATGGTGGCTTAACCGCTTGTCCGTAGGCAATTTGCATGAAATTTTGAAATGGGCAAAAATATTATTTGTATTTTAGTCTGTTTGGAAAACTTGGAATAAAATTTAAGGCGGTAAAAGTAGAGCCAAAAAAAGTTTCTATGAACAACGTTTTTATTAAAATAATGGAATGAAAGTTGAAGGTAATAGAACAATTTTCAAAAATTTCTGCTGTTATTTATAATCGATTTTGATGAAACTTATGATAGTTAAAAGACCTTTAGGTATGATTATCACCTACAGTTTTAATTCCATTATTGTTACTGAGTTTTTGCCGGCTTTGTGGAGTGTGAAAGAAATCAGATGTAGGTTATAAATGTGTTTAAGGTATGTGGCCTGAAAAAGGGCACAAGTGTGTAATAGAAAGGCAGTTGTAGTCTTGAGACCAGGATACCGTATTACTCTCGCGGCTCTCGTTAGCTGTCGGTAGCTGCCGCCGGCTCTCGGTTCTGTGGTCTCTAGTTCTTGGCGGTCTTTTTAATTTTTAGCAGATCGCAGATAGCTTTAGGCTTTAGCCACGCTTTAGCTGTAATCTGTTTACGTTGCTGTTTGGCGCGCTAACCTCTCTTTGTTATCTACACAACTCCACGTGATAGGTGGTTAGGTAGGCTATTACACCATTGACAGAAAACTAATAAACGAGGTGTATTTAGTAATTTGTTTTGTTTAATTTAAAACTACTCAAATCTCCCTAATTTCGTAAATATGTAGCACTTTTGAGGTAAGTTAATAAATAATATAAATAAACACAACGTAGGTAAATCTTCTCGATTATTGGCCAAATACTTCCTCTTTCAACAATGTTGAACGAACCCGGGTATGTTACACTACAATAATCTCCATATTTGTAACTGTTTTTATTCATGTTTATTAATAAAATGGCATAGATATATGATATTTGTATGTAAAGAGGTCATGATTTTAGTAATTGCTTTCTTTTTGTGCTTTTACATAGTTATTGATGACAAATAAAATAATTTATTGGTCTATCCTATTTTTATTGGTTATTTTCTTGGGATTTCTCAAATTTTATTTGTATATCTGTCCTGTTATTCTCAAAGCCCTTTTATTGCATTTAAAATGGTGACGTGTATTAATTTATTTGGAAAGAGTAACGAATAAAACACGGCGTAAATATTTTGAATGTCCATTTAGCGCGTCTACAATCTCCGATAACGGACGATGGTAGGCGAGAGCTAACGAGAGCCGCGCGATCTGCTAAAAATTAAAAAGACCGCCAAGAACTAGAGACCACAGAACCGAGAACCGGCGGCAGCTACCGACAGCTAACGACAGCCGCGAGAGTAATACGGTATCCTCTTGAGACCTCGGCAGAGCAGGTACTCTAGAGCCATTGGAGTTAGGGGTATAAAATAAGTGTCTTGTATTTTTTACCCATATGTAAATATCTTGTACAGCTCTAACAAATTAATATAAAAGGACTCGAATTTTATTCAGCTACCATAAGTGTAAGGTCAACGTGGTAGTGACAATTATCTTAATCAGAAAGAAAGTTATTTTAAAGTTAGTTAAGTTATTTTATTTTAATATCCAAATGATAAGACCCCTTTGGAGGGCCATATCTCAGTAACGTTGCTCCGGTGGACCAGTGTTTATAAAAACTTCTTTTACCTTTTTTGGCTCTACTTTTGCTGCCTCAAGCTTTGTACCATGTTTTCCAGCAAATAGGTGCGGGTTAGGAAACAACACTTTGATTGATCCACGTCCACAGTATATGGAAATGATATGGCGTTCATGGTGACATGTCAAATCGAGAAGCAACCATGAGTACGCCACCATGAGACCATCAGAAGTATTGCTCTCGTCAAACGCGATAGGATAGAGGCCCATAGCTTTCAATGGTATCTACTGCGATGTAGAGCGCTTCATGTTTGTGACTTTTCAGTCCGGCATGGAGTAGCGAATGGCCGCTAGATGTAACTAGCCTACACCGCGTAAAATAACAGTTCTTTTAATAGGTATCGGTGTAATTTTATGTCAAACATTATTAAAAATTAAAACAATGAGGAGCGATAATTGAATGAATATAAAAAATAGTAGTACGTACTTGGAAAATCGTAGAATTAAGCAGTATGTCGTCAACAATTTTGTTTCGTCATAAAGTCAGCTTTTTTTATTTCAAGAAACATTTTCTTAGGCCAATAATCAAAAAGTTTACATAAAAAAAACTGTTGCACCAAGAGTTTGCCTTTTCTCAGTGTACAGTGGTATGCCACATTAATAAAATAAAACAATAATTTGACAGTTTTGAGTTTGGCAAATATTCAAATAAGACGTGTGACCATCTAATTTGTATATCATATAATTACTGTGACGTCACATGACCGCCATTTGCATTTCTCGAGTTTTTTTAGCTTAGATAATAAATCTACTAATTTATAACCAATTTATTTTTGCAAAGAATGAGGTAAAGTTATTATCACAATACACATAAAATAAGCTGGTAATAAAATTGAAAAATATGCAAATTGTCCATTGTTGACACGTAGTCCACCGATCCAAAAAATTTGGCAAGTCTCTGGAGCCATGAAAACTACCAAAATAGTAGAAATTTATAAATGCCTCTAAAAGTAATGATCATTACAGTAACTATGCTTATATGAGTTGAAAGACAATTTCAATGTGCATAAGACAGAGCGAAAAAGATATAGTGTTCCATTTGAGATAAAAAAAAGTTATAGCTGTTTGAAGTTGTTAAAATGTAACGGCAAGAATACTACGTTTGGTATAATATTTTTAAACTTACAGGTATACCATGATATAGCGTCATCTGCGCATCCTAGCGTTAGTAATTTTTTTTTGTAATAAATTAATAGGTATGGAAAAATTTATCTAAAATTTTCCGTAGAATCCAAAAACGCAATAATATACAGGGTGTTCCATTTAAAATAATAAAGTTGGTATAACCGGAAGTGCACTAAATCTTTTAGTTGTGTTCGTCCTAGGGACTTTGGTATGTTGTCAAATTTTCAAATTTTTGGAACCAGTATTTTCCCAGATAACAGGTGGAACACCCTGTACATAGGATGTCTCCGTTTCTTCGATCTTTGGGAGATTGTAGAGTATGAAAAAATAATAGGGGTCTTTCCTATAATATTTTCGATGGCATTCCGTCTTTCTGATATAGGGCGCTCAATTAAAAAAATATTTTAATTTATTTTTCCTTCAAACTTGGTATGCAGGAATCATAATAAAAAGTTAAATATTGGGACGTAAATATCTTATTTCAACTAAAGCCAGTGGCGTACTTATGGAATTTTGTTCACTTTTAAACCTCCTTTTTCTGAAAAACTGTTCTTGTGGAAATTCACTGTGCGGCTTTGTTTATCATATACAGGGTTTTCATTAATGTCCGAGACCCACGTGACCGCAGCGTTAGGCAACCAACATTACACAAATTGGTATTCGATAAAAATTAAAACACTATGGCACCAGTGGTGTAGTATATTTTAATTTTTCAAAGAAAAAGGTAATTTAAGAAATATTTCATTTTAGCTGTTTATTTTGATGTATAAATTTTGAAATACACATTAACTCAGAAATTAAATGAAGAAATCCAGCTTACACCTTGATAAGTCAAATTAAAAAAAAAACAATTTACAATTAATTATTGAACATTTAATGTTTATTAAAAATTTTATTTATTACATATTGCTTACACCTTGCCATAAAATTTTTATGTTATAGGTAAAAAATCAGTTTCAAATTTAAACAAAGAAGTTTTAACAGGTAGAGAATATAAAAAGTCACAATAGTTTAGTTTATCTTAGAATAGGTTTGGAACGTTTGATGTCGATACAAAACAGAAAATAATTTTACCACTCACCAAAACACTTCTACTTTTTCCGATGCTGCGTTTTGTTAACAAAGTAACATTCTCAACGCACAATTAAAAAGTGTTTTGGTGAGTGGTATTTTGTTTAGCTTTTATTATAAAAGGTGTTCAAAATGTCCACCTTCATTTTCTAGACATAAATTTACCCTCCGTTTCATGCATTCGAAAACACGTTCCAATTCATTTGGAGTAATGGATTCGATTTCATGGCGAATCGCTACTTCTAGGTCTTCAAGTGTGTGAACTCGCTGCTTGAAAATATTATTTTTTATACGTCCAAAGAGATAGTAGTCTAAAGGTGTAAGATCCCCTACTAATAATTCGATCCCCATAAAATTCTTCTAAATATCTAATTGTTTCAGCTGCTGTGTGGGCAGGTGCTCCATCCTGTTGAAAATATCCAAACCTCAATTCGTCATCATGCATTTGTTCTAACGATTGTCGTAAAATCTCCCTATACCTTTCACCATTTATCACTTCTCGAAAGAAAATTGGTCCTATTATCCGCCTTCTTAAAACGGCTACCCATATACCAATTTTTTGGGGATGTAGTGAAGTTTCCATAAATTCATGTGGGTTTTCTGTAGCCCACGTTCTGTAATTTTGGCTGTTAATGTAACCTGATAGATGTACCCATGCTTCGTCAGAAAAAAACGTCAAATTCAATAAATCATTGTTGTTCAGATTTTCATTGAACCATTCACAATACCGTATTCGTTGGTTGTAGTCAGGTGGACAAAACAAATATTCAGAAATGTACTTTTAAACGATATAAAATATAACAATCTCAAATTCTCACAACGTCTTATAATAATTTCAGTTTAATACACAGAGAAATTCATTTTAAGGCTTTTAATTTAATTATAAATGTAGTTTCAAGTATTTAATGTGTGTAAAATAAAAACTACCTACATACCTGTTTGGGCAGACAACTGGGGGATAGATTTTTTGGGGCTCTGCTCCATACGTTGTCGTATATCGTCAACTGTATTTTCAGTTAAAACTGTTGGCCTGCCTGTTGATTTCCCCTTGCAAATATAATGTTTTTCGTCATATCTCTTGAGAAGTATAGATTTATGCTTCCTAAAAACGTCATAATCAACGTCTATATCAGGGAAAGCTTCAATGAATTGGTCAATACATGACTGTAATGAATATGACCAACTTCCATCTGGATTTCGCGTGGCACTCCGAAAATGTGCCTTTAAAATGTAGGCATCTTGTTCAGGTGTAAAAGGCATTTTTAAACACTTGAAGTCTAAAAATATGAAACAAACATAAATAAACATAACCTTAAAATAAATTATTTACTTACGTAAGAAACACAAACAAATTCTGTAGCTCTGAAAAGAACTGTTGTTAGTAAAGTAAATAAACGTAAAAATGTTGGTAAATCACAAAAAACAGGTATAAAAATATCAAAACAGCGCGCAGAAAATGGAGGGAAATACCGTGAACGCCTCTGGATTGACAGCTGGTTTAGGTCCCTAGATTTGAAATTTTTCATAGCAGCCAACTTTAGAAAATCAAATTTATTGATAGTGACAACTAATTTGATCACGTGGGTCTCGGACATTAATGAAAACCCTGTATATTGACTATGACTAAAAAATTGCAATCAGTCATTTATTAAACAAATAAAACCAACGGTTTGTAAACAATTTAATTTAAATGGTTCTCAAAGTGATGTCCATTTTCGTCGTCAATGCAGCGACAACATGTGTTGTCCGAATTGCCATATTATTATTTATTTCACGTCAAATTCTTTGATCACGATGTAGGTAATAGATTTTCTCTATTATACACCAGAGCTGCATACATTTTTTCTTTAAAAATCTCCAAAGAAAGAACTTTTTTGGATTGTGATCCGGTGGTCAAGCTAACCGCACAACTGATAAACTGATTATTACAAACTTAACAATCGATGCCAACTTCATCCTATAATTTTTCTAAGATCTTTCTAATTCCATAAGATAACCCTGTTTAGAAAAAGTCAAATTATCTGAAAAATAAAGCTCTTAATTAATTTCCTTAGAAGCACTTTTTCCAAAAAAAAAAAAAATAGAATAAGATTTTAATATTTGCAAGAGGGAACAATTAAAACCCATATCTACGCCACTAGTTTTATTTTAAAGAAGTTATTTACGTCAAACTATTAAAATTTTATTATGATCACTACATAGCAAGTTTGAACGAAAAATTATAATTTGTTTAATGGATGTTACAAATGTTTATATTAGAAATTTAAATGTACGCCTATGTGCAACAAACTACCGCGCATGGCGCTGTTTTAGTTTGTTTTCTGCCGCTAGGCGACAGTAGCAGTCGTATATGTGTATGTTACCGAAATCTGAGTTAGTATCCCCGGGGAAACTCGGATGCAAAAATACAGTTTCCAGGAGAAGTTTGCTTCCTTCATACTTGATGGCACCACTAGTGTAAAATGATATGTCACAGTCTATTTTATCTACAAAATATTATTTTCAAATAATTTTAAACATCCCGCCAATTCACTATTTACAGCGTCATGACAGCGTCCACACGCCAATATTGTTCAATAAAATAAGTTTTTATTATTATATATTATGAAAGCATTATTCTTCCATGGAAGTAAGAGCAAGAGACAGGACTACTTTTAATAAATAATAACAATTCGATGTTTTTATTTCATATACTTAGTAACCATTTATTCACAGATCTTAGAGCATAGCAGTAAAACTGAATGAAAACTGTTTACGGAAAAAATAGATACACTAAATTTGCTAGATGAATCACTAGAAATTGAACTAGCAGCAGTAAGTACAAAACATTTCCAGGGAAAGGTAGATTACACTTCTCCAAAGCTCGTGAAGTATGTTAAAATGTGCTCTGTGACTACCTGCTATGTCTCAAAATAAGAATGTGCATTCTATGATCACCCCTCTGAAGTATGTAAAGGAATTCATCCTTTAGAAAAAAAAAAAAAAAATAAATAAATAAAAATTCCAACCTTTACTTATATGTACATTACATTAGGTTGAAGTTGCCATATAATGCCTATTTATTTTGACAACAATGTTACGGCATGAAATGAAGATCCAGAAGGTTATATTGCAACTTTAGCCTAATGTAATGTATACATAGAGGTTAAATTTTGAATTTTTTTTTTCGAAAACTGGACTCGAGTGCACAAACAATAATATATATATAATATTTTTATTATATATTATGGTTATTGTTGAGAATAAATTTAATTTCGTAAAAATATAAACTATATTTAATACCATGTATATTTTGTTTCTTCATATCAAGTACAAAAAAGATACATTTGCTTCAGTAATCTGTAGCTTTCTTTTTTCTTTGCATTTGATTACCTATTAAATAAAATTGTAATTAAAATTAAAAGAAATATGCAACCTATTTTACGTTACATGAACTTCTGCTACCCGCCTGCGTGGTGGCGTACCAATCGCTAAGAAATTGTGTGTTGCCTATCATTTACTCTTGTAAATAATCCTTCTTCTTTTATATGTTTTGTGGTTAGTATTAAAGAGATTACAGATATCTTATTGCAAAGACTCTTAGTATTTTTTCATGCTATGCTAATTAACGAAAATACGAAAATTTAGAAATTTTCGTCATTGAATAACCCGAAAAAAATTATTATAATGTAGATACGAGAAGTCTAATTCGGTAGCGTGGCAGGAGTTATTAAACCGTTATGTTGATCTATAAATACTTGTATTCAAAACACTAAGAGTTGTATTACATCCAGGCCAAAGTGAACACCTGGTATAACTAAAAACTTGTATCATCTGCATTCATAAATTATTTATTGGTACAATTTTTATTTAAGATGTGAGACATTTGAGTTTGCTAAATTTGTTCTTACTTTTTGTTCAAATTTGAATACTGATTTGAACGTCATGAAAGATTATTTTAGATTACGACTGTTATTATTTTAGTTTAGATTTGGATAAAAAGGTGTTGACATTTAGTATGCATTCACCTAAGCTGGAACAGAAGGCCAAATATGAAATAAATGGCAAAATACTGCTTTTACCTGTTTTTGGAAAAGGCGACAGTCTGATCAGTTTATGTAAGTATTTGGGTATTTTATTAATTGGGACTGGGCATAATAAGATATTTCTAACGTGAAAACAAAATGGGACATCAATTGATAGAATATCAAAATAAAGAAAAAAAAAAAAGCATTTCAAGAACCATTCAACTAATTAAGTTGAATTAGAATAACTCCTCAGATAACGGTAGTTCCGTTCTTAGGAAGCTTCTGCAATTAATTGTCGTATTCAATACTTGGAAATGCTTCTTCGCTGTTCACAGAGGATCATCAATGTATGAGGTCGATTCTGCCCATAGCAACTGTAGCACAAATAATCGGAACCGATATCATTGTATGGACAGGTCTAGGGTTTTCCATACTCCACACAATCTAAACAGTATATCATTTTTATGAAATACCACACACACACACACACATACACAGATTAAAATATCTAGATCTACTTCTTTATTTTGTCATTTGTATTTCGGAGATATGGTCTTCAGGATTAAGATTGTTCCTTTTCGTTTTCCAGTATTTTGGTTCGTTTTCTGATTAAAAATATTTGATAATGATAAAAACAATCCAGGAATTACTTAAAGTCATAAATAATAGTTATTATCATGTACTCTGACTGTTTTTGTCTTACAATTAACCAGTTCAAAATGCTACGTTTGAAGTGAAATGATCATTCAGATGAGAATAAAACAACAGCACTAACAAACCTTAAATAACTTATGAACAAATAAAGTTACAGTATACCTCATAAAGCGGTTAAGCTCGGCTTGAGAACCGATGCCCTCCTCGTCATTGGTCGGCAACCCAGCAGGCGTGGGTACGCTGTTATTAGTAACACTTTATCGTGCTATAATTTTATTTCTCCGTTAAAGCTATATAAATGAAACAAAATAATATCTATGTAAATAAGTATGATATATTTTGTGATTTAATGAGTTTCAATTTGTTCAAATGTACTATTTTTGATTTAAAACCACATTTTAATTAACCTTCAATTATTATTAATTCAATTGTTTAAAACGTTAAATATCGAATTCACTAGATTTTTATATACACCCAAATACAAAAATCTAATTTCTTAATGAAACTTGAAACTTCAACGTTAGAATTCAAAACTAAATTTGTCAAAAACCCCGTTTTCAAAAAAAATATTCATATGATATTCATGAACATGATCAAGTGCAAATAATTTCTCAATGGTTGATCATTTTCTTACTTGTTCCTCGTCAGCTTAGGCTTCTTGACGTTTCGAAGAATACTATACCGCTCTTTTCTAAAGAAATAACTATGAAACTGGAGATTTGGTCCTATGATGGGAATTTTTATTTGATGTGGTTATTGAATCATATGTATTGGTGCATAATTTGATGTAACTGGTCTATGAGATGACTATGTTTATCTATGAGCCGTTTTCAAATCGTAAGTAGTTTCCTTTGTTGAAATTATTTAAATTTTTCTGAATTATTACTTCTCTGTAGAGTTTTATGTCTCTCACTAGTCTCTTGGTTTGTCCAAGTCTATTAAATGCACTCTATTTGCTTTATGTTCCGCAAATTCTAACTGGTATTATTACTTACGTGGCACTTTTATTTCTTCAATGTCGTACTAACGTACCTTCCTTGTGGTCGTTGAATACCTGACTAGGTACATGTATACGGAATATTATATACACTAGAGCCTTGGAGTAAATTGTTCTTGCAGTTGGTCTTAGGTAAGAATGCTTCTATTTTTCTTGATAAATACTATCTACAACATCTCAAGAAGACAGATTGTTTCAGATATTCCTTTTTTGTCTTAAGTCTCCTCCTGATGGTATGTTCAATGTTGCTTTTTGTATATCAATTTCCTCAGAGAGCAGATCATAGATGATATTGTAACCTCGAAATTAGGTTATCGTTGAACACGTCACGTAGACAAACAATCTTTATTGTCACTCTTGACAATACAATATAGTTCTTCGAAGTATACTGGTTCAAAGATAGCTCGTGCACGATGCAAATTTTTGACGATACCTTGTTTCTGGACCCAGATGTAATAAGGCTAAGGATGTGATCGTTTCGTCAAATATTTGTCAGTGTGAGTGAGTATGCTATTTGTAAACACTGTGCCCTAATGTGCCTTCTGGTTTTCTTTACAAGGACGTCTAGGGACAGAAACTGTCTTCATCCAACTCCACATTGAAGTTGGTGTTCGGATGTATTCCATTAATTTGAATGAATGAAATATTTGAACCAGCACTTCAGAACTTAAAATCTACCTCCCAAAAAGATTTTTATGTATATGTTTGCCAAAGCTCGGGATAAGAAGTACCAAGGTTGCAAACCAAATTGAATATGAAGGCGTGACTGTTTCATAAAATTTAGAAACAAAAAACAGTTTTTCTAATAATGTTTACTATTAATTATTCAATTATTGTTGATACATACTATGTCGAGAATATTTGAACCACCATGTAGAATATAAGAGAGTAACAACTTTTAACAAATGTAGATGTTTCAATGACACATAGTTGTACTATTATGGTAAAAACCAATTGATAATTTTAAAATACATAATATAATATTCAAACTACGTTTGTTGGAACAAATTTTTTTAACCTGAAATACAAATGACGCTTTCTGAAATAAATCTGGAACATTATGTACTGAATGTTGATTATACATAAAATTTTATTTCAGTTGATGTAACTATCCACCACACTCTCACCTTTGAGGAAGAAACCAAGAATGAAAAATCACATTTTAGGGTAAAATCGTACAAAATCTCTGCAAATCCTAATGGTGCGCACTATCAATTTGACAATCTCTTCAATGGTGATCAACAGCTAGCGGCCAACATTCTAAAAGTTGTGAACGATAACTGGAAAGAGATATTTGATGACGTTAAAGATGGATTGGAGAGTTCATTCGCTGAAGTGTTCAAGCTTGTAGCCAATCGACTATTCAACGAGGTTCCTGTTCAGGAAATATTTTTATCTTAAATAGAATAGTTAAAAAGTAACTGATAATTACCTAATACACTATTCAATATTAATTTTGGTGAAAGTAAATACTTTGTAGTAAATTAAACAAGTTAGATTTTAATAAAATATGTAAATCTGATAAATAATGTTTTATTATTGAACAGTATTATTATTAGTAGAGCTCGAGAGATCCGAGTATAAAGAGAGTTGAACTTAGTTCACGCTCCCAGTTGTCATTTTAATTTTGCTTGCTACTTGCTATTCATAGTAGTCTAGTGTATATAGTCAAGAATAGTAGTAGCCGGTCCATTATTGAATGCCTATATTTTGTACCATATACTACAGTCGCCAAAAACAAAGTTTATGATCGAATATGTTTCTATACCTACTATATAATAATTAGTAGGTACATTAACTACTAGTTGCTAAGTAAATGAAAATACCAAAAAAAGGAAAGAAATAATTTCAATAAAGGGTGTTTTGAAAGTCCGTCAGGAAACTCCGGGAGGTGAATCTACGAATTAATTAAAATAATAGCAGTATGTCATGAAAACTTTTCTCGAATTGTCAATTATTTGCAAGTTACAGCTTGTCAAAGTTCATTTTTTATTTTTCTGTTTAAATATTTTATTTAATTCAAGTCCGATTATTCTCTCATTTGGCACACCCACTAATAAGTGGATCAAGCTCTATTGGACCGGTTAAAGAAAAGTTTTATTATGCACTGCTAGAGGGCAGTTTACCTAAAACTCAGAATTAGTTTTATTCAACTTTTTTCTTGCTAAACATTACAGAAATTTAAACATTATTGAAAAGAGGAACAATGTCAGAAAAAATTATGTACTCTCTATTCAAGCCAATAGTGTAACCGTTTAGCAGAAAATTGCTATTAAAGTTTTATTAAACATCAAATTTTTAATAATTCTTTCTGTAATTAATCAAGTGCCATGCTTCAAATAAATGGTGTTACAAATTGTAACATAATTGGTTAAAGAAGGTTTATACCTTCTTTAATGTACTTATGTACATGGTACAAATAGAATGTAAATTTGCTATGTGTTGGGAACGTGATATATACAATAATTTTCTATACAGATCATTCCAAGTTCTTGGACTCAACAGAGCATTAATTCATATTATTGAAACAACAAATTTATGATGACAATTGGAATAAGTTTACAGAAAGGCAAACAATACAAGGCAAACATCAGCGTATTATTTGATAGAATGGAGCTATTTTTCGCATTTCTGTAAATGCAATTACCTCGACTACTATGTGAAAATCTGACGTCAATACTAAAATCCACTTTAAATTGGACAAAACGTTTTAAGGTTATTTGAAAAAATTCTGAATTTTTATATGCAGGGTTCGCCACTTAAAATTCCACAGGACTGTATCTACGTTATTTTTCAAGATACCTTAGCAAAAAGTATCATTTTGTAGGTCTATTTAAAGAAAATTGCTGTCTGAAAATTTATTTTCCTGAACGGATTTTTTCACCCGGAAACCGCATTGTATACAAAATTATGTCATCGAATAGGCCATCATAAAAAGAACTTTAATTTGATGTTCCTATGTAATGATAGCTTTTGTTACTGTAGTTTAAAAATGATCACACTTGGAACTTATTTACGAGTTATATCTGTAAAGTTAAAATTCATTGTTATAGGGAAAATATTATATTAAAAATAGATACTCACACGGCATAAAAAGAATCTATTTTGAAATCATAATTTCTATTTGAAGGTTTCCCCACATTGAGCAATGAAGGTGCCCACAATCAGTGTCAAAAAATTTAGAGGAATACAAACTACATAAATCCGTATTTAATTGTTAGTGGTTTAAAAGTGTAATTAAGAAACGAAAAAGTATATGGTATAATTTTGTCAATATGGTCACTAAACTACACTCTATCTATCTATGATTAAAAAATAATTCAGTGAGATTGATAATAAATTTAAAAAAGTATATCTATTATACTACTTGTCTTCCGGCAGTTGCAAGTCACATGACCTGAGACTATATCTATAAAATGAAAGCAGTTATCGTATTAAAAAATAGGTTATCTATTATGTTTTCAGGTTGTTATACCTTAACCTTAATAACAGAGTCCTGTCTTTCAATTCTGTCAACCAGTCAGTGGTCGCGCGGTTTAAGGCGTTAGTACTTGAATCGAGGTGACTAGACGGAGTTGGTTCGAGCCCAGCTGCCGGTAGACTGTATAAAAGCTATATTCGTGGAGAGGATTGGCACTCTCTTTGTGGGTATGGTAGGGTGGAATAATGTTAGCTTGGGTCAATGTGAGAGATTGATGCCGGTTGATATTTGACTACCCCCCTAATTAATGAGGTTTTCCAGGTTTTTCTCATTCCTGCACTGAATAGTGGTTAGGGCCTACCAACGTAAGTCGTTCCTGGGCGCAAATGCGGCCTGCTTAATAATAATATGCCGCCCCCTCTCCCGCACAAGTCTCCGACTTCTGGGCTAATCCCTGTGATTAGAATGAGGGGTAGAGATATTATTATTATTATTATAATCTATGACTTGCTCTTGTTGTTCCCGCCGAAACTCTGGCGACGGAGATGTTAATTCTAGGTTGGCCCATAATGTTAGAAATTGCTCGTCAGATAACAATGATGGTTTTCTGAGACGTTCCATAGTTACTGCCAAAACTGCATGTTTTTACGGTAAATCTGAAATATTTTTGAGCTTCATCTTCCTTAAAGTTTACTATTGTATCAGAGAATCAGAGGATATAGAACTAAAACGTTTTTACTTTACGTTACTGTGTAGATATATTTGTGTTATTGTAATGTAAACTATTACGATTACTGATTAAAACAGATATTTTTATGTAGTGTAGTTATTATTAACAAAAATTAATTGTTGCATTAATATGCATTACTTACATTACCCGTGTGGAAAATTGTATATAATAATTAAGTTATTATGCCAATGGTGTTAAGTATAATTAATTTACAGGCACTTATAAGTGCCTCGTTAGTAATAAATAATTTATTTACATGCAATGTGGTGCAGTCAAAACAGCTAGTTTATTTTAAAACAGATACCAAAATAAATGTGAAAAAATGAATTCCGTAATTTTAGTTGCCCTTCTTATTTTGGCACCTTCAACTTCATACAAATTTCGTAAGTATTATAATTTTACTTAAATACGTTGTTTAAAGTAAAATTTGTTATGGCTAAGATCCTCTACAAAATATATTTTATTTTAAATTATTACAGCTGAACTACTATACTTACCTATAATATATTTCGTACTGCCATCAAGTGTCCAGAATATGAACCAATATGAAAAAAAAAATGTCTAAGACTAATAGTTGTTCTACAAATACATTTCAAAAATAAAAATTCTGCTTCTCTAAAATATAAAACTCTTTTATTGAAATTGCATATTAAGATGTAATCAAGGCTAAACAACAACCATTTTAACATAATTTATTTGTAATCTGTTTTTTGTACGAGTATTAATGAAAGTAAAGTAAACAGTAGAAGCTTTCTTAAAAATCCTAGAACATGTACTATAACGTACGACAACATTGCAACTTATCATATACCTACCTGCCCTGTAGTTGTTAACCTTCAATGAATTATTTTATCCAACAGCCACTGCTCATACAGTCATTATTCGCATGCATACATATTCGTACACATAAAGGGAAGAAGAACACATGCGTGACTTATGGCATAACTAGTGTGTAATGAGTTATAAGTCACGTCTTTTTTTCTAGAAACACAAGCTTTATGTACAAATGTATACAATTTATTTACTTGAATTAACATTAATATTAAATTAGAATGAAATACAGTTTGAGGATTCAGAAATGGTAAAACATTATACGTTTGCAGTCATTTTGGATCACTTGCAGCACCCTAGATTTTTTTTGTATTTTCAATTATATTGTTGATGGATTATTCTATATATCCTTCCGCGACCGTTGCAGATCTCTATCCTCCATGTCGTTTTAATGCTGTAATGTTCGCCTCTGCATTTGCCAATAACGTAGCGGAGGATCTTATACAGTGACTCAACTAAAGTGTTGTGGATCCAAGTACGAAGCAATTTTTGATGATATTTGTGACAAAGTGTTTATTCTAACGCGTTGTGTCGTACCTACACTTGCCATTTTTATAAAATACAAAAAAAAATTATGGGTGTTATTTTTTCGTCTTAAAGATATTAAAGTTAGATAGTTTTTGCATAATTCTAGAGGATTGATTGGAAATCCTACTACGAGATTTCTTGGTCTTTGTATCTGGTATAATTACATACAAATAGGAATCCTTGTCTTGAACATTTTCAAATGTTCACACTCAAATTAGTCAGTTCACATCTGCAAGCTCCCGCAATTCCCATAATTAAAGCTGTTTTTATGAACAAAAATTCACCATTAGATGTTTCTTACAAAAACTTGTTAATATCATTGCGTTCAAGAGCTTTTGGCTTGTGATCTTTTGCCTTAGTCTTCAAAAAGCTTGGAAACTTCGGAAAATTATAGATATCAATGTTTTTGTAAAGCTAGAGAGTTGACTTAAGCATTAAATACTTGCTCCACAACGATGCTGTAACAAATTTCTTTCAAACACTTTCATTTATACCTTTAACGGGCTTAACTTTTATCCCGTCCTCAAACGTCTTATCGTAAACTCCTCTCTCTCATCAATAATTTCTTGAGAAAGTTCTTCCTGATTCATTTTTGTTTTTAAAACTAGTTTTTCACATTAAAAATTCGCTCTTTATCTTATCGTCAGCAAATTAGTAAATAACTAAATGACTTCTGAATGACAGTGATGCTTATTATTTAAAACAAACATACATCCGTATTCTATAGTAACATAAAGGCACTTTGATAATTTGTGGATTTGCAATAACGATATTCTAAATAAACTGCTAGCAAACAAAGGAACATTATTTTGAGAACATATTTCTGCTATTGCATGTATTATGTTATATAAGTCACTTGGAAAAATCAGGCTAAACATTTCTCAGCGTGATTTATAGAAAGGTGTTTGTAAATAAGTGCGAAATATTTTAGGGGGTGGTTGCCGAAGTTATTTTGTGAAAATAAGTTCATATAAACGTAGGTCGAAATATGCTTCGTTTCCGAGATACAGTGTTTAAATTTAAATTTTTTATTTATTTTTATTAATTATTTCAAAGAGTTTTATAGACATAGACTCGAAATTTGAAACATGTTTGGAGAGATAAATGTGCATTTTTTGCGGTAATTCGAATATTTCTAGTTGCACCAGTGACGTTCGTGCGAGAATGGCACAACCTTTTTTTAATAAAAAAATGGTACGCTACTGATTTTTTCCTGTTTTGATATTTCTTTATAAATCCGTCATCAATTCTGATTGAAATTGGGCTCTTCAATTTTTTTCGTAGGATGCACCGTTTTTGAGGAAAAAAAAATAAAACGTATTTTATTGTAGGTTTTGTTAATCTTTTATTTAAAGGTCTCATTTACTAGTGTTATTATGGTCAAAGTAAAAATGCAATTAAACATTGAAAATAAAAGTTGATATAAATGTGGGTAAAAAAAATTGTAAGATTTCGAGATCTTTTAATTTTTTCTCTTGAATATTTCAAAATATTTTATTATCTAATACAGAAACATTAAACCAAAAGAAAAACCCAAAACAACAATAATAAAAATATTTTTTAATAGTCGCAAACCTATAAGAGATGATGAAAATGACCTCCCTCACAAATGATACAAGATTCAACTCTTCGCCTCATTGACTGACGGCTGTAATTCGATTCCTTAGGTCTTCAACATTTTCAACAGGACTGGAGTAAACTAATGGCTTACATTCAATATATTGGCAATTTTTCGAGTGCCAGTTTCAGGTGACTCCGAAACTATATCGAGAACTGCTTAAATATTTCTTAGATGCAATCGTGTAAGTTCTAATGCGAATGATAATGAATTTTATTTTTTTGTTAATAAATGATTAGTTTTAAAGCATGTAAGAGATTTGATACATTTAATCAGTAACCACTGAGTATAGACTTATAAGGAAAGTTGCCTAACTTTTCATATAATTGTTAATAATTGTGACTATATTGATTTGAAAAGGAACATAATTTATTTATACATATTAAATTTAAACTAACTTCTGCATGTAGTACGATATAGAAAACCAGTAGTAGTTACTGTCTATGATAGTATTAATATCTTCTTTGGCATTATAAAACGTAGCCTCGTTATTGCAGTTAGCCGGACATTCACAACACATTATTCTGTCATCAGCCACAAATTTCACATTATTATTCAATTTCGCACAACTTATGTGAAAATTGTTCAAACTATTTTCAAACCATTTATAACATTTTTATTACATCTTTTGCACACGGAAGCGATACCGCTACTCGTACTTGGTGCCATGAGGGACGGACGGAATCTGACGGATAGTTTTATAGAATTGTCAGTTAGATTATTTACAACATTTTTTCTATGAATGGTTGGAGATGCAGAATCATAGTTGAGATATCTTTTGCATCACACTTCTTCTGTAATTATATTATTTTCATTATCATGTTCAATGGTTAAATTAAGTATATTTTTTATTGTTTTCTAATTCAGTAGTAAATTCAATTTTGGATGAAATTTATTAATTTCATTTTTAATATAATCTATTTTACTTATAGGAGTACAAAAAATACAGTAATCAACGTATCTTTTTTATAAAAATGTGGAGTAAAATTTAGTTTTTCAATTACAGTGGTTTCAAATTCTTCTAGTACCAAATTGGCAATTGTTGCAGATATGGGTGAACCCATTGAAATTCCAAGATATTGGGAATACAAATTATTACTAAAGGTAAAGAACTAAACTAAACAAATTTGTACAGCACAGAGAAAATCATCTAGTTTTAATAAAGTGAAATATTTTAGAGAGGACCAATTCTTTTCATATAATTTATTGCCAATTCAGTAGGTATGTTTGTGTATAAAGATGTAACGTCTAAAGATATAATAATATGATCTGCAGGAATAATTTGATTTTTAATGAAATTATGAAAGTGCCAAGAACCCTTTATGTGAAACTGACTTTTTCCAATAATCTTTGAAATGGATTTTGATAGAAATTTTGAAAGATTGTAAGTAGAAGTCGCAATATTGCTAACAATAATTAGCCTTCAAGTGTCTCTTTACGCTTCGAATATCTTTTCCTTCTTCTGATCCCATAATTTCTATCTTTAATTCTGCTATGTACCAGCTTTGGCGTTCCTAGATTTTTTCTTCTAAATTATATACGATAATGATACTAAAATTATTAGTAGGAATAGGAAATGACATTCTGCCGCTTTTGAAAGGTTAAAATGTGATGAACTGGAAATGAAGAATAAATGGTTTTATGTGTTCTTTGGAACTGTAAACAAATCTTGTGCTCCATAATTATTAAGTTAATTGATTTTTAAATACATGTATATAACGTTCTATTAGTTGTTAAATTTTAAGGCTATTAATTAAATACATTTCCCCAGATACTTCTAGCAGTAATAGCTTTTAATTTTGCTTAATTACGCTTCATTAGAAGATAATTGCCTACCATAATAAACTCCAATAGAAATAGAATAATTTGCAAATTCATGTTGCCAATGAAATTCTATTTCAACAACTATACTGTAAGGTTCAATTTGCATTATTTATTTTAATTATATGTAAATTCCTCAGTTTTTTTTATCAGAACACGCTTTAGAAGCAAAATAATGTAAAATGTAGTTTTATATAGGATAAATACCAAATAATTTTAAGTAGCTGGATCCTTCCATTCGTCTATAGAACTGCCTTCTGAAGAAGGAAAAAATAATAATAATAGAAGAAGTATCTAATAAATCCATTGAATTTTTAAATATAAGCTGTATTCTTCGATCTTTTAAAGCTGCAAACGTAAAATACTTCTATGGAAATAGTTCTTTACAAATATTTATGATTTTCTGGTTACTAAAATATTCCTTGGCGATATTTCAAAATATTAATTTTTGAATCAGAGTGTTAATGATAAGACTGACCAAACTTTATTGACATATTCCATCGATGAAAATAATTGGGGTTTGCTTTATAATTTTTTTATTCAAAACTTAATCGGTAAGCTACAGGGTGTTACAGTTGTACATATTATTCCTTTTTTTATCCAAAATTATTGGATAATATTTGGGCGGTAATAATTTTCCAATTAACTATGTACTTATCTCTGCTCCCATGAATTTAAAATTTACTCCAATGGTGTAGTTACTGGGTGGGCAGTGTAAATTTTGAAAAAATACAACACTGATTCTAAAAATTCAGAATACTTTTAGAACTCCGATCAATTTTTGACAAAAAAGAATTGCGGTAAAGTGTTCGTAATACTGACAGATCTTGAGATGATTAAGATTATTAAACATGCTTAACGTTATTAGCAATTTAAAGGAAAACAATAAACACACTAGTTACGACAATAAAACTACGAACTAAGTGACTTAATTTTTATTGTCACGCACAATTACAGTTCCCTAGCAAAGACATTTTATGATGTGATTTGTCAACATAAAAATTGTATACCACGTATTTGAGCTTTGAATAAAAAATTGTTGTTGCAATAAACTACAATTGCTTTCATCGTTAAATGATATCGATAATTTTTGGCAATTGTTGGAAAATATTATTTTGTATTATTTTTTAAATTATCAATAAATATTTATGTTTCAGCTGAAAAATTTGAGAGATGTCACAGAAATGATCCTGACCTAGATACCTGCTTAAAATTAACTATTGGAAATGCTCTCAAATTGATAGGAAGCAACGGTGAGTAAACAATGTAAATTTGAAGAAAACAACAAGGTGCATGAAAATAGTTTATCCGTAATTAACTCATTTTACTTTTAAAGAAAAACTAAAATTAATTAATCACCTTATATTTGTTCATAATCCTCAGTAGGTGAACGATAAACGCCACAAATGGTAGCAAGATATCCATTAGCAGAGGTAGCCCAAGAGTTCTTAAAAATACCAATGAAGGAGCTTCAAATACAGTGTGTCTACTACTTTGGACTAGAGATGGAAAATCCGGTTCATTTTGCTGATCTCGTTCACCGGTTCTGAATCTTTGTAGTGAGTTGGTACAGTGAGCCGGCTCATTTGAGTCAAATTCGTCCCATTCTCAGATGCATTCCTTCCCTAAATTGTAGTGTTTGTAAATGTCAGTTCTAACAAAACAAGTCAGTCTACATGCAAATTTAAAATAATGTAACAAAGAGGAACACAATTAATATCTTTAATAGAATTATTTTCTAATTCATATATTTATAGAATATATATTATAAAAATTTGCTTTTATTTATTTTTCTTGATTTGATTACAAACGAATACACCTACACCTGCACTGTACAAATCTAGCTTTATATATGTTTTTTTACAATCTGTCCCACAAGTTTTAGTTCGGCTATGGAAAGAATATTGATATAAACTCTTCTCCTTAAGTGCAAACAACACATTTTCTTGTGACATTACGACTTCAATTTCTATATAAAATTATTTAAATACCACCAGTAAATATGTACCTACTTAACTACTATAAATCATATCTAACATCTAACCTTATCTAACCAAATGATTTAACTTGCATAAAGCGCGTATTTTCCAAAATTCAGAGATACACTAACATAGAAATCTGTTTATCAATTAAGAATTTTAATAGCGGAAGAAAAATGTTTCAGTTCCAGCACCTTTGGTCATATAACCGTGGTGCCGGGACTGTTCGCTCTTCATTTCATTTCATGACATTGGTTTCGGTACAATACATTAACATTAATAATCTCGCATCTGTGCCTGTAAAGATCCGAGTCGGATCTTTAGAAGGAACCGGTTCACTCAGAACAGTTCTAAGAGCTCAGTGAACCGGACCAGTCATGATCCGCCCATCTCTACTGTGGACACACTAGTGGTTAAAATTGATAGGGTATACTGGGGAAGTCTAAATAATGTCAGTACTTCATATATATTTTTGTCCTGAAGATAAATATTGTACTTTCGCCATAATGTGGATGGCAGTAGTAGATTATAGCAATACCACTTTCATTTTATAAATTGGAATTTGGCATGGTTTGTCTTACAGGTCGAAATTAAGTTTAAAAATTCATAGAATTTAGGCGGTGTTGCCTAGTTTGCGATTTTGCATTCACAGTTTGATTCCTCTATCAGTTTGTTTATTTTATTCGATATCTATTACCATTTTCTAGATACACCCGTTTTATTTAAAGCATGCAATTTTGGAATAATACTTGTTAATCTATTACTAGAAAGATTAATTTATCTTACAATTCAGTTTAGTCAAGCTACAATAGATTAGCTTTTAGAAATATGTCAGAAATTCTCAACTAATAAAATAGTGGAAGGGTTTACGTTTGAAGAATTTGCAGACATACATTTAATTTATGGTTTAGCTGAAGGAAATCACAATGTGTGCAATTCAGAACTATGTGGCGGAAGTCTCAAAAATTACATCTTCTCAGTAAATATCCATTAATTTTTCCAGTTCAATGTCAATGTCAAGTTTTGAATTTGGATCGACATTTTGTAAAGCTTCCATGACTTAAAGCAAATATTTGTTTGTGTGCTGAGCAAACACATTTTTCATTACAGATCGAGGTTTTGTAATTATTAATCTCTCTCCAACTTCAAACAGCTATACTTTTAGATTTTAAAAGTGTAGAATGCGAATTTAGTTTTTGCCTACTTTAACGTTGGTCTGTATAGTCCATCTGCTTTGGTTTTGATCTTGATAAAGTCAAAACTATTTTACGTATACTAAGTCCTCATAACATTAGATGTTCAGCGAATCATTGGTATAGAGTTATGGTATAGATGTTTCATATCAAGTTTTTCAAAATAATATTTTCAAATAATTGTGAGCAAGTTCTAAAATTTAAAGAGCACCACCACATTTACGATCCACATGGATGTATTTGGCTACTGTCTTCCAGAAGAAGGATAATACTGAAAAAGTCATATATAGCATTTAAAAATTGAATAAAATGTCTTATATAGAGGAAACAAAGTTTACCGTCATCGCAGATTAAAACGCTCGTTCGCCAAGTCAACGACCACTTGGAACGCTATACCCTCTGGACAATGTAGTTTATAATATCTCAATTTACTATTTACTTAAAGAAAAATTATAAATTAAGTTGAGTGAAACTAAATTCTACAAACTGTCCTACCAGG
This sequence comes from Monochamus saltuarius, assembly GCA_025584915.1. Lineage (NCBI taxonomy): Eukaryota > Metazoa > Arthropoda > Insecta > Coleoptera > Cerambycidae > Monochamus > Monochamus saltuarius. Next base: position 31,169,132 of record CM046724.1, read on the forward strand.
AACAATTATTAATAGTGAAATACTGCGGTTGTCCCCTGCTGAAGCTGTGCGTTTTTGTTATTCGGTACTGATCACGACGAGAAAAGCAGGAGAGAAACGGAGTAAGTGATTCTGATTTATTATATTCATAATCAAATGCGATTATTTGCATTTATTGGGAACATCAACGTACCAGTTAAACTTGATTCCACATTCAAGAACATAACGATAAGGTGATATAAAATAGGTTTGAAACTTTTCAACTTGTACTTCGAGGGCATGATGAATCTGAAAATTTTGAAGATCCTGATATTTTTTTGCATTAGTGAATTTTACATCAAAACTTGAAAAAACGCTTTGAATTAATAGGTAGATACCTTAAAAATGCAACAATTTGTATACTAGAAGTTTGCCATTAGAAAAAAGATAATATTACTTCAGTACCGAATATGCTGTTATTACGTATGTGGTCCTGAACGCGTCATCAAAGAATTTGTAGGGTACAAGGAATCCCGTGTTATTAATTGTTATGGGTGATTTGTCTACCTTTTGAAACGTCGAGTAAACATTTTTTTTTCGATTTTCTGTTTTTATTAGTTCTTTCAAATACACGCCTAAAATTAATGGCATTGTGGCTGACTCACCCTGTATATTACTATTGGGTTGCAAAACAACTTAATTTGTAATAAATCAAGATTATTACAATCAAACCAGATACCTTTTTTTGTATTTCGGTGTTTTCTTCTTCAAACACCAACAATAAGAAGCAAAAAAAAAATACTGTTTTATCTTAAGGGTATTCTATTTAATTACTTAAATACCACCAAAAGATTTTTTTTTTGACAGCACAACAATATCATCCTGCACTTTTTTTTCAGCGTTTTGGAGCTCATACATATTAAAATTTATTTTTGTTTGGCTGCATGCATGCTTTACAACCTTTATGTGTATTTACTAAAATTTATTGTGTTGTTACAGGAGCTAAATTTTCTTAAATTCTAGGAATTTCAACTCTTAATTTGCCCCCGATAGATCCTCTAGAGATTACAAGTACAGAAATAGCAGCTGGAAACAACGCAGTGCACCTCGTGCAAAAATATTTTGATGTGCAATTATTAGGAATTTCAAAATGTGTCGTGGAAAATGCTCAGTAAGAAAAATACAAATTTTAGGTTAAGCTTAAAAGGTACCTATTTAAAAATTGAATGTTATTTATATTTGTTAACAGAGATAGAAGTAAGTAAATGATAAAACGTTTATTTAAAAATACAAAATGTAACACCTTCTGCACAAGTTCATCTCGTTGAAAATACTTTTTACATTTTATTTAAAATCTCTCAGAGATTTTTTTTGTTTCACTTTTAATGAAGAAATTAATCTAGAAAGTTTTTCTTAACGTTGTTGCATCTTAAATGTTAATCACACCGAACTTAATAATGTATTAGCTTAAAAATGGTGAAAGTTTTTAAATAACGATTGTTGTTTCAGTTTAGATATGGACAAAAATATACTGACATTTGCTATACTTGTACCCAAACTAGAACAGAAGGCTAAATATGAGTTAGATGGAAAAATAATGGTTATGCCTATATTTGGGAAAGGTGACTCTCATCTCACCTTCAGTAAGTATTTTGTGTAAAAGGTATGTTATATACAGGGCGGACTACGGAAACTTGGCACCCAATTTATCTTCGTTTTGATTCTGAGCCGGAGAAGCCTTCACATTTAAAACCTTAAAGAGAAGCATTGTGTGATAGTTATAATTTTCGATAATTATTTCCCGAATTCAGATCATTAATTTTACTTTATTAGATATTAAAAATGCCCACCATCAATCTCCATAATAATATAATGCCGAGATATTGCTCAAAATGGTTTCTATTATTGTTGACTAATAAGGTCATGCTCGCGCACGATGGGATACCACAATTCTTGTAATGATACAGGCTGTGTGATATATTTTGCAGTTGTTGAAGCACAAATCGGATGTCAGAATAGCCTCAGTACCCACAGTTCCTCCTAGGACCACAATAGCTTTAGAAAGTCATCGAAATTCTCAGCATGGCTCAGCAAGTGAGCAAACAGTTCCAATACGAACCACTGAATCTGAATCTGGAGCCTCCACAACCTTATTAAGTTATTTTCGAATTCATTGGTCACCGTTTTTTTTATTTTCGCATAAAAATGCATTGTTGATCTTTGGCACATGGCTAATCTCTCATGTGTTGAACAGATGAGTGCTGAATCAATTCACTTCATATCATCACACCAACCTGTCAATCTTCTTAACTTTCCTTATAACGAACGCTTTTCGCTCAATATTTATATCTATGCAAGAAATTGTTCTCGAGATTTGTTTGTTTAGTTGCCGTTTCTCTCTGCAACTTACAACACAAATCTGTCATAAGGTTTTCTTCTTATCATTTCTTTTATGTATTGATGGAAACGTTTTTCGTATTCTCTACTAAACAGGACAACGTTATCCAGAAAATAATTCTGATTCATCTACCATTTCTTTGTAGTTTGGAATTATGGTTTCATAAGAAATTCTTACACACTGTTCTGAAACGAATCCATGTTTTTCATTCCATGATATGCATCGTAGTTACGAACTCATTTTCTAATCTAAAACTCTCGACTTGAATATTGTTCTCAAAAGTATTTCTAACAATCACATTGTTTGATAAATTTATTTGCAAGGCACTAAAAAACCAAAACAGTACTAATTTATGCGTCTGTCTAAGTCTAATTATTAAATTTATTATTTAAATGTAATTAATTAAAGCAATGCAAATTATTTGATTACATTTATAATTAAGAAATATAGCAAAATATAATTACCCAATAGATTACTATTTATCTTTGAAACAAAGTCGATCATATAATTATTGTATGATCAATTTTGTCAATCATAAAGTTAGGTTAAATCCAAGGTTACATCTACTTTGTTGTGTTAATGAAAACTTGAAATAAGTCAATCATTTCAAGGAGATTTATTCAGTCAATTTTTATTAAAATTACTTCAAGTTCGACATCGGTTTCAAAACTTAATGGTTTTACTATTTGTAATAAATAAAAACAGTTTTGCACTGTATAATTTAAAGTTATTTCATTTCAGGTAATATGACTATAGGCAACGTTATCGCACTTGAGGAAGAAACTAAAAATGGCAAATCATATTTTAAGATAAAATCGTATACAGTATCCTTAAACATTAAGGGAGGGCACTATCATTTTGAGAACCTATTCAATGGCGATCAACAGCTAGCGGATAATATTCTAAATGTTATAAACGATAACTGGAGTGAAATATTTGACGATATTAAAAGTGGAGTGGAGAGTACATACGCAGAAGTTTTCAAAAGTCTAGCCATACGACTGTTCGATAGCGTTCCAATGGAAGAAATTATCCTCGTTTAAGTAGAAATCACTATTATTAAACAATCATAGTTAATGTTCAAATACATTGTATCTATTATAAAAAAGTATATAGTAAATAAACGTACTTGTATAATTTGATTTTTTATTAAGCGCCACACCATTATAGGTAGGATTGCCATTCGTCTCGATATATCGGGACTGTCACCGTTATTGACCTTCATGTGCTGATGTCCCGACTAAGCCCGAAAAAGTCCCAATCATCAGCCGCCGTCAGTAATATTACGATTAGAGTGTATAAAGTCTATATCATCGATATAAAGGAATAAAAAAACATAACAAACATCAAAGGGTTCCGCGTACAGCTGGTCAGAAGTAGACAAGATCGTATTTAGTTTAGATACGAGCATTCCCTCAATTTCGTCAATAACAATTTAAATTAAAAAAGTATATAATAATGAATGTAAATGGGACTATTTGAAAAAAAAAAAAAAGAAACAAATGCTAAATATATATTTTGATTAAATATTTGATTCCACTATGAAACTACTAACCCACTGATTATCGTCTAAGATAAGGAAATCATCAATCCTGAGTTCCTGAAGAGGAAAATCGACGTTGGGATTAACGATAACAGCGTACCCTTTTCTGTTCTGTAAATTCTTATAATAAAAAATATTTTTGCAAAGGCCATTGTCAAGTAAAGCGATCTCTTTAGATGTTGTCCACTTCTTCTCTTGACTAGACATATTATTATTTGGAAAGACAATTTCAGGTAACATGAAATAAATAAAAAATACTTTAACTTCGCTAACATTACCTCAAATTAATTCTTTGATGTATGTACCCTTGCTACTTTAATACCCTTAAAGGTAAATATGACTACATCACACCAGGCTCTATCAGAGCTCGAGAATTCCCTGAATTTGATAATTGTAATCGTGGTTTGACAAAAGACCGTTTCCTTTTTCATCCAGAAAAATAAATTTGAATTCATCTAGATTAGCATCTTTGGCAGAATAAGGTGACTTAATCTCCAAAACTCCTTCGTCGCCTATAAGTCGGTCGGGAGACACAGCTAAATACGGAAACCTAGAATGAATGAATAATCCTACAGGTTGGAAAGGCGATCCGGTTTTTTTAAATATTCATGTCGCGCTAAGTTTTCACATCTTATACCATATTGTATTGATCTCCCTCTGATTTGTTATTACTTTAACGACGTTTTTGGAGACAGATGCGGTTCTTGCGTTGCAAATTCTTCCGAAATAGCAAGAAGTCAGTCTGATCTTTCTTTCATTGTACCAATCCAAACATTGCCTTTGAGACTGTGTACGTATTTGTAAGTGCTTCATTTGAATATCATTCATTCGAAGAGACTCTAAAAATGAATCGCACCGGTCTTTTACCTTGGCATAATTGGTATTAGTCTCAAAGCTGTTTTCATTCGTTTCCTGTCGCGTATGCAATGTATATAATTTACAAATAAAGTCTCCGCTGCAATTTTTAACTGTTTCTTTTTCTGTCACAATCCTGGTGGACCCACCTGAAGCAGGAGTCACATTTTACCCAATCGGTCACTTCCTTTAGCATCCCATGACCGCAATAGGCGCACTGGGCTAATTCACAGTCGTCCTCTGGGAATATTATGTCATCTTTAAATGGCTGAGAATGCTGTTGTTTTAGAAATCTCGCATTGAAATGGGTTCCTTGCGTTCTAGGTCTTTTTAGCTACTATTCTTCAGAAAATTTTTCATGTGTTGGATCACATTTTGTTAAACGTGTTTTTTTTATTTTTAATTTGTTTCCTACTTTCAATGAAACGACGTCTTCCCTCAGTTTTCTGACAAATTGGGAACATTTGAAGTTCTTCTATCCTTTGACACGAATGTTTTTTAATTGACCGAATTAATTTTCGATCATAGAGTTATTCACCGATTTTCGTTTCCTTAACATTAATCTGGAGCAGAGGGGTGCTAACGGAATATATTTTTCTAAAATAATCTTTAAAAAAAATGTAGAATTATAGAAAGGATTTTCCATCTGGCCATTACCTGCTAGTTCTACGTTTTTTATTATGCCGCAGAATCTCTTATAATATGGACTCAATCTAAAGAACACTTCTGTTTCTAAAGATTCGTTGGCAATATCGTTTGACGGTTCTAAGGAATCTTCAGCAATATTACTTCCCATATTTATATCCTGCATCTGGGTATTTACTAATAATATTTTTAAAAAAGAGCGTTGTCGGTTTGGGTGTTGATTACCTTTGAGTTTAAAAGTATGTATGTGTTCTACAAACGCATCGAATTTTTGAAGATTATTCAATAGAAGTGACGCCGCCATCATGTCTTTAAGGCATTTCGATTGTTCCTTGTTTATGGTGGATGAATCTACATCTTTGCAGATCATCTTGATGAAATGGTTGCCACATAAATATATACCTATCAGAGAATTATCTTCCAGACGAATATTATTTTCGTTGAAATGGTAACATTTTTAAAGGTATTCTGACAAACTGCACCTGTTAAATGCTTCGGCCATCGCATGTAGGTTTGCGAATGAAAAACCGGTAGCGACTCTTGAAAATCCAGGCCAACAATTATGCTTTTCACAATAATATCGAAAATCATGGAGTAATTTAAAAATGGAATTCGAATCGTGCACGGAAAAAACAATTGGGAAAATTGGATATATTTTCTTAGTTTTTTTCAATCGATACCACAGCACAAGGATATTTTCCGTTTGTGAGGTAAAGGATTTCCAACTATACCTCTAGTGGGTCGAAAAATATAAATGGTAGGTCATCTCCGCATTTCAATGACTTAAGAACTTCAACTTGTTCAAAGCTATACAACTTTACGTTAACTGGAATGCTAACTTCTCTTATAAACTCAGGATGATCTGCTTGTATCATTAAAATATTTAGAAGGGCGCTTTTGTGGCGATTTAATTGTGACATCGATTCTGAAATTATCTTCCTTATAACTTCGTTAGATTTTATGTTTTGCAAACACTTGCCTTTTTGAAGTATAATTCTATTAGCAGCAATCAGTGTATGTTTTTTATAATTAAAAGGCTTCTCGCGGAAAATTGTCTTCTTTATTATTGGCCGTTCTACACCTTTCACATAACTTGTTTACAAATTAGACTGATTATAATTTACGAAAGAACTAAAGACACTTACTTTCTTATTATAGATGTAAATTTTAAATTTCTTACAATTATATTTGTTATGTTTGCACAGTCCTTAAATATTGACGGAGTTGTTCTTTTTTAGATATTTACCGTACTTGAAAATGATCGTGTATACATTGTTTACATATTTGAAAATCATTTTACGTAGATAATATCGATAGCATCTTACATTAACTTTGCCATTATAATTTGTTTCCTACTTTCAATGAAACGACGTCTTCCCTCAGTTTTCTGACAAATTGGGAACATTTGAAGTTCTTCTATCCTTTGACACGAATGTTTTTTAATTGACCGAATTAATTTTCGATCATAGAGTTACTCACCGATTTTCGTTTCCTTAACATTAATCTGGAGCAGAGGGGTGCTAACGGAATATATTTTTCTAACATAATCTTTAAAAAAATGTAGAATTATAGAAAGGATTTTCCATCTGGCCATTACCTGCTAGTTCTACGTTTTTTATTATGCCGCAGAGTCTCTTATAATATGGACTCAATCTAAAGAACACTTCTGTTTCTAAAGATTCGTTGGCAATATCGTTTGACGGTTCTAAGGAATCTTCAGCAATATTACTTCCCATATTTATATCCTGCATCTGGGTATTTACTAATAATATTTTTAAAAATTGAAGAGCGTTGTCGATTTGGGTGTTGATTACCTTTGAGTTTAAAAGTATGTATGTGTTCTACAAACGCATCGAATTTTTGAAGATTATTCAATAGAAGTGACGCCGCCATCATGTCTTTAAGGCATTTCGATTGTTCCTTGTTTATGGTGGACGAATCTACATCTTTGCAGATCATCTTGATGAAATGGTCGCCACATAAATATATACCTATCAGAGAATTATCTTCCAGACGAATATTATTTTCGTTGAAATGGTAACATTTTTGAAGGTATTCTGACAAACTGCACCTGTTAAATGCTTCGGCCATCGCATGTAGGTTTGCGAATGAAAAACCGGTAGCGACTCTTGAAAATCCAGGCCAACAATTATGCTTTTCACAATAATATCGAAAATCATGAGTAATTTAAAAATGGAATTCGAATCGTGCACGGAAAAACCATTGGGAAAATTGGATATATTTTCTTAGTTTTTTTCAATCGATACCACAGCACAAGGATATTTTCCATTTGTGAGGTAAAGGATTTCCAACTATACCTCTAGTGGTGTCGAAAAATATAAATGGTAGGTCATCTCCGCATTTCAATGACTTAAGAACTTCAACTTGTTCAAAGCTATATAACTTTACGTTGAATGGAATGCTAACTTCTCTTATAAACTCAGGATGATCTGCTTGTATCATTAAAATATCTAGAAGGGCGTTTTTGTGGCGATTTAATTGCGACATCGATTCTGACATTATCTTCCTTATAACTTCGTTAGATTTTATGTTTTGCAAACACTTGCCTTTTTGAAGTATAATTCTATTAGCAGCAATCAGTGTATGTTTTTTATAATTAAAAGGCTTCTCGTGGAAAATTGTCTTCTTTATTATTGGCCGTTCTATACCTTTCACATAACTTGTTTACAAATTAGACTGATTATAATTTACGAAAGAACTAAAGACACTTACTTTCTTATTGTAGATGGAAATTTTAAATTTCTTACAATTATATTTGTTATGTTTGCACAGTCCGTAAATATTGACGGAGTTGTTCTTTTTTAGATATTTAACGTACTTGAAAATGATCGTGTATACATTGTTTACATATTTGAAAATCATTTTACGTAGATAATATCGATAGTATCTTACATTAACTTTGCCATTATTAAAAATTACTGTTCACATTTTGTCATTTATTTTCAAATTACCCTCTAGAATCGTGCAGCCATTCTATGACGTTCGAATATTAGATAGGGTATTTTTGGCACTTTTTGGTAGAATATTGGCAGGTGTAACATCTTTCTTCTTCTCTTGATCGTCTTTATCGCATCTTTCAGAAGAAAAAGGTGTTTGAGAGCGCTATCGATGCTGAGGCACAGGATACTTCAATTCCTTGAGGTGTAGATGTAGATGACATTTTAATTTCTTCTTCAGCAAAGGATTCTTTACATAATGTCCCACTTTCATTAATATCTGTAAGGGAGGCGACGTCGGAAATATATGTAGTACTGGAAGCAGATGAAATTTCCATTTCTGTAGAATTTTGTAGTTTAACCTGTCTTATATCGCCTTCTCGGGAAGGAATACTTTCATTAAAACACATAGTAACCTCCATTGAGGTAGTTCCATTTTCTGGCTTACTTTCCTCAATAAATTGATACCAAGCACGTATACAAGAAATAAAAAAACTTATTCGAATTTAACACAATAGAAATAAAACGGAAGAAGTAGCAGTGGAAAGTTTGATCAAACATGGTGTGGTAATCATAATGTTATAGCTACTTTAAAATAGCGCTACAGTCTCGATCGATACTTTATCTCAAATATTACTTGAAAGCTACGTATTCGGTAGTTTTAAGACTGAAGAATCAGTTAATTTCAAGTTGCGTTTCTTGGAGCAAATGACTTCAAAGTAAGATTTGAGAAATGCGCCATTATGACAGGCAAGCACTTTCACACATAATCTTATTTTATTTATACATTTTTATTAAACTGTCAGAAACGTTCTCTTACGTAGCAGACACTAAAACTTTGTTCCCCATGTTCGTCGCAGACACGTAATTCCTATTACGTCTCATGATTAGTGGCAAAACACTTTAAAGTACCTACCTACAATAGTCGTACCTACGTTCCAACGACTAATTGTGCTAGTTGGGAAATAATGCGATAGGATATTTGTTAGAAATTGGATTGTGCACTACTTATCTTTACCAATGGATCTGGAACCCAATGATTTGATACTATTCCTGGGTTTTTATCGGTTTGTTAATAGGCAAAGCCAAATTAATGTAAACTTGGTTATTAATATGTTTTATTGTTTATGAAGCATGTTTGTTTTACAAGAAAATGGGTAATTAAATTCCATAATGAACATATTTATATTAATGAAAATGCGTAGGTATTAAGGATCAACATTTAAAATTCCAATTTAAAACTGATGTGTCGGCTGGATCAATTGGTAATTGGTCCTGTCACATTTCCGCAAACGTTAACATGTGGAATTTATTTGCAACGTATATAAAATGCTTTTTTATATTTTAAAAATATTGTGTGAAACTAACTACTCTGTGGACTAAAGCCCCAACCAGCGTTGAATTACACCCACAATATCTATCCATATATTCTTTATTATTAGCTTTTGTAACATTTTTTACTGCATTAGAAAGGTATTTTAAGCTACTATATACTATCAAGAGATCCCCTGAAGAAGCAATCCTAAAAATGCAGAAATAGATCAGAACTCATCTATTGTGTTTGAATTTTCGAGTTCCCACATTTTCAAAAGTGAACTTAGATATTTATAGAGTGTTTTCATTAAACCAGGTTAGTAAATTTAGCTAGATTATTTTTTTTAGATAACTAGCATACCTAGATGTTTGGTATCAGAGAGCATACATATGACTTCATTGATTGGAATTGTAGGAGATTTGATATATATTAGCTTAAAATACCTTTCTAATACAGTAAAAAATATATAAAATGCGTTGCCAGATTTACTGGAGGATTTATCATTGCAACTTCAAACACATATAATAACAAATTGATAGATAGAGGTCATGATAGTGAATATAACGAAAAGGAATATGCCGCCCGACTACTGAATAGTTAATCTTACAGAAACAACGCCGGTGTGGAGCCGGAATAACAAACCTACCAGTGAGAAAGGCAGAGGTAAAAAACAATTGAGAATGATTATATTTTGACAATTCTCTTTAACTTAAAATTAAATTATTAAAATGTTAATAATAAATTAGATTGAAATTATTTATATTATTTTTATGTTTTACTCAGATCTGTGGTAAAATTTAATTAATTAAATAAAAATATCATAACTTGTTTTACGTTATTTGAATGTATTTAAATTTTCTTAATATTAATAACTCATTAAAAGTAAAGCAGAACTGTGTACCTACATTTAAATGAAATGTGGTGTAGACAAAGTTGTTTTATAATAGATCAAAATAACTGTGAAAAAATAAACTCAATAACTTTATTAACGGGTTTTGTTTTAGTAAATCTGGAACACTCATATAAATTTCGTAAATTTCTTATTATACAGGGTGTTAATAAAAGAGAGTAAAATATTTCAGGAGGTAATAGTATGAACTAAAATAAGCAGAAAAGTCTTAATAAACATGGGTCCGCAAAGTAACGGTTACGGAGATATGGACCACTATTCGTTTTTCAAACATTTTATTTTATTACGAGTAAACCGACAAAGGAAGCTTTTAACAAACAAAAAACAAAGTTACAGAAGATGTTCAAAGTGCCCTACCATTTCCAAGCAGGCACGACATCTTCGTCTCAACGATATTTACGTTACGAACTCTTTCGAAAACACCCTCCTTGGTTTGGATTTCTTGACATTTTTTATTAATCCGTAGCTGCAGCTTTTCCAGCCTATTTCCAGGAGTACCGTACACTAATGTCTTCAAATATCCCCAGACAAAGAGATCTAGAGGGTTCAGATCAGGCGATCTTGGAGGCCATAAAACAGGTCCGGCCCGTCCTACCCATCTATGTGTAAATGCTCTCTAATGGCCATGGAAAAATGAGCTGGAGCACCATCATGCTGGAACCACATTTGTTGCCTCTGATTCAAAGGAATGTCTTCCAAAAACTCATACATACATGTGTTCTGCAGAAAGTTGAGGTAAGCAGCGCCTGTTAATCGGTTTGGTAAAACAACAGGACCTAGAAACCTGTCACCTACAATACCCATCCAAATGTTTAATGAAAAACGTGCCTTATGTCCAGGTTCTATTACAGTATGAGGATTTTCGTCGGCCCAAATATGCGTATTGTGAAAATTAAATTTGTCCATTTGCAAATATATCTTTCAATTTGACTTTGGCTTGACCTTGAAACTCACCTGATGAGAATAAATGAACTCCGAACACCAAAAACAAGAATATCTATTTTTTCATCAGTCACACTTAAATAAATTTGTTTTTTTATAATTTTCGTTGTCTTAAAGAGAGTGAATGAGTAATAGCAGAAATATATCTATTTATTTGTTAAATGGCATTATTGCTCTTTCTAAACTCCGTCATTAAACACATCTTGAGTTTTGTGTACGTGTGATCACATATCTTATTACTGTTCATGGATTCCCACGATGGGCAACATTTTTTTGTCAAGGACAATATTTTATCGAAAAATCAGCAATCAAAAAGTTTATAAAAGTGCGGTACTCTATCCAAGGACATCTGTTATAATTGTAAATTTTTTTGGCAAATTTCAATACCATTCACATTAGGTAACCATAGAAACACATCATTATAAATTAAGATATTACTGAACATTTCTGAATCTTAAATAACCAGCAATGGAACTAGTGTATCTAAATGCTACATATTATACCTCGCCAGAACAGAGCGTACCAGTAATATGAACCTATATGTAAAATAAGAATGAACACTGCATTTCTGAAGTTTTGGATACAATCACTAAATCATTCGTCATTTCATTAAATTGCAAACATGTCTTTATTATTTTATCCTATATCAATAAAACAATAAAATACTAAAACTTGTATTTTGTATCGTTGTAGTAAATAGATGAATGCAAAATAAACGATAAAATTAACATATTATTTCTTACCAATAGGTAATTTTGAATGTTGACGTAACAATTTTGTTGGTGAGTATCCGTTCTAATTCTGGCCAACTGACCAATATTTGATCAAATTTTATATGTAGATAGCTACTATGAGAGAGATAGATTATACAGGGTGTTTGGAATATAAGTGCCTTTATTTTGTTCTATGATGAATTGCACCAAATAAAACATAATTGACCTAACATTTTTTTTCTGACCAACAGAATTAAAGTTATGACAGCAAACAGGTTTTGAATATGTGACAACGTCGCACACCTACTATGACAGGTGTTTCTACTTAATAATGACAAGTACCCCTAAACATACTTTTGGTCAATGGTTCTCTTAGAGCCTTTCCCTCAACATATAAAAAGTTTGAAATAATTATACCAACTCTTCAAAATCACTTTGCTGTTTACGGAAAACGTTCACCGTACAAACGTTTCGTACTAACAGGTTCCACTTTTGTTTATGTGTTCTCATACTCATAAAGCAAATACCAGATACAAAATAAACGGAAGTAGAATGTATGATCTACAACTAATATGAGATTAGTAGCTACAGGACAGGTAATGGGTTACAATGTTGTCGCACGTTACAGTACGTTACAGTTTGTTGAATTTTCAAGAAAGCTTGTATTGTTTACTTCATTAATACTCATAGAAAAGAAAACAGGTGTGCATTTTAGAGTAGTTTTATTTGTATTTTTGACATGTATTTGTAGAAGGTATTTTGTTGCATTTGAAGTGAGCGTGCAGCTTTAGGAATCGTTATTTTATTTATTTCCTTTTTTTTGTTTACCTTAGCGAGAGGAATTCGCTCTAAACGATTATCGCAGTCACTGTAATCTTTATTTAGATAGCGATTTCTTATTATTAGGAAATTTTCCTGCAATTACAGATTTCCATTTAACTTTATAAACATTTAATTAGTTTTTCAGGCGCTGACCATTTACAGTCGCATATTAAACATACTTACCGATAATTTGCTGTAACCGAAAACTGAAAGGAATCCCGCGATGATTCCTATAATTACCGCCCCATAGGGCTCCAGCATCAAGTTAGCTGAGGCCCCTACAGCCACTCCCCCCGCCAGGGTAGCGTTCTGAATGTGCACCATATCAAACTTACGATCTGGATTGAAAATCAACGAAGCGGCAAATGCGGATGTGCAGCAGGAAGCCAGCGCCAGGTAGGTGTTGAGAACAGCGCGATGTTGGTCGTCGCCTTTGAGCTCGATGGCATTGAAGCTGGGCCAGAATAACCAGAGAAACACAGTACCTGCAAAGTTCTAGAAATGTTAGGTATGTGAACTGGACGTTGGGAAAAATGTAACTCTATGTGAATACGTGCAAAGCGGTTCTGCAAATCATTGCTGTTCCACATATTTCTGAGATTAATAGTTATTCTTGTATCTAGTGCGCGAAATGCTACTTTGGTGATCGAGGATTGAATATTTGATTGATTGATGAGATTGATTTGAATTTTAACCAGCCGCAGCCGATTTAAAAAAATAGTCGAGATCACCAAAGTAGTTCAGGCACGTGTTGCAAACAATATTTTTTCTACAAACATCAAAATATGTATATCCCTTAAAATTATTCTAAAATAAGTTTAGTAATGTTTAGTTTAAAACAAAATATTGTGAAACTGCTTAAAATGTTTTTCAAAATCAAGTACATTGTTAAAGTATCCGATACAAAAACTAATATACCACGAATTTTTACAGTTTCAAATTTAGATTATAGTGACATTTACCGAAAATATGCAGATCTTCGTCCAAGTTATGCTATCAATCGCCGATTGTTTCTTAAGTGTAAAAATAAAAGATGTTTTAACCAAGTTGTCGGCATAAATTGTATTGGAAAAATGCTTAGCTTAATAGCAAAATACTTAAAATTACCAAATTTTGATGCCTATACTGGACATTGGTTTCGGAGAACTTCAGCTACACTTCTATCAATAATAAAAAATCAAATATCAAATAAAATTTTGGACGGTGAAATTTCAGGATCAAGTGCTACCACCTCTACAGCAATTGCCTCCACGTCAAAAACATATAGTTTTCCAACTCCCAAAACTGCAGTATCACGAGCTAAATGTGTCTTATCTGGTTTGGGAATAAATATTGGGTCGTATACTGGCTGTACCATTAACATTGTAAATCATAAATAAAATACTGTAGTGTAAAAAGTGTTATTTATTGTTAAACATTCAGAAATAAATGATTTCTTGGATTTTTGTTTGATTTACAATCACAAAGGTTAAAATACAAATATCTAAAATAGTTTACGTCATGTAGTACGCGAAATATGTATTTCGAGCACGGTGTCATGGTAACGTAGGAAAATCAAAAAAGTGTCATTTTGCATAATATTGTTATCAATGCGCGTACCTCTTAATATTTTTGACGTTTGTAGAGAAAATAATTAAATTAATATTCAGTGTTGATGAACATGTCAATAATTCAGAGAGGTTGAAAAGGTTGTATCTGATGTTTAACGTATAGATAATTTGAAATAATGTGTTAGAAACCGTTTTGGAACTACTGCAATAATGAGGTAGATCGGGAAAATTGAATATAATTGGTCAGAATCAATACATCCGTATTTCAAAGATATTTATTAAGAGAAAATGACTCGAGAAAATAATTTGAAGCCGTTCATTAAAATTTAATTTATAAACATGTATTACATAGAGTCTAGTATTTATGAGGTTATGTACAAGCCAACTAGGTCGTTCTACTAAGCGCACTATAACCATATTATTTTCCTTGGATCTTGCCTGCTTCGTATCTATCATCGTCTTATTCAATTTGAACGTAAGCAGTTACTTTAACAGGCTTTAACTTAAAATACACTTTCTTAGTTTCAAATTTACAAAGTTTTTATGAATTATTTTCAGACAGAGTCTTGAATTAATAAAATAATTCGCCGCTTCTAGGATGCATGTTTATTTTGTTCTCTTTACGTTACCCTAGTTTATTCGTATCAAAGCATATGATTTAGGAAATCCTAGAAACTAGATTTTTTTCTAAGAAAACTGCAATAACTCCCGTAATAAAGATAGGATTTTGATCCTTATTACGGGATTTATTTTGGAACTAGTTTCAAGATACCTAAAGAGAATTCTGAAATAAAAAACTTCAGTATCACTTTTTATGTCAGCTGGCATTTTTTTGTGTTTTATGTATTTATACACTTAAGCAAGGTATGGAAATTCAGAATGAAGTTGTGTTATGAACTGATTAGTTTCTAATTACTGTTGTTATAGTGATTCGTTGTTTTAATTCGAGTGTGTATTGTATTGCAGTACGTTTATATTTTCTATAAACAGTCCGTTTCTTCCAGCGTAGTAGTACGCGTGATGGCGTAATATGCTTGTTATTTATTGGTGAAGTGCACATGCACAAATGCTCATATAGCTTTTCAATGTTGCAGCTTATGCAGACAAAATGGACAAGTTGCGCTGAAGATTATGTACAAGCAGACATTGTGCGTACATTGAATCATGAGCGCCCGCAGAAAAATTTCTCAGTGGAGACCAAAGTATATGTATATATAGATATAGTTATTAAGTATTAACGACTAGCTAGTTGAGAAACAATATTTTTTGTTATATAATCGGGTAATGTCGTCTTGGGAAACCAATAAAAAGAAGAATTTTATTTCTGCTGAAGCTTTCGAGAAATGCGAGGTTAATGATAGAGATAGCTTGTTGAGAATACATAACAGAGATTTTAAAATATTATGAAAGGAATAAAATTTGTTAAAACATTCTTATTACACACAATTGCGACTGCAGGTCGACATTTTGTCATTTCTCTAAGTAATAGGTAGTCTTCAAATATTTATATATTTATAATATACAGGGTGTCCCTAAAAAGTCTACAATTCTCCACCAGATATAGTGCGGCTCAAAATAAGTCGATTTAGCTAAACTTACCTTAGTTCAAAGTTGCCCCGTTTAGGCGCTATACGACCCTAAAGTAGCAGTTTTGAAATATTTTTTTAATAATTTTAAAACGCCTTATGATTTTGATAAAACTTTCTAAGTTGACCCTGCTCTATAGAACAATAAACCCTATATCAAAATTATCAGTAATATCAATCCATTGGCGTGGGAATTTGTTTTTTAGTAATTACAACTTCGATAATTTTACGCCAATGGAACAAAAGATTTTTCAGTAAAAATTAGATTAAGTAAATTATTTAAAAAGGTACTCTTTATTACTCTCGTGATTTATTCGAAATTTGTAATTTTTATCATTGGCATCAATTTTTATATAAAAATTAAATTAGGAAAAAATTATTTACTTACAATTAATTGTTCCTGATGTTCTGGAAATGAAAATGAGACTTTTTAACAAACACGCTTATTCGTTACCGCGTATTCCATATGCTATATACGGTTTCTACACCAGTTTCCAAGCACAGGAACAAGATTATGCAGACGAAAATTCGCACACAGTTAGACATTTTCAACACGAATTTAAAATTAATGTGTGGGTAAGAATAATTGAAGATTTTATTGTCGGTCCTGTCCTTTTACCACATAGATTAACGGGACAATTTTTTTTTGGAACATCTACAAAATACGTTGCCAGACTTGTTAGAGGATATACCTCTACAACTTCGGAGAGATATGTGGTTTATGCTTGATGGGGCTCTACCTCATTTTTCATTAACTATTCGTAACCACTTAAATCAACAGTATCTTAACAAATGGATAGGTAGAGGTAATGACACTCCTGTAAATTGGCCACCACGTTGTCCAGACTTAAATCCATAAATCCAACTATGGCAACGTTTTCAAGATGCAACAAAAACTCTTATACGCGACGAAAAAATGATGCAAAGAGTAAATTTCAATTTTCTTTGTCGTGTAAATCTTTGTATGTGTGTAAATGGTGGCCACTTAGAACAGCTACATCTTTATTTATTTGCATTCATGTTTTCCTAATTTAATTTTTATGTTAAAATTGCTGTCAATGATTAAAATTACAAATTTCGAATAAACCACGAGAGTAATCGAGTCTTACCAAGAGTACCTTTTTCGTAGGAAATAATTTACTTAATCTAAATTTTATACTGAAAAATATTTTCTTCAATTGGCGTAGAATTATCAAAGGTGTAATTACTAAAAAAAAACAAATTCTACGTCAACGGATTGATATTACTGATAACTTTGATATGGGATTTACTGTCCTATAGAGTAGGGTCAACTTACCAAATTTTAGCAAAATCGCATAGAGCGTTTTAAATTAATAAAAACATTTCAAAATTGCAACTTCAGGGTCGTAAACGGGGCAACTAAGATAAGTTTAGCCAAATCGACTTATTTTGAGCCGCATTGTATCTGGTGGAACGTTGTAAAACCTTTTATGGACACCCTGTATATTTTTAAAATCTTTAATATAATAATAATAATAATAATAATAATAATAGGTCTTTATTTCTCTACACAAATAGCTACAATAATATACTTGAAGACTATTACTAAGAGAAATGTTTCAACAAATTTTATTCCTTTCATAATATTTTAAAATCTCTGTTATGTATTCTCAACATGATATCTCTATTGTAAACATCGCATTTCGTAAGTTCCTTCCTTTGTGTAATAGTTATTATTGACAATATTTTTTTTAACAATTTTGTAGAAGAGAATAAATTTCTCGAAAGCTTGAGCAGAAATAAAGAATATTCTTCTTTCTGTTGGTTTCCCAAGACTACATTACCCGATTGTACAACAAAAAAAAAATGTATTTGTTATATATTTATATACATATATGTAAGATATAAATTCCCAGTGGGGGCACGACCCATACTAACTCTTTCTGCGGGCGCCCATGCATTGAACTTGAAAATCCAGATCTTCCTAAAACGTGGTTCCTGTAATATTTCTGTATGATCGTTTTTAAAATTGTATTTTAGTTAACATAAAACCATGCATTGAGCTCATCTCAACATAACGGACATGTAAAAAAATAATGACATACATCATTGTATTTTATATAGGTAGCAGGTTCATTTTTTGAGCTTCGTGGCTCCTTGTCAATCATATATCTTGTTTTATGCATGTACCAGTTCCTCTCTAACCTATATTGTTAAATATAAAAGTGTTCTCTAAACAATTTTTGACTCTTGTGGAAATTTTATATTTCCTAAGGACAAGTATACTTCATAAATATTCGGTATCGAATCGTTCTTCGATCGAGTCTTCCAATCTTTCTTTCAGTGAGTAGTTATTTCTCTCAGATGTTATTATCTTCTATCTATACTTTGTTAGTGTGTTGTATAATTTTATTATCTTAGCGAGCTGACATTCTTTGTTGAAGTAATAAGCGTTTTAACTTGGCCGTTTATTTCTGTAAAAGCACAAAAGCTTACGCTCCCTTTCATAGAATAAAAATAGTCATCTCGCGTCTCCAGAGAGTTTCTAACATTCTCGTTCATTCAAGTTATGCTACGGAAGAATTTAGTTGCTGGAGGATTTTATTAAAGAAATTATTGCTCAGTTAATTGTTCAGAGAAGCTCTTAGATGCTTTATTTTAAATAAACGTAAAATAGATTCCAGATAATATAAATGGACCTATTTTGTGTGGAGGAATTGACGTGTAACAAACATTGTTGACGTATAACCAAACTTTTCTTGTAATGTTATTCTAATGTACTGTAATATTATTATATGTAAATAGATGCTATTTTATTTTCTTAATTATTATAAAAGTCAATATTGCTCTATGAATCTAAATACATACATTCTATACAGGGTCATTCAGAAGGGCAGGTCGAAAATGATTTAAAAATACTCTTCTGCACGGCACTGGAAACTGGTCCACGGTAAAATCTGATAAGGAGGCAATCTGCACCCGGACAGAAAATGGAAAAAATGCTCAAGGAAAGAAATAAATAACAATTTATAACGTCGATTTTACACAACAAAATAAACTGCTTTTGCCTTTTTTTGTTATTAATTCTAATAGATTTAATTTGTGGTTTTAATGAAAGACAGATAACATTAGCAAGGAAGTGAGTGATCTGAGAAAGAAGAATACAGCATTGGAAAGAAAATTAAGGAAAAATAATATAGTCATTTTCGGCTTCACCTGTAAGAAGGAGGATTTGCTTGCAAACACTCTATCCAAATTAAACAACCTACTAGAAATCGATATTTTGCCTAGTGAAGTAAATAACATATATACAATTGGCAAAAGCAATAAACCTGCAATAATCTTAGAGTTTATCTCTTATCTAAAGAAACAGGAATTATTTCGAAATATCAAAAAACTGAAAGGTACTGGTATAACGGTAACAAACGACTTATCTGTTGAAGATAGAGCAGAAAACAAAGTGTTGCAGCATCATCTTAAAAAGGCTAATTCACAAAATTTAAGCGCAAGAATTAAAGGAAGCAGATTGCTTGTGGACGGGAAAAGTTATTCGGCTAAAGAATTAAAAGATCTGGAGACTATAGAAGTTATAGAAAGTGATATATTTATAGAAGGAAGTGAAAACGAGCAAGAAAAGACTGATGAAGATGTAGGTGTATCATCTGGTTCCACTCGGAAAGAAGAGGAAAGTTCGGAAACTCATAAAAGCAGACCTAGAAAAGAAAAAGGAAAGAAGTATCTTACCACTGGCGCAATAGCAGCTACAACGCGTAAAAGAAATTGAATGTGCTGATATTAATCTGTATCTAAGGTATTAGTTATTTTGCCATTGTAACTTCATTTATAATTTACATTTGTATCTGATTGTGGAAATTTGCATATTTCATTGGTTTAATTATAATAAAATATTTTATGTCTGGTAAATGGATCCATATATTAGAGATCTAAAATATACACCAATAGATACACTTATTCTTAGTAATGCCATGTTCAAAGACCTTCTTAATGAAAAAGCACAATCATTTAAAATATTTCATACTAATATAAGAAGCATTTCTAAAAATTTTGAAAACTTAGAGATATTTCTAAGAAAAATTGATTGTAATTATGATGTTATAATTTTGACAGAAACCTATAAAGTTCATAATCTAAATTTATTTAAAATACCTGAATATACCATACTGTACAATGAGGGAGATGCAAACAAAAATGATGGGGTAATAATATTTGTTAAGAATACATACAACTATGAAAAATGTATTATTAAATGGGAGAGTACAAAAGTATTACAAATAAAAATTCTGTTAAACAATCTAAAAATAAATATAATGGCTATATATAGATCTCCGGCTTCAAGTCCTTCTGCTTTCAATAATAATCTTCAATTGTATCTTAAAAATAATAATAGTAAATTTTCAGATATAAACATTTTAATAGGTGACATAAACATTGATCTGGATTCTAGTTTAGATTATGTCGAAGAGTATTTAAATATACTTAGTGAACAAAATTATACTTCTTATATCAATAAAAGTACCAGAATAGAAGGTTTAAGTAAATCATGCATTGATCATATATTTATTAAAACCAGATTTGATCACGCAAAAATTCACACCTGTAATACATGACACAAAAATATCAGATCATTCTCCCATATCTCTTGTGTGTGATGTGAAAATACCCGTAAACAAAAAAATTGTAAAAGGCCTAATTATACTAAATATACTGACTATGAGAAACTTAAAAATTACTTGAAAAATGAGAGCTGGAATGAGTTTTACGAAACAGTTGATATAAATGCTGCAACTGAAATATTTATCTCTAAAATAAAATCTAATATCGATAAAAGTACTAAAATTGTTAAATTAAAAATACAAAGACAAAAAGCCCGTGGATTACTGAAGCTTTATTAAAGTCAATTAACAACAAAATAATCTTTATAAAATTCACAAATTAAACCTAGAAGACAAAAATTTAGAAATAAAATATAAAACTTATAGAAATAAATTAAATCTATTAATAAAAATACAAAAATCAACTACTATAGAAAACTTATAAATACTAATAATACACCATCAAAAAACTTTGGTCATCAATAAAAAATATTTGCAATGTAAATAAGGAAAAGGAAAAATTACGAAAATTGAAAATGAAAATGGTATAATATCGGATAGTACTGAGATTGCAAATGCATTTGTCACTCATTATGCCAATGTCGGGAAAAAACTTGCAGCTAAAATAAAAAAAACAACAAATCCAAATCAGAAAATTTATAGTAATCCTAATTCCATTTTTTCACTCCCACGGACCCAATTGAAATAAAAGAATTTATTAATTCACTAAAATCTGGTAAGGCTCCAGGATTCGATGGAATTACGTCGGATATGCTAAAAAATATTAAAGATGAGATTTCAGTACCCTTAGCTCATTTAATTAATGTTATAATAACTGAAGGGCAATGTCCAGAGGCCTTTAAAATAGGAATAATTACTCCACTATACAAAAGCGGCAAAAAGTGTGATGTAATAAATTATAGGCCCATATCTCTAATTTCCAATATTGCAAAGATCTTTGAAAAAGTAATCAAAAAAAGATTAAGTCGTTTTCTTGAAAAATTTAACATTTTATCTAATATGCAATTTGGATTTAGAAATAATGTGTCAACTGAAAATGCGATTGCAAATTTGGTAGACAGCTTGTATCAGTCAATAGATAAATGTCAGCCCACTTTATGCATATTCATAGACTTGGAAAAAGCTTTCGATTCGGTTAGTCACGCACTACTACTTAATAAGCTAAGAAATATTGGAATTAGAGGCACTGCGTTTAACCTGATAGAAAGCTATTTAACTAATCGTAAACAATCCGTTAAAATTGGTGAAGCTATGAGTGATTTAAAAAATGTAGACTATGGTGTTCCTCAGGGTACGGTACTGGGTCCCATTTTATTCAATATATATGTAAATGACTTATTTAGTTTACCTTCTGATGGTCAGATACTGGCATTTGCAGATGATACAGTTATCATTTATAAAGGAGATACATGGAAAAATTTAAAGAAAATAATTGAACGTGACTTGAAATTAATTAAACAATGGTTTAATTATAATATTTTAACTAATAACACAACCTACCACTCAGTTCTTATCGGAACCATTTACCTGACCTTGGGCCACTAAAGATCTCAATGGACTTAGACGGGGACTTTTTTATGTTGATTGAAGAAGCTGATTCTGTAAAATACCTGGGAATAATAATGGATAAACATTTAAGATGGAATCTACAAATAAACAACATTGCAAAAAATAGAACATTAATTCCTATTTTTAAATACCTTAAGCCATTGTTGAATATAAAAGAACTTAATATCTTGTACTACTCCCTGATGCAGTCCCAAGTAACATTCAGTATAATAGATTGGGGTGGAGTAAATAATAATTTCCTACAAAAATTAAACACAATTCAAAATGGTTTATTAAAATAATATATAATAAAGATTTTACTTACCCAACAGAGAATCTGTATAAAGAAACTGGAAAAATGGATATACGGCAACTTTTTTGTGAGAAAGTACTCATTTATCTATATAAAAATAAAGATTTTATTGAGTTTAACGATCATATTTACAATACGCGAGCAAAAAACACAACAACATTAAAACAAAGGGTTAATAAAAAAGCAGGTACAAGAAACTTTAAATATATTTGCTTAAAATTATATGATGTTCTTCCGACAGAAATTAAAAATATAACATCTTTATCTATTTACAAAAAAAAATTAAACTGTGGATCCAAGAAAGTCCGAGATTATTAATGCATGAAATAGTAAATAAAACTATGTATTTTTAATAATTGTTATTAACGCAGTATTAAAATATAGTCTTATATGTATTTTTGGGTTAGGTATGCAACTGATGTTTGTAATATTAGTTTACTATATTGTCCACATTTATATGACTGGTTATGTGTTCCACATTCAAGTACGTCGTACTTTTAGGAATCATAACTGGTTGTGATATGTATTCGATATTGAAGCACATATTTCTAAATTATGTATATTTATAGGGCCTTCCTCTCTACTTAATAATTATAGTTAATATTCCTTTAACAAGTAGTAAGTAAATACTTTAAAAGGTTACTGTGTTTATTTAGTTTTCCACATATAGTATATGTGTATATGTATATACGTGTATATATACTACACTAATTTTGTATATCAAATTTGTAAAATGTTGTGAAAATAAATAAACCTTTATTATTATTGTTATTATTAATTAATATAATAGTTTGACATATCTGATTTACAACAACATTTTGGGCCTGTCTTACCCAGTTTCTACAATCTAACACAAATGTTTCTACTTCTTGTCCGTTTTGAACTTGTAAGTTATTGGCGGCAACTATGATACGTTTCCGTATATCATCAATAGTACTGTTACAGGTTTTCTACCCAACTTCTTTATTAACACTGCACACCACTGAATACTAAATACAACTAAACTAATAAATTACCATCCAAATCGCTCTGAATCTCCAGTTGATCTCAACGAAATATCCAAGTAAAAACTATGTCGCTAGGCCCGCTTTTTCTCCTTATATAGGCAAAACGAATATTCTAAGTATTTTCTAGTAGCTCTGGATCCCATTCTCGAGCGGCTTGCGAATATTCCTGATGCGGCTCGATCGACGGCATCATCGTTTATCAGTTTGCAGGCGATCGGGGCAAATCTAGCGTGTTGTGAATCCAACAGCCACCAAATTGGGTGCGATCGGGGCAAATCCTGTGGCAGTATGTAACCACTTCGGTGCGATACACTTCATGTTTCAAATATTCCCACAAAAACAAGTCCAAATGATTTAGTCAGGAAATCAGACCATAGTACCGGTCCTCCTCGTCCAATCCCTTGATGTTAATGCTTGGACATGCTGTACATATTACGGATATAACTGAACCTCGTATATGATATGTCACATTGCTGAAATATGCCGTGTAAGTCCCGGACCTCTATCTCTTTCACGATTTAGTTTGAAATTTCCCTCGCGTTGCACTGTACTTGCACTCACTGCACACCGCGATAAAAGTAGTTGGCACATGTTTACCGGGAAGTCGTTCTGCTAAAGCTTTTCACAGTGTAATAAATTAAAACAGTATCTATCAACTCCGAGTTGCTACTATACACCATAAGCCATTTTTGACACTTGAAAAACTAATGTAAACACTGGCGTCACAAAAAGTTTAGTACCTACAAAAAGTAATCCGATTTCAATATTTGGAATCACCTGTCTAGAGACTACACTTGCCCAACGATGTAAAAGATTGAAAATACTACAACTTCAATGTTTTACTCGGAAACTATAGGGATTTAATTTTTTTTACTATATCGACTCCATTTTTCATGACGTACCTATTCCCAAATTCTTTTAGTTAAGTTTTGAATCACTCTGTATATATTTTAATTTATCATTTCTAATATTACCAGAATATCGCAATATTTGAGGGCGTGACAATGAAGACATTTTGACACTTTTGGTCCAAAGTACACAATGTCGAAAATTGATCTAGTAAAAAATTGAGAAACTCTTCATGACAATGTTTACTATGGCATTGCCTATTATTTGGCCTGTGTGACGTCACTACTAAAAAGGTCTATTAGTGGACTATAATATACTATTATTAAAAGTAAACGGCAAAGTAAGTGTGTATTTACAACCAAAATACAATAGTCTTTTCCGGCGCTTTATGCTTACAGTGACATGAAATAATACTAAAATTTCGCGCTCATTCAGCTCATTCAACTGTTTATAGACGGTAACAATGAATAAAAGGAAACACTTTTTTAATTTTCATTATTCGGAAAAAGCACATTTGATAAAGTTTTACGTATTTAAATTGGCGTGGAGAAAGTTAAGATTTCGTATACGGAGTTTCAAAAAATATGAGGATGCGATAAAGGTAAACTACTTTTAGTTTTACTTGTTTATAGAACATTATTCGACGCCCCTTCGCCAACGTTACCACAAATTTGAAGGTGAGCAAGGAATTCATTATAGCTCTGTCTAAATTTGGCTAAAGATATGGACTACCTACAGCTCTAATACGTTACTTTAAATAGTTGATGTTATTATACAAAAGTCCAACTTTTCATTGCCAATGTCTAGTAAAACGACTACTTCAATCGCAATAGAAATTAGTGTGTTATAGTGAATTTAAAAAATAATGATTTTTCACTTCTTTCTAAATAAAATACAAATGAATAGAAATTTAACTGTTTTCTCAGGAGAATGGTTTAAATGCATTAAATTCTGTGTCGTGAGCCCTGGGGCTCCACGGTTTGTTCGCCAAAGCGCGGTCTCCTCTTTATGTCGCCACCGCAAATATTAAAAACGGCGCCTGCCAATATCAAATAATAAGTCTTGGCTTTCAGTCAGGATACTGAGTTTCATCTCCTTCACAAAATTTTTATATTCAGACACAGTTGCAGTCAGTTCTTGTACCGTTATGTTAGAAAAATAATAATAGTACAGTTATTTTTTCCACTGTACTAAGAGCATTGTAGTCGCAGCCAAAGTAGAGAAGCAGAACCAGACATTTGCGCTACTTTGCCGCTTTATACTACTCTTTAACTCTAATCGTTTCCAAAATCTCTATAGTGGCAATCAGAACTAGGTATGAATACAGGAAAAGTATTGAATCTATGAATACCTACTAAGTAATCTGTTTGAAAAATCTGATAGATTTAAAATAAAAATATAAGACTAGAGAACATAAGTCACAGTACCAGTGGCGGCTGATGAAAGAGGGCTATGGAGCTCCGCTTTCCTGCAAATTTTCAAATAAAAATTTTTTATTTTAAATTTAGTTTACAGCGTTATCTTGATAAATACATATCCTATGAAATACATTCAAAAGGAAATAATAAATTTGTAAAGTACTGTTAATTTAACTTACAAATGTGAAGAAAGCCAAAACATGATTGCTGTTAGATAACAGCGAAATGTGCAGTGGAAGTAAACCATATTCACTATGTTGTTTGGGCTCTGTTTAGTTCGCCTGTGCCCACAAACAGTAGATTGTGTCTATATAAAATAAATTTCAGCTTTTTTAACTTATTGAAAGTATTTGCCTACTTTTTTGGATTGTAAAAGTTTACGTTAGATAACTAACAATTTGAGTTGAATAAAGTTTAAGAACAACCACAACTAATATACTCAAGTAATAATGAATCCTCAATATTTATGAGTACTTGGGTATTTATGAATACTCTGGCTGGATCATGGATAAATTAGAAAAAAATAGTAGGGAGCAAATCTAACTACAAGACAAAAAGAAATGCGATAAACAGAATATAATGGAGAAAAATACTACAGCTTCATTACATATGCATGCAAACATAGTTTTCATGCACGACGGTGCTCCTCCGTACAGTATCTTTTGCATAGGGTGCAATGGACCTACACATTGGCAAGCGAGAAGTTTTGATAAGAATTCTTTAAATTTTTTCGTTTGAGAACGTATGAAATAGAGCGTGTACGAAACGCGTATTGTCAACGATGACGATTGTAAACAACGTATTTTTATTACAGCCCAAAGAAATCAGATAAATATCTGAAGTAAAACACGTGCAAAACAATTTTTACCGCGATCTAGAAGCATATTTATTAGGTGATGGAAATACTTTCAAGTAAATTTTATAGAATTGTCTATTTATGGTAAGTTATTTATTTCTGTTATTTTTAATTCATTCATTCTGTTACAGCGATGTTTCAATACTTCCTAACTTAAAAATGTAAGTAAATATTTCGATCAATAATGACACTCCCTAAAATGAATTTTGCGATTTCTTTTGAACTTCTGGCGTTTTCATATTGAAATCTGCTTTAAATTTTAAACATTAGTTATTAGTTGTTTCACTTACCAATGAGATATTTACTGAAATTTCTGTTCAGAACTTCCAGAAGTTCAAAAACTGTTTTAAGAGAGTGTCATTATTATTGCAAACGATTGTACAACAGGACATGTGGCAGTGGGAATTTTACTGCTACTTTGAAATAAGTCACAGCTTCGTTCGATACTTTCTAGTAAGTGGGAACTCGAAAATTCAACCACAATTAGCACACCTAGATGTTTGGTATCAGATAACATACATATGACTTCATTGATAGGAATTTTAGGAGATTTGTTTTATATTAGCTTAAAATACCTTTCCAATATAGCAAAAAATGTTACAAAAGCTAATAATAAGGAATATATGGGTAGATATTGTGGGTGTAATTCAACGCTGGCTTTAGCCCACAGAGTAGTTAGTTTCACACAATATTATTAATACCTAAAAATATATAAAAACAGTTTATTGTATCGTAATATGGATAAAAATGAAATTGAGTACGAAAAAAGTGAATTGTATATGATATTACAGAAGGGAAGATAAATAAAATAAAGTTTATTTAATTATGTATTTTAAAGCTTGATAAAGCAAACTATGTTATACATTTTATTGAATTTTAATGGTATATAAACATTATAAAAATCAGCAAAATGAGACGTTGGTAAATATTAAATACCTACATAGTTAAATTATTTGTAAATCTTGGTAATGCTGGCTTCACAAGTAAACATAACACTAGTTAAATTATGTTGTTTAACAAGAGGAGGTATATTTAGAGTTATTTGTAAATATTGATATCGCTACTGTATGCACAATATTACGCTCTAGTAGTAATAAATAAATAATGTTATTTAAACAGGGTATACTGAAATTTTGAAAGCAATGCCATTGTTTTAAATTTTAACAGAATTAAATTTATATTAGTTTCCTTTTTATTCTTTTCACATATTTATATTTGCGTTGATGTTGCAATTCTCATTTTCACATTTTTCCACTAGAAAAGGGAGTAGCTATGCATATTAAAAGGAATATTATTTTAACGGTAAAGTCAACGGCTTTATAGCTAAAGCAATTACTGCAGAATGTGTACTTTCCATCTTCTACGTTATGAATATAACTTATTCAGTGCCATCTCGGAAAGTTGTGAATATTATAAAATATTTTCCAGTAAATTACGGTGAGCATTTGATGTGTCAATGCACTCATTCGAATTCCCACAAGAAGGGGAAGCTTTTCGAGTTAGCAATGAGTTTTCCCTAAAGGAATTTATTTGCCCTCAATATTTTTTCTTTAAGTAAGTACTTTATACATACAGTTTATTATATCTTTGTACCAATGAAATATATTTTATATTTGGTTTTATTATTGTGTAATATGGGTTCAAGATGCCACCAATTTTCTGTAACTGAACAGAATAGAAAAAACAATTTATGCAAATTTTAGCAACAATAGCAACATATAAATTATTGAGAAATAATAAAGTATAGTTACAGGGTGGTATCGAGGTAATGGGCCACAATGTCTAGATTCCTAAGGTAAACATATGGCAATTTAGCCGAAGTTTAGTTCAAAAGTTGATAGTTAAAAAAATAGTGTGTTAAATGTAAAATATTATTTTAAAGCTTTTTTCAATTATTTCTTAATCAATGCTAATATCCATACAAAATTTTGGGGTTTGGGTAGTGAAATTGAAATCTGTTCACAATTTGGTTACAATTAATAGAGGGCGGCAGATTAAATGTATTAAAAACAACTGAACTTTTTTATATTTTAAAATATGGCATCTTTGGTATCAACTTTTTCTATACAAAAACTGTATACTTAATAAAAGTCGCAGTATCGTACAGTCTTCGAGATATTTGGCTTTGAAACTTCCAAAGCTGTTATATTAAATTACAATTAGCCTATTAATTTAGCGGTTATTTTTTTTTAAAAAAATAGGCTTTGGATGAAAATCAAATATTGACTTTTGCCACTTGTCTTGGTGCTGTCATTTGTATGCTACTTTCTAATCATCATAATTCGTACCTACCTACTTAATATAACATCTTATCATAAAATTTAAATTTTATGTACATAAAAGTGACATGTGAGTAGAATGCCGATATAATTTATTATCAAAAGAATGCGCGATATGGTGTGCGTTTATGCGTAAACAGATTTATATATTACAGTTATATCCAAGTAGAAGGCAGCCAAATCAAAAGCTATTTCAAGACCTTTTTAACCGACTTGGAGAAACTGGTACTTTTCGTTCTAAAAAGGACAACGTGAGCCACATCAGGCACGACAGTGGACCAAGAAGAAGAAATTTTAACTCGCTTGTGGTACTATTGCGCAAAATTGTAGTAAAAGTTTACATCATTTCTCTGCATGAGAACACTTTTTCGATTTAAATTCGGTACGGTGATATATAACTGAAATAATAGCTTTTATTGAATTTCATAAAGTTTGAATTTCGTAAATAGTAACTATCAAATTTGAATCTCTGCGCTTATTCATGTATTAAGAAGATAAACCAAGTTTAAGTATATTCTTGCGGCAAGAATTCAAAATACTTACGTCATATGAACAAATGAATAATTCATTATATTTTCATCAAAATATTTAAGAAACTACAACCGACAATAATAAAGTTATATACTACACTAAATGTTTGTACCATAATATAATGCACTAAATTGACCAAATATCGAAAATTACGTTGGCAATAAAAACAATTGCGTAACGCCAGCTGTGACGTAATTGTCTGAATTCTTGCCGCGACTATAATAATATACTTAAAATTTTAAACTTCATTAAAGAGTATATGCACTAACTGAGTAATAAAGTATATTATTTGGTATAAATATTTACATATTCTTGGCATCCAAGCATTCTTATACTTAATTCATCAGTTTTCTTTCTTAAATTTAAGATTTAGTTACTTGAAGAATAATATTTTGTTAAATTATTATTAAATTGTGGAACAGATTATTCTTCTTATAGGTTTATAGATATACACGAGTTAAACTAACTAATCAAATATATACTTCAAAGAAGTTTAACAATTTAAGTATATTGTTATACTTAAATACAGATTAGATTTTTCCCGTGTATATCTATCTATCTTCATCATTTCATGCACAGGACTGCCAAAATTCGTATAGATAAGAATAAGAGCAGTGTTCTTGAATACTAATTTTATTAATAAATACAATGACAATGACTGATATTGAGGAATAATTAACAAAATGTGACAAAAATATCAACGAAAAAGAGAATTATCCCAGATTCCTCTTTACTGTAGCATTCGGATTTGAATCACCGGCTGAAAGTATAACTTACCTAACATGGCAAATAAATCGGACGTGTAGTTAGACTCTAACAAGGAGCTTCTTGTTTCCTCGCTTCCTTCCTTTTTTCTGTTGATCACGTAACTAACAGCTAAACCGAAGTAAGCGCCGAAAGTGTGAACAAATATTGAACCACCAGCATCTGCCGCCTGCAATAACAAAGAGCAATATCAGGATTCTGGAAATTGTTTATTTTATTTATTTCGTTTTATTTAGTACGGAAGTGTTGAAGCGTTGGAATTTTTATCGCCTTTGGCTCTCCGACAATGTTGATTTAAATAGATTTTATGGCTAAAATATTCTGAAAATGATTGCTGCAGTTTACGTAGCACAACTGACCCATTTAACGCTCTCTGTGGTTTGCATTTAAATTTGAGTAATACTTCTGCATTATTTTGAAAGTGAAATATTGAACGTAAAACTGAAAAACCTGAATAAATATTTCTCAACATTGGCTTTCTTTTGAGAAAAAAATCCGTTTCATTCTTTTTGATCTCGAACTGTTTCAACAGTATTTATTAACGCTGGTTATACATTTTATTTTTTTAGCTTAATATAGTACTGTAGATCCTACATGGTTTTGAGTCTAATTATTATCAAAGGTCGCAAGTAGACGACATAAAATATAAAGATAGACATAAGCTGGCTTCATACAGACATGACTGTCGCTGGCGACACTGCCGTTCATTTAACATTATAAAAGGCGTCATGTAGTTACTGTCACATTGTGGTATCATTGCTATACATGTTTCATTGATACGTTTTGTGGTATTTATCGTAAACGTTAAACAATTGCCATAAAACAGGTTTCAGAGAGCAGTATTTTCAACCAATAATGCTTAGTGGTGTAGTTAGGTGGGTATATTCCCCTCAATTTGATCGTGATGGGAATTCCATCGCCATCACTAATAATCAAAAATATCTATAGGTACTATCCGTAGATGATGATATTTTCTTTTTATAATACTAATGATTGTTAAACATCCTTTGTACCCGTTGACGACATTCTTATATTCAAAATTATGTATGAGATTAAAAGTACAACTATGGTATCAATATTTTAACAATAAATTTGCGTTTGCCTTATTTACTCTCTTTTATCACACATATAATTAATTTCTACTTATTAAATTCTGTATTTCCCTTACATTGAAAAATAGAAGCGCTTGTCATACCCTTGCCCAAAGAAAAGAATTCTGATAGTGTAAATAATATATGGCCTGTCAGTTTACTTCCTACATTATCCAAAATGTTTGAGAAAGTAATACAAATAAGAAGCATACAAGTAATATTATTCCTAAAATATCAATCCGGATTTAAAACTAACCATAGTTGCTCTGCTCTGATGACATATGTGCAGCTGTGGATAATAATAAATTATTTTTATTGATTCTGCTCGATTTTTCAAAAGCATTTGATACTTTTAACCGTAATTTTCTATTGACATTTTTTAAATTTAATGGATTTTCAGCCAGTGCAATTCAGCAATTAGTTAAACAACAGAATGTAGGCAATGCTGCACAAATCTCAAATGTTAAATGTCACAACAAGAATCCCTCAAGGTTCTGTATTAGGACCTTTATTATTTACACTTTACACTTCCAATTTTCTCACAGTATTTTCATCTTGTTTCCAATACTATTTTGCCGATGACACTCAATAATTATGTTTATCGTTTTATTCAAATGCATTTTTCTCACATCTAATTATTTTTGCCAAATACGTTTGCGGACATTGCTTACAACTAAACTGTAATAAATCTGTAGTTATTATTTTTGGAAAGAAAACTGAGAGGACATTATTTGTTCATAATTATGTTAATAGTATAATGTCTTGACAGGCAATACATTCAATTTAAGGAATCTAATGCTTACTATTTACCAAAATTTTAATTTTTCATTAAATATATATATATGCAAAAATGTCTTCAAATGGAATATAGTCTAAGCAACGAAGGGGTTGTAGCGTGCAATGGGGGGGTGGGACTCTCCTGGTAACTCTTCAGCCCTTTGTGTTACACAAAAATCCCATGAGATCATGTTTTAGAGCGATAAATTTTACTTAATAATATAAATACATATGTTATTTTATCTCCAATTGATCAAAAGTTACAGCAATTATTTGCAGTACAAATCGGATCTATTTCCCTTGGTGTTAGTCAATGAGGGCCAAAACAAAAAAAAACGTACTTGACAAGCTGTTTAAACCAACCAGAATATCTACCAACTTTTATTTGATGATTGATGGAGGTTTGGAGGACTGGTGGAGGATATAAGGCCATCTGGCAAAGAGAATCCTCAGTTGCCACAATTTGTGTACGTGAAATTCGTCAAGACCCACTACCCATGCAGAAGATGTGTCGACGTCAACTTCAATCTGGAAACAGATATTTCAGTGGCACACATGATGCTGACGTGTTGATTGGAAGCACATCTATTGACCGTAAGTGGTGGGTTATAAGGGAAGACCACAACATTCTGTTCATAAAACCTACCAGAGAAAAGTACACATCAACATTTACTCGACCCGTCAAATGGAATAGTTGTGACTCAAGAACATTTTGTTCTTACACGCATTCACTGTGATTCTACTAGCACATTCCGGAAAAGTAAACTTGCTTTCCCCTTCTCCCCGCATGCTGATGTTGAGAAAGCTGGGCGAATATAGATTCTGAAATGGTACGACCTTCAGGTAAGATTCATTTTTGAAATCGCCGTTGAATATAAAACGAGAACTCGCATCACTTCTACCCAGCGAAGAGCAGCGAAAGAGCACACATTACGCACATTCCACCAGGTGTAGCTGTGACTAGAAAACCAACTACCCCTAAGACCTGTGGGGATGGGCAAGCAAAGGCAGTATGCTAGTTCCTGTGATGGCAACAAAAGAAGCAGCACCCAGACTTCATATTTTGTGATACATGAAAGTTTGTAGAAGTAGAGCAGCTGCAAAAACGCAGTGATTGTGCCAAAATTGCTAAAGTCATTATTTAAACAGGGTCCTGATTTTAAAAGATAACCAAGAAGACTTATTGTGTATTATAATTCTTTCACAGAGCAATGTTCAATCCGAGGGATGGTCATGCACGTACGATTAGTAACAAATATTGCCATTTCATTGTTCGATACCTACCTTATTACGTTATGTTGTGTATATTGTAACAACAGTTAGCTTTCAACATTTTTAAGATATTCTAACGAAATGTTTTCATACTGTACATAGAACTATGAAATTATTTTACTTTTCTTAAATTTATTCGTTTAGAAATTTTAAAACCCACGACAGACGACTGAATTTAATGTCTTATAGAATACTCTTCAAAGTGAGTTAGAGACTTCTTTATAATATTATCCATCATTCCATGTTTAGAATTATTTCCAAGAAAATGTCTGTGTAATATTTTTCGCTTACTCTTTCTGGTGTCTGTTTTAATGTAATTTGTGGCACTACACACACATAACTGAAAGATAAAAACAATACTTACAAATTATTATCTAACTTTAAATGACTATTGGACCTACTGGGTATAGTACGTTTGCAGGTGATTCTTCCTAGCAAAAACCAGTTGCTTTATTTTAGTTGTGTATCATATGAAATACAGAAATTGTAGTTCATTGTTTACTATTTTACAGATGTAGAGTTCTTCTTAAACATATTTTATCCATCAGAAATATAAGTACAGTGCTGAAATATGTGGACACAAGAATCAATCATTTCTAGATTATGCTTTCGTAATATTTTTTTTGTGGGGCTAGGGTAGATTCAGATCTGACTTTCAACGACAAACACGTTCACATTATAATAAAAAAAGTTTTAAGATTTGTTTTGTTCGAATTTATTTAGAGTAGAGTCTGCAGCAAACAAATTTGTAGATATTATTAAGCAATCTGTAATAAAATGTACTACAACTAAAAAAATAAAAAGGAAGTTTTATAAGAAATCAAAGTGGATTACAACTGCACTATTAAAATCAGTTAACACAAAAAATGAAATGTTCAAAGCACTAAAAAAGAATCCAGATAATATTGAACTGAAAAAGAATACAATGAATATAAGAACAAATTAACAAACTTGATAAAAGATCAAAACGAAATTTCTATCACAATTTAATTAATGAAAACAAAAATAATACTAAAGGTTTATGGAATGTAGTTCAGGATTTGACAAAATCAAATAGCAGAACTAATAAAATATTATCCTTAAAAGATGGTAATGGTGAGAATATAAATGACCCTAAAGAGATTGCTGAAGAATTTAATAGAACTTTCGCAAACATAGGAAAAGATTTAGCACAGAAAATACAAAAAAATAACGATAGATATAGGGGACTAACTACACCAAATTCATTAGTTGTATTACCTACTGACAGACAAGAAATTAATGATACTATTCCTGAGTTAAAAGATAAAAAGTCGCCGGGTTTAGATCACCTTAGAGCAGAAACTTTAAAACCTATCGCGTTGTATTTGTTGCAACCACTTGTATTTATCTTTAATAAGTGTATACAAACAGGAATTTGGCCGTCGGCTTTTAAAGATTCCTTGATCATTCCTATATTCAAGAAAGGGAATGTTATGATAGCTAGCAATTATAGACCTGTATCATTAATAACTAATTTTTCAAAGATATATGAGAAATTGTTAAAAGTTCGCTTTATCTCATTTCTTGATAAGAATAAACTACTTAACTTAAAACAATATGGATTTAGGCAAAATACTTCAACAGAAGATGCTATGGTGAGCTTGATAAATAATGTCTCCTCGGCGTTAGATGAAAGTACACCCTGCATTAGTACTTTTATAGACCTATCAAAGGCTTTTGACACTGTTAGCCATCCCCTTCTTCTGCAATCATTAGAAAATATTGGGGTACGAGGGATATGTTTACAATTATTCAAAAATTACTTATCAAATAGGTATCAGTGTGTCAGAGTGGGGGATGTCTACAGTGCTAGGGAAATTATAGAGTATGGTGTGCCACAGGGTACAGTATTGGGTCCAATTCTGTTATCTGTCTACATTAACGATTTATTCTCACTACCCATAAGAGGAGACATTATTGGATTTGCTGACGACACGGCAGTGTTCCACAAAGCCGACACATGGGATGAATTAAAGAAAATTGTGCAGAGTGATCTGTTGTATCTTAAGAAATGGTTTGATTATAAATTGTTAACGGTCAATCTAGAAAAAACAACATACCTACCTTTCAGCTGTAACAGATCAAATCTTCCAAATTTCCATAAAATAGATTTTGAAGTATATGGTAAACCTTACAGTATTGAACCTAAAGTAAGTGTGAAATATTTGGGAGTATATATAGATTGTCATCTACGATGGGATGAACATATAAATTATGTCATAAGAAAGTTACAGACTCTCTTATATAAATTCAAGTATTTGTGTAATATACTAGATGCAGCTCAGTTGCGAATTATTTACCAAGCACTAGTGGAGAGCCATATTAGTTATGGAATTTTAACATGGGGTAGTGCTGTAAAAAGTTATATAAAACCTTTAGAAATATTGCAAAGACGATTTTTGAAACTCATGCTTAAGAAAGATCCTACTTACTCCAGTGATCAATTATATATTGAATCAAGATTGTTTGACGTCAGACAAGTATTCTACTATAGGTGTGTTTTAAAATTCCATTTTGCTAGTAAACAGAATGAAAGGACAGTATGTGATTATAATACTAGAGGGAAAAATTTATACACACCGCCATATAAGGCAAAAAATATCGGCCAAAGATCATATGCCTATCTCGCAGTAAAATTATATAACATCTTGCCTGCAATATTCAAGGTTAATAAGGTATCAACTTACGATTTAAAAAAAACTAAAAAAATACATTCTAGAAATCCCAAGAAAAAAAATTCATCAATGCATTGAAGTTACTAATAGATAATTGTTATTATGCGGAAATCGTTTGAGCCAATGTAATTGGTGTTAATATCTACTTTTTATTTGCATTAATTGAGTGTACTTTTGAATTTCTTTTTAACGTGTCTATATGTTTTGTTTTGTTATTGTTTTTTATATTTATATTTTTATATTTATATATTTTTAAGATATTTATACTTTAAGTGTTTTTATTTTTGTATTTTCTCTTTCGAAATAAGTAGGAAACTACTTATCGAGTATATGTTTTATTACTGCATACTAGTTAAGTATATATCTATTTCCTTTTTTTTTTATAGGAAAATTATTCAAATTATATGTACCTATACTGAGGAAGATCATTTGGAAATTTGTATATTTATTTGTAAATAAAACATTGTATTATTATTATTATATTATTATTATTATTTGTTGCTAAATAAGTAATCAATAATTACAGCAGTTGGAAAAGAGGGATATTCTTTAGGTACTTACACAATTTTGTAAATTATTTTGTGATAAAAAATACGGGTACCTAAATATTATGTACACATTAGTACCATAAAAAAACAGTTTACGTTTTTTAAGTTTTATTACATTATAATGGAACAATTTAAAAATATCCCCAGATATTTTACACAATATTTGCGCTGTAACCCTAGCTGTAACGGTAGACCGCGCCGGCACAGCGACCCCAATGCTCCAAAAGCCTCAACTTAAGTCTAAATTTTTATCGACAAGTCTCAATAACACCATTGTGCATACTGAAATTGCATTAAATACATTATTTAGCATTATTTATGTAAAATAAAATACTTTATGCCATTAATATTTGACAATTCAATGACAATTCATAGTATTGACGTTCACCGATGTTAGTTTCTTCTGTGTAAGTACATTTTACATGACAAAACAATGAAATTTGGGTACTTTCTGGAGGCGTTTTTTATGTTAAATTTTGAAATTTTTTAATGTTTATTTATCAGAATGTGTATATTTCAATTTAAACATAAGTTTTAGCAGGGCTGACAACCAAGAAATCAAAATTGAATCAATTTCTTGGAAAATGAAACACCCTGTATAAGAATTGTTGTTATGATCAGATTCTACGCGCCATCTAGTGTCTGTATACCAAATTTAGTCGCACTGGCTATGATGGTTTCTGAGATATTCGCACTGAAAGTCTTAGAGGGAACACCCGGTATAAATTTAAAAGCTTTGTATTCAAGTAGATTATTTTTAGACAAAAATAAAATTGAAAGTTATGCTTTGTTATTCTTTAGTCTGAAGCTACATGAAGTTCTGTGCTATTAAACAGGGTGTTTCTTAAGAAGAGGTCAAATATCCATGGGCCTATTCTCTGTCTAAAAATAAGGGTTTTTTATTATATAAATGTGGTTACTTCGGACAGCCATTGTCCAGCTACAGCGTATCAAAAATTGAATAAAAATCAGTTTATAATTTCTAAACCGCTTGAGAAAATTTGACAAGATTTGGTGTGCATATTTAGTATGACAGTGGGTATAAAACAAAAAATTATCAGCTTTAGAGACTTACCAGTGGCGGAGGTGTGGGTATAAATTAATAATAATAATAATATCTCTACCCCTCATTCTAATCACAGGGATTAGCCCAGAAGTCGGAGACTTGTGCGGGAGAGGGGGCGGCATATTATCATTAGGCAGGCCGCATTTGCGCCCAGGAACGACTTACGTTGGTAGGCCCTAACCACTATTCAGTGCAGGAATGAGGGAAATCTGGAAAACCTCATTAATTAGACTGGTAGTCAAATATCAACTGGTATCAATCTCTCACATTGACCCAAGCTAACTTTATTCCACCCTACGATACCCGCAGAGAGGGTGCCAATCCTTTTCACGAATATAGCTGGTATACGGTCTACCGTCAGCTGGGCGCGAACCCACTTCGATCCAGTCACCTCGATTCAAGTACTGACGCCTTAAACCGCGCGACCACTGACCGACCAAATGTTAGTAATAATTAATGTTTTAACTGCATATACGTAAAAATGTGAGAGTAGATGTTTTTGAATAAAAGTCAAAATCTATTATCTATCTCAATTTTCCTATATTTTCCAGAAAGCGCCATTTACTTGTAAGGTTTTTACTCCTAACATCATGGCTTTTACGCAAGATATAAGTATATACGTCTTGTGGCCCTTGGCTGCTCAGTGCTGAGCTAGAGCAGCCACGAACAAGTGACTCACTATACTGTGGGTACTATCAAAGTTTACTGAATAAATATAAGTTATACCACTCTCTATCGTAACTTTGATGTTTCGAGATCAAAGCTGTACCGCCGCTTGTAGATACTGTCGCAAAAATGGCCAATTACGAGGGACTTAAAAAAGTAGTTTCTTTCCAATTGGAAAATATTTATATACAAGGAATACTTCAAAAGTGTGATGTAAGGTGGCTTATTGTATAAATAAAATGTTTGTAATGTAATAAATATAAATATTATAAAAGATTATAGGTAAATGTAAATTTTAAAATAAAATGTATACGTACTCTACTATATAAAAAATAATGTAGCCATAAGGAATATCATCTTGAAATTTTGGCGCCAACATAGTTTTGGTATTATCAGATACTCTGCTTGAACCAAAAATGCTTGAGTGTAAAATTTACATGACACAATAAAGTAGCTACTTATATAATTATTACATATTACACTGTTTATTAATAAATATCAGTACAAAGAACTTACTTATTGGTTCATACAAAAACAATGTTTGATATTTCACTTGAAAAATGTTTGCTTCAAATTCTAATTTTTATAGGCGCGTAACATTTTATATTGTGACCTATTTCTTTATATTAGTTGATGAAATATAAAATACATACCTTGAACAATGGAAAAAGGAAAAACCACGTCTTGAGGGAGAATTATTATTATATAATATATCATGGGCATTTTTAGAAGAAAAATAAAATAAAATAAACACTAACAGATATTCAAAGTCTTTTGTCTCACACTATATCGATTGCATTCAATACATTACAGTTGTCGGCCACCGTGTATGATCCTGGGTACCGAACCGTCCCGAGACGGGTGAAGAGAGCGGAATGGGTAGGGTGGGGCATGTTCGAGAGTTAAATAACTTATACAGGGTGTCCAGAAACTCTCCTGACAAACGAAGACCGGAGATTCCTCAGATAATTTTAAGACAATTTAACCCAATTCACCTAGTCCAAAAATGCTTCCTAAGGGAACTGGAGCTCTTTGAAGATGGCGCCTTGTAAATAGTTTTGTTTAAATACCTCCAGAGCGCTTCTACTTAGAAAAACAAAAACTGGTATGCTTGTTTAGCCTTCAGAGATGAATCGATTCCATCAATTGCGTATGTTTTACTTTGTTGGCAGTTCAGAGCCAACTAGTGCAAAAATATAAATTGAACTTTAATGACGAAAAACGAAAAATTTTCAAATCCACTTTTCTAGAAAACGGTGAATCCTAATGACTTAAAGTAAGAGTACCTTTTAGTACTAGTATAACTGAAAATTTAATAATCTAGTGTCACAAATGCTTAAAAGTTAAATACAAAGAAGTTATGCGTTAAAATAACCGTTGACCTACCCAAAACGGACGCCTATGACCGGTACTAGAAATTCGCAATTGATGGAATCGATTCATCTCCGAAGGCTAAACAAGCGTACCAGTTTTTGTTTTTCTAAGTAGAAGCGTTCTGGAGGTATTTAAACAAAACTATTTACAAGGCGCCATCTTCAAAGAGCTCTAGTTCCCTTAGGAAGCATTTTCGGACTAGGTGAATTGGGTTAAATTGTCTTAAAATTATCTGAGGAATCTCCTTTCTTCGTTTTCAGGAGAGTTTCTGGACACCCTGTATATTTATTCTGTAAACTTTGGTACTATGGAATGCCCAACCTGTATCACAATTAGTCGTCAGAGGTGCCGCCACCAAACATATACCAGTTTTAAGCTCTTTACCTCTTATCAGTATGCCATACCTATAGTGATAACTCTAATAATAATTGAGTGGTAGTTTTCTGAAATTTCGCTGTTTTTATAGCCTCTATTCTTAAAAATTGTGAAACGTAAGGTAGGCATGTCATTTTCACGAAATTAGGAAGGAAGATCTTAGGAATTGATTATTTAAAAAAAACTGGGTCTGCGT
Organism: Monochamus saltuarius; assembly: GCA_025584915.1. NCBI lineage: Eukaryota > Metazoa > Arthropoda > Insecta > Coleoptera > Cerambycidae > Monochamus > Monochamus saltuarius. The sequence continues at coordinate 31,209,548 of CM046724.1, forward strand.
CGGACCAGACGGTGGAAGTTATACTTCTTTTTAAAAAAAAAAACTTCCTTTCAAAGCCTGAACGTACAAATAATAATAATAATAATAATAATAATAATAATAATAATAATAATAATAATAATAATAATAATAATAATAATAATAATAATAATAATAATAATAATAATAATAATAATAATAATAATAATAATAATAATAATAATAATAATAATAATAATAATAATAATAATAATAATAATAATAATATTAATAATATTAATAATATTAAATTTTATCCCATATTCTTAATGACACACTGTATATTATACGCTTATACGTAAGAAGTAAATTTATGTTGGTGTCCACAACCAGTAATTCTCCACGCTGTATTGTGGGTTGTATAAAAAAGTTCGTAAAAATTTGTTCTGAAAAATTTGTTCTTCCTTTTGAGCGTGACGCGGTTTCTCGACCAACATCCCATCCCAATGTGTCTAACTGGCGCAAAGAAGTATAACTTCAAAAAATCAATATTCAATTGCAAATTTTAGTACATGGAATTTTATCATAATATACGCTAACGGCAAGACAGTTTTGACAATGAGACAAAATGCTTGTGAGAGCTAATAATTATTTCGGTTTGATAAAATTCAATTACCTTAAAAAATAAATTGAATCGAACTTATTATTATTTGGTTTGGCATTAATTGCCAGAATTTTGTGAACTGTATTATTTTGGGTTAAATATCCAAACTTTTATCTACCAAGGTATAGAAAATGAAACTTACTAATGCTGCCGGTGCTATCTTGAAAAAAAAAATAGGCTAAGGGATAGGAAAGAGAAAAATTCTGCTATTATTCAATCAAGTTTTCGGTTGAATTGATGTTATTGACTCACTAGTTTTCCAAAATTAAAGATATTCCTTATCACTTAACCATTTACACTGAACAAATTGTACTTAGGAGTTAGGGAAAACGCCGGTTCCTAAATTTACTAAAACCGTAATTTCTAATCAATTAATCCGGGCGAATTTCAACTAAATGTTATAAGGTAACCAACAACTAGTTTTTAACACAACACTCGGTAATTGACATGGAAAAAAATGTTTAACGACAACGCAAAATTTGGTAACTGCCTTTTAGGCTTACTAACTGCTATATTCCACAACTCCCCTTTTCAAATAGAGGGGAAGGGAAGGGGAAGATACTGAAATATCAATTTTAAATATCTACTAGCTCCACGCTGCGGTCAGTTAGTACTACTAAATATTTTAATAGTTAAAATTGTAACGACGTAAACATTATTAATATTTCAATTGTCATATTGTCAAAAAAATTTCAATGGACGTGCCGGGCGAAGTGAATATCTTAAACTGAATAATATTATAATTTAGGTAGACCGATTTAATACTCCTGACCAAATGGATGAATACTACTTCATATTGCTGATGATCCGCAAACTATCAGCAGTGAGTAATAATTACTGCTATCAGTTTTTAAAAACAACATTACGAACTGACAAGATATTGACCAATCATTCGTCAAAAAATCTTCGCCTACATTTTTACGTCCCTACATTTAGAAACGGTAGAATTAATACGAAAATTCAATTTTCAAATTGAAACATTGACACCCTGACTTTTATTAAGGCATGTTGACTCTTATAGTAATATTAATATGTAATTATGGATCACTCTGTATAATTTCGAAATCGAAAACACTAGTGCTTATGAAATATCCACAAATACCCAGCAGCACTCCATATTAAAATAACATAAGTTTCATGATTTTTTAATGCAATATTTTTTGTCTATTTGATCTTTATTAGAGATAATCAGATAACCTTATAGCCAAAATGTAATAGATATACTTGTGTGTGCAGAAAATCCAGGAACGTATTTATTGACTAAAATTCGGCAATTTTATTAAATAAACAGTAGAGTAGAAGAATTTATTTTTATCGAATTCGAGATGATCCCATTACAAATGGGTTGTACCTATCACTTAAATTGTGAAACGTTCTAAATCAACCACCATTGTCTGTCTTACATATATCTATTTACTTTATTCTTCTTTTGTAAGAGCAACAGCAAGCAAAAATATGACGTGGCAATAGTTACTGTATGTTGTCTATACGTGTTATTTTTTGTTAAAAAAATTTTACGCGCATTATTGATATTAGTAAGACTTTTATTGATTAAATGTTTGTAAAATTTTACTTTCCACTTTTTCTAACAATTTTTGTATCCATCAGTTATTATTATCATTAATATTAAATATTTTTTGGCCCAATGCCATTGTACACTCTATATAGAAACACATGAAAGGTATAGGAAAGAGTTTCAGTTGTATCCCAGAATCGATTCGTCAAAGAGCATTTACAGCTTTTTAAGATTTTTATAGGAAACTAACAAAAACAATGTCGATGGATATCGAGTTTTTTGCAATAAATCTTCACTGACAGATTCCTTGATATCCTTCTCCCCTTTTCTAAGTACAAAAAAGACGGAAATTGGTAAAAAAGTGTTTTCTCTTCGAGTTGGATTCACTCAAGATTTAATTCCAAAGAATCAGTGCCGTATTAAGTGATTTTCATGCTAACAATTTATAATTTAAACAAGTTTTGCTACTACTTCCTACAAATTTGTAGATAAGTAATAATATTTTTATAAATTTTATTTAAACTTATATACATATGTATACACTGTAAAAAGTGCAGGTAATTTATCCGAATAAAAGAAAATTTGCGCAATTAAACCAGGTTAGTAAATTTAGATAGATTAATTTCTTTAGACAATTATTGAATAGAGCTTTATCTGTGGAACTGTTCATTAGCATACCTAGATGTTTGTTATCAGAGAACATACATAGACTTCATCGATAGGAATTGTAGGAGATATATTAGCTTAAAATACCTTTCTAAAACAGTAAAAAATTATATGAAATTTGCTACATGAAAGTAAAATTCCAATAGAAATATTAAATGTCTTCTATAAAATATAGAGAATTTTAGGTTTTACTTAAGAACATTACTTAATTTTGGGAATATTCCTATTCAGGAGTAGGAAATATATATCTCCATCTCATGGTTCGACTGCGTGCGCTTCCGATTACAAATAACAGACGACAGATGTATGCATTAGATATGTGCCACTGAAATGTACGATGTGGAATGCTCTTAGTTCCACTGCGCATCCATATAAAGTGACAATCCTAGGAGCAGGCAAACGGAGGCACATGAAACTCAGCAAAGAATACTCCATTGGTTATGTATGTGGATGCGAGAGAGACAATCATCTGCACGTACGATATGAACTGTGTTCCTAAGTTCCCATTATTTTGTTTGTAAACACGTAATTGGCGTACAGTGTGGTTAGTGTTATTCTTTGTGTGTTTTTGTGGGTGTGGTTTTATAAGGGACTGTAAAGTTAACCAGCATATAGCACCAAATAAATAAATTTCACAATTCAATTTCATTTCAACTCAGAATCAGCTAAATCTTTATTGCTCTGCCATTGCTAGGAGACACAAACAAATATGGCGCTGACCACGAGTAATCAATTCGCGCCTCTTGATGAACATTCCAGTCATCATAATATAAAATTTCATTTCAGTGGTATGTGCACAGTGTGTAGTTCTCTGTAGTGTTGGGAAAAACTGAGTTATTTCAACAACCGAATACAAGGTATTTAAGTGATTTCAAAACCGATTAATAACTCATGTGATAGTCACTTGAGTGCGCAGCAGCTGACATGTTACTATTTTTGTACCTCTATATAAGCGTTTTATTTTAAATATAAACTTTTAGTATACTCGCGACAAAAATTCAGACGACTTACGTCATATGAACAAATGAATAATTCATTATATTTTCATCAAAATATTAAAGAAACTGCAACTGATAGTAATAAAACTATATACTACACTAAAAGTTTACATCATATACCTCACTAAATTGCAAAAATTATTGTTTTTAACACGACCAAATATTGAAAATTACGTTGACAATAAAAACAAATGTGTAAGTCAAGCATTGACAATAAAACAATATAAATCTTTGATATATAAAATATATGTTGCATTACACAATGCAGTTAGAAAGTTAGATCCTATACAAAAAGGTGTTTATTAATTTTTTTATTTTTCAAAAATTATTTTGTGATAGTAATGCATTACATCAATGGCTACGACGAGTGAATTATACGAATTACTAACATGAATCATGGTAATTTCTAAGGTTATTCGGTTTTTCGATGTTTGTTAGTCGTTTTGTTACGCGTATATGAAGTGAACAGTAGGGTGCCACATGTCCTTTACTTCGGAAGGAAAGCCCTTACTGCAGCCTCTGTGTCCTTCTATTGGAGGAAATGATTAAATTTATATTAAAATGTAACTATCGGGACACAGACAAAATATATATAAAAATAGTTCAAGTGACACGTAAATTGATGTACACACCCGCTATTCGACAAAGCAATAAATGTCCTTACTTGAGAATTTAAAAGATAAGGCTGTCCTTATTTGTGCATATGAAAAGGTGACAAGCTTATTTAGGGAAAATTAAAAAAATCAAATAAATAATTCGTTACTCATATAACTGATAACCGAGTAATTTTGGTTATTGCAATAACCGAATAATCAGTTATTTTTCACTCGAGTGATCCTAACACTAATTCTCTGTGTTGCGGGTTAAGTTTTATAGTTAATAAGAACAATAATGGTAAGTGATGATAACATTTTTATGTTAATGCCTCCCAGTTTCAAATTTTGTCTTTTGGCTGCAAAGATATTATTTATTTGCAACGCGTGACAAGCAGTGTAAATGCAAATGACTAACACTGGTAATTGGTAGTACCTACCCTGCCCTGTCGGTTTTGTTTTCGCCTACTTATACATTTATTGAATTTATTCTGTTGCCACTTTGTTGTCAGTTCTTATAGTATTTATTTTATTCTTATCATAGTATCATCGATATATCTGTTCTTGTGATAATTACGTGTCTCATAGTATTTTATACTGAACTGTACAAAATATTTAATTTTTAAAGTACAAAAATAAATATTTTTAAACAGCACATCCATTTTAAGTTTGATGATTTATATTCTGCCTATACATTCACTATGTTTGTACGCTATATATATTTTCATTTTTGTAGATATTATTAGTTCATTCCCTTGTATTTCTTTCAGTCAAAAAAAAAAATCATATTTTAGTTGTGTAGGATTGAAATTTATTTAAGAAATTCATTCTATTAATTGGTGATCATTAATTCTAGTAAAATGGAAGCAGAGATGTTCATCCATACTGCCTTTTCGGTATTAGAAGAGAAAGAAGAATAAATTTAATAAACAAAATACTAGCAGAATTTACGTAATGAGTTTACGAATTTCATTTAATTTTGTTCCACCTAGGTAAGATATAATATGTATATTTGATCTTTTAATTTACACCTGCTATGCTTTTGATATAGTAATTACTACTTTAAATAATTAAAAAGAAAATGATTTAAATATTAGAAATCGTCCATTGTGCAACTGCAAACTTTTCAAGAATTGTTAACACCAAAAGCACTCATTTGTACTTACTTATCTATTCACAAAGAAAAAAGTAGTAAAATTATTGAAATAAATGTAAATACATCAGAAATATTAACATTTTCAATTTTATCATACAACGTTAAAGTGATTGGATTTTTATAAAACAAATTACGGGGTCATTTTGAAACTTGCAAAGTAGCATAGTGTTATTTGATTACGGATTTAAAAAACACTTTCAAAAATTGACCTCCATTAGAATTATTATCAATTTTGAGGGGCAGGTTATAGTTTGCAAATATGTGCTTGTTAGAGTCTATCTAAAACGATAATAATAATTATAATAATAAATGCCTTTATTACACACATAATAATTAGTACAAAATAGAAATAGAGCAGTGGCGGCGTTCGATTTCTCGCTCTTCCACGCAACCACATAAAAAAAAATAAAACAAATGTATTGTATCATAATATAATAAACATGTCATGAATATTGTAGGCGCTATTAACAAATTAACAACTCATTGTATACTTTATAATTATTTTTAAAGGTTGAAAAAGAAAAAAAAAACAAATTAACTATACATTGTCACCTGTATGAGTTTCTTCGGGATATGAGGAGCTGCTTCATTTGTTTACGAAAGGAAAAAATACTTGATGCTTCTTTTATGTTATTAGGAATTCTGTTAAATATCTTTGGAGCATTATACGAAAAAGCACCTTGAAACCGAGCAGATCTGTGTTTTGGAACCAAGTACAAATGTCGAAATCGGGTGGAACAGTTATGTACTTCACTACCTTTTATTAGTTTGTTGGATAAATAAACAGGGGACTTAAGCATTTCAGTTTTATACACCATACAAGACAAATGGAGCTCATATCTTTCTTTTAGGTATAACCATTTAGATTCTAAAAACTTTTCAGTTATGTGATCAAATTTCCTTAAGCCAAAGCAATATCTGATGCAACTATTCTGTATTTTTTGCAAGGTATATTTATCTGATTCTAGTAGGCAAGGCCAAAAAACGCTGTCACAGTAATGTAATAGAGATAAAATTAGCGAATCACATAACTTCAGTTTTACACCAGTACTGAGTGAATCTTTATGGATATTAAGCAGCTTTAATTTTCCGTAAGATTTTTGTACTAAATAATTTACATGCTTTTGGAACCTTAAATTAGCATCAAAATATACGCCAAGATTTTGGATTGATTACTTTATCATTGATAATAATTTGAAAGTCTGGATCCGCAGTTATTAGTTCTCTATTCTTACCAAATACAATCAATTCCGTTTTAGCTTCATTCAAAATAAGTTTATGAGCAACACATAGTCTTGAAAAATTACGCAGATCTAAATTTACTTCATCAGTGGCTGTATTAACATCACTATATGGAAAAGAATAATATACCTGAGTGTCATCCGCATACTGGTGTATTTTGCAGCTGGATAAATATGTAGAAAAATCTGCAGTATAGATTGAAAATAATAGAGGGCCCAACACACTACCCTGAGGAACTCCTTTATTTGTAATTTTAAAATCTGAGGACGTACCACAACACAACACCTTTTGACGCCTGTTGTATAAATAATTTTTAAAGAACTGTTGGGGGATGTCTCCCAGACCAAAATATTTCAGTTTTTGAGTAATATTTCGTGGTCCAACGTATCAAAAGACTTGCTCAAATCTAAAAGAACCAAGCAAGTACTAAGATTTTTGTCATTTGAACGTAGTATATTGTCTGTGACATCTAAAAGAGCTGTAGTTGTGCTATGGTTAGCCTTAAAGCCAGATTGATGCAATGGAATAATTTGATTTGGAATAAAATAAGAGTTAAGTTGCTCACGCACTATTTTCTCCAGCACCTTAGAAAGTGAAGGTAATATACTAATGGGTCTAAAATGAGACAGACATGTGGGATTTGAGTTTTTAGGAATAGGACAAATATAAGCATCTTTCCAATTATCGGGAAACTCCCCTGAAATGAGACATTATATTTAAGCTTCATATATTTCTCACTTTACTCTGATGAATCTATAAATTAGGACACCCCACACCCCGTATATAACTAACTATAAAAATACATAATACACTTATTGAATATAAAGTGGCACTTACATTATACGAGTGCTAGGATCCGACCTGTGTACTTTTACCAAAATTCGGAAATAAACCCAAACGTTTATTTGGAGACATTCGATGTATCCAAGTAAATGTTTCCATTTTTGAGTTGGCATCAAAGTAGGTACACAACTCGAATCCGAACATTCGTGTAATGTAAATGCCGCTTTACTTATTAAAATTTCCTAATATCATGGCAATTTTACTATGTATTCACAGCTAAAGTAAATATGTTTTTTAAAATTACCAAATATCAAAACTTTACAAAGTAAAATTAAAGCAAAGGTAAATATAAAAATTAAAATTGCCTAAGCTAAAATTTGTTTATTATTAGATTTTTTTATACGTTTACAAGTACAAAATATTACCTTAATCCTCAAAATCTGCTCAAATTTGTTGATGATGAAGTGATTTAAAAACTTGTTGAACATTCTTGCATAAAAATAAAATTGTCGAGGAAACAATTAGATATGCATAAAAATATTTGCATGGGGAAACTGTGTTGTTTACAAAAGTCAAACTCTTTCTATACGCAGCACAGTTGATTTTACAGGTAGGTTGATGTTTAATTATAGGTAGAAATGTTTGAAACATAATCGATAATATGTAAGCCTCAGTTGCCTCTATCCTTAAAATATTCCTGTCTAGTCATGACGTATGAACTTGACCAAGTATTTCCTAAAAGTTAGGTCATTAAATAACTGTACTACTCGAGTACGTATGTCGTTATACAAATTTTCGGTGGAAATATTATTTAAAATCTTATTTGTAGATTGAATGAAACGATTGTTTTATTTGTCTTTTAATTAAAGGGATTAAGGGGTTCGGAGATTAAGAACAACATTTTTGTGTTATAAATATAATTTTTTAGAATTGTTATAAAAATACATTGCTATACCGGGTGCGGACAAACTTCGGAAGCCTAATCTACTGATAAAAATAGTCGTATAAGCTTATGTAACATTTTTTCAAATTCTCAATAATAACGAAGTTATGGCCTGTCAAATTTTTATTCCTAATAACTTTTTTGTAGTAAAACGATTTTCTTCAAATTCGGTACAGTTGTTATACGCATTAAGGTGGACCGTAAACATGAAAAATAATTCAAAATAAAAAACTACAACACCTTTAAACCTCCAATCCATGTAAGAAATCAGGTCAATTTTTTTATTTATAATTATTTTCTAATTTTCATATGCCAAAATAAACTACCATTAAATATTCTATAAAAAAGGTACTCTTGTTTCAATTCACTAAAAGTAACCGTTTTCGAGAAAGACGCCATTGAAGTTTTCATGAGATCACGTAGTCCTCAGCAATAATAAATACAAAGCGTGCTTTAGAGACAAAAATCGTGAGTCTGGTGTTTATAACGGGCTAATAAATAATATTGCAGAATTAAGAGAAAGAATAATCGAAAGTTGTAATATTATTAAACAGAAGCGCGGAATATTTTTTGAACCCGCCAGTCATTTTTACGAAGAATTAATTTATGTATAGAAGTAGCAGGGAACCGCTTTGAAAGTCTTTTGTAAATATTGTTTTATTAAGTAGTTAAATAAATCTTGTTTTCGTTTCCAAAGCACGCTTTGTATTTATTATTGCTGAGGACTACGTGATCTCATGAAAACTTCAATGGCGTCTTTCTCGAAAACGGTTACTTTTAGTGAATTGAAACAAGAGTACCTTTTTTATAGAATATTTAATGGTAGTTTATTTTGGCATATGAAAATTAGAAAATAATTATAAATAAAAAAATTGACCTGATTTCTTACATGGATTGGAGGTTTAAAGGTGTTGTAGTTTTTTATTTTGAATTCTTTTTCATGTTTACGGTCCACCTTAATGCGTATAACAACTGTACCGAATTTGAAGAAAATCGGTTTACTACAAAAAAAGTTATGTCAAAAATAAAAGTTAAATTTTTTTTCTGACAAGCCATAACTACGTTATTATTGAGAATTCGAAAAAGTGTTACATAAGCTTATACGACTATTTTTATCAGTAGATTAGACTCCCGAAGTTTGTGCGCATATTTTCCGGACACCCTGTATATATCATAATCATTCTATTATACCATTTTTACATATACCATTATGATGATGAAATAATCAATGCGATAAATCTAATAACTGAAATTTCATACCTGAAATATTTTTGTGCCCAAATAAAGGTTTCCTGAATAAGCTGCTATTTCAATAAAGGCCATAATCATTAACTGAATATACGACGTCCTTCCGAGTACTGCCCCCACAGATATAAGAACCGTCGCAGCAGCAATATCTGCTCTGTAAATACTAAAAAAGAGAAACAGAAATTTATTATATTAGGTCGAACGGAAAAAGAAACGAAAGGACAAATACTCGTATGTATCTTACAAGGTGAACTGGAGAAATTGATTTGGTTACTGGTGAGGAAAATTATTAAGTTAGGAGCTTATTTTTATATAAAAAAAGGTTCTGACTTTGTGCGTGCGCGTAAGACTTGAATACGTGGATGAACATACTAGCACAGGACAGTATTTACAAAAAAAATGCATATTTAGAATATTTATTTATTTTTATGTTATAATTCGGTTTTATACGGGGTGTTTGTGATCAATCCCCCTGAACGGCTGACTAGTCTAATAAAAAGAGAAAGGTGGTGACGTTCCGCATCTCTAATATAGACCATAGAAGGCCATGGTTCTCCCACCACGGCTTCTCTTGTTGACGAGATAGCAGTGCACTCATAAAGTGTATGCAATACTATCTCGTCTTCCTATTCGCAACCCCTACAAAGAGATGTTTCACACTTCCTTATATAATAAAGGTGCTTCCTTAACCAACAATATTGAATACCTGTCACCAGTCGAAGATTCATCCTAGACACGACCAGGTACTTTTTGGCTGTATCCTTGCAGGGGTACTCTAGGAAATCTTTAGCAAATTGACAACTATTTGTTTCACTCCATCGTTTCCTAAACTCTTTGTGGATGTCTTCCTTGATAATTTCAACAAAAGCTGACAACGGAAGTATACTGGTGGAATCGGGTCCAAAGATAAAGAGATCCGATGTGTCCCTTTACCCAACATACAGATACACTGTTGTCGGTTGAGGCCATTTCCAGAGCCTGGTGATTCCCATGTCGACCTAGTTGATTTCTTATGATTACATAAGGTCAGTAGTGTCTACTATATGTGTAGATTCTGATAGTTTTGCCCATTGTATGCCTAAGGGCCATTTCCTTGGCAGTTAGTACCGTTTGTTCCACTGTAGCATGCCTCTCCATTGCCCACTGATATTGAGTATGTAAGGATCTGGAATAGATCCCACATCCACCTTCTTTTTTTATTCGTCTGTGAAGATGTTTTTTATATTCTCACTGGCAGCCTTCTAATTCCTGTTAAGTACCGTGTAGGGTCTGTCAATACATACTTGAGAGGAAAATACTGTCACTGTCTGCCTGCAGAAAGGGCATTTTCCTGACGACCCCATTCCACAGGCGATTTATAAATTCTTCACATCTTATACCTGAAATAATACCAGTATTGGTATGGTTGTCGCGGCCACTTCTTTTAGATCAATATCTGAAGGTAGCAGACACAGCATTGCTTCCACTGCTATCGCGTTGTTCGCATAGCTCCAGTTATACTCAAGCAGGCAATCCTATCCACTCGGCAGAGCTTTTGTTTAGCTGCCATCTGTTGGACATTTGGCCAAAAGACGACAGCTCCATAGGCTAACATTGGTCTCACAATGACAATGTGTATCCACATGACTACCATTGGTTTTATTTCTCACGGTCCTGTGGCACTGCTCTAAGATTTGTACGATTTCTCTGCAAATAAAAATTCCATGCTCGGATGTGGACGAAGTCACACTTGATGCGAAGCTTAACGTAGTGTTTAAGAGATTTGGTCCCTTTATTGGCCCCATCTTCTTTCTTGTTGTGAAGAGAACTATTTCTGTCTTCCTAAGGTTGACGGATACAGCATGATTCTTACACCATTTTTCAGTGGCTATTAGGGCCGTTCCATAGCATTGGTTATAGAACACCTCCCTGCGGGCAGTCCTCTGCAACAATTCCTCTTACGCTGATTTGTATGGCTCTTTTAGTGAGCATAGTTGATATCTATCTACATATGATAGTAGAAACTCTTCTTTTCACAATAGCTGGGTACGCATGTCGATTAGTGTGTGGCTGTGTACTCGTCAGTACACCGTTCCTTATATATCGATCATACAGCTTCTCCACGGCTTTCGGCAAAAACGAGGTCAGGCATATCGACCTGATGGGTTTGGGGTAGTGTAGTTCAACCTGCCTGTTTTGAGGATGAACACTTCCCTCCAAATCTTCGGAATGTAGAGGTGTGTAAAGCACAGCCTAAACCTCAATTCCAGGGGCGGCATTAAAACCCGTTCAGCCCATTGTAAAAAGGCTGAATTTATGTCATCAGTGTCTGCCTATTTGGAGGATGAAAATATTTGCACTACACATATTATTTCATCTTTGGTAACAGGCTGGTTGGCAATCTGCGAATTCATGACAGAAAGTTGATTCTCAATTTCGTTTGGCCATTCGTTCCATTCTATTGGTGTGGATCCCGGAAAGTGAGTCCGCATGAGCTTTGGTAACTAATCTAGGTAACTGTAGACTGATGTTGTCTCATTTAAAAATACTTTATTCAAATTATTATCAGGTATGGTGTCAGCGCTCAAATAGCATAAAACAATGGCCCAATATTGGTCAATTCGTGGGTTTACAAATATTAGTTGTATATTGGGTAGCTATGTTGGTAAGATAATGTATATATGTCAACATTTTTCAATATTGGTCTTTCAGTGTTTCACGTTATAAGCCTAATATTTTACATGCATATTGAGCCTATATATTTTCATTTTACTCGCTTAATATTTTGTATAAATGTTAGACCTTCAAATTATTTCATTTTTTTACGAATGTGTCTTGAGATAAACTTTCCCGCACGCGTTTTATTTTCGAAAGCTTCTGAATTTGACGGGAAAGTAAATATTTGGAAATCGTAATCTATAATATATTCTATATAATAGTCTTTATAATATGGCTAGTTAGGTAGGTACACAATTATTTTGCATGTTTTTATTCTGTTTATAATATATAAGTATATTATTGAACGACCATATAATGAGTGTAGTAGGCGAATACTGTAAATCACCCGAGTGAATTACTGCCATCATATGCAAGTAGAATACTATACTTTGTCCACGACTATTAACAATATTTTAGGAAACTTTTTACTGAAAACATTATACAGTATTTTGACACTCATAACATAATATACAATTCAAAACACCTTACTCTCAAGTGTGACATTTGTCGTTCACTTGATAAATTTACTATTACGAAATTCAGAGTTTGACATTGAATCTGATTCACCCTCTATACTTAATATGAATTATCTTGACCTAGTTAAATAGATTCAAATAAAATAATGTAATTATAACAACGGTTTAATAACAGATAAATTTGGTACCTGACTAGATCCGATCATCTTGTTAATGTGAAGGGCGGTAATCTCTCCTGCTGGAGATTGCGATGTGTGGGGTTACGTAAAAAGAATTAATTGAAACAAATTAAATAGGAGGAGACAGCCGGTGGTCAGGATGACGTAATTATCACTCAACTCAGGCAAATATTGATTTAGATTGGAATAATTTAAACCTCCGATATTTGAAATTCATTCACGAAAGCACTGAACTTTATTTATTTAATTCGTCTGATTCGGTTTTCGTTCATTAAGTGATTAAATTCCAGCTTTATAGTATTTTATGCGTTTTTTAGGCATACCTATTTCAGTAAACATACACATTTTCAGATATTAGCACAAAGTGATTACGTATTTACTGTTACATACTTTATGTAGTTAAGCGTTGATGATGATGATGGTAATAATGGTGATAATAAAGGCTGCGATATAAATAGTCATGATGATGATGATGAAGACGACAGTGATGATTACGATCATGATGTTAATCTTAATTAATCGGTATTTTACGATAATCCAGCAGGAACCTGAAGAGGTATAATTAGTTTTTTAAAACAGGCAAATTTTACGCAAGTCACCACTTTTGACTTGTTATTATTAAATATAAGAAATTCAACAACATTTATTTATTTTATTAGTTCTTATCAATTACAACTTCCAAAAAATTTGTTAAATTAATTCCAGCGGGTGATAAGTGAGCTGTATTTTGATAAAACAGTGTCCAGTATGTTGTCGAAGATTTGGAAGACTCAGGAACTATGCTATAATATTACATGGCATTATCCCAAAGGTATTAATATCAACTGGTTGCTTGATGCATCTTCCATTTCTGTACTGCACAAAAAATCGAGTATAATCTGTGTTGCTTTGCTCGCTATATATTATCAAACCATTTTCACCATATGGATCGGTCAGTGGTCGCGCGGTTAAGGCGTCAGTACTTGAATTGAGGTGACTAGATAGCTGTGGGTTCGACCCCCACAGCCGGTAGACCGTATATAAGCTATATTCATGAAGGGGATTGGCACCCTTTCTGTGAGTATGGTAAGGTGGAAGAGTGTTAGATTGGATCAATGTGAGAGATTGATACCGGTTGACATTTGACTACCAACGTAAGTCGTTCCTGGGCGCAAATTATTATTATTATTATTATTATTATTATTATTATTATTATATATTTTCTTTCAATGTTTCCGTTTGTGATAAAAAATCTCGGAATATCTTGGACCGTCGTAGATTTAAGTTTGAATGATACTTATACGTTCGATATGAACTTTGGTAACAATCAATAACTGTGGTTACCATGACATCGTCAAATAAGAGCTCCGAATAATTTTGAATATCAATTTCTGAAAACGTTTCTGATATTTTACGATAAATCGAATCTGCAAAATAATCTATTTGGGCCGTTGTAGATTCAATTGTGATACTTATACGTTCGATGTGAACTTCATCATTAATAATAATTATTACTGTGTTAAAAATACAAGTTTAATTTTATAAATATAAACTTATTGGCGTTTAGTGAAATGTCTTAAGTAGTGTTGTACGGCACCAAGTTTGTGTGTAGCAGCAGGTGCCTCACTCATGGTGCGGAAATTTGTTTTTTAATAACAAAATTGACACGCATTTGTCTTAAAATCTGACTACTACACTTCCTATGAGTCAGATCCTTAAGTTGGACCCATTGTTACAGGTAAATTTTGTACGAGGTTAGTATAATTTAATGAATAGAATATTTATTGGGACAATTATTATAAGCAAATTTTGTTAGAATCTATAGTAAAGTATAAAATTTATGAAATTTCACTACATTAGTATATTTTGAGTCAAATATCTTTGGAATCCTTTGCTACTAATTTACTGGCGGTTTTGCCTAGAACAAAATAAATACCTAATTAGATGAACTTTATATCTAATAAGTTGTTGTCTGGCGTAGTTTTGTAATAATAATTATTTGAGTCAATACTTCGAACTTCTATAGTTTTACTTGATAGTTTGCGTCTCAGTCTCAGCCAAAAGATCCTCCTGTATTCATTTTCTCGTGTTTTAATTATCTACCAGTACACTAATTATTATCTGTATCATCAGTGGTCATTGTTTTCATCGAAATCTCTCTAAACTTAAAACATTTATGCCCATGAACAAATACTTTGTGATACTGTTAGATATTCTGTTCTGTTTATAGAGTCATTGTTATTAAGACTAGTTATAAAATTACCCGATATTGTGCGCTGATACCTAATTTTCTCCTATGACAATTAATTGATGTTTTGAATAATTCTATGATATAATGATTTATTGGTGTGCCTAAGTAAAGCTCGTTATATTTTTTGTTTTCTTTAGTTATTAGCAGATGCATATTTGATTTTGTGTTCAAATAAAAAAAGATAAATATCTCTCCTGCGCTATGTTTCTAAAGGTTAAAGGTAGCCTTTATCTAACCCTAATTCCAAGTTGCACCCTATATTATTTATTATCTATATTCATCTATATTGGTTACTTATAATTATTTAAGCCAAATGTGTGTTGTGTAAAACACCCTTCACTGTAAATACGTGTGTATTAAATAGATTAAAATCATCGGACGTACTGGAATTTAAATCTAATTTGTTTTTAACTTGAAAAGAATCTAGCAAATGTACTGGAACTGCCAATTTGCTCTTGTAAATAATTCAGTAAGTTTAAGGGGATTTCAGAAAGTTGTCGAGATTAATTTAATTTATTTAGCTTTGCTAGAGGAAAGTGGAAAAGATTCTGTAGCCAGTTTTAGTTCATTATTCTTAGGGTAATCAGATAATTGTAAAATAATGGGTATCTAAGGTTTTGATGTGTTTTAGAAGTCTTATTCATTAACGCAGTTTGGTATCTATATTAAAATAATTTTATCACAACAACAGTGTCTTGGAATATATACAAGTATTCAAATCGCATCAAAGTTCCATTACGCATTTGTTATAAAATAAATTCACTTTTCATGGAATTAATACGAAATAAAAATTATATTAAAAATTTACCTATTGTAAATTGTAGAATTTTACCTGTAATTTACAGAAAATAACACATTCTTACTTGTTTCAAAAATATTTCTTTATACAGTAGGTACATTAGAAAATAAGGTTATTTTTTTATATAAACTTTTCTTAGCATTTGCGATACCTTAAAACTATTTAAAGACCCATTTTCATTATGTTTCATCAACAATATTTAACTTCACATCGATATCATCAACCCAGAAAACATTAGTTCACCAATAAACAATCATATTCATAATGTTTTCAAATATTTGTTCACGGATTTATATTTATTTGTATACAAAATAAATAAATGCTTTGTGGACTGTTACAATCTTTAAACAGCAAAGCTGAGATGGCAGACAATAAATGTGTTGCATACTCGTATACAGGATGGTCTGCATAAGAAGCGACACAGAGCAGGTGCATGTAGGAGGTCCTAAAATATTGCAATTTAACCAAACATACCTCTATACAAAGTTGCACACAGGCGGAGTTACAGGTCTTAAGGTGGGGTAAAAAAATATTGGGGTAAAAATATATATGGGGTAAAATTTCGAAAAAAACTTGTAATAACCAAATATGGTACTTGATTTAGGTTTATTATTGGTCTTGGTATGAGTTTATGTAAATTGAAACACTATAAGGTTCATTGCTAAAATTATACCAAACTTCTTTCCATTGATCGAAAAGAAAAACAATATCTCGCATATAATTTAATTTAAAACTCTTTTTTACTCCTATTAAAAAATGCATTAATTATAACATGTTAATAGTGCTTTGTCTTTAAAATTTGACAGTTAGTAATAAAACTATTTTATACTGTATTAGAAAGGTGGGCCACCTGAAGAAGCAATCCTAAAAATGCAGAAATAGGTCAGATATCATCTATTGTGGTTGAATTTTCGAGTTGCCACTGTCAAAAGTGAAGTTAGATATTTATAGAGTGTTTTCATTATACCAGATTAGTAAATTTAGATAGATTAATTTCTTTAGATAATTATTGAATAGAACTTTGTCTGTGGAATTGTTCATTAGCATACCTAGATGTTTGGTATGAGAGAGCATACATATGATTTTATTGATAGGAATTGTAGGAGATTTGATTTATATTAGCTTAAAATACCTTTTTAATACAGTAAAAAATGTTACAAAAGCTAATAATAAGGAATATATGGGTGGATATTATGGTAATTCTACTGATATTTGATGTAGAAGTTAGAAGATTTTTTTCTTGGTTACGAAACGAATACAAAAACCTGAAGCTTGAGTTGCGGACAAGTATTTATTTAGTGTGAAAATATATACGAATTTATTAGTTTCTTATATTTGTTGTTGTTTGCTTTCAATTTGACTAAAAAACAAAATGATGACATTCATTATTCATTCGAAATGTTTAAATCTCCACTCTCTATATTTATTTCTCAAATATGCAAATGTTTTATTCATAAAAGCAATAACTTTATGGCATTTTCAAGAGAAACTATTCAAGTTAAAGAACTCAACATCTGTCGCCGAACAGTCTGTATAAAAATTGTATTTACTGGGTTACATTTCTTCAGTCCTCTCATCCATATCCCAACCTCAATAAATTAACCTTGAATATGACTCATATTCAAGCCTAATTTAGTAAGTCGATACGTATAGCGACACGCTTGTATAACACACGGTTACAGAAAATATACAGAGCAGCATATACTTAATTGCGCTTTTACATTTTTAACATTTACAAGTAATAGGGAAGTTGCATGAATTTTATATTTGTTTGAAATGTATTGCAGGGTAATCTTTCAGACACATTAAATAATCAGAACACGTGTCTTTATTGCTTTCAGCAATAATCACATAATAATCAAAATATTAACACTAATAAATTGCCAAAGAATGTAAACAAAACCAAGTGGCCAAAAATGCGATATGATTGGTGTAACGCGCAGGTTATGGTATTGGTGATATAAACAGGCGTTTGTTTTTTTGTATTTTTGCATTTTGTGGATCATATATACATAGTGTAGATACTATGTAGATAATGCCACAATTATTCGTGGTGATGTGGTGAACTTACGTATTGTTAAACGTAACGTATTCCTTTGTTTACAATATAGATCCGCTCTTGACAATTACGGCGATAATGCTGTTGGATAAGTACCAGATAAATGGTTTTGCTTGAGGTGTTTATAAAATTATGTCATCTGATTTTACATTAAGCTACTTGTTTTAATTTAAAATATAATAAGTATTATAAGTATTATTGTACTGCGATTAAACTTTATTTGCAACCTTGCAATAAATCAATAGCACGGGTTAAAGATCCTATACATCCGCCCGTCGTGAAATGGCAATAAATCTTTCTCAGAAAATTTATATACAGGGTTATGACTATGACGTAGTGCAAATATTTTAAGAGGGGATAGGGAAAAATAAGAATTAACGGAATCACCCTTCAAAAAAATTCCAAACTTATTCATAAAGTCAAAAAAAAAATGTTTTTTCAATATTATTTTAAATCCTTATTTAACGGCGCCAATGTAGAGTAGGCAACCAACAAGCAAGAAGCAAGTCATGCAACAGTTGCTCAGTGGGTATCGCTGTCATGGCATAATTCAATTTTTGTGTTTACGGTGTAATTTTGTGGTCTTCTTCAGTTTTTAGTGCCTTATTTTAATTTTAAACGTTTTATAGTTATTAAATAAAGGAATATGTGTCGGGTACAGATATTTTCCCACAATATAGTTCGCCGGTTTGGTTTTCTAGGTTATGAGACAAGACTGCCGCGGTGAATCTATTCCTTTCGTTCGATTTTGTTATAATAAATAGTTATTTTATCTAGCTGTACCTACAGGAAGTGTGTAATATCGGTAGTGAGTGGTTATAATGAATGAAAATGTTGTAGACTAGTTGTTGTAGAACTACATTATTTAACATTTATTAACTTTTTAAAATTAATTTAAAATTTGTTTATTGAAATTTACTATTGATTTAATTTTTCCTTAAATATTTTTTAAAAATCCTTGTTAATTATTTTTGTTTATTGTTTTAGAATAAAACAGGCAATTTAATGTAGTGAATTCAGGTAGCAAAATTTTATAGATGCCTCAAATAACATTTTACATAATGTAAATGGTACGAGCAAATATAGGTATAACATGTTATTTGAAATCGGAATAAAGCGCTGAATATAATTAATGAGAAAATGTATGTTTGATTTCCCATTGTTTTTAAATGCCCTGTATACATTCTGACAACTCAACAGAAAAGTTTTTGATTCTTTACCATTTTACATTTTAATATTTTCGATGAACTTACACTTACCTGTATTTAATTAAACTTCCATTAAAATGGTGTATACAATGTTGCAATGCATATTTTCGTCACGATTCACCGCCCTACACCACATTTTTCTTATAATTTTTGGCACGGTGAAATATTTTTTATTAGACGCTGTATGCTGTATTCGTACATAATGGCATAATACAATCAATACTTCTTTCATTTGCTCGGTGAGTTGCACTTTTTGTGCCCATTTTACGAGTTTATTTTGCAACTTTAGTCAATACCAATGTCTTTTAACACAATAACATCTGATAATATTACAAATGACGAACTAACTATTCTAATTATATACTGGGTTCGCCGACAGCGTGGAAATCGTATACAGATATGAACTAATGCACATTGCTGTATTTAGGTACACACGTTCGAACGGCGTCTGACGTCACAGGTCTACTCTGTGGCGGTGACCGTTTTGTGGGGGTGTGGTTAAACTAAATTTGTAAATACTGTTATTAGCCTTATTTTTCCACGAAATGGTCTAGGACAAACGTCATGTCAATTAAAATAATACATTTTTATTTCGTATTTCATTCATATATTTCATTTTAATTATGTTATATTTTACGTTGTATTAAATACAGCTCGTCACAATAAGACCCTTCAATTTAGATTATTAGCTAAACCTATCTTAAATTTGTAGTTGGGGTATAATGGCATGATTTGTTCTAATTCTTGTCATTGTCTTGCTGATTTTATTTTTAAATTTAATAGAATCATGGCTTTTTTCGTATTGTTGACTGTATTTTTTTGTAGACGTTTTCTGTAGGTGAGTTTTCATATATGTTCGGCCATTTTCATTTAAGATTTTTTTTATATTCTGAAAATAGATAGGAATAGGGTAAGATATTTTCATCTACAGTGTTCGTGATGTGACAGCTAGCTTAGCATATTGGTCTTTTGGTGGCGGCTTTTAATCCAAACGATCTCCAAAGTGCTGTTGTCTTGTATTAGTTCTCTATACGTGGTTAGCATTTTTTGCAATATCTATATTGTCAATTTTTATTAGTTTTCAGTTTGATCGCTTATATTTTGCAATTCGTAAAGATGACGCCATTTGGATTTGTTAATATTTTATAGCTTTTTATACTGCAAATTGTTTTGCTGTATACATATACAGGCTGTATCACATAAAAGGGCCGCTCCCATGTATCTCGCTTAATATGCGAGACACGTCAAAAATCTTAAATTGTTTTTTGTTGCATTTTTGGAGGCCTTTATGCTCGTAAAAACAAATTTGAGATCCATGGCCAACTTTATGAGTAATAACAAAAAAACCTGTAAAGTGCCCAAACTTTCAGGCTGTCTAACTTTTTTATTTTAAGAGATAGAGAAAACTTATTGGTCATAAATATTTATTGCAAAATTGATACCTTCCACCTGATATAAAACATATTTTTCAAATATCGTATGTGGTTCGCTGCGCCCTCTAGGCGGATAAAAAATTTTTTATTGAAGCAGGCTATGACCACAAAATATTGCCTGTTTTTTTCGTCTTCCATGCAATGAAACATGCTGCCCTTATCTTTCGTATTTATTAAATTTTTTTCAATTTTAGTTAAAAAAATGTACCTAAATATTTTCGTGTTGCTCAAGATAATGTAGAACCTATTTTAAAGACGCCAATTGCAAAAAAATAATAAACAGAATGTACTTTTTTATGCAAAATACAGATTTTCTTATAATATTATTTTATTACATTGTCTGTGTCAAAATAATTTTAAAGACCCAATTGCTTCTAATGTGAAAACCAATAAAATAATATTATAAGAAAATCTGTATTTTGCATAAAAAAGTACATTCTGTTTATTATTTTTTGCAGTTGGCGTCTTTAAAACAGGTTCTACATTATCTTGAGCAACACGAAAATATTTAGGTACATTTTTTTTAACTAAAATTGAAAAAAATGTAATAAATACAAAAGATATACAACATGTAGTATATTGCATGGAAGACGAAAAAAACAGGCAATATTTTGTGGTCATAACCTGCTTCAATAAAAAATTTTTTTATCCGCCTAGAGGGCGCAGCGAACCACATACGATATTTCAAAAATCTGTTTATATCAGGTGGAGGGTATCTATTTTGCAATAACAATTTATTACCATAAGATTTCTCTGTCTCTTAAAATAAAAAAGTTAGACAGCCTTAAAGTTTGGGTACTTTACAGGTTTTTTTGTTATTACTCATAAAGTTGGCCATGGATCTCAAATTTGTTTTTACGAGCATAAAGGCCTCCAAAAATGCAACAAAAAACAATTAAAGATTTTTGACGTGTTTCGCATATTAAGCGAGATACATGAGAGTGGCCCTCTTATGTGATACAGCCTGTATATTATAGTGATATTATTAAGTTTGTGCTGTTTTTTTTTCTATTTTATGTTTTGCTCGTGTTTACTTATTTATTTATTTATTTATTTTGTACTGTTTTGTGTTTATGTACAGGGTGTCCAGCGTAACGCTCTCACTCGATTTGTGGTTTTAATGTCATAGTTACAAAAAAATGTCAAATACAAAAATTGTGTCATTTTTATAAATGATTCGACGTGCCTTAGAAAAAAAAACAATAGAACATCGAATTAAAAACATATTTAATAAAGTTAATTTTTTTTAAATGCAACACCATATGTATTTTTAATATCAGATATATTCGACATTTTCCTTTATATCTCAGTAACTACTGGGACAAATATATAAGTATATCATATGGATGTAATCAGAATTGTATGCTTTTTCAGAATTTAAAAAAATACATAGGGTGTTGCATTTAAAAAAATTGAACTTCGGTAAATAATTGTTTTAATTCGATGTTCTATTGTTTTTTTTCTCAGGCACGTCGAATCATCTATAAAAATGACACAATTCTTGTATTAGATATTTTTTTTGTAACTATGGCATTAAAGCCACAAATCGAGTGAGAGCGTTACGCTGGACACCCTGTATGTCTCTTTGCAGAAAAAAATTAGTATTTATTGGGCTACAAGCCGGTTCGCTCGTCAAGTCAAATCCTATTACAACACACTGTACATTATTTGAGCAAATAAATATCATTCCAAAATTGACAATGTTTATTTCATAAAAGATTGTTATCTGATACTTATTAAGAATTTTTTATACTTTCCATACATTTAATTTATAGGTAACAGATTTTTTAATGCAATTGCATATTAAGGGTTGCCTATCTTTAGGAATTAAAATTCTTAAAGTTATAGAATATAATTTATGAAATTTTACCATTCTGTGGCATTCTATTAACTGATATTCGCTGATGCTGATATACTAATTTGTAAAATGATCCTTATTCTGACAGAAGGTCCACAAAATAACAACATTTTTATAGTAAAAGGAAAAGTGACTATTATTAAAACTATATGGTAAGTAACTTTATTGTTTTACGAAAATTTTGAGTATGTTTGACTGTCTTTTTGTTGAATTTAATGGCTAGCTAGCGTTTTTTTTAAGTTTGTGCACATATAATATACCTGTATTAACGTTGGTCTTTATAGGTCTTCTACTGGAAATCTTCTAGAAATCCCTCATAACTTTGATATGACAGATGTGGGAGAATGCTTCACCTACTGATGGTACTGCCAAATTCCTAGATTGGACCTGGATCTCAGTTTCTAATGCTGATCACCAATTTTCTTTTAACGTTAGTACTAATTTTAACTTTTAGTCTGGCTTTTTCTTGCCATTTTGCCTAATTTTCGGAAGCTCTCTAAACCAACGCTGCACGTCTTCTTTCTCTCGTTTCCAATCATTAAAACTTGTTTTTTTATCATTTTGATATCTTGATCCCTTGTTTTTAAAATTTACTTTCATATTATGATTCATACATATGATTTTAATGAGTTTTTCGATGCACTGTTTTTATGTTTTTCACTGCACTGCTTAACCTACTACATTTTTATATTGTATTTACAATTTTACTTATAGCTAAATGTTAAAATATTCTTAAATATTACTCTTTTTTTGTAAATTGTGATAGCTCTTGTGAAGCCACCTTTATACTTGACATTTGTCCATGGCTATGAAATTTATTTGACATTTCTGAAAATTTTATAAAATGTATTTACTTTAAATATTGCTTAGTATACTGTGCTTTAAATGTTGATATTTTTATTATATTTGCTTGACTCCTGTCGATATACATATGTAGGAAATTAATCTATAATCTTTACTTGTTCATTCAATATAGATACTTTGCTCTGGGTTTAAATCTGTGTTTGTTTATGTACTCCTTATAAATGTGAGATCATGTCCCAATATTTGATAAGTTTTAACTATATCTTATTTTCTAAAATGTTCAATTATACTTATTATAAATATTATGATTGTGAATATTAAGCCCATTACTAACACTAAAAAATATATCTAATACTATCAACCAGCAAAAATGTCCTAATTTTTGTATAAGAGTTTTTTAATAGTATTCTACCATAGTTTGGTTTAATGTGTCTGTAGAAATAAAAGTAACCAGCTAACAGCAACAACATTATAATATGTGCATAACTTCTGGTAAGTCATTAATCAAGTCAATAATCACAGAAATAAAAGCTACTCCAGGTTGCAGCCTTGAGGTAATCTTAAATTTGATCTGCATTTGATAGAACAACTGCTGTGCTATTATTTTACAACAAACGTTCGATTTTTTAAGTATGTAATTCTCAATATGAGTTTTGTATTTTTTTTAATCGTGTGGCTAAATTTCCGCCGGAGTTATTACAAATGTGAATTGACTTTTCCGTCGGACAGCGGATTTATTACGATTACAATAATATATGTATGGCAAAATTGATCTATTAAATACGCTCGGCGGAATTTTTCACTCGAAAAGAAATTTTCCGCCGTAAACATATTCTAAATTCACTGAAACCTGATTGTAGTCAACCCGTAAATAATGAATAAATAAAAAGATTTTAAACTTGGAGAAGTTATTGAATCCTAGGAAGAGTTCGTAAAAGCATAGCCATAATTACTGTACTTGATAAAGAATATGTCTTAATTTATAAAAGAGAAACAAGAACTATATTTACAGCTAAGAAGAAAACAGAACTGTACAAAACCCAATTCTAAAATTCTACCAGTAGAAATATGCTTGAATGAAAGATCGTATTTAAATCAGGACCAATGGAAAACGAAGTACTAGGTGAGTTATGTTTTCTGCAGAATTTTGAAGCACTTGTAGCTATAATACCCCCGGCAGAAATTTAGCCATACCGCTTTTTTAATGTGGTAAACTTCAAACTGCTACACAGAAAATATTAATAAAGAACATAAATAATGAATCATCTGGTGATAATGTTTGAGATTTAAAATTTTTAATGCACTTAAGAAACGGCAAACCGATTTTAATAGGTTGTTTCACATAGCTTGTAGAAAAATGATTAAGTTAACAATCAAATTAATGCTGGTTGGCTGATTGTCATCTTCTAGGTAGGTACCATGTAGACCGTTCGTATACAAAATTTAACCCATACCATATACTAACAAGTAAAATAGTATATTAATATATTTTAGATTATTTTGTTTTGACTTTAATTTTCTGTTCAAGAAAATTAGATGGCTCTTTTCAAGTAGTTTTGTCAAGCCATAAAACATTTGATGTTATCTGTTAGAAATTAGTCTAGTCTGAAATATGTGTTGCTGTTTTTGCGCTCCGCTTTGTGTTTATTGCCGATAAAAAGATGAAATAGCATAATTTATTGCTCTATTCTTGTAGTTTCTAAACTATTATAAAGACTCATTTATAAGAAATATTAATATGATGTCTGTCTATACGCGATGATAAATGGGAATTATATAACTTGAAACGTACCATGAATACCAAATTAATATTGATACTATTGGTTCTCAATAAATCATGATACCGACTAGAACTGAATTGAGAAATATTCTAAATGTATTTACTTGCAAATGGAGGGTGTATAAATGGTAGTAGCCTGATGAATAGGTAAGTTAATTTTATATTCGACAATTCCTATAAATACATGAGCTAATTAATACTTTCCTGCCGATATTATTGAACTGCTACCGATGCCATATAATTATGGAAACAAAGGGTGAATATGACATACAATGGACCGCGCTAGTGATGACGTCACGTCACAGTTGTGCAACCAGCATTACAATTCTTATGTCTGAGGTGGCAGATCAGACATAATAATATCTAATTATTAAATCGGAGTAGTAGTCAGAAATACAGAAGACTCACTTAAGTACTTTATTACCACTATATAGATTTGCAAGTATTTACAACGGCTGACCAACATGGAATGTCGTGCCGAGTGCGGCACTTGATAAGGTAAGATTAAGATGGTAGGTACAAAAAACTTAAAACTATAAATATGTACCTAAAATATGTATACAGGATGAATTATAACTATACTATGTACAATATTACTAATTTATCTAGCAACAATGGTTATTACAAAATTACCGCTTATATTAGAGAATTATTGGATGTCTCGTAGGGTTAAGCACTATTTAGGTTTTCCTTGTTTTGATATCTAAGCATGCGCTTATATCCTGTACCATTAAGGTAATATGATTAGTGTCGCTGAATCTGAATCGGGGACTCATTTAACCTCATCAGATCAGCTTGAAGGTTATTTCAAGATCAAATATATATATATATATATATGCAAATGAACCAGACCATCGTAGATTTATGTTTTTGCGATCGCTGGATCCGAATCACGAATTTAATCCTATCAGGTCGGCTTTAAGGATATTCTAAGGTCAAATCGAAAGATAGATATATAACTGGGCGTAACCATCGTACGTTGATATTTATGGGATTGTTAGATCTGAATTTGGAATTCATTCCACCACCATCACCATCATCACACCATCGGGTCAGCTTAACCTGAAAGCCTCAAAACTCTAATACCCAATAACGCCCGTAACCCTGTTAAGAATCACAACACTTGACGACAGGTGCTTTTCAGTCTTATGTTTATAACGTGTGCTATCCTTTCTCTTCCTTTGTGATATTTATCTCTCTTATACTTAAAGGATCTACATAATACGTACAATTATAGTAACATTTAATATTTTCAAACATTAAAACTTAAATAAAGCATTTAAAGATATGTACAGTGAAGTTGTGGTGTATGAACAATAAGCAGAAACGAGGAATAGGTAACTCCTTTAAAGGTGCTAATGCAGGTAAATTCACAGACTTGCTGAAAGAGAACTGCTTGCACAAATCACGTTTATTCTAAGAGTTAAATACCTATAGTTTAATGCATGTCTTTATGAATTTCATATTTGGTAAACAACACTTATGCACCGCAGTAGCTATACGCAGCCAAGATATCTTAACCTATGTTAGAATAGACGCTCACTCTTGGGGTCAAAATACGATGTTTAACTCAATTTGTTTCTATCCCAAATTGCTTTCGCTAGAGACCTTCAAAGCTGTAAAAATAGTTTTTCTAAATAACTTTGAAACACCGTATCCCCTTGCATTTTAAATACCTGTATAGACACATGCCTTACTTAAATATTGGTGAAGTGCAGTCAAATAAAATATAATTTTTTACGTTCACTTTTATTGATTGTTGGAAACTTGTTTTGATAATTACATACTTATTTCTATTATACCGAATTTATTGAAGGTTTTTGAGATGTCAATCTATTCTACATAATATCTATTTCACAACATGGTTTTATAAAAGATCAATAATGACCAATTTAGTTATGTTAACTCAGTATATTTATAACGTCTTAAACTTTCAAGAACAGGTTGATTGTGTCCTATTTTCAGGGTTTGCATGGGTACATCTGAATTACTGAAGATAACTCAAAACTGTTTCTGTACAATAGTGTGCTAATTTTTCGAAAAACAACTGAATGTGTTAACAGAATATTCATATAGTCGTGACAAAAATTCAGACGACTTACGTCATACGAACAAATGAATAATTCATTATATTTTCATCAAAATATTTAAGAAACTACAACTGAGAGTAACAAAATTATATACTACACTAAATGTTTGTATTATATATTGCACTAAATTGCAAAAAATAATTGTTTTTAACGCGAATATCGAAAATTACGTTGACAATAAAAACAATTGCGTTACATCAGCCGTGATGTAAGATGTCTGAATTCTTGCCGCGAGTACAGTACTCTTCGTTACTGACATACATGGGGACACTCATTTGTCTTTTAATCCTCTTTTATGGATAAGCCACAGTATACAGGGTCGGATCCAAAATGGGCCCAATGTTTTGTTGTCAGGTCAGGTACGTCAACTATTTTACTAATTAAAACCACAAATTAATTCTATTAATAATTAATAACAACAGCGACAAAAGCAGTTGAATTTGCTATATTAGACAGGTATTATAAAATGTTATTTATTTCATTCCTTGGGAATTTCTTTCTATTTTATGTCTGGTCGCCGATTGTACGCTTGGCCGCCTTATCAGATATTGGAGTGGACCAGGTTCCAGTGCCGGGCAGAAGTGTATTTTTATATCATTTTCGAACTGACCTGTTTGTTTTTTTTGTATTTGTAAAAGTCCCCTCTACATTCAAAATAGACCAGTTGTGCACGCCGTATTGACCTCCTCTACTTGTATGTTGTGTTTACTTAATTCTGGTTCGCGATGATCAAATGTAGAATACCCACATTGCCAAAGTGCTCCAAAAAAGTGGAGTGAAGACAAGATTTTTTTCCCTCCCGAAAAGTCCAACAAGAGTTGAGGCCAGTAAAGGCTCGGCTAGATCCTCTTGCCACTTTTGGAGTGTATCGCATACCTTGTGAATGTGGCAAAGACTATATAGGTATGACAAAGAGATAGCTTGTCACAAGGAAAAAGGAACATGAGAGGACTTTACGACTTAACCAACACTAAAAGTCTGCCATCGCCCAACATGCGTTGGACGAAGGACATGTAATACGTTTCGAGACCACTAGAATTCAAATAACATGAATCGTGATCAAGGTTTTCGTATGAGTGGAACATGGCTACCCTTACTGAAAAATAAACAACAGCCAGATGGGTTGAGTGGCTATAGAAATGTGGGATTTGCAGGATGATACGTGAGCAGGGATGCCCCCATTGTAGATAAGATGAGGTATGTATCATTGGTGACTTATAATAACGGGGTCACACCTACGCGGTTACTGAACCATGATCATACTTGCGTCAGCACCAGGGCTGATCTCGAGGCTCCATCTATTCTTCGCAGAGCCTAGCCCGAGAACAAACAAGGCAGGTCAAAGAATCCTGCGTGTTAGATACGAAGTATCTAATATCACGCTATTTTTAAGGCGAAAAAATACACACTCATTTATTCAGACAGAACAATACACCAGTGAGTACTCACAACACTGTTAAATAGTTATATATTCACAGCCCTAATTTATAATGAGCCAACGATAACGGTAATTTAGAGACACCTATATATAGAGTATATCACTAAAGCACATGAATCACCTAGCACTGAAAATGATAGATATTTTATTTAACCTGTTATATTTTTTAAATTGTATGGGTGATTTTTCAAATAAAGTAGTATTGCTACTTATTAACGTCTTCGTAATTTTATTCTACATCTGTTACTGTCTACATCCAATATTGCATCAAGAAGAAGAAAACAACTGAATATCAGTTCAGTTTATCTTAATGGCCATAAAAATGGCATAACTTTATTCTAATTTGAACCACCCGGTACATTTTACGGTTTCCGAGATTTTCGAATCTATAGCTCACTTGGTTCTCTACATGGCTTTAGTTTAAGCAGTCGTAAACGACCTTGTATTTCCATTGGAATCGGAGAGAGAAGTTGCAGTTCATATTTGCATGTTTGAAGAGGTGCGCAATTTTTAATCAGAAATTCGAAAGATTTGGCGAGTAATTGTTAACGTGGGTCCAAAACTCCCTCGAAATTATTCATGCGATTTTCGACCTCGGTGCTCCTATTATATCGACGCCTATGACGTATTCAGCAGCGCTAGGGAATATCTACTGCAATCGGCGCCAGTCCTCTATTCCAGTTTACTTCCGTTTAACAAGGTTCTCAGGGAAGCCTATTTTGAAGCCGTGGGTATAATGGAATATTTATTGGCAGCGGCTTTAGTGACAGGCAGGATGATCGAGGAGTGATAATAAATTTAATAACCGGAGATGCTTTCGGGGCGATAATAAGTTTTTATTAAACTAGTTTCCTGATTTTAATCTTCTGGATACAGTATAATTATTGCAGGCTATCCAGGAAATAGTTCTGAAATTAAATTATGGAATTTTTGTTCAATTTTATGCAACACTATTAAAGTGCAAATTCCTAACGTTAGCTGGGAGTCTTTGACCTGTACTTATTGTTCTCGGACTAGACTCGGTATAGTACATAGATTGATTTCAGCTCCTGTTGTCAGTATTACGACTGTTCCGGTACCGGAAACAACAAGAGCAGGTCAAAGAATCCTAAATGGGGCTAGTGATGTGCACTTTAATTTTGTTTCTGCCAGCGACAAGTTATCGGGGTACCGCAAAACAACCCGCATAACTACTGTAGATCAAATAACAGCACCGGTCGTGAAAGCCTAAAAATCAATTTTAACTTTATATCAACCGAACCTCTAACCATTTTTCACATTGAGAGTAGGCAGTTATAGATTTTTTCTGTGATGACTTGTTTTTAAAAATGTTGTATTGCAGCCCTATACAGATGGAACAAGTCTGTAGTTAAAAAAAAATCCAAATAAAGACAAAACATTGTGTGGTGTCACTTAAAATAAAACAAAATTGGTTGCTATTGCAACCAAAATTATAACTCTAAAACAAACTTAACATTACCAAAGTGGTACAAAAACTTCTCTTTGAACAAATTTTTCATAGAAGATGACTTTAAAAAGAAAAACATTATTCCATACGTATTGAGTACAGATTCTAAACAAAACGTCAACCATCAACTGATTTTAATAATATAATATCTCTACCCTTCATTCAAATCACGAGGATTAGCTCAGAAGTTACTAAGCAGGCCGTTTTTGCGCCAAGGAATGACTTTGTAGGTTGGCACCATTCAGTGCAGGAATGAGGAAAACCTGGAAACTTCATTAATTAGGGGTTTAGTAGTAAAACGCCAATCGATATTCTTTTACATCTATCCAAGCTAACATTTTTCCACTACCCACAGAGAGGGTGCCAATCCTGTCCGCAAATATAGGTGGTCTACAGTCTATCAGCCGCAGGATTCAAACCTGCGGTGGATGGCAAACACGATTCAAGTACTGCCGCCTATTTTGATGAAAATATAATGAATTATTCATTTGTTCGTATGCCGTAAGTCGTCTGAATTCTTGTCTCGAGTATATGACCATATCCGAAATCAAATTTATAGCTTGTTTTTTCACTCTATAACACTATAGCAGTCGCAAATTAAACTGAGACAGTATGACTTTCCTCTGCAAAACAGAATCAAGTACTTAGGAATATTGCCCCAATGTTTTACAGATCGCTAGTGGGGTTCATCATTGGTCATGGTATCATACCATCGGTAGACCTAAGAAGACAAAATAGACATGAAAAACGGTACAATACGCTGCTTAATGCTTACAAAATACTATAATTTGAAATTAGTATCTACACCTCGAGAAAAAAAAAAGATCGAAACAATCGAAAATGGGTATTGAAAGGGCACAGAAACACTCAATGATAGGATAACCAGAAATGAGAAAAATCGGCTGTCACCTCATCTCAAATGTCACCGAAAACTATTTTTTCTTGTAATTTTAAAGTTAGGATATATTTACTTGCTAAAGCTAATATGCGCTTTCATTTGAAATCAGCATCAAAAAATGTACATGAACTGATATGTCAGATGTCTGACTCAGGTGACAATGATTTATTTACTTTTATTTATTTATTGAAATAAAATATCCAACAGGCGAAACCCAGTTACAGGATAATATGACCGTTAAAAAAAGAAAATAAATAAAAGCGTACATACAGATTTATAGTAAAACACTAAAATGCAAGTACAAAAAAAATAGTATAAATAAAATTAGAGAACATATACGAAAATATGCAACAGTACAACAATAAATACAAAAATAAAAACAAATTGAAAAAGAATAGGACACATAAAAGATTAACCGAAAAGCTGCTTTATATCATGAAGTGTACATGATAAAATATCTAAGTTACTTTCTACTTCATGATAGTTACGTAAAATTTGGTGCAATGGGGATTTAACTAACGTATTTGTATGAGCATGACTATTGGATCTCAGCACTCTAAAATGTATGCAAGTTAGTAAAGAATCTGATTTAATAATGTAATTAAAAATAATTACTATAGAATGTAATCGAATTCCTCTAACAGGATAGATACCATCTAATACAAATGATGCAGATTTAAAGAATCTCCTCTGAACCTTTTCAAGAGCAGAAATATGACATTCATAAATTGGGCTCCATATGACAAAGCAGTATTCAAGCTTTCATCTAATAAATGCAATATACA
Source organism: Monochamus saltuarius (assembly GCA_025584915.1). Taxonomy (NCBI): domain Eukaryota; kingdom Metazoa; phylum Arthropoda; class Insecta; order Coleoptera; family Cerambycidae; genus Monochamus; species Monochamus saltuarius. The sequence continues at coordinate 31,241,517 of CM046724.1, forward strand.
GCAGACAAAGAGTAGAAAGGTCTTTAAATTCTCTCGAATTACGTATAATAAAGCCAAGGGTTTTGTATGCCACCGCTATGCAAACATCCATATGCCGTGCAAGTCAAATACATTCCTAAATCTTCAATAATATTATTTTGGCTCTCGAGTTACACTTTGACCTTTGTTACAAACCTTAAAATTACCAAGAATAGGAAAATTGATTGAATTTGGCAACATCGATCGGCTGCATTGACAAAACCAGAATTGTTAATTGCAATTGACAGTATTATATTATGAATACTTATTATTATTAAGTACCAATATTTTAAGAGGATATAGATAACACTTAGAATTAACGGAATTACTCTATTTTTTATAGTAAACAATTATTTATCGCCGACTGTGCGGTCCGCCCGCCGCACGTTTGACATTTAAAGAATTGGCAACCAGCAACATTAAATTGTAAAATTCCTTGTCATAATTGAAATGCAGTGTTTACGCTGTGATTTTGTGTCCTTTCCTTTAATTTTTTCGTTTCTTTCCAATTTTAATCGTTTTATAGTTATTAAATAAAGGAATTTGTGCCAAATTCAGATATTTTCCTATAATATATATATAGCTCGTCGGTTTCTTAATCAAGACTGCCGCGGGTGCATTCAAAGATTTCTATTACATAATATTCCTTTTGTTCGATTTTTTAATAAATAGGCATTTTATTTAGTTGTACGCGAAATGTGTTTATCGGTTATGGGTAATGTACGAATTAAAATGTAGTTTTGCCAGTTTGTAATGAAAAACGATTGCAAAATACTTCATCTAACCGGATTTACCATTATTAGGTATTATTATTATTAATAAAATATTAATTTTAGCCTGTTCTATATTTGGATCCGCTGTAAAAAAAACCTAACGCATGGTAGTTGACAGATGTAAGCCATCTCGGACGATGTTTAGCATAGGCGCCGATTTTCCGAAGGAAATTCGACCCAATTTGAATTATGGGGCTAGAATTCCGAAATATTTGTTATCGCTTTTTAGGCCTCTCTGTAGAGTAGATAGAGTAGATTTATATAGAAACATAGATTTAAGTGGCTGTGAGCATTAGACAATATGAAGCATCAACAGTTACAGAGTCGACTGTTGTTCCGAAGAAAAAATCAAGAAAATATTCTCAATTAATAAAAGTGGCTAATCCTCTTAATTGACACAACTGGTAAATTAATAGTTTATACTCATTAAAATTTGCATTTTCAAGAAAACTGTGCAGACAACTTTCTAGTCCTTTTATTTTTTGTTTCAAATAACAATTTTCATTTTACAACTTTTATATAAATGTCCTATAATGATGCTTGCACGCCAGCGTTGAGACGAACTGACGGGAAGCGGAGGTTTTTGCAGCCTGATATAGCTCCTATACGCGACTTATTATTTCTACTCGTCTATCTATGCTGTGGTAATATATCACTGTTTGAATTTTGGAAAGGGGTTATTACATTTTTGACTTATCCGGTATATATACAATTTGTACTCAAATAGTTTTTGCCGCGGACAAGTTTTGCGCGAAGGGAAAAGAGAAGGCTTGGGAACCTACGGCGGTTCGATAGCAGATAGCGGTACTTAGAAAAATTGATTTCGAGGCCTAGTGAACGACATTAAAAATTATTCGTATTTAAACGGATTTTTCACTAGAACCTTATATAGATGATATTTTGGGAAAATTGGTTTAGAAAGTATATCGTCTATACTCTGAGGAGGTACTATTTGATTAGGAAGAAAATGTCTCTTGATGATTAGGGTGTCAGTCACAAGAGGTGAGTTAACTAATTAATTTATTAAATGTTAATGTAATCGGCCGACACGCGGGTTTTCTTTATAATCTTTTAGGCATTTTTTTTGTGGTATGAAAATATTCTTCCTCCCATTGAGAAGTAAACGTGAAATATTGCCACCTTGAGATACGAGGGAACCAAAAAGTATATTAAATACCCCAAAGTTTTTCTGAGGGACCAAGAAAAAAGGAAGGATCGTCCTATTTCTAACAGGCCCTGCGGAGGAACGTGGATAAGTACCACATAGTGGACTATTTTATCATTTTCCTTTTCATATCCAAATTCTAAAATAGAACGATATATGACCACATTTCCGCCGTTTATGTAGGTAGTTTATAAGTTAGCTATACTCCCTCCTTATTAGGAGACCTAAGAGAGTATTGAGAAAATTGTGGTATTGTTAGTTACCTTTAGATTATCTTTTTGTCAGTATCTAGCCATTTCTCGAGAGAACTAGATAAATTTTAGTGATGATAAATTGTTTGGTTGTCTACGAGATTTACTAGTATTATTATTGTCTGCCATTTACTATACTCTCACTTTGTTTAAATATATTAAATAGTTAAAGTGTGGTTTTTATTTATACATTCTGCCTTTGGAAACATTGCTTTGGCAATTTTATTTTAGTGATTTTAACTTGTGATAGGAAGGTATGGTTAGACAAATCACTTGGCGCCCTCTTTAAATATTTGAAATCCTTTATATTAATCTTACAACTTTAAACCCACTCCCGACTCCACTGAGCAGTTGGACATACCTTTTATATTTTTTTTGGTCATCACCAAAGTAATGTAACAGGGTGTAGATATAAACACTTTTCTGCACTGAAAACAAGGATATTTTGTATACTACTATCATTTTCAATATTTTGTTTTTACGCAACCGGATTTTCTGCATTCGAAGTAATTGAAGACAGAATATAGAACTCAGCCAAATATTTGTTAATTTAGTTAAGTTAATTACTAAATATATGATGGAATCCTATTTGCAAATTAGTATTAGTATCGGTGTAAACGTAAATTTAATTTTTTATTATACCAGTATTTTATTTTGTCTTTCAATAAATTAAATACATTTTTTAATATATTTTCTTATATTCTCGTGCCTCCTACTTAGTGTTAGCACGCCACACTGGTTGAGAGTCGCTGATTTATAATGGTCGTCGCGCACCAGTGAAATGGGAGTAATGCATGTTTACTCGTGTACAGAATGAGTCAGTTTTTTGTTGACAAACTTTAACGGAAGATAGAACACCTGTTTTTAAGAAGTATAATATTTTGGTCTTGGTATTTTCATTATAAACGGGGTGCTCAACGCCTTTCTTAAATAGAACTTCTACGCCAATGACTATTAAAAAAAACTGATATTTTCATTATTTACATACAGTTTACCAAAAATAATGTCTCTTCTTCTGTTTCAAAATTCCTGTGCGTTTTCGAGTTATTCTGATTTTTACTGTTTGATGTGGTACTAAATTTATTTAGTATCAATAATTATTGGCTAAATATTTTTTGGGGCTGTGTTTAGCCTGTTTTTAATCAAAGAGTGAGTAGTATATAGTGTACATCTGGGATTTGGGATTCATGACTTTTTTATCTTAAAAGTATTAAAAGTAATTTGGTTACGTACATACGTAACGTATGCCTTTATTTTAGCGTAAAATACTCAAGATACATAAACTTTTCCGTCACCCATGTTCGAGGATCCTCAACACAAATTTAAAATTAATTTTATGCAGTCGAATTGACTTTATCAGAAAAAAATGTTGAAACTGTGCTACTTTCCTTGTTCGGGTGGTAACAAAAAAAAACTGATGTACCAAACTCCTTAGTTTCGTTTAGGGAATTATTAATTTGTACGTACCTTAACGTAAACCGCCTGAATTCTTGCTGCAACTATATGCCTACACATTAGTAGAACAAGCCGCTGACCACATATTCCTTCGACTAAAATAATGGAACTTTTCTTAAGTCACTTTTAATTTTGCAGATCCATTTTCAAAATACAGGTGTCAAAATAAAAAAAATTATTGTTAGCTTCGGTGATTTTAGAGATATTTGTTTCAAATTTGGCACATATCTTAAGTCGGCACAGTTTCTGTATAATTTTGGCCTAAAATATCAAAGTACGAACGCAGGAAAGGGTGACTGTAGTACCCACGGACCCTCCCAATTTTTTAAAGTACGCCTATGATTCCAGAATATTTTTTAGAAAGAGTGTGTTTTTGTTCTATTTTTTCAGTCTTGTAAGATTTGATTGATTTGAGACTCAGTTAACGATAAATTGCAATTCTGCACTAAGGATTAAAAGGTCATGTCCATTTTCTTCAGTAAGTTGAAATACACCAAACGGCACAACTAGCACAAACAGTAAGAAAAAAAATCAGTTAAACTAATTGTTCAATATGGGTAGCAACTTCACAAATACATACTTTTTTAATATGTATGAGAGTAATAATTAATATTTAAGAAAATATGTGATTTCAGTCTAATTATTTTCCAACGATTACTTCATCCTTCCACCGCTAATGTGATTTTCAGGTCGTATTTGAGACTCTTTAGGACGATATTGCTTTAACTTTTAAACAGGAATGCTTATAATAAAAGTTTATTAAAGAAAAGAAAGCTTTTCAACAGGAAGAAAATTTGGGTACGTTTCTGGAAAAAATAAAATTGATGACGTCATTAGACGTTTCTGTCAAATCCCAAAGGTAATACTTTCGACTGAAAATGGAGCTTTCTCATCCTATTTAACATCACGTTTCCCAAATTTTATTTAAATATTTTGTATCCTCGCAGTATGCCCATACTATCAAGTTTGAGTCACCCTGTACAATTCGTTCGCTTAACTGTTGTTTACTTAGTATTAAAACCATATAAACAAAATCTTTCATAAATTCAAATGAACTTTTATTTTGTTTACAAAACTCTTTCATAGAACTGATAATTTGCCTCTGGCAGTTGGTCAAAATATGTCGTTTCAATTTGACACAGCTCCTCCGCATGACGGTCAAAATGTTCAGAACCATTTAAATTAAATTCTTTCCTAATCGGTCGACTGGTAGAAGACGGCTTGCACGTGTTAAATGGCCATCTCGTTTCTCCAAACTCAACCCGTTGGACATAAGTGTCTGGCGTTTTATGAAAAATTTTGTTTATTATGGTTCCAATACTAACTTAACAACAGCTAAGAGAACCCATTATACAGGGTGTACCATTGAAAGCTTTGCACCCCGCTTATTTTGAACTACGTTCCAAAATATTAAAATTGCCGCGACACATCCATTTTGTTTTCGAGGGGGGGGCACATTTTAGCGTTAAATATAGATTCGCCAGAACAACCCGGGGGCGCATTCAACTTCAGAATGTTAATGATACTCTAGGTCGAGTGACATCTCATTCGAAACTATTTTTAATTCTGGTTGTCATGGTGTAACTTTTTTCAGTTTTAGTTTTTTATATTAATCATTTAATTAATTGTTTAAAATGCCAAAGGAAAAACTGAAAATTTTTAATTTATTGTCACTGTAAAAATTGTTTACAAATAAAACGTATTTTGAGGAATGAAAATAAATTGGTACTGATAACAAATTTATCAATCAATATCATTTAGTCGCAATTCAGTTCTTAAAGAAAAGTGTTTAGTAGAAGTGTGTTTAGTAAATATTAATTCTAAAAATGACTTATTCGAAAGACGAAGGGTCGAAATAATTTATCTCTATTTTAAAAGCAATGATAATGCATGATTTACGGCAAGAATTTTTAATCATTGTCACCCAGATAAACACACATCCGTCGTCGTTTACGTCGCCAGTTTGGTTAAAAAATTCTGTGAAATAGGATCAGTGGAAAATACAAAACGACAATTTCGAAACCCTGCTAGAAATGAGGCTATCGAAATTGTTCTTGGTCATGTGGAAGCGGATCATAATTTGAGCATTCGTAAGCGGAGTTTCTAGCACACATTGTCAAGGCATCTTAAAAGCTTATAAATACCACCCTTATAAACTACAGTTAGTTCAAGAACTGAATGAAGACGATCCTGACCGTCGTTTGCAATTTGAGGAAGAGATGACTACCCGATTGGCAAACGATAAATTTTTTTTATATTCAATATGTTTTTCCGACGAATGCACTTTTTATCTGAATGACTTGGTTAATTGTCATAATTGCCGTTATTGGAGTAACACCAATCTGACATTATTTAGAGAGGAACACACTCAACATCCGGAAAACTTAATGTGTGGGCAGGAATTCTCGGATATAAGATTATTGGACCATATTTTCTGCCAGGAAATCTTAATGGGGATATGTACCTTGAGCTTTTGAATAAGTACATTTATCAAATGATTGTTGAAACTATGGAAAATGATGACAATATTTTAGAAGATAATGTTTGGTTGGAACAAGATGGCGCACCTCCACATTTTACAGTTTCAGTTCGTCAGTTTTTAAATGAACATTTTCCAAATCAATGGGTAGGTCGCCGCAGATCTATTGAGTGGCCACCCAGATCACCTGATCTGACACCACTCAATTTTTTTATGGGGACACTTAGTCTGAAATTTATACCACTCAGCCGCAGTCTCTAGAACTCAGGTGGCTTATCATTGAAGAATGGCCACCTAATTACCCCCGAAATTCTTAACAATGTTCGTCGAAATGTTGAACAACGTTATTATTATTGTATGGAAGTGGGAGGAAGACATTTTGAACAATTAGTTAAATGATTAATATAAAATTGTCTTTTATTCCTAAGCATAAGTAAACATTATTTTTTCAACAACAGATGAAGTAAAATTGAAAAACAAATTACATGATGAAAACCAGAATTAAAAACACTTTCGAATGAGGTGTCACTCGACCTAAAGTGTCATTTAAGATTCTAAAGTTGAATATGCCTCCGCGAAGGGGGTTGTTCTGGCGAGTCTGTATTTAACGCTAAAATGTGTCCCCCTCGAAAACAAAATGGACGTGTCGCGGCAATTTTAATATTTTGGATCGTAGTTCAAAATAAGTCGGGTGCAAAGTTTTGAATGGTACACCCTGTACAAAGTGAAGAGCACTTTAGGCTGAAACCACATATTTTCCAATATATTCGTTACTCTCTCATTAAAAATAAACAGGTGAAGGTAATACCATTTAGTTTAATTGAGTTCAATTTCTGAATTTTTTTGCTCTTTGTTGTTAGTTGCGCCATTTTGTTAATAAAAATCATTTTTTTAAAAATTTTAACTGTATTTTGAAAATGAAGCTTCGAAATGAAAAGTGGCATAAGAATAGTCCCATTATTTTAGTCCACCTGAAATAAAATTCAAGAGGCAGAAGATTAAAATATGATTATTTATTTTTGCAAAATATTGATATTGGTTTGTAGGTTGTAATATCTGGATTTTAAAGAACATGTTATGTAACTGAGTCCATGACGTAATATTTTGGAAGTTCTGAATCACCCTGTATAGGAAGTTCAGTTAACATATGTAGAAGCTCTATAAATAAATTTAAATATATCCTAAAACTAGGTCCTCAAAACGAAACAGGTCACTGGATTGTACGGGTTTCTCTATAAAAGAAAACCAACCAACCTTTTACTGTTATTTAATCAGAAAATAAGACGTCGTTCAAGGGTTATTACGCGCCTTTAATTCAACCACATTCGATTTCACTTTTTACCTTTCGATCCCCAATTCTATTTTGTAGTCGTCGTTGAGCTCGTAGAATCCCAGACATAAAACTGACCATTGGACGGTAAAGGATCCTAATAAAAATGTAAATCCCACGGAACTGTATCCATAGCGCTTTAGGAATGCCATTAGGAAACCAATGCCGATAAATATCATGACGTGGACATCTTGGAACACTGAAAAAATAGAAGGATTTTCAATCACTTGCATGCTTAAATCTTGGTGCTGACGCTCATGTGACTTTTGAGAAGATGATTTCTCAAAGTCACTTTTGGGTGAAGTGATTCTACGAATTAAAATAATAGGAATATGTAATGATTTTTTTTCCGAATTGTATGCAAAGTATTTTTTTATTTTTCTTTTTACATCACTTATTACACTAAGTAGATCAAGCCCTATTGGACCAGTAAAAAAAAATGTTTTATTATGCGCCGCCAGAGGGCACTTATACCTAAAACTCAGAATTTTATTCAAAACTTTTTTGCCTTGCTAGACATCACAGAAACTTACATTATTGAAAAGATAAAAAAATGTAACCGTTTAGCAGAAAATTGGTATTAAAGTCTTACTACACATCAAATTTTTAATAATTCTTTCTGTATGTGATCAAGTTGCAAATCTTCAAATAAATTTCATTAGTAATATATTATTTTCGGCTTTGTAATATCATCTCTTGTAAAACCAACTTCGTCAGTAAATAAAATATTATTAATAAATGCATTATCCACATTGGATCTTCATGATAAAGTGTTTGTACCTTTTGCAGATGAAATGGATGAAGAAGTTACTCATGGAGAACTTTCCAAACTAAAGAATGAGCAGTACCCTCCTGAGCAGCAATTCTTGTACTTAGCCGAATTTATTTCTACTGCATCTAGCACTCTCTCTTATATTTCTGCAGTTATCGTGGTTCGTGGTCTTCCTGTGTCATAGTTATCATTTTTAAAAGAGCTTTGCTCTCCCAGGTGTCTATGAATGTTAACGAATGTTTGGGCATGTGGTAATCTTCTATTGGGATATGCGTCTATGCCTAATTCCGAAGCGCTTGTTCTGCATTACGATTTGCTTGTCCGAAAAAAATATATGTCATAGTATTCAATATCTACTGGAGTATTGCTAAGGCATGTCTCAAATTATTATGGCGAAAAATCAAACTTATACCAGCTTTAAATAATTTTCGTTACAATTTGTAACACCTAAATTACTAATGACATTTATTTGAAGCATGGCAACTTGATTACTTACAGAAATAATTATCAAAAATTTGATGTTTAATAAAACTTTAATAACGAATTCCTGCTAAACGGTTACATTTATCGGCTTGAATAAAGAGTATATAATTTTTCTGATATTTCAGTTTGAAAAAAATTTTCATTACATACTACTATTATTTTCATCCGTTGAATCACCTCCCGAAGTTTCCTGACGGACTTTCAGAACATCCTGTATAGAGTGTGCATTGAACCTACCGTGACATTTTTCAGAAAGATTAAAATTAAATACTTTGATGAACTGGAATTAAAAATTGATAAATAGAAGTTCATTATTCACACAGTAGGTAATAAAAGTTTAATAAATTTCTCATAATCCTCAGGAGAATTGTGAGGAATTTATTAAACTTTTTTTATCCACTACTTGATTGATGAAGTGAGTTGAGAGTAGATTTTAAGTATTTTCTACTCCAGTTGAAACATCATTGGCTACTTTCGTTTCCGTTTAAGATATGTCCATAGAGCTATAAAAGATCTAGCACCACACAGTGCGGACTTGAAAACCTGCACGACTTCACACACTTATTCAGCACGGACCAACAACTTTCTGTACAGGTTCTGTGTGTGACAGACGTTTTGAAGTTTTTAAGTAGCAGTTGAGTGTATCTCAGAAGAAGAAATTTTTATTTTAGCTATGTATGAGATGAGAAGGTTTTAGGTTCTCACTATCAATAAGACAGAAGACGAAAGCTGGGGCCACTGTTTTTATTATCTACTTTAATGATATACATTTATGTTTTCATCATAGTAAGTTTTTAATGTACGTTGATGACATACACATATTCTCTTAAATAAATAGTTAAGCTGATTGTTTACTTGTCCAGACCAGATTTTGATAGATTCTTAGCATATTATGATGTCAATAAACTGTTTCTTAATATAGAAAAATGCTTGTTTATTACTTTTACTAGGAATATTAATAAATACTCATATGATTATAATTTTCGTCAAATTAATATGAAACAAGTTTCTGTAACCAAAGATTTAGGTATAATGTTTGAAATATTATTTAACACACATACTGATTATGTCGTTGCATAGGGCAGTAGGCTGATGTGTTTTATTATGAGAAATAGCAGATCTTTTGAATCAGCTGAGACACTGAAAACATTGTATTTCACATACGTGCAAAATAAATTAAGTTTTGTGTCTGTAATTTGGTCCCATCAGTATATCATTTACATTACTAGAATTGAATCTGTTTAAAACAAGTTTCTTGAATTCATGGATTATAAAGTCAATGGAGCATATAACACTAATTCAATAGCATTCATCAAAAAGTTTAATATCATTTTTTTAAAGAATCGACGAGAATTGAGTGACGTGATGTACCTATATAATGTGCTCCATAGTTATGTAGATTTACCCTCACTTTTATCTAATATTAATTTCCATGTGCCTCCCTGTAATTTTAGAGTACGTCACCCTTTTTCAATAAATTTTTGTAAAGCTCAATGTGGATAGAATTCTCCAATTAATAGAATGTGTTTTTTAATATGAAATTTTCTAATGTGGATATTTTTAATATTACTATAGATATTTTCAAAAAGCATATTATGAATTGTTTTCTTATAAATTTGTGAATTATTTCTTCTAACATAATGTAGTTTTTTCCTCTCTCTACTACTTGATAAATGTACTAGTGATAGATACATAGTGCACCTGGAGAGATAAACAAAAAAAATTCGAGCTATTGGATCATCCTCGTTTACAGCACCAAAATACAAGATTTAGTGGAGCAGTGTCATCTGACGAAAGACTTGCAGTTTATTTAAGGTATGTAAATAGAGGTTGTTGATAAGCGAGGGTGCCCGACAGTTTAGCGACACATATACAGCTTATCTGATCGAATATTTCTAACAGTTTACAAATTGCAGATCACCGACACGACCTGCATTGACGATGGTACGTGCTGGTGCAGGTCTAATGTATGATGCTCCATCCAATAACATGGATGGAGCATTGTAGGCCATAAAGGCTCATAAAACAATACTACAGTAGATGTTTTACACTGCCAGGGAAGTCAGTAATGAACTTGACTCCATACTCGTTGGGGCAAAATTTTGTCATTTTATAGAGGTGAAAACTGAAATTGAAATTTTTTAAAATATTGACATGCAATAGTACAGACAAAGCACCAACAAAGGTTCATGGTTAACGTATGGGCGGGGATTATTGGGAATCATCTCATAGGACCGTTCTTTTTTGAAGACAGATTAAATGGTGCCATGTATTTGCAATTTTTACAACAAAGCTTAAACGGTTTATTAGAGAATGTGCCCTTAGAAATTAGAAATCAGATGTGGTTTATGCATGACGGTGCACCGCCCCATTTTATCAATTTAGTTCGTCAGCACTTATCAAATATATTTGGTTGTCGATGGTCGCCCGACATAACTCCATTGGATTTCTTTTTATGGTGAAATTTAAAGAGGCTTGTGTATTCGACGGTAGTTCACACCAGGGAAGACCTGAAAGAAAGAATAAGACACCATTTCGACGAAATTCGAGCCAATCCGGAGGTGTTGTTTCAACTACAACGGGAAAACAGCCATAGGATAAGGAAATGTATAGAGGTACAAGATGTCCATTTCGAAAATTTGCGTAAACAACGTCGATTTGGAATTGTATCAGAAGAAATTCTTCTTGTCTCAACATACTTGCAGACTGCTTGTCCATAAGATGTGATATAGTTATAGTAATAACAAATTTTATTATTTTAATACGTATTATTAATTATTGTGTTTAAATAACATATGTTAATAAACTTGAAAATTAAATAAATTTCTAGTCAATGTTTTAACGAGTTATATAAAAACTTTTTTTTCGAAAACGGTAAATTTTATCGAAACAAATGTAGAGTACCTTTTTTAAAGAGGAATGACCAAAGTATTTAAAAATTCAGTTTTCACCTCTATAAAATGACACCTGTCAGAATTTTGGCCCAATGAGTATGGTGGCAAGTCCATTCCTGACTTCCCTGACAGTATAAAACATCAATTGTGGTATGGTTTTATGAGCCTTTATGGCCTACATAAAATATAAAAATTTCATTAAATTATACAGGTCGATTCAAAAGTTAGAGCTGAAAAGGTAAATCGCTGGGTACCCCTTAGGGGCTCTGTATCTCCGTTAAGGGGCACTTTAGGAAAAAAAAATGACAAACTAGTGTTATTTTGACCTCCTCTATACACTCACGAAAGTATGCCATATACTTACCGGACACTCTGTATAATAAAAAATTTGAATAGTTGCATATAATGAATGCGATACATCTAAACTATCTGTAATACTTATATAAAAAGAATGAGCCCTAAAATTGGACCCTGAGGTGCTCCTGAGCAGTTACATCACAAGCGAAACATCAGCACATCACATATTACGCTAATTCCTAAAAATATAACATATACATCTGACGAAAGGCAGTGCAAGTTTCAATAGAAAATGAATTATTTTTTAGTACCATATTAGTACCAAAGCATATATAAGTTACGCATTTACGCGCCTCTAATAAAGTAGAATGGAATACAGGTAAAGTAAGATAAAAGAGTAGGTGCTCACGAACGAAACATTAAGAAAGTTATCAGCGTATGTGCTAAAGTTATGAAGTATAAAGTATGTTCATTTTATGCAAACGACCCATTACTTATCCTTTCCTAGATTAATAAAAAATCGTGTCACAAAGCTAAAGATAAAGTAGTTTGGCTCAAAATAAGCAAAAAAATCAATGAACATATGTCTTAAACCCAACGGTTACCGAGATACAGCGTGTTCTAGTATCTTTGTTTAATTTTTTGTAACAGTTGTTTTCTTAATTTTCTGATAACACTTTATTTATCTTTTTTATATTGCTATTAAAAACCAATGTGGAAATGTGGCGTTTCTTTTTTAGTAAGTCTGAGAAGTGTTAAATGAGCGGCTACGATATCCTGCAATATAAAACCAAAGACGAGTAAGTAATAAATAACACCTAGATAATCTCTACAACATTTCAAAGACCTCACAGGTAATAAATTCTAATTAAATATAAATATTTTGGTCCCCTTCAGTCGAATTAAGGTCGTTACGGTACTGCCCGCATCGATAATTAACTAACATCCCTCATGTCATAACTGTCCCTGTATGTCGGTAACCGTTAGGTTTAGGACATATGTTCATTGACTTTTCTGTTTTTTTTTTAATAGCCAAACTGCCCCTCTTCAGTTTTGTGACATAATTTTTGTAACACCTTACATGTCATTTGGGCAGTATAGGTTAAATTTACCATATTTTTTATAAAGTACACAGCACCACAAAAAAAGTGGTATGTGTGACGGACTAGACGTATATATTTTGATTTGTTTTCATATGTTGAATCCGAATCTGGGGTTCATTTAACTCCATCGCCCTAAGTGCAAGATCCTCCAAGGTCAAACTGAACCCCATCAGATCAGCTTTAAGGGTATTTCAAGGTCAAATAGAAAGATAAAGATGCAAATGAACCATGGGGTCGCTGTATTCGAACTTTAAAAAACCTCAAAACTCTGACACCAAATAACGCCCGTAACCCTGTAATCAATTCATACTCGTAGAAGCGTTAAAAATTATAGCTCTTGAGAATAAGGAATTTTATAGCAACAATCGTCGTAAATTTGCTGGTTTTCAGTATTGTAAGTTTGTAACGTATGATATTATTTTTTACCTGTCTACCTGTCTTACACTCAAAGAATCTGTACAATGAATGTATTTTACGTGTTCATCCTCTTGCAAGCATCCAGCAGTAACCACCTAGCATATATATACCTATCCCATTTGCCTTGGTAACGTCAGACTTCGTTGTTCTTTACTGAAAGCACCAAGATTTCATGGGGATTAGTCGATATGGGAATCCACGAAATGTAATTTGAGATTAATAAAAAAATCCAGTTTCCTATAGTTTTTTACCATTTGCGCTACATTTTTCCTGTAATCTAGACTTTTATGGTCAGTCAAGAAATTCTCGGCAACCTATTTGAAACTCAGTCATGACGCTTTTTCATTTTACGAATATGAGATCCATTGAAAATTCCTGCATCTGAAATATTGAGAAAAACCTTTCGTGACATAGATAGCATCCACATTATTGTTATTAAGAGCTTTCGCCCATTGTTTCATGACCCTTAACTTAATATGAAGAGTTGGAATCAGGACACAAATCCTCCTTTCAAACAACTGAATGCGCTGCTGAAATGGAGTGATATACTACAGTATTGTGACAAAGGACAGTTTTTTAGGTTCTCTCAGAAGAATCAGTGGACAATCTTGATTAATTAGGCTTGTACTATCCAGGTTTTTGTTTGTTCATTAATCGCTTAATATCAGTAGTTTAGTTACAGGCGTTATTGGGTATTAGAGTTTTGAGGTTGTCAGGTTAATTTGGCACGATGCCATCAAAAACATACATATACGATGGTCTGGTTCACTTACATATTTATCTTTCGATTTGACCTTGAAACTGACATGATTGATAAATGAATCTCGGATTCTGATTCAGCAACCCCAAAAACATAAAACTAGTCTAGTCTACTTGCATATTTATCTTTCGTGTTGACCTTGAACCTAGGGAGATGGGGTTAAATAGACTTCAGATTCGGATCAGCGTATGAAAATACATAAGAATATATAATAATAATAATAACTTTATTTTGCATAAGCCATACAGGGTACGAACGTCACAGATCATAGATAAAACTTACAAAAAGTTGCGAAAAATAAAAACTATCAAGAGAACAAACAAGTTTACACACTATGTTAAAAATACAATTTTACATATAACAGATCTAGACTAACAATATAATGTACAAACGAACTTTGGTGGGATAGAACAAATCAGTAGCGTGTATCTAGAAATTCACTTAAAGTATAGAAACTTTTGTTATAAAGGAAATCCAGAAATTCTTTTCTAAATTTAGTAGGATTACTTATATTTTTAATTTGCTGCGGCAGTTTGTTGTAGACCGTGCTGCATGCATAATATGCACTCTTCTTAAAAAGAGATAATCTATACTTGTCAATATAGATATTGGATGCAGATCTAGTATCATGATTATGAATATAATTACAAGATGGAAACATATTTAAATGTTTTTTCACAAACATACCTGTTTCACAAATGAAAATCGACGTAACTGTGAATATTTTACTTGTTTTAAATAATGGTCGACATGAATCAAGTGATTGGTATGAAAAAAATAGCCTTAATATCCTTTTTCTAATATAAAAACTCTGTGTATGTCCTTCGACTGACCCCAGTACAAGATCAAGTATTTTATATGTGAATATACTAATGCATAATAAATATTTAGTAGATATTTCTCTTCAACAACAGGCTTAAGATTACGAATGACATAATATGCAGAATTAAGTTTCTTTAGAACATGTTCAATGTGTGACCAGGATAAATTTTCATCTATGTGCAGTCCTAGAAATTTAGCGTAAGATACATTTTCTAGCGTAACGTTATCTATCACAAATGTGAAAATAGGTCTAGTCCGTCGCATGGACCACTTTTTTGTGGTACTGTGTTATTATAGTAACCTCTATAATTAATATTGTCCTTGTATTTTATGTGTAACATGATTTGATTGCATCAACTGATATATATTTCTTTGTTCACTGTCAATTTGAGACAAGTAATACTATCACATTTTTAAGTTTTTTTTTTAAATTTACTGACTACCTATAGTTTTACTTTTAAGTTTATTACATTTTTCAACATTCTTTCAGATATCAGTTTGTATTTATTTTTATTTAGATTTTAATATGATTAGGCATATTATGTATTATGGATTTTTTTCTTTATACCACTCTTTTTTTAATTCAGTTTTTGTAAAACTATAATCTGTTGAATGGCGTAAAATAATAAATATAACACAGTATTACTAACTAACGTCTACATTAATTAAACTAAACTGTCAGAACCACTTCTTAAATAAAAACTACGCTTAACTTTTTTCTGTACAGAAATTTGTATGACTGTTCCAAAACAACGTATTTTTATGGTCAAAATTTATACTTAAATCTATAAGAAATCAGTCTATCTTGATAATGCTAATGCAATACGATTTGTAAAAAAGCTGCGGGAAGTTCTTAATATACTTAGATTTGTTCAAGTGCTGTCTCCGAAACTTTGAAATCTTACCAACTCTATCAGATTGACGTGCAATACAAGCGACAAATGTGTAAGGACTTTTCAACATTTTACTGGCAGAACTTCCTGAATTGCTACATAGTTTTCTAAACTCCAATTTCCGTGTGTGTCTTCCGTTATTATGATGGACGTATTTGTGCACCCTCAGAAATATTTCTTACTTCCGCGTACCCTTGGTTCAAAGTCAAATTTTATAACCAGGTAGCAAGCTTGTGTCGTTGCCTTTAGGGTGAAGGTAAACGGATATTTATTGCAGCCTTTGAATATAATTTATTGTCATTTGTATCTTCCCAGACAGCTTTTGTCAGATTGGAATGCGCATTGTTCGCATTGTTTATTCAACTGGTCTTTTGTTGTAATACGTTTGTTTATACATTTTAAAAGTACCTAGTGTTCTTATTAAAAATGAGCTATGCTGCAAAAAATAAGTCAATTTAAAAGTTATAAAAAGTTGAATGACCTAGTAAACCCGTGAGCAGAGTTGTCACATCTAGTTTAGAAATTTCTCATAAAGAAATGTATTAATTTTATAGTTTATTTCTTACGGTTTATTTCATATACAGGGTGTCATTAATAATGGTACATATCTTAAGAGCATATTGCCTCATTCAATTGTTGCCCCTTTTCATTTTACAGGGTGTTAAAGTTGAAACATTATTTTTGATATTTTTCTATATTTTAAGAACGTTTGGACCGATTGTTTTGACAATTTGCAGTTTTATGCTTTTTCAGGTGGCAATTACGAATATAGAAACAGTGTTCAGGTCACGACTAGGGGCGCTAGTTATACTGTACTGTCGAAGTTGAAATATGTCTAAATTTTTGCATTTTACACTTTTTAATTTTTTAATAAGAAACTATTGAACTACCTTCAATTCTAAATAAAAAAGGTATACCTTTTACAAATAGATAATCTCAACCGTTTTCGAGAAATAGACGATTTAAGTTTTTGGTATTCGGCGGGAATTAAATTAGAAAATTAAAGATATCAAAACTGAATTAACAATAAGACGAACACTACAACAACTGAAAATTTTGTTATGCATATCTTAATAAATTATTAATCAAAAGATTCTCGAAGTGACGTTGAACCTTTTCCCACAGCTGGTCTTGACTATTAATTATGTTTTGTAAATATAGCCCAAAAAGTAAAATTCCAGCGGATTTAAATCAGGGCTACGCGCAGGTCAAGGAACTTCGCTGCCACGTCCAATCCAACGGTGCGGAAAATTTCTATTAAGATATTCTCTTACTCGTCGGGGGTAATGTGCAGGTGCACCATCATGCAAAAACCAGAAGTTCTGCCGTAAATTTAAGGGAATATCTTCAAGAAGCAGTGGCAAGTCATTAATTAGAAAATTTAAATAATTTTCTCCGTTAAGTGGACGTGGATATTGATAGAGAACTCTTGGTGAAAATGTACTTCTCTTGGCAGATGAGGATTTTCTACTCCCAAGAATGACTATTTCTCCAATTAAAAATATTATACTTTATTATAAAATGTTGGGTCATCACTTAGTTGTTAGCGAAGAAACTGTGCAAACCGTAACCTAGCTAGGGGGCCTTGTGGTGTTAAATGTTGAACTGGAGTAAAATGCTAACGATACAAAATTTTTTGTGGAGTATTCTGCAAACGGAAGACTGACTGATGCCAGTAGCTGCCGAAATTTGACGTATGCTTGTACGTGTGTTTCAGCAATTCGCACTATAGTATCATCTTCTTGGTCCGCTGGCCTTTCAACGTCTCTTTTCGGGCGAATGATCGTACAATCTCTTAAATAGTCTATGATTGAGTTATCTGTTATCTCGATATAGTTCCAAGTACTTCGCTGCTTCACGGCGACCAGAAAAATTTTCTTACGCATATACATGTTTCTCATTTTAATGTTAGAAATATTATTATGGCGGGACATTTTAAATATAAAAAATTACAATAAAACACACTACTGCCTACTATGAATTGAGTGGCATTGACAGAAACAATATGATATTGTAGTAACAGCTGTCTATTTAATATTTCTACATCTACTACTTTGGAAAAAATAATTTTCTAATTTAATTCCCGCCGAATCTCAAAAACTTAAATCGTCTGTTTCTCGAAAATGGTTGAGTTTATCGATTTGTAACAGGTATACCATTTCTATTTGGAATTGAAGGTAGTTCAATAGTTTCTTATTAAAAAATTCAAAAGTGTGGAATACAGAAAGTTAGAAGACATATTTTTCCATCGGAAGTACAGTGTAACTAGCGCCCTCTAGTCGTGAACTCAACAGTGTTTACATATTCGTAATTGCCACCTCAAAAACATAAGACAACAAATTTTCAAAACAATGGGTCTTTGTTCTTAATATATATCAAAAATCGAAAATATTTTTCAACTTTAACACCCTGTATAATGAAAAATAACAACAATAGAATGAGGCATGTTGTTCTCAATCACTTTATTTTGAGGTTAACAATCTGCCCTTAAGCTATGTAGGTACCATTATTAATGACTCACCGTGTTTATTTCAAGTTTTCATATTGTTTTATCGAACAGTATTGAACAAAATATTGAAAACATTTTTACTATTGAAAGAAATATGGAAGCCACTGCAAAAGAACATCAAAGATGTTATTCAAATACAACTATAATTTATATTCATTTTTATTCATGGAGAAGAAGCTGGTATTTTATTTCATTGTTATGGTGTTTTAAAAAAAAATCGAAAATTTTTATTCAGAATTAAGATGCATAATATGATTGTACCGGAAATGTAGTGACTCTCTCTATATTGTTCGAAATAACTGATAACACCAGCTTGTTCAGTGTCGGTAAAAACGTACCTGTGTTAAATTTTGATTAAATACATCCAAAATTCAGTTTTCTAAAATGAGCTTACACATCCTGTATCTCAAAATTGAGTTGCTCTAGGACATATCTTCTAAAGTAAACCCCACTTATTTTTCATTGTTTTATTAGCTTTAGCAATATCGCCATATCTTATTAAAACACCCTGTATTTACATAAAGTTACATTTTCCCAAAACTTTAAGACCCTTTAACTAAGCTATTAATAAGAAAATGTTATGCAGGGTAGACAATAAAATATACAGAGTCAAGTTAGAAAAAAGTTACACCTCTTGATGGCTATTAAGATAAACCAAACAGATCTAAGATATTTGCACCATTGCTGAAATATTGTGAATAAACTAAATAGCAATTTTATAGAAAATGCCACACTGAGAAAAACCCTCCACATAAACTATGTTGCTGCTGCTGTTTATCTGGTGTATCTTAAATATTATCCACAGGTAAAATAACATTTCTATACATGTATACCACTGATATGTAATTACATCACTTGTCCTCAGTACAGTATTATAGGTTACTCTTCATAAATGGATTGGACGGTTAGATTTCATAGGATGGCCACAACGATCTCCTGATCTTAATCACCTTGATTTTATGAGGATATTTGAAGCAAAAAGTATATTCATACAAGTATAATTTATGGTTAAACATAGATATAAAATAAATAAAATAGAGAAGAAATAGATTCTATAAATCAAAATACAATTCATTTAGATAGATTTGAAGAGGTTGCTAGACAACATGTAGAGTTTTAGTTAGTTAATTAGTTTGATTTAGGTGTCATTGTTCCCATTACATAATAATTATGTGTTCAATCTTGATAAAACCAAAAATATAAATTTTCATATACTATTTTGAAAGTTCATATATGAGGTCATATTGGCATTAGAAACAAGATTTTCATAACATCGTTAATTTCTTCTTAAAGAAATGATACTTTGCTCTTGACAGAATTTTGCATTATCTTATGTTTTTCAATATCATTTTCATAGTTACTATGTACATTACAAAATAAACAACCCTTTTTTGAAATTTCTTTTTTAGAAAAAAAATGTGAAATAAAAAAGTTCACTGCAATAGTTAATTCCATCTGTAGACATACTGTATATTTTTATATTTTCTATTGCAGGTTTCCATACTCTGTCGATCCATACTACACTTCTCTATACTTAACATCTTACTTTCTGTATAAATGAGATTTTTTGTTAAAATAAAGTAAATGAGCCATATTTTTCTCGAGATAGCTACGAAAATGACAGTAAATAGAACTATTTGGACGTCATGCAGCAATGACTGATTTTTCAAATAAAATAGTAGTATTACCGTTGACTGAATTACTGACGCATTCGAAATTGTGTTCTCCATCTGTTACTGTCAAGATCCAATAATAAGATATTAAAAAAAAAAACAGTTGAAAGTTACATAACAGAAACTAGTGGCCGTAGATAATTTTTTTCGACGAAAATCAGTCTCTCGTATATTCTTGCTACATGGCATTTTCTAATATCGCTGTTTCCAGTTTTTTTTAAAATATTTCAGCAATAAGTCTATTTTTTTAATATTCATCTTTATGGTCATCAAAAGACGCAACTTTTTTCTAATTTTAGCCACATTGTATATTTTACGGTTTTGCGACATGCCGATGGTGAACCTTGAAAAACGGACCACCCTGTATAACTTTTCCATGAAATCACCTGAGAAATAGTCTCATTCCGTATTTTAGATTACTTAGAAAAAATCTTGTGAATAAAAAAATTGTCAGTGAGTTATGTGAAAATACTTTACGTGTGTAATAATCCTTAATAACGTTCTTATCCTGGTTGAATCCACCGAAAACGGGGTCGATGGAATTCCAAGCATACGACGCGTTCGCCTGGGGTGCATATTTCACAAAAGCCGCGTAAAAAATGCACAGAATCCACTGGAAGCACAACAATAGCAAACTAGTTTTTAATCGTTCCGTTGCAAGCGCGCTTTTCGATGTAGCGTAATTAGCCCAAACGAAACTGAAACAAGACATTTTTTTGTACAGCGACATGAGAGTTAATTTCCACTTTGATAAAGGCTCCGGTTCACTATCGCCACTTATTTACAACAAAATAGACGGTGGCATTTTTGTTATTTAACTTTTGTCGTTTGAACTGTAGGTCGCAGAATATGCATAGTTTTCTGTAAAACGAGAGTATAAAGCGTTGTAAATATGTTCATAGGGTCATATGAATATTTTGACCTTTCTACTTTTTTTAGACTTGGCTCTTTGTGTAATCAAATATGGGCTTTTCAATGAAGATATTTCCAGGAAACTGTTACTTCCGATTGCAACAGATGTCACCAATTCCGTTACTTTAAATTAAATGAAATAATCTTCAATGTTATTGCAATGAGATCTTGCTCTACCAAATTCTTTGTATTCTAAGTTCTAAATTCCATCGCTTTGTTTAAAATTAGTTATATCGTATGCTGTGGAAGTTAAAGAAATTATTTTATACGAGGAGTAGTTGAATTTTTAAGCTTTCTAATAATAATAATATATCTTTACTCCTCATTCTAATCATGAAGATTTACACAGAAGTCGGAGACTTGAACGGGAGAGGGGCGGCATATTATTATTAAGCAGACAGCATTTGTGCCCAGTGAAAAAATGAAGGAAACCTGACAAACTTCAATATCTAGGAGGATGGTTAAACGTCAACCGGTATCAATATCTCACATTGAGATCGATAAGGCGCCAATCCTCTCCTCAAGTATACGGTCTATTGACCGCGAGATAATGTGGCTAACATAAAGGGTGCCAAATATTCTTAACTTCAAATTGCCACAACCATTTTTCTGATGGAATGCTCTACGCAGACAGCACAAGGATATACAATGAATGTCGTCCAGATATTGTGTTGGCAATATCCATTGTACTTCCAGTGGATGTTCAGAAATTCTCCAGTGAACATCCATTACATGTCCAGCTGTTACAAAAATCTGCATCCATTGGACTTCCATTTTTGGTCCATTGGATGTCCTCTGGTTGCCAACAACACAACATTCATTGGGCATACAATATGTGATGTTCATAGGCTGATAGTAATTGACAAAAAATGAACGTCCAATGGATGCAGATTTTCGTGACAACTGGAGGTGTAAATGAACATCGATTGTAAGTACATCCTTGTGCTGTTTGTTCAAAGTGTCCAGGAAATGGTAGGCAATCTATCAGATTTTAATAAATCTTGTAAAAATTATATCTTAATAATGTTTAAATAGAAAAAGAAAACCTTCGAAGTAATTTGTATCAGATTTATTCAAATTCAAGACACTTCTCAGACTTATTAAAAAGAAAACGACACATTTCCACATAAAGGTTTTTAATAACAATAAAAAAAAATATATATAAAGTGTTAACAAAAGAGAAAACAACTGTTATAACAAATATTATATGAGATACTTTATGAACCTTCAATTGACACGCGACACGCCAAAATACAGGGAGTAGCCTTAAGAACCTTGTATTTACTCTAATTCTCAGCAATTATTTTTCGCGGCAGATCTGTACTGTCTGGATACGAGAACAAAACTTCCTACTTCTTTCTATAATGATGCCAAAAGGGCACCACATGGCTGGAGAGGCTTTTAGTTCTATTTCTCTATAAACCGAAATTATTTAAACGGACATTATTCGTTGAGTGATCCTTTGGCGACAAACTGGCCTCTTAAATTGACAACCTTTACTTACATCTTTAAACTCATTATAAATTATGGCTACAAAGTCTGGTCTCCTTGTTAAACGGACAACCCGCTTTGGCTGTGTTGCAATATCCCCATAAAAAAAACAAAGAGGTCAGGAGACCGTTGTGGCCACCCTATAGGACCTAACCGTCCAATTAATTCATTTATTATTATTATCTGATACGAATTGCAACCGAACAAGAAGATTACACTTCATACATGGATTGGACGGCTATATTCTATATGATGGCTACAACGATCTCCTAATCCTAATAACCTTGATCTTCTATGGGGATATTTGAAGCGAAGTATATTCATATGTAAGCTATAACGTAGATATTCTAGAAAAATAATATAGAGAAGAAGTAGATTACAAACTAAAATACAATAATTAGTTTAAAAAAAATTTGCAAAATATTAGAAAAATGTATAGCGGTTGCTGGACAATATGTAGAGTTTTAGTTAGTTAAGTAGTTTGACTTAAGTGTTACTTTCCTGTGTTCCCATTACATAATAATTATGTATTCAGTCTTAATAAAACAAAAAATATGAATTTTCATAAGGAATCTTCAAAGTTTATATATGAGGTTATGTTAGCATTAGAAACAACTTTTCTCCATAACACTTTAAACTTGTTCTTAAAAAAACTACAGTTTATAACTGATTATTTAATTATTATGTTCTTTGGCCTATGGAATTATTTTTTAGCATACCTAGATGTTTGGTATCAGGGAATATACATAAAATATATGACTTCATTAATAGACCAAACATATGGATAAATATTTAGATGCAATTCAACATCGGTTGGGGCTTTAGTCCGCAGAGTAGTTACTTTCACACAATATGTGGCATATTTGGACGTCATGCAGCAATGACTGATTGGACATAAGAACTATTCTGTTTTTTTTAATCAGTACTGGCTTTGAAAAAACCGATCGACAATGTGAAAAAATCTATTTTCTCCATCTGCAGTGTATTTTTTCCTTCGATGACCAGTGAGTATATAAACAGTGTATCTCTAATAAAAACAGAGATAATGTCGTGATTAAAAAAAACAAACTGTTCACAAAAGATGAGGCTACAGTGTGACTCCAGTTAGCAACAGCGACTGTGGCCCCATAGGCTGTTACAAATTTCGGGAAAAAGACTTCTTTTTATTGCGCCGCGTATATGCTCAAATTAAATTCCGAACAAAAATTTTCCAACACAGTATTACTTCCTGAGAAATCAATGTACAATTTAAAAAAAAGATCATCAAAATCAAATGAGCGGTTCGCGAGGAAATCAACTTTAAAATTGGGGCTAGTTTTTAGTGGCCGGTTTTTTTGCCGGTGAGTTTATATTGGATTAATTTCAAGTCGATCACATTTGTATTGCGTGATGCATCCCTTGAGAAATTCTCATATCAAATCGCAAGTTGGCACGACGTGTATTTTCCGAGATTATGAAAAATATTTATTTTGGTGCACACACATTACATCCCCTGGGACTCATTTGAAATCAATCATATTTTTAATACGTGACGTGCATTCCTTGAGGAATTGTCATAAGAAGTCACAAGTTGGCACAGTGTGCATTTTCCGAGATTATAAAAACTATTTATTTTTGTATGCTAACACACACAAGTTGGCACGACAATCTCGATCATATTTTTACTGTACGAGTATGTTATGCTTCCATACTGGTAAATATTTATTTTCTGGTGCTATCATATTTCACCCTCTAAGACTCATTTGAAGTCGATCTTATTTTTACTGCGTGTATGCATCCCTTGAGGTATCCTCATACGGAGTGATAAGCCGACACGGCGTGTATTTTCCGAGATACTGGTAAATATTTATATTTTGTTGCTATACTCGCGTCAAGAATTCAGACGTCTTACGTCACGGCTGACGTTACACATTTGTTTTTATTGTCGACGTAATTTTCGATATTTGGTCGCGTTAAAAACAATCATTTTTTGCAATTTAGTGCAATATATAATGCAAACTTTTAGTGTAGTATATAGTTTTTACTATCAGTTGCAGTTTCTTAAATATTTTGATGAAAATATAATGAAGTATTCATTTGTTCGTATGACGTAAGTCGTCTGAATTCTTGTCGCGAGTATATCACATTTCACCCTCTAAGACCCATTTGAGCTCGATCATATTTTTACTGTGTGAAATGGTAATTTTCATATCAATTAACCAGTTGGCACGGCTGGTATTTTCCGAGATAGTGGTAAATATTTATTTTCTGGTGCACATCACATTTCACCCCTGAGCACATTTGAATTCGATCTTATTTTTCCTGCGTGACATGCATCCCTTGAGGAATTCTCATACTGATTGGCAAGTTAGCACTGTGTGTTTTTCCAAAAATACAGGTAAATATTTACTTTCGGGTGCTCCCCCTGGGACCCATTTGAGGTCGATCATATCTTTACTGCCTGATATGCATCCCTAGAGGAATTCTCATACCGAGTGATAAGTTGACGTGGCATATATTTTCTGAGATACTGGTAAATATTTGCTTTCTGGTGCTATCACATTTCACCCTCTGGGACCCATTTAAAGTCGATCATATTTTTACTGCCTGATATGCATCCCTTGAGGAATTCTCATACCGAGTGATGAGTTGGCGCGTCGTGTATTTTCCGAGATACTGGTAAATATTTGTTTGCCGGTGCTATCACATTTCACCCTCTGGGAATCGATCATATTTTTACTGCGTGACATGCATCCTTTCAGGAATTCTTATACCAAATGACAAGTTGGCATGGCGTGTATTTTTATTAAATATAGATAAATATTTACTTTCGGGTGCTATCACATTTCAACCCCTGGGACTCATTTGAACTCAATCATATTTTTACTGCATCGGTTGAGGAATTTTCATACCAAGTGATAAGTTGGCACGGGGTATATTTTACGAGATCATGGAATATTTTTACTGTGTGAAATACCTCTCATACTAAACACCCTGTTCGTATATTTTCTGAGATAGAAGCTGCTTTCACACCGGTGGTCTCACAAGGTACTCAATCAACTGTGAAAAGTATAATTTAAAGATTTCGACTTGTAGGAATCTTGTTCATCTGACTATTGAGGTAGAGCAAGTTACATTATTTTAATAATCTACTAAATAGATAGAAGCAATGTTTTAAAAAAAATAAGTAGATTTTTTTTTGTGAACTGTGAATCCATCATCTTTTAAATTTTCCACAGAATTTACTTAGTCTGTATAAACTCTTTGTTTCAGTTTTTGGTTTTAATTGGTGATATGTTCTATGAAAAGTAAACACAATTTTATTAAAACAAACACAAATATAATGCAGTGTCTACTTGGCATACATAGTTACATAAAAATTGCAATAATAGGTGGTTAATCTTTGAAATTAAAGTTTATATAAAATATATTTCAAATATTTTTTAAATGATATTTAATCCTAAATATCTCTAAAATGAATTGAGATATCGATATGAATGAAGTACACCTTTTTCAGTTAGGTATATTGGAAATATGTAAATTTTCCAAAAGTCAACTAGGTAAAGTAAATTCAGCATAGCAATCACAAGCAATTTAGTTGTCACGATAGCAACTTACATGAGATCAATCGGAGGCAAAACAATATACGTTTATCTCCCTTTATTGAGCGGTGTTGCCACTGTGAGATCAGGGAGTTGAATTAGGAGAGAAAAGAGAAAAAAAACGTTTATTCAGGTTGGCAAATTCAATATTTCATATAAACGTTGGGATGTTATAATACTAGTTGGACCCCTATCTATTCACACTAGTGGTTCACGGAATTCTATAATCAATGGGTGGAACAATATCTATGGTGGTAATACTTGTAAAACTGCTGTTGATATTTTGTGGTATGGTTATGATAACTATAGGCGAATTTTTTTCAGATTTGGTTCTGGTTTCGGTTGACATACAATTGACAGATTTTTTAACAGTGGTTTTGCTTTGGTTCTACATTCATGACGTCATCATTATTGCCAATTGAATGCATTCGTTCTGTGTGGTTGTGATTTACACACGTTTAAAAATAATTGTAATTGTAAAGTAGGTAAATATACCAAAAATTTGAACCGCCACGATTTGGGTGGTTCTAAAATTGACAGACCGAATTGCTGCCTTGACAACATGAGCTTCCAATAGAATGCGGTTGGTATCATTTTGGTTGACTTTCAAGTAAACCGATGCTGAATAAAATTCGCCATAATAATATGTTATTTTGTTATATTATGGGAACTAACCACAAACAAAACTTATATTAATAATAATATGATTAGAACTGGTAACAGCAAAATCCCAAATATCGTAATACATTAATATACAAATATATACAAAAAAGATATTGATACTCGTAAGTGATACACTTCCTAATTGAGATGTTCGTATTAATATATCGACCTTTTTCTAGGTGCCACCAAAGTATAATATCATTTTATATTTTAAATCTTACCTACTATGTCGCATATGGGCAAATCTAGTAAGTAGCTCTCATCCACAATGCATATTAAGCAAAGCATAAAATACTATTATGACTGCAATCATTAGAATTATTTAACGAGCACAAAATCATGAACTAGAACTGCAAGTCTACAAGTTTCAACGAAAAGGAATCAATAAAAGGCTCGTCGCAAAATGAGACGCAGCTTGGTGAGGTGACGCAGCGTGAGTCACGGCGAGTTTTGTGAATCTAAGTAATAATACGAGGGTTGTCCGTAATTTAAAGCCTCAATGTTTTTTCAAATAGTAAACATCATTTTATTGCAAAACTAAGTACATACTCTGAAAGCTTGGACTTTTAGCTATTTTTCAACGTAGTCCCCGTCACGATCAATGCATTTTTGGAGTCGTTCTGGGAGCTTTTTCATTCCCGCGTTGTACCACTTTTCCGCCGACTCTCGCAGGAAGGTATCGACGGCTGCTTTTAACTCTTCGTTGCTGGAGAATTTCATTCCTCCTAAGTATTGTTTCAGGTTGGGAAACAAATAGTAGTCACTAGGGGCCAAATCCCCAAATTTCGTCACTGACTCGTCCGAAACTGAAGGACGCCCGCGGCCGGCCTCGTCATGCACGTTTGTACGACCGGCTGCGAACTCTACACCACATTTTCTATGTCCGTACACATCGGTCAACTGACGAACCCCTTAAACCACAGAAATCTAATCACTGAACGCAATTCACTCTTGGCAGGAGCATCGATATCTCCTTCCATCGTTAACGGCTGCTAAGCCAAGACCAGTGATGTTAACTTTTTAAAATTTGTCTCTCTACGGCGAAGTATGAAATTCCCCTACTCTACTATAAATTTCCCTACGCTGCCTGCCCAAGCCCAAGTTAGAAATGTTAAAATTCTGTAAAAATGATAAAGCGCTGTTGGCATATTATTGTTTACAAACTAATATGAGAAATGATCCATTAAATCTTATTTTATTTTATATGGTATAATATTAAGTATTTGCGAATCTAATTATTTTGTTAAAGTTCTTTTTCCCCTACAAAACAAGAATATTTTTCCTACCAATCGATTTATTGACAAATTTTTCCTACAAGTAGGAATTTCCCTACGTGTTAACAACACTGGCCAAGACTCCAAGACTAACCGTCACAGGGAGGCAGTGACCAGCCAGATTAGTGATGGGAAGCAAGGAACATGGTGCTGCTGTCAGATTTAAGCTAGGGGAGCTTGTTGGAGACCTTAATTTACGGACAACCCTCGTAGTTATTCCGCATATTTCTTCGCAGCGTGACGTGACGCAGTTTTGGCTCAACGTGATCCTGCGGAACGCAGTGTAGTTGCCGCAGTTTTAGAAATCACGGCGCGTGTTTGAAAACATGGAAAAAAAGTTTTGTACGATACAAGATATATGTATCATATCATATATATATGAAAAAATTAGATACAGAACAGATCTTCACAATATAAATATAAGATTTAAAAATGTGTTATCTGTACCTATTCATGTAACATCTTTAATTCAAAGTTGTTTTAGTTATCAAATTACTAAATATTATAATAAAATACCCCATAAAAACATATAAATTATCAATTTTAAATCTAAGATAAAAAAGCAATTGCTGTCCGATACATATTTTTAATGTAAACATCATATGCTGCCACTGTTTTACCATTGTTTATTACCATCTTTTTTATTATTTTTTTTACCAGTAGATTATCTATTAATCGTAATAATTGTTATCGTTGTTATGTTTAATTATTGTAATAATTGTACTTGTTAGATATAGATAGTTTTAGTTCAAAATATTATTTTGGTTGAGTGGAAGAGCAGGTTTGATCTAAACTCTGCCATTTTGCAATTTGTTAACTATTATTTGCATTTGGCTATATTAACTATGTGATAAACTATTCTAATTGCAAATAAAATCATGTATTATTATTATCATTTGCGCGGTACCCGCGCTAGCAGTTTCCTCCCGCAGAAAACTCACCGTGACTCAAGCTGCGTCACCTCACCAAGCTGCGTCTCATTTTGCGACGGGCTTAAAGAGATACATCGGACCGTTTAAAGTTGTAGAAATAGTAACTACACTAATATTTATAGGTGTTAGCCGTAAACTACAATATATATATATATAGACATGCACATGCATCTGCTGTTCAGGCCCTGACGAGGTTCTTCGACGTGGTGAGGCACTGAGTCGAGATGTTGGCCTCGACAGCTGGTCCCTAGGACACCTGCACGAGAGATATACGAGCGCATGCAATGGAATTAATGGAGTGGAGTAGCTAGCGTAACGGAAGAATTCCAGGCTCCACAGTGATGGTAAGAACCCTGATAAGTACAAAGCTACATTCAGCAATCCCAAGCAAAGGGGAAAACAAAAAGGCCTAGAAAAGAAGCAGTCCTTCAGATTGATTGCCAGATGGAAAAAGAGAAACTTAAGGGATAGCTAGTGGAAATGGTGTAAGCAGCTTACTTGAGAATAAAGGCTCAAAGTGAAATCAAAGGGTATTCTGAAGTATAAGAGCAAAATCCAGCTTAACTGTGTGGTACAACCGTCTAGGTTTTTTCTTACCACAAATTTAATTTTTCAAGATATCCGTTTGAAACGTGTTTAACCTTCACAGGTCAGTTTGAGAAAAATCCAGAAGAAAAAGGAAAAAAAGGTCCTCATGTACAGGAAGTAGTGGCAAAAATTCCTGCCTAGGGAAATTTTAAAACTTGAGAATATCACTTGTCAGCCTTATAAAACAACCATTTAAAAGTTAAAATCCATTATTTTTAAACCCCTTTTCCCCAATTTTAAAACTAATCCAATGTGTTTATTCCATATTTTATAGTGATTAAATGGACTAAATTTCAAGGATCTAATCTCGACAAGGTTTGTTTATCTATTTGTTTACACATTACCATACCAAAGCAAGTTACAAATCTACCAAAATAAAGCCTACAATGTTTACTATTGAAATTAAACTTAAGTGAAAGTGAGAAATACACCAGAGTTAACTGAACTGGCTTCACACTAAAATGCAACGGTGAAAATTTCTGTTACCGTTCTGAAAAATATTTAAATTTGCCGCTCCTAAATACTACTCGTACTCCTAAAACTAATCTTATACTAAAGAGAAATTGTTGCCCGTCCATAGTGATTTTTTGAAGATCCGGAATTGGAATGGGCCACACAAAATATACTCCATTTTTGGAAAAAATTTTAAAAATTTCTAAATTGATTTGTGAAAAACGTTTTAAAAAATTTCTCGACTAAAATTACTGTATTTAGAACAACCTGTTGCAGTTTTACAAACACTCGTTTCATAAAATTATGACGTATACCGAAGTTCATACCACAATGAATTTTCACTTTGAATATGGTCCAGAGAATTTGTATTTTCAATGTTTTTTTCTGAACAAAAAGGCAAAACAATCAATAGTAATGGAATCGATCATCCTTTCATGAACTGATAATTTTGCCATCACTTGGTAACGTAGTAGATATTATTTAAAATGGGCAAATGTAGTTGATGTGCTTATTTAATATCCGAACTACCTACTTCTTCTAAAAAATTGGTAGTGGAGGGAAAGCCAATTAAAGATTTTTTTAAAGGTCAAGAAATTCGGCTTTTATAAATTAATGAAACAACCTAAGCGCAAAATATTATCAAATGGCGGCTTTTTTCAACATTGCCTTTTTCAAGTGACACTTTTCGAATATACCTATCTATAGGCATAAGGTGTATCTTTATACCTACTTACGTCTGGTTATCTGGACTTATTTTTATGTTCCAGTAATTTTTCTTAAAATAATAATTATAAAAATGAATGTTGATGCGGAACCTGTAGTAGGCTTGGGACGTCATACTAATTAGAAACCGTTTTGTGGATATCACTACAGAAATAATTTTATTTTTTTATTTACAGCCGTTACATATTTTTGTTTGAAAAAAGAAGTTATAATTTTACAATAAAATTTAATTTTGGCTCGTACGTCCAAACCCACCTATTCCGCCATCAAGTTTTAGTTGTGTTTTAAATCATACAAAATATAGTTTCTTCTGTTAAACGTTACTAGAAGAAAGAGAAGTAATATTTTAAAAAAATACAATTTATACCTTACAAGTCGTTTTATACATATTTAACATTCAGATGTTCCACAAAGAAACATAATTAACATTATCATTTTGAGTAAACTTTTGTGTGTACTTTCAAAACACAATAAAATATTAAGCCTAATAGCCGCTTTCATTTCGTGCCGGCTGAAACGTTGTCATTTGTAAATATGGGTCAAAGTAAACAGCTTCTAGTACATAAATCACGCCCATTTTGGGACAGAGCGGCAATTAAATCAGAACGACAAAAACATATTACAAAAGTTGCCGGACAAAGCAAAGAGAAATATATTAAAGGATAATGTCGATATGCGCCCGTCATACCGATATGTTGAATTGCCTGATAGTAGTGCGTGCGTATAAATCAAGAACTGGAATGTCAGAAAGCGCCGTTATTTCCGAAATGAGTCTGGCCCATTTGGGCGTAATGTAAAGCGCTTAAAACGAAGCGATTTAGTTAGAATCACCCTTTCTGCCTGTAACAAAAGGTTACACATAATCTTTAGATACATTTTCGTTTCGCTGTGGGATTGTAGGCTGACTTTGATTTAATCCGTTCAAGCTGAGATTGAAACGTATTCGAATCAGTGTTTTAAATATGTATATATGTTACCGGCAAAGTATGTTATTCGGTATTGTATAGAATTCCTAGGCATTGTATATAAATCCTAAAATCATCAGGTATTTTATGAAATAATTTATACAATGTAGATTTCCTAGGCATTTTATGGAATACCTATTGCATAATCGGCAATGTATGAAATAAACAGTAATATGTTACATGGTAGTTGGGGTCGTACTGGGGTGAGATGTTACCGACACGCTTGTTATAGATGTGGATGCTGCAGATGCTAGAGCAAAAATAAAGAATTGTCAAATAGATATAAAAATGTAACCCGATATAGAGCTGTACAATGTACATTCAACTTTGTGAACCATGTCAGCAAAAACAAAAAGTGTTAAAAAGGTGTTGTTGTCAAGCCTATTATTTCTTCGGAGTTTAATTCCCGTTGTCAAGTAGACTTCATTGATTATCAATCTCACCCAGATGGAGAATATAAATGTATATTGGTTTATCAAGACTATTTAACTAAATTTGTTGTATTGAGAGGGCTAAAATCTAAAAGGACAGAAGAAGTAGCATACGTCTTAATAGACACTTTTACTCGTAATTGGTGCACCTTCTATACTCCAATCCGATAATGGTAGAGAATTTGCGAATCAAACTATTTATAATTTGAAGGAATACTGGCCTTCATTGACCATTGTGCATGGCAAGCCAAGGCAGTCTCAGAGCCAAGGTAGTGTTGAGAGGGCGAATCAAGATATCGAAAACATGTTGACTACATAGATGCAAGATAATAATAATGAACATTGGAGTGACGGTTTAAGATTTGTACAACTCATGAAAAATAGAGCTTTTCGTTCTGGAATAAAGCGAACGCCTTATGAGGCTCTTTTTGGTTGTAAAGTAAAAGTAGGCATAACATTGCCAAACCAAGTTGCACAACATCTTGAAAGTGAAGAAGATTTGGATAGAGTTATTAAAAATAATATTAATCAAGATAATTTACAGAGAGAACCTCAAGATGAAACGTATAAAACACATGAGACACATGATCAATCTTCAGTTGCAGTGGATATAACTAACAAGCCATCAACTACTTTATGTTGTGTATGTTTCAAAGAGACAAATGAAACTCAGTCATGCAAAGGATGCGAACAAACTATTCACTCCATGTGTGTTGTATCAGAAACATTACATTCTGATGAAGGTCATGGGTCTTCAGTATTATGCCCTTTATGTTCTAGGAATATAGTGGCAACCGAAAATCGGCATTCTGCAGTAGAAAACTTGAGACAACAAGCGGAAAAAATGTTGAAACATAGTGACAAAAATTTCACTCGGTATCTGTTGGTAAAACGGTAAGAATTCCAGTGCCAGAAGTTGATAGAGAACGTGGTGATGCTCGAAATATTCTAGCTATTGTAATGAATATCACAGACGAAGGACTACACCAGCTCAGCACTAAGCAAGGTGTTGTTAAGTCGCTTTATTCTAGATCTCAGTTTACAGTTTGCCAAAAGATTTTTGAACATTAAGATGTTCCTGATAATAAAATTACACTACGTTCAGTTTAAACTTTGCAGTCTACCGGAACGGGTCAAGGATTTGTCAAATGCAGTTGCAAAAAGAACTGTCAAACAAAGAGGTGCTTATGTGCTAAGAAGAAAACACTTTGTTCTAGTAAATGTCACTCAAGTCTACCTTGTAAAAATAAATAGAAAAATCTATTCCCATTTACTTTTATAAAATATGTTTGTTAAGTTCCTGTTAAGTTTCTTATGCAAATTATTTCTTTATTCCGAATAAAAGTTTAATTTATCGCTTTATATCTTTGATTTTCACCTTTCCTAATATTACATTGGCATTCTATAGAATTCCTAGGCATTCTATAAAATAACTAGGTGAAGTATTCACATATATTTAAAATAGATTTCATACATTTCCTAAAATAGTAATTTTATAAAATACCTAGGTTTTCTATAAAATGCCGGAGTTTTTTACTCTGCCGGTAACATATATACTGAAAAAACCCTCCAAGTAAAGTACGGTACTTGGACATGCAGATGTCTTAAATATTTAGTATAAGTAAAGCACGAACTTCGTTCGCAGATGACATCATTATCAGGGGCGCATGTAGGACGCTAACTTAATGTTTGTAGAAACCGAGAAATAAATAGATACCTAGAAAAAGTTATAATTAACATCTTACCTTGCACTGGTAATTTATAATATCCAACATTATTCATATTAAGTATTAGTTTTCAAAACACTACTATTGTAGTACTGAAATAAAATTGAATAACCAGTAACTGCTGTAAATGTTCAGGTGTTAGGTTGGGTTTAGAAATATTTACTTCTTGGCCATCAAAAGATCTACTATACGGCAAAAAGTCAAGAAATCTCGGATTGTTTTGCAAAAGGTATCAATTTTTTCACAAACTTCCTTATAACTGGGAAAGAAACTGTCACAAATAAAAAAATCATTATTTACTCTATTGTATTGAATTAATAATGATGCTGCCACAGTTGCTTCAAGACGGCGAATAATCGAAGGTATCCGTGATTAATTAAATACATACATGCATACATAGAGCATGCTAAAACTTTTTATGGAAAACAACTACAGTGAGAATAGTCAAGAATACAGATTTGCATTTTTCATGAGAATTTATGTCACTTTCTGAGATAATGTGATCCACTAAACTCGAGAATCGACCTCCTGTAGGTAAATAATATTTATTATTATTAACTGGTTCCTTAAACAAAATCGATCAGCCTTCTTCCGTTATTATTCCTAACACTTTCTCCATGACTTCCAATTGCTTCTCCACACTCTTCGTTTCTCTTTCCAACACTTCCAGTCAGATCGCCTATTAATAACAGTCTTCCTTTCATTTCCCAGAATTCATCTTTGACTTCTGTTTTTCATCTTCCCTGGTCAGTACGCAACTATTATCGTAGTTTTGTTTAGTTCCTCCTATTGCAGTTCAAGTAGTATGTCTAGATCCATTTTGTCAAATTCCTCTATTCAATTTTCTTTCCGGTTAAACTTCTAACATTCCATGTTGCTATCTTCCAAATTTTTCTTCAAATTTTACTTGCTTTTCACCTATAAAGTCCTTTCCATGTCCTTTGCCATTGATGTCGTCTATGTTTCCGCTTTTCTTTGCCATCAGTTTTTGAATTATTGGGTCTTGAAATTTGCTGCTTCTCCAAGGGGTTTCCTCCGGTAATCTTACACTTACTGATATTTTGTTTTTCATTCTTTTCTTCTTTTCTTCCATTTCTGCTCTCTGCCTTACTACTTACTATCTTACTATCTACTTACTTACTACTTCATTTATGTCTATATTTCTCTGCTCTGGTTACTGCCCTAGTCTTGATTCTACTTTGTACCACTTTCTGTGTTTTATTTCAAACTACACCTTTCGATTTTCGGGATATTTGTATGTGAGAAATGCGACACTATTGACACTGTTGCCAAATACAACACATTTTTCGCAGTGCTTATAAAATAACAAAAATGTAAGCTTTATTACCAGTAATTAGTAACGTATCCACCTATCAATATTAAGGTGTTAGTTGACTTAAACATTTTACTCGAATGAACCGAATGAGTCGCGTAAATCTAATTTACCGATAAGACACGGAAAAAGTTTGGCGCCTTGACTTTGGTTCGGACAGACGTACGGACTATCCGCGTTTAGTTTATTTGGAATACAATGCTCAAGTCAATACGCACTCGTAAAATATTGTTATAAAGTTAGCAAATTATTTTAGACCTACCGAATCTTAATGCCAATAAAGGAGTTTCCATATGTTAAGAAAATGATCAGCTAAAAACGGAGCCCCAGTACATTTCGCGATTGAAGTACATAATATCATGATAGGTGGATAGATAGAAGATGTTCAATTAAATGACCAATGTGAAGTCCTGATTTGACACCAACGGACTTATTTCTGTGGGGTTACATGCAGTCAGTGGTATATGAGACGTCAGTGGAGTGCCAAGAGGAGATTATTTGTCGAATTCTTGCCACATGATTTTTCATTCAACAGGACCCACAGCTATTCCAAAGAGTTTCGAGAAAATTTGACTAGTCGCCTTCATAGGAGCAATGAAGTTCAAGGTCATTATTTTGAGGCAGTGAGGTCCTGGTGTCAGAATGGCACATTTTTGGACAAAAGTTCCTATTTTATATTTCATATATTAACCTCCTTTACTATGTTCCAAAGTTTGTAATCTTTTTTAAACAACTTGTATATAGACTGATATAGACGCTTCCATAATTAACAAACCAGCTTATGTAGATCGTCACGGTAAACATTATAACACTACTACAAATTAGTTCTAATTAGCCCAATCGTGTCCATGACGCACAGGTACTTTGTAATCATGATACATCTTAAGTTTATGTATCATGCTTCGTAATAGGACTGTATTTAGTAGAATGGAAAATGGTACAGTCTGTTTGGAAATGAAAGAGAGTAATAAAACCCCGATATAAGAACCGGCCATGGGCGTGGTAATATTTCGTTTCAGGTAATTATCCGGTAAAACTAATGCTAACAGGTAATGGGTGTACATTAGTATATTTTACTGGATACATCATAGGGCAGGAGCCAGTGTATTGTGACAGATCAATCCAGTCTTAGAGCTGAATATACGAAGACGTGCTAGTGCAGTAGAGCAAAATTCGACTTGTGTTTAGTGACTATTGTGCCAGTGGATATAATATTGTTTGGGTAAAATGTCGAGCTTATCAGATTACGTACCTGCTAAACGCGTGAAAAGATATGCGCTGTCTCAGAATGATTATTATATTAAATGTATTTAATGCATTGAAACACCAAAATCCTACCAACAGTGTTGACGACATCGTGGAAAAGTGTTCCAAAATGACAGGGATTGGAAAATCGACTATCTACAGACTTTTAAAGGAAACAAAAAATGAACAAGATACTGTAAATCCCCCAAAATCATCTACAGGGAGGTCAAAAGTCGTTATAGATAGTTCTAAAAAAGAAATACCAACGCTAAACAAAATTTTAAGTGAACTTTCAGAGGACAACGATTTGCCAAAAATCAGTAGAAGCAAATTATGGATCGTCTTACGAGAGTTGAATTTTTCTGGGAAAAGCAGAAGTCAGTTCTTATCGATAAAGATGAAATTAATTGT
Source organism: Monochamus saltuarius (assembly GCA_025584915.1). Classification (NCBI taxonomy): domain Eukaryota; kingdom Metazoa; phylum Arthropoda; class Insecta; order Coleoptera; family Cerambycidae; genus Monochamus; species Monochamus saltuarius. Next base: position 31,278,340 of record CM046724.1, read on the forward strand.
TGGCGAAGATCCTACTTAAGATCAATTAGAAAATTCCGTGACGAAGGGAGGAATATTTATTATCTAGACGAAACAAAAGTATGGCAAGATAAAAATGTAAAAGTTTTCGACAAGCATTTTTGGATGGACTTTCAACAGGGTTCAAGGCACCTTCAGGTAAAGGGCGAAGATTAATAGTGACACATATAGGTAGTGCCAGTGGTTTTGTAGATGGCGGTTTACTTTTATTTGAATCTAAAAATACAGGTGACTATCACGAAGACATGAACGCAGATGTTTTCGAAGAGTATTTTACACAGATGTTGGATCTTATTCCTCCGGGGTCTGTAATTGTCATAGATAATGCCAGTTACCATTCACGGCAGACCGAGCGGACGCCTACGACTGCTTGGAGGAAAGCCGATATAATTCAATGGTTATCCGGAAAAAAACATTTCTTTTGAAACAAATATGGTGAAAAAGGAACTTTTGACACTTGTCAATCTTTAAAAAAGAAAGAAGTCGTCAAATAACGGCACTACGGTTACTACCTTATCACTGTGAACTTAACCCAATCGAATTAGTCTGGGCGCAGGTAAAAGAAGATGTAGCGCGAAATAATACGACGTTTAAATTAAGTGACGTGAAAATGTTGTTAAAAAATTCCTTGGAACGAGTAACTGCAGATAACTGGCAAAGATGTATACATCATGTACAAAAAGAAGAGGAGAAAATGTGGGAACTCGATAATTTAATTGACGTTACTGTGGAACCTATCGTTATCAATCTAGGAGACAAAGATAATTCATCAGAATATTCAGAGGATGAATTTTAATATACCTACTTTTTCATTTTCTTTATTGTACATTTATAAAACAAGACATTTACTCACAATAATTTGAATTTTCAAAATATATATATTTTTGTGTGGAATAGTCTATTCATTAAATTTAAATATTTATTTTGATAATATTGAATAATTTTATTTGAATTACTACTTATATTGTTTACTTATAAGAGAAATGGACCGACAAAGACGGATTGTCGGGGATTCAATTTTAGCTACCTACTACAATTTAATACAACCCGATCACACAAAGTTTGTTTAAAAGTACACCTCATCTATACCGATAATACATAATATAAAAATATTGAATATAAGCACCAGTACTACATTTATTTACGATTTACATACATAATAAGCTTTTATTACTCTCTTTCATTTCTAAACAGACTATAGAAGACCTCATTCCAATGCTACATATAATTTTTGGGTTATCTGCTAAGCAAATGGTTTATTCTAGCAACATGAAAATCCATTAAATCTAGCGCAAAATTACTTTAACACAGCTCAAAAACGAGATCAAAATGTTGACCGTAAAAAAACGTTACCCCAGAACAAAAATCAAATTCTTCTAACAAACATATTTAGGACAATAAAAAGTTGCACATACAGGGTGTTTAAAAAAGAGTTGGCCTATACAGGGTCTCAGTTTTCTGTAGTAGGATTTTAGCAGATGATAGATTTTAGACTCATGTTATATAAGGTTTTTATTGATTATTGTGACGTATCCTATCGCTTTTTAAAATTATGAGTCAAACCCTTAACACCCTGTGTATAAAAATATATTATAATTATAATATTTTATATATTGTAGAACTTCTAATCAAAGTTCTTGGAAGCTTAAGTAGAAATAAAAAGTTTAATTTCTTTTTATCTCAAAATTGTTTTGTTCAATACACTATCGAAATTTTAGTTCTTAAGTTAACTTCTTTGACACAAACTATGAATCACCCTGTATGCGGGGTATACTTACTTGGGTATTTCTCCATATCATACTTCCTACTGTAAACTGTAAAGCAACAAAACAGTATGAATAAAATCACTTGAGCTGAACAAAGCACTAGAACGTGGTGCTTGACAAACATTTTCGTCGCGTACGAAACTCGGAATATCAAATCTGTTTGAACTCCGTTTATCCTTCAAGTAATTGAACGAAATTACTATTCCAAATTGTACGACAACAAAGTGATTTGCAATAATAAGTTGTGTTTGCTGTCCTATTGATTACAGATATATAGAGAGAGACAGTTAAATAGAATAAATTTTGAGAAATACAAGGTAGGTTACTTTAGATCCATAATATCATTTCGATTTCACCCGGAACTGTGTTGATCGTTACCTTGAAATATCCGAAAATTTTGAAAGTTTCTAACTCTCTAGCATTTCCAGTAATAACGGAAGTCGGCACCAACTTTGTGATTTTAAATTGGACACAACATTTTTTGAATTTATCGGAAAATTTAGAATTGCTTTGTATAACATTCCTATAGCTATAGTAATAAAAATTAATAGGGCATACGGGGGAGTCAAAGTATTGCCAGTACTTCATATACATGTTTGTCCTATCTGGCTTCCATACAGGTTCCATACATGGTTTCCAAATAAGAAGTTAAATATTGAATTTAGTCATAAGTTCCCTTGGAAACCTCGAAATTTGGGCGATAGTAGTAACTTTCAGTAATAGAATTTCTACTGCCTAAATTGGAAATAGGCATGCCTCATTATCCAATTGATAAGATATACAATATATATAGATAGACATACAACCGATATATTTCCATCTCTGAGAATCAATTAAAATCTGATCCGAAAAGTGGTAGACTTTTGTCAATGCCAGAAGGAGTTTCTCAACTATACCTAGCCAAATATTTTATAACGACGTAACCATTGCTGATCCAAAGTCAATCGCTGACCACTCACTTTTCCAGTCTGTTTATCGATTCTAGCAATCTTGATCTGTCCACTGTTTCTTTCAATAACTTCAACATCTTATATCTTACCTAATTCTCCAGAGATGACGTATTTCAATCGACTAAGAAATTAAAGTCTGGGTTTCTAATTAGAGACTGTGCCGCTGTGTTCTGAGGACCGCTTCACATTTTCAATTTGATTTTATCTGTTAGCACATTTCCAAACTACTGGAAGGTATCGAGGGTTTGCCCAATCAACAAAAAAGATAACAAAAATGATATTTGCAATGATCGTCCAATCGGAATTCTTAGTAACTTTAGTAAAATATTCGAAATTGCCATTCACAATATCTTATCTTTTCACGTATAAAAATATTATAATCCCTGAACAACACGGTTTCATAGAGGGCCGCTCAACTGTCAGAAACTTGACTTGCTTAACTCAGTACGTCATCGAAATCATTGGTCGTGAGGAGCAGTTGATGTTATCTATACGGATTTTTCAAAAGCTTTAGGCTTTACTGTTATCTAAACTTAATTCAATTGGCCTTAGTCCAGAGTTATTAGCTTTATTAAATTCCCACTACGAGGTAGGACTCAGTTTGTACAAATACCTGATGTGAGATCGGATATGTTTGCTCAAACGTTGGGAGTTCCACAATATTCCATTCTTGAACTTCTGCTATTCTCAAGTTTTGTGAACGATATTGCCTGTGGCCTTGGTGTTCGTTATTTGCTTTGCGCCGATGACACGAAAATATTCTGTGAAGTTGATACTGAGTTGGATGCGACGTTGTTGCAAAGTAACTTAGATATTAGATACACTTAACGTCTGATGCAGTGCAAATAGGTTACTACTGAACGCCTCAGAATATAGCGTCACTACCAGAGGTCACGACTTTTAGTCTCCAGTGAACAAAGAGTATTAAAGATCTAGAGGTAACTTTTGATTCCAGGCTCTCCTTTAATCAACATATTACAAATATAGTGACTTGCGCTCATACATGTTTTGGTTTTGTTATTAGACGCAATAAAGAATTTAAAAACTCTGACACCCTTTATATTTTATACAGGGTGGTCAGATGAAAACGAAACAGAGCAATTTTCAGGAACTGCGTCAAGATTGTAGAAAAATGCTCAGACCCGTCGATTTTAGATTAAAGGGGGACATTCTTTGCAGGTATTTTTAACTCCGCCACTTTCACCTCCAAGCAAGGGTAAGCATCACCCCAAAATATTTAAATGGCATTGGGGGTTGAGTAACAGACTTTAAATTTTATAATTCCGCTCAAAACTTAATAAGAATTTTGATTTTAAAGTTGAAACTTACGTACAAACAATTAGTAACAGTAAAATGACACACATTCGTGTTAAGTATAAATTTAGTATTTCTTGCGTTACATTGGTTTTTAGCGATTTGTTATCACCTTCGTAAAAATAACACAATTGTAAAAAACAAAAATGAATACTATACACACAAAGAACGTAACATTAGTGGATTCCAAATTTATTTTCTAGTATTATTTGGGAGAGTTGGTTGGTAGCTTATTTAATTGTCTTTTTGAAAATTACGCACTATGGTTTATTCCATTGCGGAAAGGGTAGATATCATTTTGCTTTGGTTTATGTATAATAAATGTGCGACTAGAACAGCTCAGCTATTTAATGAACAACACCAAGATCGACAGTCAGCAGGAAGTATGTTCTAGTTATTAAAAAAATTCAAGAGAAACGAGAAATTGAAAACCTATAATTAATAAAGCTAGTGAAGTTGCAGTTTTGGGACAAGTTCGTCTTGATTCTGCATTAAGTACGAGGCAGCTGACATATGTGCCTGGGATCAATCGAACTAGCATATAAACCATTTTGAAGAAGTCTAAATTCCATCTATACAAAATACATTTAGCTCAGGAACTTTATGAGGATGGTTATGACCGTCGTTTGCAATTTTGTGACATAATGAGTGAGCGAACAGGAACGAACCACAGTTCCTTTTTAACATCTGTTTTTCTGATAAATGTAGTTTTTTCTTGAACGGGACGGTAAATTGTCACAATTGCCGCTACGGGTCAGTTTCCAGTTTCAGACCCAAGAGTTTTTCACGAGGTGCATACACAGCAACCGGAAAAATGAAATGTATGGGCTGGATTTTTCCAATTCGGTATTTTTTCTGTTCAAGATACTAAACCATAATATTTTGTGCTGATATACTAAATATGACATAATTGCATGTTCCAATAGTGTAGGTACGCAGGTGATCGGGGTCGTATTGCGATTCCTAAGTACTAATCTTTACAAATATTGTCAACTTTGTATCAAATATCAACTCTTTTAAGGCTAAAGATATAAAAAATGTTTTATTTGATTCTTAACATTACTGTTTGTTTTTTTATACCTTATATGTTGTTTTTCCGTACTTTATTTTTCTATTTTTGTATACTGTTTTTAACTTGACTCTGTAACTGGTCAGCTGAGCCCGTTACATATTGTAGATACGTAATAAATAAACGGAATAAGTTATACACGGACTGTAAAAATTAAGTTTCAGAATTTATCGACTACTACTTTAAATATCAATTTGTTTTATCACATCTATAGCTACGTTGTTTTATTCGGTATTTTATATGTAGGTATATAGCAAAAAAATAAAAATTACCCTAATATGTTTTTTTCGGGTTCAACGAAGGTATTTAGACAATTTTAAAAAATGTATAGAAATTCGAAGCGTTCATATTTCAATTTCTTTATTTTGCTTTAGACAATTTACATTGTATAACAATTGTCATAAAAAACTTAATTAATATTGAAAACGTTCCTTAATATTGTTCATTATTATATTTTTTATTTTTTTGCCAAGAAATTCCAACTTTATTATTACATATATACTAGTTTTTATTTTATTTCATTTTTATTTTAGATAATTATTGAATAGAGCTTTATCTGTGGAATTTTTCATTAGCATACATACCTAGATGTTTGGTATCAGAGAGCATACATATGACTTCATTGATAGGAATTGTAGGAAATTTGATTTATATTAGCTTAAAATACCTTTTAATAAAGTTCAAGTGTATGATTTAATCATACCTTTTGGCCTCAAGATTGATTATTCGAAAGATGAAACATGTTCAGTATAAAGTAGAAATATAAGGATTTAATAAATCAGCCATTCTGATAATACTCTGATAATCAATTTGATTTTTACTTTACAATTTCTTGAACATGAATAGTAATAAGCAGAAGAATACAGCTATTTAAATATTTGGTTTGCATAAAAATGAGGAATTATTGTTAACTTAATTAAAAGAATTTTTAATTTCTTGTAATTCAATAATGTACTACGTGACAAAGAAATTTAAACACCGATTAATAATTTCTTGCATGCTTACTTCCCCCGGTTGAAGTAAAAAATTATTAAATTTTCAGGTTTATCCGTTAAATTTTTGTAACAAAATTCTTAAACAGATTTGTTGTTTTCGCATAACATCGACAACGAGTTATGTAAACTAACTTGTATGGTTTATGCAGCATACGTGAATGCAACGACAAATTATTTAGATTTATTCATTTTGAGACAAGTAAAATTTAAGTCTGATTGCAATTTTCAGTTGGCAAATCCATATTTACAATAATTATGGTAATAATAATCAATAATTCAGGCAAACATAACTATAATATGGCGTCCTCAATTTGAGGTTATGACTTGTTTTGCTTAATTAGGCTGTAAAAATGTGGAATTTTAATAAAAGTTACGTCATATCTAATGATTCTTTCCGGCTTTCTACATCATGAACGTTATGATAACATGAATAATTTTATCTAGTAACTGGACATTCTTCTTTCTTCACCTCTTGAAAAATATTCATTGAATAAGCGATATTGACTAGTTTCTTTTTAAATTTCCTACCTATAACTTTCTGAATTACTAAAAATATTTTTTCATCACTGTCTACAAATTGATCAACATTATTCATTTTAAAGTTATATTTGCCATTAAATATGGATATTTGAATAAACTTCTAGGTTGACATGCACAAAAGCAAAAAAGGGTAGATGAAAATTTGGTCCATAAATTACGTCTTGATTTGTCTTTTACTGTCCAAACTGCGATAAATGCGATGATATTAGTTTTCTACAATCTGTCATAACTTTTATAAGCTCGTTATTAAAATATATGTTTATTTAAAACAAAGTTTTAATTTGTCAATTTTGACTTGCTTAAAAATATTATAGTATGAAACAGATGTCCGACAACTACAAAACCTCAAACCACAAATACCGCAATATATTTCTTATTAAGATTTCAGATCTCTTCTGAATATAAGTTCGCTGCAAATATATCAAAAAAGATCTGGGTATGTTGAGAAGATTGAGCTACCTGTGTTAGGGAACAATCGTTGCATGTATGAGAACAAGCATATTTTGATTTTTTAATTTGAGGTGTCATAAATAATTCTAAAAAAACCGCACGTTGGAGATCTTGATCCGATCGCAAGCGAGTCTGCTGTGCCAGGGGTGATAACCTTAATACCATCCTAGATCTAAGTATGAGGGCTTGTCGACATTGACGAATGTCAACTTGTCGTCGAACACACTACAGCATCATTCTCACACTCTAACTTGAATGACGAATCATTAGACACGTCCTCTTCGGGCAGTTGTCATAGCATCAGTATTTGTCAAGGCAGCAGTATTTCCCAATTCACTATGATTTGGGAGTCGATAAATCTACCGTTTCTGGCCACATAAAAAATGACTGGATCACTGAAAACTAGCATACATCTAAGTCTTCCAAATTTACATTATCTAGATTATCGTGTGATAGCTGCATCATACATAGCGAGATATATATTGTACATCTCATTTATTGTAAGTTTCCCAAAATGTATTGGTTGTCTGGAATTGTCAGACTCTTTCCAAACGTATTCTTCAAAAGCGTGAGGTGAGGTTTGTAGGTATTTTAGGGTTCAGTTTCATGGTAAGTTCATATTCACACCTTGCCAACAGTCAGCTGGGACCTGGATTTTCCATTCCACCAGATGTATGGTGTCCGAGGTTGAGAGATTTGATATGATTATGGAGTCTGTTATCTTCAAGTAAGTGAAAATCGACGATTATATACCTTTTTTTGGTTACAGAAGAATGCTGACGTTGGGGTAAAACCGACTGCGAATTCAGATTCCGCGACCCAAAAAACACATGGGCATGGTGGCGTTGTTCACCGCACGATACTTAACTTTTTTTGTGTAATTTAAGAGAAACAATATCTAAGATCACTGGTTAACTTAATTTGAAAGAAAATTCTTTGTTTGCTCAGCACTGGACAGCCATTCTGCCGCTAATTCAATATACTTTAAAATATTTAATACCTTTATTTACAGTCGTATTAATGTGGTCATATTATTAGAACTTATTTATATCTGGTCTATTTGCTCATTTTATTATAGCAGCATTACTAATTTTACTGGGAAGAAAATAAAGTACATTTTAACTTATTTATTTATTTGCTTAGTACATTCTATGGCTAATGAAAATATCACACAAAAATGGATACATTCATTATTACATAAGGACTGGACAATGTTTCTTCTTGTGTATCATAAAGGTACAAGTGGTAGTTAAATTAAACACTTATTTCTTAGTTGCCTTAACTACATATATACAGTATATCGGTTTACATAGATCGAACAACAGAGGATATACGTAGTATCTTACGATCAATCCTGATGACAAAAACCATCAAATGCTTCTATAACATATACAATTTGTTCGATTTATGTAGACACAGTTAAAAATTAAGTGATTACTAAATTTTTGTACAAAAATATTACAATTATGTGACACAATATCTTATAACTATGTAATCTAAAATACAGATAGGTGCTCAAAACTGAAAACATTACATGCTAGTCCTCATATTAGTAGAATCATTTCAAGATGTAGTGTGATTTTAATAGTTTATGTCGTATTAAAATTAATTGGTAATATTATTAACATCTATGTACTTCACAAATGAGTATCTATTAATTGCAGCACTACGAACCTAATGTTTCTCTTAAAACGAAATTGTCCTAAAAATGATAAATAAATTCTCTTAATGCTTAATTGATTAATTTCCAACGAAAGCAGTTAACGTTGAAATATCACCACATGTCCATTTCCATTAATTCCGTGAAAAATATTTATAATGTGATATAAATGTGCTTAAATATACATAGATTTTTAAATGACAAGTATGAAATGTTAATAACTAGATTCTATGACATTATTTTAATACTTAATTTGTATTTTAATATTACATTTTAAAAGTATTCAGTGACCCAAGCATATAGTAATTGCTGGAATTTTATTTTTATAGCAGCCTATCATACTTTAAGAGTATATATTGGTAATCAATATTTAGAATGCATTAAAATGATATAAATATGCTAACTCAGAGGAATCAACCTTTAACTGCTGACATTGACTCGGTGGAACTCTGCTTTCTGTTTCTCTCATCTCAAACCTTTCTGAATATTAGTGTACTCTATGTTTTCCATTTTATAAATAAATATGGCAAATTCTCACAAAACCGTTAGACATTTTCATCCAGATATTGAAGATTTGTATCCACTGGTATGAGGAATGAGGAAGCAAACATGGCTCTAAGCAATTATTGAATATGACGAATATCATCCATATGTTAGCCGATGATCATTTGACTGATTTTTATCCTATCAACATCCGTCAGCGTATTGTCAATACTACAACAGAAAGCAGTATTATATTTGTTTGATTTGTGGGTTTGTTACAGTTATCACTGGTTGAAAATTTCTGGACTGGATACTATGTCTTTGGTTCTGGTAGCTTGACTCCATACTGATATTTGAATGCCAAATCTCATCAACATCCTCCTCAAAAACAAGGTATCATAAACACCATGGTATACCGGGCAGCGACTTTACAAGATGTACCCTGTCTCAGCACAAGCTCCGCCTCTCGGAATACGTCATGCTTCTCCAGCAGTCGTAGAGTACGATATACCCCGCATCAGCACATCTTACTAAATATACCTGATTCCAGCACAATTTCTCCTCCTCCACGCCGCGCCAATGTCACTATGTTACTAGGCGACATTATATGATGCAATAATCACGATTAGTAATCTTTGTTTTCGTTTCGTCCAAAGGCTTTCACTCAAGATGTCTGAATTGTATTTGAGGCAATATCTCAATTTACATGAAGAAGATGTTTTACAGATTGAGTCATTTTCTGATAACACCCATTTCAATGTTTGCGTGCATACAAATCTAAACCGGCAAAATGAGGGAATAGATTACAGTGTGCAATGCAATACATGGATTCAAAGCTTTGGTGAAAGTACAAAAACACAAGGCAGAAGGGCGAAACTTGTGCTGGAATCAGGTATATTTAGTAAGATGTGCTGATGCGGGGTATATCGTACTCTACGACTGCTGGAGAAGCATGACGTATTCCGAGAGGCGGAGCTTGTGCTGAGACAGGGTACATCTTGTAAAGTCGCTACCGGGCATGCGCCATTTGTGAGCCAGAACAGCTGGAAGAAGAACTACACCATTTTCGAATGGTTCTCAGAGGAAATGGATACACTTACAGGAACATCAAACAAACCAGTAAGCGGACCCCAGAGATAAAGGGAAAGGAGACCTATCGAGCAACGGCCTATCTACCCTATATACACGGATGTACAAATACCTTTTTGAGATAATATTAATAAGTTTATAGCACTTCGAAGGAGATAGGAGCAGCATTTGCCTACAGTATATTGGACAAAGGGGCAGACATATGAGAACAAAATTGAAGGAGCACAAGCGTCATCTCAAGAATAATAACTTTGCGAAATCGGCACTTGTAAAGCACAGACCGAACACGGGAGACTCTATAGACTTGGGAGAAGATTCTAACCAAGACTCTACAGGGAATAAATTGAAATACAAAAAAACTGAAATAACTTCAACAGAGATGAAGGCCTATATTTACCAAGAATTTAGAAAAGATTTATACGTAAAAATTATGGATCGGAATGTCACAGCTCATTGACTTGAAGCCAAGTAAAGAACGTTATGAGACTGCACACAACGGACTATACAGGGTGTCTCATAATTAGCTGCCAACCCTGAACAGGCCGATTCTATGATCAAAACTAAGTAAAAGAGTTCATATGAAGATGGATCCGGAATTGCTTCCTAAGGGCACAGGGACCCATTGAACAGGGAGGAATGGAAATCATTTTTTTGCAACATCTCTCAATCGCGTTGTGATAAATGAATGAAATTTAGTATACACAGCTAAATTTTGATGAGCAATTTGATGGACTAATTCATTTATTTCCACAAGGTCCATTGGGGTGGGTACGGGGGTCCCTTGGTTTTTGCGTGTGTAACTTTTTTGCAGCTTAGTGTATTCATCTGACTATCGAAACAGTCGATTCTCCTACCTGTTTTATTTGCTGAAGTCGGTAGGAGTAACCATTTCTGAAATAATCTTATTTGAAATGCTCAGTGCACCGAGTAAAAACTGTTTTGGTTTTAGGTACCGTGCCTTTTCTGCTGAAAATATAGCAAAATGTTACTCGAAAAAGTTGTTCAGAATAGTAAATTATGGAGATGGGCAAAATTTCGAGAAGATCGGCGAGGTTTGATGAAACCATTTTTTAACAAAATAGGTTTCATCATAAGACTTTATCAAAGCAGGCCGATTTTTTTTTATATTGTCAGCAAAAAATGCACTTTACCTAAAACCAAAACAGTTTTTACTTTATCATAATATCTCAAATTTTACAATAAGTTTTTATTATTTAAGTCAGTCTAAGTGTTCGGGAAAGAAGTGTCAGCAGTTAAGGATTACGAAAAATTATTTTGATAATATTCGTCAATATTTACTTGTTGTTTGACATCTAGAGAGCTTTACTATTTTTTCTAGTCTCTAACTTTGCTTAAACTATACAAATAAAATTGTCATTATCATATAATAGATTAAAAATTGTATCTCACGGCAAGGTTATAAAAACAAATGAAAATAATGCCATGACTGTGGCACTTCTGGTTATATAGAAGAACGATGATTATATATTGTTGCATATTTATAACATAAAATTTTCAAACACTGTCATTTTCCAGATACATTTTTACCAGATACAAGAAATAACATTTTAGTTCTGTATCTATAAAGATCAATATTTGACTTTTAACTAGTAAGAAGACCATAAATGTCAATAAGCTTTAACAATAAATTTAACTTCTTTTCACGTTACCTTTTGGAAACTTTTAAACAAAAAAACTTCATTGTTTCAAAATAAACGTCTTGTATGTGATTGTATTTTTGTATTACTTGTGAAATTTTGTGGCTAGTTAGCTAGTTAGTTTTTGGTATTAGAAATCAAAGGTTTTACAGTTATTTGAATTTTTAAAACATTTTTTTTAAAATACCCATTTACAAAGAAATCGTCACTGTTTTGATACGTCATGCAATGAATTTAACATATGATATTAATGTCCTCCATTAGTATCAATATACCTATTGCAAAATATCACGTTTAGAGCATTGAACATGAACTCAAATAACAACAAGAAGAATAAAAAAATTGTTTCTTAATTATTATTTCTGCTTTTTATAGATAGATACTAAAATTCCTTGGTATTAATAACTTTAATCTCGACCAGTGTTTTTTAAAAAACTAATAAATATATGAATGATGACAATAAACAGAAATTTTGTTAAAAAATTAATATTTAAAAAAATATATATTTGTTATATAACTATAAATAATTTTCAAATAAATACATATTTTAAACTACACTACCTACCATATACATATTTCATAGGTAATTTTTGTATTCAATTTTAAGAAATGAGTTAAGTACTTTAATCGTTTGAAAAATTTATTAAATAAACTTGATTGTGTATTATAAACTCTAGGTAGTAACTACCTATTGTATTTTGTTCTGATAATATGAAGCAGATCCGAAACCCTGTTTCGTATATAAAAGATATGCGACAGGCACATTAAATTTTGAAGCTACAGTTTAAACATTGATTACCTAGTAAAATTATTTTCTACTTGCTTGGGTCACCAGATTTTTTCTTATATTGATAAATATATATTTTACTGAAAGATGTTATATTTTTACTTGTGTAGTTAAACCAACAATTATATTATAAATATTTACTTCTGTTAAAATATTATCTGTGAGAATAGGTAAGTACATTTTGGGCATAAATTCAGCAAGTACATACATTATATTTAAATGTATTTTTAAATTTCAACAAATCCAAAATATTACAATAATACAAAAAACAATTAAACCCATTTGCTCTGAAAAACTATACAAAAATCGGTTAGGTTTGTTGTATTTTTAAATAAATTTAGTTATATATGTTGATCTATTGATATGTAACTCGTAATAATTAGTTTACAATATACATTTTTTTGCATGCATGACTCATAATTCGAATTTTTTTCATCTTTTCGTTATTCTTATAAAATATAATATTTTCTTATAATTAAATTTTTTAATCTATCAGTACAATATTTTTAGTACAATAAAACAAATTATATAAAATGGGTACACCCCCACACATTACGGAAAAAGATGCTAAACATTTTCCAACTATTAATAATTATACCTATAATTATTAATTTTAAAAAAATAGCAATGTTAAAGTATTTAATATACTTATTTATGAATATATAATGATACACATTAAAGGGAACCTGATCATTTTATGAAAAACGTGCAAAAAGCTTTGTAATATATCTCTCTCTTAAGAATATATGCAATTTTCACTAGCTTTGCTATAGCACTGTAAGCATAATTGAGCAACTAAAGCAGATGATCTGATTTTATCCTTTTGAATCTAATAATTTGCGGAACGTATCATAAAATTCATTCCTTCATTTTTTTTATCGACATTTACTTCTAGAAATACTAGTACAGACATTTCCGATTTTAGAAGTACTGCATTTACTATATTTTAGAGAAAAGCGTTGTTAGTAATATTTAGGTTCCTTTTTTACATTTTTGACATGATAAAATTACAAAAATATTTTTTTTTTTCTGTTGTCAAAACAACAATAATAGTGATAGTACAGAAAATAGTATATATTAATTTTTCTAAACACCGTAATATAAAAAACATCATCTGGAGTATTTGTCGATACCTTTCTTGGTTTGATGGCTGTTATATAAAATAAACATTTTTTTTATCTTCCGGATATGACCATTACTTTTAAATAACTGGAAAATGTTTTGCTCCCTTCTCAAGGAATACATACGTATAGCGTTCATAACTGATTACATTGTTTATACTGATAACAGTATCAAGAGAAGTTAGTATATTTTTTTATTTTTAACTACAGCGTCACACTTGTATAAACGAATAATCGTGAATTCTACGAAGATTCATGGATAAATATGTTTAAAGTAGCCTGTTCTTGCATATTACCAAAGATCTTTAGATAAATAATTGTACTTTGAATATTCGTACAAGAACAACACAAGTGTGGAGCCGAGGTTTGTGGTGCTTCACTGATACAAGATGGTTAAATATACCGAATATTTACCATTAAATACAAAATACTTATCCACGCTTGCGTTAAGTTGCCTGAATATTGAACATACACAAACAACTCAAATGGGAGCTCGGGTGAACACGATGTGCAGGGTGTCCTAATTTCGTTGTTGTTTTCGCAATACTAGACTACTTTTTCGAGGAACTTAAGATACCGCAATCAGAACTTTCATAAGCCTTGTCGTTTTTGAGTTACAGGGAGAAATAAAAAAAAACTGCATTTAAGGGACTCTTCATACGAGTATCTAAGACAATAGCTAAGATGTCGAAATGGAGAAAACTGCCTCTATTAGAGCTTGTTGCATATATTTTTTAAATAAAACACCCTGTATATTTTTATATCATTCAATTGTATTATTATTTTTCTTTGTAACGGTATATAATGGTTGCTACTTTATATTTTGAAAATTGTAGAAACTCGTTAAATTGATAAAAGTATACAAAACTGGTTCATGAACCTACTTTAGTTACTTAAGTTATAACTACTAATAAATAGTTTGTTATGCTATATCTAACGGATCTTTAGCACCACAATTTATAATACTATATAATGATACCATGTGTGAATAATATTTATTAATATTGAAATCAATGGAAACCCAAAATATAAACACTTCTGTTTATCTCTATTTTATAATTTGCTGTCATGATTATATTTAAAAGATTTACCGGAGGGTATATTTAAACGGTTTTTTCATATTTTTTCAATTTTAAATAATTCTCAACAGATTTCATTGATCATTAATTTTCTGCTTATTCATTATTTTTTATGTTTGTTTTTATTTATATTCAAATGTTACTCAGTTTTATCAGTTTAACGTTTTTTGACAATTTGCAAAATATAAAGTCGTAATCATTGTATATCGTCACGTAGGAAAAAAAGAATACAATTAAATATCATAAAAATATACAAAGTATTCCATTTTGAAAAATGTATATTTTAAAGAGACATCTTATCGAGAAACTCCGCTACTGAACTTTAAGTAAAAGCAATTCGCATCATTCCGATATCTCAGCTATTCTCTGAGACACGAAGAATCCCCTCGAGAATCCCTTAGTAGTTTGTTTAAAATTTGCCCTGTATCACAAAGACGAAGAGATCTATGAAAATTCTGATTACGGCATCTTAGGTTTTTCGAAATAGTAGTTCAAAGTTGCGAAAATTACATCCTTCTATTTCTTGCAGTTTCTGAGATATCCTGCAATTACAACGATATTAGGACACACTATACAGGTAAGTGAAGTATTACAATATTTAGACATCTAAAATTAAGAAAAGTAAAACATAATTTAAATGTAAAAAATAAATAATATATAGAACACTTCCTAAACCGCTATATTTCTTGATAATAGGTAAGTACTTGAAATATGGATAAGAAATGTTCATGAAAGCAATGAATTTATAAGTATATGTAGATATAAATCAATCTTTTAAGTTTGACCCTTGAGAAATGGATGCGCAGAAGACTTGCACACGCTCTTATTCTTACCCTATCCCTAATATCTCATACTACTGAGTACATCTAATATTCGAGAATCTCAGGGGTCCTATTTAAACGACTGATCTGTAATGTAAACTATCACTTTCAATTGAAATTATTTTTTCCGGATATTGTTGTGGTTGTTCGTTCGTTTCCTTTTATGTTTGTTTCATTTTCTTTTTGTTTCGTTACTTAGGTTTTTCAGACAGAACTTGGATAATCACAATCACATCAGGAAGAAATAACTAACTGATAACCGCTACAGAATGAATAGAGGTTACGTAGTTTATAGCAATAATTTTATTTTTACTGTAAGATAGGTACGTATAAAGAAATACATATTTAATTCAAGCGGAAGGAATAATCTTCTGAATTACAGGAACTCTTTCTTGATACGATATCCGTATTTCCATAATATGTTATTAGTGGTACTCGTTTACATAAATTTGCACATGTGTCACAAATATGAGTTAGGGTAGGAGCTGTGACCATTTGTCGTCTTTTCATATTTTTTAAATAATTTCATTGGAGAACCACTTCTGAATAATTAGAGAGCAAGTTGCAAGCACCTGGGTTATTACCTTTTTGGGCTAACTTTTATACAGAATAAATCAAAGTAGAAAGTCACCGCCATAATATAAAATGTATAATATCGGATAAAATAATACCTAACGTGATTACTGAGTTAAGTGTAAGGTTTTATTTTATTTTATTTTACGCCATTCAACAGGCGAATGCCCAGTTAGAGAATAGGAATCACATACAAAAAAAAAAGAAATACAAAGAAAAACGAAAATGTAAAAAATAAGAAAGATAAATACTAAACAAATGCAAAATACATAAACCAAACCAAAAAAATTACAATTAAAATACACAAAACTAAAATGATACGTAATTAATACCAGAAATAGCATCAGATTAAAAAGCATCATAGTGCTACCTGTTTTAAGCTTGCAAGAGAACACTGAAATATATCAACCGATGACTTTAAGTTGTTATAAGTATGGTACATAAAATTCAAGGGGGAATGACACCTAATCTTAGTTCTTGGGGTTGACAAGTAAAAAGTACCAGAGTGTCTTGAAACTGCCTTGGGAATAAGAAAATTAAGTCTAATTAATAAATCACCACACCAGTTAGGTTATTTAATAATTTAAATAAAAATACTAAGTAGGCAATGCTATGTCTGTCTTCCAAAGATTTAACAGAAAACTGCCAGTTTGAGGATAAATTCCTTCAGTTCTATAAGATAAGAATTTTAAAAACCCAAACAACAGAGACATCTTCCAATTTCGACCTAACTAAAGTTGTATAAAGATGTTTCAAAACTTCAGTAGATTTAAACGTTCCCGTGTTTCTAATAACAAATCCAAGTGTTTTATACGCTTTAAATGTAATATCCAATACGTGATCATTAAACGATAATTTATAATCAAATAAGTGATGTAATAATTAAATTGAGTAACATGCTGCTTAGTAGTAAATGACACACTTTTCAGGATACATTGTTTCCTCTACACCAATCACAAATGGAATTTTAGTTCTGCTGAAGCAAAAGACAGTCATTAATATTGGATATTTTGCTAAATATTTTCAGGTCATTGGCATAGAGCCTACGTCTACAATCTACGTTCAGATTACTAACAAAATCGTTTATAAATAAAACAAATAGTAATGGGTCCAAAACCGAGCCTTGAGGGAAAAAGGTTAACGTAGTAACTAAAGAATATGTATATCAAATTAAATCGGATTATCATGCTAATCTAGAAATTTAACTCTGCTTATGTAGGTACCGTTGCACAACATGTGGCTGATTTTATGTCGGTATGTCTCAGGGCCAATTATAGACGTCCATGGGGCATCCAAGAGTCTAGCTCTCAGGCACGTCTTTAATATTACGTCGCCGGACGTCCATTTTAGGTCGGTACGTTTTTGGACTAGCATGGACGTCTATGGGGCATCCAACTGTGTACCATTCAGAGACCTCCTTAATATTACGTCTGTGAGGTGTCCATTTTAGGACCACAAAAATGAAATAGAAACAAAAACGTGTTTTGTCTTCTGGTAACAGCACTGAAGCACTTTAGACAATGAGCTTTGTAAAAAGGCTATTGTAAGAACATAAAGAAAAGAGAAGAAATTTTATTTAATTATAGTGTAACTCTGAAAGATAAAACAAACTAACATTGAATTTGGCGGCAATAGTGTAGTACTGTCTAGTGTAAACAGTAAAATGGGCCATTGGCTGATAGTTGATTGTGTTACCGATGCAGCTTTATAACAAAAGATATACTATAATTTTTAAATATTGTATGTGATGGAGTATTTTTACTGTGACTTAAAAATTAGAGAATCCTGTTTATTTAAGGAAATATACAGAGTGTTCCAGAATGATGGTAAAATATTTTACCAGTGTATTCCACAAGCCATTTCAGGGAGGATCTTCATATAAAATTTGTCAATTTGGGTCCTTATTGTTGAGATATTCGAGTCTCAAAATGGCGGAAAAAAGTAGTTATTTTATTTTTCCTTAAAAACGGCTACACTTAGAAACTTTATTTTGGTACACATTATCAGCTAGTCCAAAGCTATTTTAAGGTTGTGTCTATTCCTTAGCTCATGTTTCTAGAGGGCGGTAATAAGCAACCCCTAAATTTATTTCTTTCAGAACTTTTTCCTGCAATAGCCGATTTCAACAAAACTTTTTCTTTAAATACTATGTATAATTATACAACTTTTTTCCCCCTTGTAATTTTGTCATACAACTAAGAGTTTGCGCGGACAAAAATAAAAATAGTTTTCCTAACTCTAAACATATTTTTGTCACCTGTTACTGATAACCGTAGTAGGCGGTATATTTCTCTGTTGTCTTATCAAACAAATCAGTCTTGACAATTTTTGCAAATATTTGTAAACATAACTGACTCTTCCGTACAATTAGGGAATAAATTGACGGAATATGCATATGGCAGAATTGTCAACAGTTATAGGAAAATCTTTGATTAGAAATATTTGCAAAAACTGTTAATTATAGACCTAATGGCGATTTGTTTGATAAGACAACAGAGAAACATTAACATAGCAACCGCCTACAGCGGTTATCAGTAACCGGTGACGGTGGTTTAGAGTACGGAAATCTATTTTTATTTTTTTCCACGCAAAGTGTTGGCTGTATGAAAAAATTACAAGAGGGAAAAAAGTAGTATAATTATATGAAGTATTTAAAAAAAAAATTTTGTTGATATCGGCCATTGCAGGAAAAAGTTCTGAAAGAAATAACTCTAGGGGTTACTTATTACCGCCCTCTAGAAACATGAGCCAAGGAATAGACACCACCTCAAAATAGCTTTTGCCTAGCTGATAATGTGTACCAAAATTGAAGTTTCTAAGTGTAACCGTTTATAAGGAAAAATAATCCGCCATTTTGAGACTCGAGTATCTCAACAATAAGGACCCAAATTGAAAAATTTTATATGAAGATCCCCCCCTGAAATGGCTTGTGGAATATACTGGTAAAATATTTGACCATCAATCTGGAACACCCTGTATATTTTCCTGTTAGGTTAGGATCAATAAACTAGGTCGCCAAACAAAATATAAAGATATATGAAATATTATAAGGAAAACGAAACATTGATTTTTTTAATACATGTGCTGTATCGCCCATATATATTAACTACAATACTTGTTTTGCAGTTGTTGCAGAAAGGATAGTCAAAAATACTACCAATAAATTAACAGAGGTAGCGATGCATTCAGTCGAAAAATGAAAGGTTGCAAAAGAACAAAAATATTTTATTATACACAGTATGTACTAGTTAACATAGAAAAAAGTATTACATATTTTAGATAAAAAACATACTTATTTATGTATAATGTATTTTAAGTGAGCATATTTATTTATTTCTTATGGATAATTATAAATAATTTTGAATATTTCATAAACGTTTGGGACTGTACGTATATTATATACACATCTGGCAGTTACATTTTTCAAAAGACCAAAACATTCGTTGTTTGTGAACCATTAATGGACATCCCAGATATGTCAATTTTTTGGGAAACGAACTTACTAGGGACATCAGTCGAATCTCTAACATTCTTGCATGGACATCCACTGGATGTCCGTTAATGGTCGTTCTATGGACAAATTATAAATAAAGTATGTGTATTTTTTATGCACTTGGTACGTTCTTAGGATGCCCCTGAATGGTCCAAACGTCCATTCGTGGTTAATGGATGGGTATCCCAGGAATATTAAATTTTGTGGAAAACGGATCTCTTATAGACGTCCGTGTAACATCCCTAAACGGACGTTCAATGAACATCCTAATGTGCGCTAATGTACGTCTTAAGAACATCTTCAGGACGTCTTTGTGTTATATAGACAGAGTGTCCCCGCTCTCTTGTAAACATTTTTTATTGTTAATATTTCGAGAAAAAGTAATTTTTCATAAAATGTTTTGCTTATCTTAGAAAGCCATGACCAGTAATCAGATCAGAAATCAGAAAAACTTCAAAATGAAAAAATTTGCATAAAAAATTGTTTTCTTTTTATTAAAAACTTTATTTACAAACTCGAGAAATTCTTAAATACGGGGTTTAGTTACGAAATAATAAGAACATTTCAGAAATAAATAGACGCCGAACAGACCTTTCATTATCAATGTTAGTCAACGTATTTATTTTTATTAAGTGTATCGTATAATTTTTATTAATAATGTCAATCCTGGAACAACGAATTTACCTTGTGAAACGTTATGAAATCGGAAATGTTTCTTGTCGATATGCAATACAAATTTTTAATGAAAAGTGCCCAAATGTGTAACTCGTACAGTAATTCGCCAGTTAACTCAAAATTTCGTTACACTGGCAACGTTAAGAATATTAAAAAGATGAAAAAGGAATACAACGATGACGATGATGCTACTGTTGTAGTTGTGGATCCTATATCTACAACAAAATCCAAAGGTGTCACTAACGATAAGATCAGAAAACATATATATTAGCAAATGTCATATTCAAAGAATATTATCCATCTATTCAAACACTGACAATTGTTCGACGGGGATCGTGATCGTCGTTTGGACTTTTGTTTAACTAAATTGGGTAGAATATGTCCTGTACTAAAGAGTGGAGATGTAACTAATGTATCCAATTACAGACCAATTTCAATTCTTCCCAATTTTGCTAAGGTCTTGGAGGTCTCTCTATATAGCTGCATATATAAGTCAGTAAAAAACTTACTCTCTCCATATCAACAAGGATTCCTAGATAAACGATTATCAATTACTAATTTGGCTTTAATTACTCAAGATTTATGTGAGGCACTTGATTCTAGAGGTCAGATTGATGTGGTATACACAGATTTCTCCCTTTTGTTTTTGTTATTTATTGATGGACTCATGAATTCTGTTGACTGCCATAAACTTCTTTATGCAGACGACCTTAAAATTTATTGTAATATAAATAGTGTTGCGGATTGTTTGTACTTGCAGTCTCAGATAGATGCAATTGTAAATTGGTGCGGTTATTTTCACTTAAATTAAATATTAATAAGTGTAAGGTAATTAGTTTCTCTAAAAAGAAAAGTCCGATTATATTTAATTATGCGCTGAATAATGTTATCTTGGAAAGATGTAATGGAACTAAAGACTTAGGAATATTCTTTGACTGTGAGTTACTAACTATTTAATAACAACATTGATTGCTCTTTACTTTTGGAACGTTTTAATATGAGAATATCTAGTTTTGGTTCTAGGCAGACTGACACGTTTTATTTGCCAATACCAGCAACCAATATTCTTAAAATCACCAGTATATTGTTACGAAAGCTCACCTACCTTTTTAGTTGGTTAATTATGTTCCTGTTTTCGTTAAAATTTATAATTGAAGCTCACCTACCTCATTAGTTTGTAAATTACGTTTCTGTTTATGTTAGAATTTACAATTTTGTGATGCCTTGATTTTGACGTTTTCCGGAATATTTCAGGCTATATTCTATTTGTTTCTCGACACGTTCTCGAAATCTCAGAAACTTCGAGAACTGTAAAAACCTATATAAGCAGATCATTCTCGGCCGCTGAGTCAGTTGCTATTAAGCAGCCAAACGCGAGTGACAAACGTCAAAGTAAAGCGTTGACAGTTGCGAAATTTGTTGAAGGATATTTCATGTATTATCAAATGACAATAAAGATTGTTTGTCTACGTGACGTGTTTCAACGATCACCTAATTTCGAGGTTACAATATACTATGTCACTTAATTTTAATATAATATCTGGTCATTGTGACATTAACCATAGTGGTATTAATTCATTAAAATTAATTGTATCTAACACCTTTCAATTATAATTTATTTTTTACATTCTCTATTTACCTTAATTTAATTTTGCTTATAATAACCATGTATTTCTGTGTTTTATATTAATTTCTTATTCAAGTACCTATTTGCTTATATGTAATATTTTAAATATGTTGTTTTGTTGTTACTATCTACTAACTTTTTTTTTTGTTTTCACTTAGCACACCATTTTTTTATAACTTTTTGTCCTGTAAGTGGAAGTTTTCTGTTGGGCAAATAAATAAATTATTATTATTATTATTAACAATGCGCGAGAAAATGATGGCAAACAGATTATTTCATGAAAATATTTTATTTTCTGAAGAATCAACATTTTCAATAAATGGGTTGGTTACAAAATTGTAGGCACTTGACTAAAAATAATACATATTTTCAATCGATAACCAATACAGAGAAAATGAAGATTTAATGCACATTTCACAATTAATGGCTTAATGAACACTTCCCTAACAAGTGACGTTAATACGCCAATACTTGGGCCTGCAAGGGCACCTGATTTGTCCCCATTAGATTATTTTTTATGGGTATATGTGTATACAAATGATTTTGTCGACGACATTGATTTACTTAAATAAACAATTCGGGAAGATGTTACAATCATAAGCGAAGAAATGATTGCTTCTTCTTCTGTATACCAAGAATTTAGAAAAGTGTAGGGTAAAGTCGCCCATGTTGAACCGGCTCCCAAATTGAACCTTCACTAGATTGAGCTGTTGCAAAGAAATTAGCGCCATCTTCATACCAGGTTTTAAAAGAAACCTTTTAGTGAACCTAAAATCGGTAGTACACTGCACCATGCCGTGTTCCAAATTCTGTTTGTCGTGCATAGTTTTGGCAGACCTATTCGACTATAATATTTGTGTGTGTTTAGCTAAGGAATTCCACAGCTATTAAACAAGGTATAATAAGTTTGATGTTGCCATTAAAAAGTCCAATGTCTGCACTATTTATTACGCTAGGAGCAATACTTTATAAGTTTCTAGATTTTTAGTTGAGAGGTTATAATATGAACTTACTGTCAGTTGCCCAAATTGAACCCCTAAAAGTTGCCAAAATTGAACTGGGGTTCAATTTAGGCACCATCGCCACTAATTACCGTTATTGCTATGAATCAAAAATCGAAATGTGGAGGAAAAGAAAAATCCACTACCATCGCCACCAATCCAGAAACAAATAGTTGGTACTGTAAGGAAAGCGGAGTGGAAGAACAAAGTGACATGATCCAATGCCTGCGGTGTAAGGTGTGGATGCACTGCAAGTGTGTGGAGTGTAGGTGCACGCCAAAAGAAATTTATTTGTGCATCTTGTATTGAGTAGGTTATTGTGTAGTATTTTTGCTTTTGTGGTCATATTCAGATTTTGTTTTAGTTATTCACAGAATTTTATTGTTTTTATAAATTTTATACGTTTTATTAAAAATAGTGTAATAACAGTTTTCTCATTTCAAAACTACATTTTACCCGTCATAAAGCATGGGTTCAATTTAGGATACCGCAGGTTCAATTTGAGCAACTGGTTTCCCAAATTGAACCATTTACATACTCCCAAAAAAAAAATTGCCCTTTAGACGAGAAGTTCTGTAAAGGCTGCAAAATACCGGAAATGTGCTTCCCAATGTCAAACACATGTTTTGCCTGGGCCGCATGGAACCGTTCATCAATTTTCTCATATTACAGTGATTTTTTCAAAAATTGGTTCAATATAGGCAACTTTACCCTATATCTACACAAATACAAATTGAATAATATTTACTTTTAAGGTTGTTAATTCTAATTCTATTTTGTTATTATCATTTTTTATTTAGAAAAGCTGTTTTTATTAAATTAATTATTTAATAAAATTAATTTAATAAAATAAAAATTAAGTTCTTTTTCTAACTTTTGTCTCTGTAAAGTAAAATATGCGACGTTATTGAGCGGCGTTAATATTATTATGTGAAATGTGATTATTGTTGATTCTTGACTAAACTCCGTATTTTTACATTTCTCGAGTACCTAATTGAACAACTTTGTTAAATAATATTTTCAATAAAAATAAAAATTGAGGTATTTTGCATATGCAAATTTTTGCAATTTGAATCCCCTGTATGTCGATTACATATCTGATTACTGGCCATGGCTTTCCAAAATAAACAAAACTTTTTATAACGAATGACTTTACTAGTAAAACAGTTTAGAAGTGCGCGGTATCTCATCCGGGTACGTTAATAAAATGATGCTTTCAAGGAACGTTCTATGGGTTTTCTATTTATAAAACTTTTATTTAGCATCGGAATATTATGATATTTAGATAGGAAGGTTGCCGTTGATCCAAATTATATTCACAACGTTAATAACGTAAAATCTTATAATTTTAATGTATCAAATATGAAAATATCTAATACATTTATTTGAATCTTTTATAACAAGCTTTATTACAGATTTTATATCCAGAAATATCTATAGATGTTTAGAGTAGAGCAATAATATGTTCTTAGTTGCTCCCTGCAGTAATTTCCTCTCGTGCCATGAAGGTTTTTAGAAAATGGACAAATTTCTGTTGCCACATACATTTTAAAAACATTTCTGATATTCAAATTGAAATAAAATTGGCTACCTACTCTTATGAATCATCTAATGAAAAAGTATTCGAGCTCTTCAAACAAAAATTGAAACATGTTAATTAATGAGTATCAACTTGTCAACTTGGAAAATGCGATACTATAATGTTTGATCTTTTTTATGTCATTCGTTGCTGTAATCAAAGCGAGTGTCGCCGTACCCTTTTTAAACTGTGCGAATGTTTACTTGACTATCAAAAAATGAAGTCAAACATTTGTTCTTTGATGGCAAATAAGTCTAGTTATGCTAAAAAATAAACATACGTGTATTTATATGTCAATACGACATTTGCTGGGAATTTTATAAATATATTAATTAATTTCAATTATTTTTATTTATTACTTTTAGTATTTAGTAGTAGGTATACCAAAAAATTGAAATACAATTAAATACAAGAGGTAATAATAAGAAAAATGCATATTTTTATTTTCATTTAGCCAGAGCCTTTTTCTAAAAAAATATGTACTAATTTACCAATTGCCTTTTTCAGACTTTTTATTTAACGAAATTGAACCAGATCATTCTTGTACAAATATTTTTAAGTATGGCGCCATGTGTTAAATTGTAAAATGGCTTTTTAATAATTATAACAACATTAATATAATATTAGCCATTAAGAGTACATAATGCTTATATAAATACACATTTTTATTATATACTTAAATATCATTTTACATTTTGTTGGCATTGTGTGGATACTTTGTATTTATGACAGCATTCAATAATTTTTGAAATAACTTTTATTCCGTTTTATTTCGTGTTCTTAGCGATTTAAATGCGATGCAACCTTTTCATTTTCAAATGGAATAAGGAAGTTTGTACACATTACTCTAGTTTACCTTTGGAAAACTATTTCTGTGTCCATTACTAAAACAAATTCTTACTTATGCTTGTTTAAAGTAAATGTCAGAATTTATTAATGTTATTTACTCCTACAGAGACGCAGGATATGTCGCAATATTTATTTTGTTACTTAGTGTACTTAGTTTGGAACTAGCACACAATTTCATTTAATAAAATTGTTTATAAGATAAACACGACGTTTACAGCAATTTCAATAAAACTGTGCTACTAATTTCAACCTTCTTCTATATTAACTTGAATATATAACATTCAGTTAAAATCAGAATAAAATAGTAAAAAGTTTTGCTAGGATGAAAAGTTTACATCTGCACCTCCGCCATTATTTTCAATTTGTGCAATTTTTGTAAAATATGTGGTTACTTGTTGGATTAGAGGAAAATACTACACAATTTATAAAATTTTAACTTTTGACTGTACTGTATAAGCACAGAATAACTGATAATTAGAATGATAACAAAATGTGATCCAATAAAGATTAAATTGAGGTTTACCTCATGTTTTTGATATAGACCTTACTATTCTAAAATTCCAGATACGTACATATTTATCACATCAGAGTTAATGCTCTCTTCATTATTTTCAATATATGCCCTAAGAATATTTTTAATTTGATCTTCAATATCTGCAAGAAACTCATCCGCTCGACAGCATTTGAATCATACTTATTAGTAGTTATTAGCAGCAAATGATAAAATTAATGGCCACCACGCAGCCAAGACCTTAATTAGCCTGATTTATTACATACGGGGAGTATAATCGTTGGTTTAAACAGTTCCTATTGACGTTGTGTTTCCTTAATATGCACTTCCCAGCATATGCAATAATAATATAAACGATTTTTATTATTTCAACGAGTTCCATCTGTTGTTAAAGTTTCCAATACCAATTTCATGGCACACTTTATAGGCTTAAATACACTGAAATAAAGCTATACTAATGTCAAGATTAATACATTTATTCCGTTAGCTTAGTTCGACTATTCCTCAAGTATAGCAATATTTTTTTGAAAGATTAACTTGTATTGTAATATTACATATTTTTCATATAAGAATAAAAATTACTTGAAATCAAGAAAACTTAATATAAGATAAAGTTATTCTTGTGTATAGAATTGTCTGTTTTATTTAGATAATATGGATTACTTGAGCCAACAGTTGTTATTCTCAAAATAAAGTTATGTTTTCTTTATTTGAAGTTTCAAGTGACTTAAAAGAATTACTGTAAATAATTGAAGTAATATTAAATAATTTAAGAAAATTTAAAATTAAAGTACCTACATAATTAGTATTTCAGTATTTTTGCTACATCGTATTTATTTATAGGGTAATATTTCATTATTTATATAATATGGATCACTTAAAACAGATATCTATAAAATAAATATGAGTAAAGAATAGTTTTCAAGTTTATTAGTTCTCCTCAGTTCAGGATATCATAAGTGAGAAAACCGAGGACTTATTAGACAAAAGAGAATCTGAGTAAACGTGATGCAACATCTTGCCACCATGGGTGTACCTTAAGGCTCAAATTTTGGACTCTTACTTTTTTATTATTTATAAATGACATAAGTAATGTAATCACCTGTGATAAATTATTATTTGGAGACGGCTTAAAACTTTGATAATTGTTTTTTGCTACAAATGCAAATGTGTGAATTGTAAAACTGGTGTAAGAATAATTATTTGATGTTAAATGTAAATAAATTTGTAACAGTAGGCTATACTCATAAGTGCAACCCAATTGTTTATAATTATACTATGAATGGTGCAATACCTCAACGCTGCGATACAATAAAAGATGTAGGAGTCGTGTTTGATTCAAAACTTATATTTTGTATTCATATAAAGCATGCTGTCAAAAATTTTCAAATGAAGTTGCCTTGAAAACTCTCACATACGGTCAAAGCTGGAGTATTATTCATCTGTATGGTATCTGCGTTATGAATACCATAACTACACGATCGAGAACCTACAAATTAATTGTTCTTAAATTTTCAAGTTTAAAAATTGATTATTTTTATCCAGAAATAGAATACGATCACTCGCTTTTACTTCATAGGTTTAATTGTTCTACTTTAGAACTACGTCGTATTGTATATAGCTTAAAAATGTTATATAAAATATTTTATAATAATGTGGATTGTCTGGAACTAATAAGTCAGTTCAATTTTCAATTACCTAGAATCAATTCTATTGTAATTTTCTACAATAGAGCGGCTAGAACCAACGTACTTTTCAGGTCTTCTGTATATGTTATGAGTAGAAATTTCAGTATGATATCGGACATCTGTGATATTAATAACCCTTTTGTATATCATTAACTGTGCCAATGTTAAATTCAATATTTAGTTTATATATTTAACTGTGTCATATATACACCAATTTATTTATTTTAGAATATGCATTTATGTAGAACTGTATATTTATATGTAATTTATTTTATAATTTGCCCTGTAAATGATATCTGTTGGGCAGTAAATGGATTATTATGATTATAATTTAAGGATTATATATCTATTCTATATTTAATAATATTTTATTCATGATTTAATAAAATATTATACTTTAAGTAAATTTTGAATTTTGTGTCATTTTAAGAAAGAAGAGCATTAAATTAAGTATAAGAATGCTTAGACATCAACAATATCGTCGCCTTTCTTGTACCACATTCTAAGTCCGATTTTCGGTCATTTTGAATTTTTTACGGACATAATTGAATAAATTCGTTCCGACGTACTCGTGAATCCCTTATACACCAATCAAAACGGGTTTATGATGGTAATACGAGAAACTACTGTCCTATTTTTATCCGAATAAATCAAATATAAACTTCTAAGTCCTGCAATAATACAAAAATTTTAAAGTATTTAAAAACTGTATGCTCGTTTGACTGAAATTACAAGTGCGATTTTATGAAAATCGTCATAAGACAGGATCGTATAATAATCTTGGTGGCAGTTTTTTGCATATCCTGAAAAGTTGTGCTTTTCAAACTTACATCTACACTTGAATGAAGTTTAAAACTTTAAGTATATCTACAGGGTTAACTATGACTTAGTACAAATATTTTAAGATGGGATAGGGAAAAATAAGAATTAACGGCATCATCTGTCAAAAAATTGACAAACATATTTATAAATCGAAAAACATTATTTACAAAATGTAGATTATTATTTAATGAGAAATACGATATGGTAGCACAGGAAGGCACCACCTACCTTAAGTACAAATTTATTTTCAGGATTGATATTTGGAGAGATTTTAAGAACGTATCATTTTCTGTTTTCATACTTGTTTAAATTAAAACCTGTCGCTGCAAAAATTTTTGTACTTGCTGGGGACCTCGCCTTCCTTCGATCGTTGTTTTTGTGTAAAGTGAGGTACCTACTTGGTCCGGCAGTCACGACTAGGTGCATTATCTCCGTCGAGATAAACCACAAAGAATAAAAAAAATACACGCAAATACATAAGAACACTGCCACACGTTTATCGTCAAGGCATTACAATAGTTGTTCAATGTAGTTTAAAGAGGATTCAGCATATTTTGTTTACTGGGAAAATGTCTTTGGTATTATACTGCCACACGATAATATGCACTACGACATGTTTGTAAATGCAGAAAAAATACGTGAAAAATTAAATTTGTAAAAATCAAATACTGAAAAATTATTTCAAACTAATCAGTGTACCGTATGCAGTATTTATTGACATCCGATGCAGACGCCATCTGTAGGCCACTAGTGCAAGGTGCACTTCACACCGATAAATTTTTAAACTTCTTGTCTTGTTGGGGAATTAAATTTTGATAATTCTAATAATAACAACAATATTAACAGTAATCGACAATGTTTGCATAAAATAATCCCAAGATGTTTACAGTGTTCTGTAGAAATGTTTCGTAGACCCTTGTTCTTTGAGGTTTGGACTTTGGAGTGTATGCAACTAACAACGCAATATTCTAGGTTATATTTTAGAACAGTTAGTGACTAATTTTAAACGTTTTATAGTAGTTAAATAAAGTATTTTATGTCGGGTATGTTAGTGGATAGTTATGGCGAATCTGCGAGGAGTGAAAATGTAGTTTTGGCAGTGTGCAACCAAAGATCGAAGAACAAAAACAAAATACTACAGATAACCGGATTAACCTTTATCTATCAGATTCTTAGGCATTATTATTAATAAAACTGTTTATTTTTGTCGTTTCTACACTTGACAACGCTGCAAAATACGTCCTCATGGTAGTTGACATATCTAGCCACCTCGGAAGATGTTGATTGTCATAGGCACCGATATTTCGAGGGGAAAGAGGGTTTTCCCCATTTTTTAAACAATGCTAGAATTCCGAAATAATTTTTTTATTATCTTCTGGACCTCCCTGAGCACGTGGTTAAAATTTGTGTACTTAGTCATAGTACAAATGTATAAATTAGATTTATTTCCGTGTAGATATCAACTTTTCCTGCAACAATTTGTTATATATTTGTTAATTCGGTTATTAAAAAAAAATAAAAATAACACTATAATATGTTTCGGAAACGGATGTACTTACAGTCGAATAAATATATGAGTTATTTTCCTGGCATGACGATCTTGAACAAGGCCACAATCATTTCGTAGGCGTGTCTGTTGAATAGAAGTACCCGCGGTGTTATCTGAAAACTCCGCAAGCAACCGATTTAGAATTATTTACGATAATATATTTAGGCAAATTCTCACATTCATCTGTTCCGATTTAATTCGAAATTTCAAGCAGAATCGCAGTGCCCCAGCCTTTGACATAGGTAGGGTGTAAAAATGCAATCAATCAATCTGCCATCTTCAACATTCAATATCTCCTTAACGAAGCGGTTCTGGTTCATTTATTCGCACAAATCAAATATTT
Source organism: Monochamus saltuarius (assembly GCA_025584915.1). Classification (NCBI taxonomy): domain Eukaryota; kingdom Metazoa; phylum Arthropoda; class Insecta; order Coleoptera; family Cerambycidae; genus Monochamus; species Monochamus saltuarius. The sequence continues at coordinate 31,308,850 of CM046724.1, forward strand.
CTTTGGTACTGTTGGGAAGGAATTACTTCAGAAAAACTTGAATCGGTTATTTTTGTGATATATATCCTTTTACACCTTTAAAAGGAAATTTGAGCATATTTAAATATTATTGCATAGATAACGTATATACAAAACATTGTATATAATAGTTGTGTGTGTGTGTGTATGTGTGTGAATGAATTGTGGCTTTGGGCATGCCAATTAGTCAGAGCTTGTAGTATAATAGTTATTTATATATCAAGTGTGCATTATGACGTTTGATATATATACAAAACTTTATACATGGCCGGTATTTAGAACGCTTATAAATTTGCTATACGTCACATTATAAATTTGTGGAACCAATTGCCAAATTGGCAGTTGTGATGGATGCCTAACAATAATATCAACAATCTCGGTTTCCATGTATGTCATATTTAGTACGCGAAAAACCTAAAACAAAGTGACAGATTTCTTCATATATACAGGGTTAACTATGACTAAGTACAAAAATTTTAACCACATGCTCAGGGAGGTCTAAAAGACATTAAAAATATTATTTGAGCATTCTAGCTCGATGTTTAAAACATGTAACAAAACCGTCTTTTCCATCGAAAAAAAAAACGGCGCTGATGACAATCAATCATCGTTCGAGATGGTTAGATATGTCAACTACCGTGCGGTCGTTTTTTCCAGCGTTGTCAAGTGTAGAAACGATGAAAATAAACATTTTTATTAATAATAATGCCTAAGTACTTGATAGATAACAGGTAATCCGGTTAGCTGTAGTATTTTGTATTCGCTTTTTCTTTCGCTGTACACTGCCAAAATTACGTTTTTACTCTTCGCAGATTCATCATAATTATCCACTAACATACCTGACACAAAATACTTCATTTAATTTCTATAAAACGTTTAAAATAAGACACTACTGTTCTAAAATAACATAACCTAGACCTAGAATATTGCATTGCTAGTTGCATACTCTCCAAACCACAAACATCATGGCGAGGCTAAGTATAAGAACATCTTTACAAAACACTGTAAACATCTTGGGATGTTACAGTTTAAAATAGTAATAATTATGTTATACAAATATCGTCAATTACTGTTAATATTGTCGCTATTATTATTATTAATAGAATTTAGTTCTCGAACAACACAACAAGTTTAAAAATGTATCGGCGTGAAGTGCACCTTGCACTAATGGCCTACAGATGGTGTCTGCATCAAATGTCAAAAATTATTACATACGGTACTCTAATTAGTTTGAAATAACTTTTCAGTACTTGCTTTTTGCCAATTTTATGTTTCGCGTATTTTTTGTGTATTTACAAACATGGCGTATTCAAATGCCTAGACAAGGGATAAAGTGCTGATTTATGGGAAAGTGACAAAGCATATTCTCGTGTGGACGTTTTCCGAGTACACAAAACATTATGCTGAATATTTTTTGAACCACATTGAACAACTGTTGTAATGCCTTGGCGGTAAATGTGTGGCAGTGTATTTGAATTTGTGTACATTTGCGTGTATTGTTGGTTATCCTTCGTGGTTTTTCCCGACGTAGGTAATGCACTTGGCCATGACGCCAGACCAAGTAGGTACCTCACTTTAAACAAAAAGAACGATCGAGGGAAGAAGAGGTCCCCAGCAAGTACAAAAATCTTTGCAATAATAGGTTTTAATTTAAACATGTAAGAAAACAGAAAATGATACAACATTCGTAAAATATCTTCTAGAAATAAATATCAGTAAAGTAGGTGCTGCCCCCCGGTGCTACCATACCGTGTTTCTTTTTAAATCATTAAATAATAATCTATATTTTGTAAGTATATTTTTTTCTTTCAAAGCGGCGTAAACTGATATACGTGTCAACGCGATGACCTGTCACCACCTTTGACACCTTTGACTTTGGCGGAATATACCTCGCGCTTGACAGATGGCCAGTGAAGGCGATTAATACGGATTTAATATAGTTTTGAATACATTTTTTGTTCGCTTTATAAATAAGGTTGGATATTTTTTGATAGATGATTCGGTTAATTCCTATTTTTCCCCATTCCCTCTTAAAATATTTGTACTAAGTCTTAGTTAACCCTGTATAATAGGTAAAACATGGATTTTAATAGTGTTAGTGGTACAGAAGAGATATTGAGTTTGCCTCCTGAAATTCTGAATCCTGAAGCGGTGGATGAACCGAAAGAAAGCCTGTTGCCGGGAAAATAAAAAAAAAACTACAAAAAAATAATGATTTCGTTAAACAGTGAAAGTTAAACGTGAAAGGCTGCACTGAAAATGTGCTTCTAACATATTTTTTGGAAAATGTGAGAATTGTAAGCCGTCTTCTTTCTGGTTCTGTGTTAAAGGCAACGGTACTTTTACATCATAACATCGACATTAGCAAATATCCAAAATGAAAAACATTCTTAAAAAGAAAAAAGTGTTGGTTGCAAACCGAAAAAGTCGAGAATGTTGACTAGAGAGGAAATTGACACATTTTGTCAGAGATGCCCTCGATTAAATATTTTTAATGATCAAGGTAAGGTGTCATCTGATATTTGGATATGCACATAAGATTCTTTTCGTCAACCGGATACTGAACATCGACGTTTTTTATATATTATAACACTAATAAATGATCCAGGCTAGTTATTGGGAAAAATACGTTGGATCAAATTCCGTACAAAATAGCAAACTATCTTAAATTATCAAACTCAAATAAATATACTGGGCCTCGTTTTTTTTTCTTGCTGAAGAAGAAGTAATATTAAGAGCCATGGTGGTTGGAAATCAGCCACTATTGAAAATTCAGTATCTACTAAAGTGGAAATAGCAAGAAATATATTGTCACTAATATGCCTTCAACAGTAGGTGCTCTGGAACTTCCACAAATACTAATGTTTCTGAAGTTACTAAAAGTAGTTCTACAGAACAAATCGAAAATGGACAGGACACTACATTTTGTTATAATATTTTTATAAGTAATTCCGTTAATTGTATTGCATACATAAAACTGTAATTCATAATTATATCTATTAGTATAATTCATTTGTAATGTATTGTTTGTAGTTCTTTATCTTTTTGTTAAAATGTGGTACACAAAATGATATTCTCCTTCAATACAAGTAGAGTACACACCATTAGTTAAATTAAAGGAGAGTGAATATCTACAGTAATTATAGTAATTAACGCCTGAGGGCGTTAATAAGGCTCTTAGGCGTTAAAGTGACATCGCCAAATTTTACTATAAAATGCAATTTAAAGCCCGGATGTGTATAAATAAGTAAATATTTTGGAGTATACTCATATGTCTCATGTCTCATAATTATGTTTCGATTGGTCACCTCCGAATAGATAATCTTGTAGTACTACTTCTTATGACTATGAACGCGTTCGTTAAAAAAATGTGTTTTTTAACTACTCATGTCACCCTAGCCTTCGATCCTTACCTATATACTTCTTAGGTCTTGCACGTGCATATTAGTGACTAGTGAGCAATGAAAATGGAAAGGACATCTATGAAATTGGAATTAAGAAATTTGCAAGAAAAGAGATTATTTTTCAAGTAAGTAAAACTAAAATATATTACATAGTTTTGAATCATATCTTTGACAAAATAACAAAGAAAAATGTTGATTCAATAGAGACGAAATATTAATCTCTGACCAATATTTGTGAGCTTGGCTTGGTCTACCTTATAGACACAAATATGCAAAAGAAAAAGAAGAAGTAATAATTACTTTTGTACTAATAAATCAGCTTATGCATAGCCGACAGTATCATACATCAAATTTTTAATCAAGCTGATCATGTCCTTGATAAAATTGCCCTGCCTGATGTGCAAGTTAACACTTGATTTTTACTGCATTACGTATTCTTTTATTGATTAGAAACGGTAACTGAAAAACATAATAAAAACAAATGTGTAAACTAGAAACGCAAATAATGTGAGGGCAATCACAAAGCGCCATAAAAATGGGCTATTGAGTTTATACGTGATCAACTGTGTAAACAATTATAGAGGAATTATGTTTTTAAACGTAAAATACAAAATATGACCTAGTGTCCTATATAGCAGGTTTAAAAGGAATATATTGTTGTAGCTTCTGAACAAATAGATCATCAATAGATTAGATACCTAGGTATATGATATAAATCGGTTTCTTGTTACATCGATTTTCAGCAATCGTATTAATAGAGCCTAAATGTTCAAGGACTACTTTTAGGTGCACCAACTGCCAAATGTTTTTTAAATATGATAAACTAAAGGGCATTAGTATGCATTAACAGCAGTAATCAGAAAATTTTAAATATCAACACAGATAGAGAAAAAATATCACTATTTATAGATTTTTGCGGTAGGGAAACTAAAGTATGAGGCTGAATACAACTTTAAAGTTGTAGAAAAAATAATTACTCTTACACTCTGAAATTATGCAAACCACAAGTGGTAATATATATTATTATATACAGGATGTCCCGAAATTAGGGGGCAATATTTCTTCAGGGTGTTGAGGAAGATTACTCTTTCTTCATATATACATGGCTCCAAGAATTCTTCCTAAAGAAGTTACTTAAAGGAGTGATTCTGATTTTTTTCTAAATAACTGTGAAACAATATTTACCAATGTTTGCCACATACGTTAGAACCTGGGGGAGAAGTTAAAAATTTACAATAACTTTTTTGTGCTTTGACTTTTTCGATTTTTGATCAAAAAATGTGAAATTTCATTATTTAAATGAAATATGATACATTTGGTTCATATTAATAGAATGGTCCATTTTTCAGTAAAATCGTTTAAAACTAATGTTACGTGCGTTATATAAATATTTTGCATATTAGCAGGTTGTGAAAAACAAAATTGGCGTAATTTGCATTAACAATAATTCAGCTATTGACTTCTTGCGAATTGTTGTTGAAATTGCAACATTTGACCTCTATTGAAAGTTTGATATTTTCGGGCAATTCGACGTCAAGCTGGAAAATGTATTCAGCAAAATGAACATTTTTTTTAAACTAAATAATTAAATAAAGATACTTTTTATTAATAGTTAGCAGTTTTTAATTATTTTTAATAATTTGCGATATTGTTATTAAATTAAAGTGACTATAACTTCTTTAGGAATAATTTTTGGACCCATATGAGGAAACATTAATCTTTTTTGACATAGAACACCCTGGAGAAATATTGGCCTCTAATTTCGGGACACTCTGTATATGAAAACTAATTTTGTGCGAAGAAATAGGCAGACAGCTAAATATGCCTATAAAATACTATAAGAAAGCTAGTCATGCCATACGCATATGGAACTTGGAGTTTGGATAACTCTGAACAACAGTGAAACATATTAGAGGGCAATAAGTATTCTTTGATAAATATATGTCCTCTCAGTTATTTGAATATAAATAATTAACTAGGAGATTAATTTTCTCAATTGTTGTGTTTATAAAAAGTAAAGATATTAGCATGCCTAGGGCGCACTTAAAGAAACAACAGAAAGGGAGCCAGGACGTAGAGGTAGACCTAGAAAGCGATAAGCGGATTTAACATGATATTTGTGGAATTAGTAAGTAAGTAAGGTCAAATCCAAAAATTATTTTAATTTTAGTCAATGTTCATGACAAACTGAGTGAATTGGAGATAAACATTGCTACAACTTTTCGTATGAAAATTATCGAATTTGATATTATAATTTTACAGGCACAATTTTTTCTATTATCAATTTTAATGGTTACACCCTTTTGCAGTAAGATTGATTTTGAGATTTTGTTGCATACTCTGTAAACACAGTCCATATAAATTGTACCTACTTCGAAAATAACTATGTTATTTAACAAAAAATATGATTATTGAAAATAATAATTTATGTTCCAATACCTAAACATTTTTGTGCCATGCAACATAATTTATCACTATCAGAAACATCGTTCAAATAAATTTACTGATATGAGAATCGTTTACTTCACTTTAACTTCAAACTAAAAAAAAATATATTTACTAGTTCTCAAATATTGTAGTTATTTTATTTCCAAATGATAATTATTTATTATCTTATAGTACAGAAAATCACTATTCAATATCAACAGTAGGTAACATTTAAAATATCAGTATGTATCTAACTCTAAATAAAAATATTATTGTTGACTCCACTATTGATAAAGTAGCTAAAATGGGTATTCTCTGTTATTTTCCTATTATTTGATGCATGCAGAAATATGTACCTACAAGCACTATGTGTTTGACGGAGAATTTGCTAAATGTGTATATGTAAATTCATCCATAAATTTTCCAACAGTTAAGCCGCTGTAAAAGCCATAAATTCAATCATGGTCGGTTTAAAATTGACCTACTCTGGGAATACCTTCTAATCCAACACAGATCAAATTACATGAAGAAACAGTGAAAACATTCACGACATTGGCAACCTAATGGGTTTAGAGATAATGAAAATTTTTAGATGTTATACAATTCTTCTAATATTCTGAAAAATTTATGGTAATTGACTTGAAACAAAAAAATATTTTTGTTAATTTATACTCATAAATATGCAAAATCAGTTGGTTGGTTTTCTATTAAATATCCATAATGGCGCTATTTCTCAAAAATTTTCAGAACGTAAACAAGAGAAGTCATTTATTATACAATTTTATGTCCGTATACTAATTTTCAGTATCTAATATACAGTATGACGCAAATGAAATTATTTCGTAAATCGATGGCTTTGAGACAAAAATCCTAAAACAGAAGTTTTACTTTTAAAAGTGCGATGTTTGTTTTACATATGAGTTAATCTGTGCGAGAGTGATTGCATCATCGATGATTTTTTTTTATATAAAAACGTGGGTCATGCGCTAGCTCTTATGGAAGGTTTCGTAATTCTCTATTCAGATCAATTTATAATAGAATTTTGAATAGCGCCAAAGAATGCATTCCAAAATTATAATTAACAACTTACTTCAATAATGTTGGCCAAGCGATAGCTCTTTTGGAAAGTTTTGTAATTTTCTATTCATATCAATTTATGTAATAGAAATTTGCATAGTGCCAAGAAGGCATTTCAAAGCTACAATTAACCAATTACTTCAATAATGTTGGTCATGCGATAGCTCTTTTGGAATGTTCTGTAATTCTCTATTCATATCAATTTATGTATAGAATTTTGAATAGCGCCAAATAAGGCATTCCAAAATTATAATTAACAACTTACTGCAATAATTTTGGCCATGCGATAGCTCTTTTGGAAAGTTTTGTAATTTTCTATTGATATCAATTTATGTAATATAATTTTGCATAGAGCCAAAGAAGGAATTTCAAAGTTACAATTAACCAATTACTTGGTCATGCGATAGCTCTTTTGGAATGTTCTGTAATTCTCTATTTATATCAATTTATGTAATAGAATTTTGCATAGTACCAAAGAAGGCATTTCAAAATTACAATTAACAAATTACTTCAATAATGTTGGTTATGCCATAGCTCTTTTGGAAAGTTTTGTAATTCTCTATTGATATCAATTTATGTAATAGAATTTTGCATAGTGCCAAAGAAGGCATTTCAAAATTACAATTAACAAATTACTTCGATAATGTTGGTTAGGCCATAGCTCTTTTTGATAGTTTTGTAATTCTATTAATATCATTTTATGTAATAGAATTTTGCATAATACCAAAGAAGGCATTTCAAAATTACAATTATAAAATTACTTAAATAATTTTGGTCATACGATAGCTCTTTTGGAAAGTTTTGTAATACTCTAGGTATTCATATCAATTTATGTAATAGGATTTTGCATAGTGCCAAAGAAGGCATTCCAAAATTACAGTTAACAAATTACTTCAATAATGCCGTTCTTACGTGGATTTTTAAAGTTTCCGATAAGAAAACTAATAAATTACTGAAAAGTAAAGGAGATAAACAGAAAGTGAAACACACATTAATTTCTTGATTTTCTGCATTTTCTACAAAAAATGTAAATGTATTAACAAGGAGGCTAAATTGAAATATACTTAATTCACATTTCTGGTAAGTAGTCAATGCTGATATATTAGGATCACAGACCTGCACTTATCGAAGGAACCTTAAGAGGTCCTCGATATTCACAATTTCTACAAGACGATTTGCTCCCCGAACTGAATCGACTGCTTCCAAGAATAAATGATTTGTGGTTTCAGCAAGATGGTGCACCCTACATTATGTATTCGCAAGAAACTACTTGGCCAACGTCTTCCCAGATACATGGATAGGTAGATAGGACGAAGACGATCAATTGAATGGCCACATAGCATTTAACTCCTCTAGATTTCATGTTATGAAAATACTTAAAATGTAGAGTATGCCAAAGTATACCACAAAATCTAGATGCATTAAAAGAACGCATTCAAGCAGAGATAGCACAAATAACTGTAGTTACAGATAAAGTCTTACTCACTATATTATAACTGATCGTCAATTTCAAAATCTATTGTAACTTGGCTTGTTAAAAATACATTTTTTGTTGTAACTGAAAAATATTTCTATGCAAAATTATCTAAACTTGTTGATGTATTTTAAAAGAGGATTACAAGACCTTTCAAGAGCTATCGCGTGACCCATATATATTTTTTAAAATTATCAATAACTTCAATCAGTCTCACACAGACGACCAATTTACAAAATATTAAAATTATTCATTTCACTTGCACCATACTGTACATACATACGGATACACTATACATATATTTTTATTAGTTTCCTACTTTAGCAGCATTTTGTCAGTAGAACGTAAACAAACATCTTGATATAGAATTGATTATATTTGATGTTATTTCGCCTAATAGTTTTATTGTAAAAGTCAATGTAGTAGTAAAACTTTAATTGTTTCAGTTTTTGCTTCATAAAACTGTCTATAATTGCAGCATTTTAGGTATAGCTCGTAATACTAATGACTACAGTGTATATAACAAAGCTTTTAAAAAATGAAATATAAAATGTATTAATTTATTCATAAATAAAAATTAACTGGAATACATTTTTGAAAATTTAGAAATCATTGTATCGCTTTTAATTATTAATTTACAACATAAGTATTTCTTTACGAAATGCGTGTTTAGTTAAGTTTTATTAAAGTTAGTTTAAACTTAGTTAAATGCATAAAGAGCTAATAATTATTAACAAATAATTTAGACATATAAACAACTTTTATGTTTTTCAGTATATCGAGAAAAGAAAATAATTCCGCCTAAAAAAACCACTTGAAATTTAATAGGTACAAGAAAGTACGCTTATGTGCACATCACTTAATTCGGTAATTTAAACGAAAACATGCAGAGCTAAATTATTCAAAGATCTGGTACTTTCCAAATATTTTTTTGTTATTATAATTTGACCTTTTTGGTGATATTTTTACCTTTTCTTTATAGCTACATTCTTGGCCATATTTGTTTGCCGATGTGCTTGATTGTGTTTACGTTTACTTTAATATCTATAAAAAGATCACTATATTACGCTGAACACTAGCAAGAAATTTTGTCGAGTATTTCATTAGAGTGGGAAGATAAACAAAAATTTTGATTCAACTTTTATTTATTTCTGATATTTGATTTAGAGTGTACATAATGGATCCGGATTTAATATCATTTCGTACAACACAATATGAAAGAGAAAAAACCTTTACAGTTTATAAGAGCATAATTTTGGGTATCGATTCTGGCCCGCTTTGCTCCAAATTCCAACAAGCTGAGTTATCAAATTATTGAATTCCACTGATGTTCTATTATTACAAATTGATTTCTCTTGGAAATTGCTATAAATCTAATTCTAATGTACGTATCCACAAAAAACTGAATTTTCATGTAGGCATACATTATTGAACGGAAAGCATTTTATGCATATTTAAATATACATAGCAGTGGAGTATGTTACCTCACATGTTATTTAAAAAATTTGATGTTGGCAACATTTTTGTGTGTTTGTAATATGAAATCATTTTTATTTTTGAACAAAATATTTTACGTTTGTAGACAATTCGAATTCCGCCAAACAGCAATCTTACTACAAATATTTTTGGAAAATTTGTCTTCAAAATGTCTCGAAAATATTTCCGAAAATAATTTAAGCTCTAAGATTTTTAAAAATTGCTGTTTATACTAAATGTTTATAATTATTACCACTTATAACTGTAAAATAAATTTCTTACATCATTTTCGCACGTAAAAAAATATTATGCAATACTTTAGTTTTGTTAGCTAAAATGTTGTTTACGCTTGTCACAGAAATGTTTATAAAAAAGTTACATATTTGTCGTACAAGCTGCTTTATAATTCAGCTGCTAAAACGTCTTGTGATAAATTTATAAAATATTTCAGTTACTCAGAACAAAACAATGATACTTGCCGCTATAATTAAACAAATATTTATTTCGAAAGCAATAATAACATAGCAATAAAACATAATTGTCGTATAACCTGAAAAATATATAACTATTTGGCTGGTTCGACATATTTATATACAAGGTGTTTCATAAGAAAAAATAAAGTTAATATCAAAACCTTTTGTGCCATGTTCGTTTCAGTTTTCCGATTCCTAGAGTAGCATAATTACAGCTGAATTTGATTTCGTGTGTACTTTTACTACTGTTAAGCACTAGTTATCCTTTTACTTATACATTTCTATATTGACGCTTATTTTTTCTAAATATTTTGAAGTGTTTGAAATGATTATTTCAATTAGGTATGCAGTATTAATTGCTTTGTGTTATATCTGGTACATATGCATGGTGTATACCTTTATGTATGCGTGTTATATTACGTTTGTTATATGATAATGTGCATATAGGTACTGTATTAGTTCAATTATATTTTATTCAGAAGTAGTTCCCATAGTCAATTATTTAAAAAATATGAACCCCATGACGCTAGTACACAGCCACCAAGTGATATGGAAAAGAGTACGTTACAAACAAAAACCCTTACGTTCACTTACGTGTAAAACATGGAATTGAGCTTCATTGTCACGTTATACACACCCAAGTGTACGAAAAAATTGGGTTACATCAAGAACACCAACAGAACGATTATGAAAGTTACTCGCGCTCCGACAGATGGCGCCCTGGATGCCTCTGGGCGTCTGGTAGTGCCCTGCTTGATCGTAATGGGCGTGGGGCGAAACTCGGGAGGACAGGGCAGATCCGCAAGTGGAATCGACGTTAGATATATTTTGTCTTCGCTTTCTTCGTCTTCTGACTCATCTGCATTTTCTTTGATGTCAGGAAATTGGGGCTCAAAGGCAAATGTCTTTTCGAGAGGAGGACAGCCTATGTTTTCGTACGTTTCCGCTGTTGTGGCGACCTTGTCTTCCGGTTGGAGTTGGCACTGTAATTCTTCCAGGGAGTTGCGGATGGTCGGCTGGGAGGTTTTGTCGCGCAAGACGTAGACCCAATCCAGGCGGCAGTCGCAACTGAATCTGTTTCCTACAAAAAGAGAATTCAGTAAATAATGAGTTAATGATTTTTTACTGTATTGTAAAGGTATTTAAGTTAATATACAGGGTAAACCATAAATAAGTACAAATATTTTAATCAGCAGTATAGTTTTCTGTGTAGAACACATAATTAATAGTTTCTTTTACAAAAAAAAATTGATATAAAAAAGTCACATTTTAAATAACTTTCGTGATTTTTCAATAAAAAACTTGTTGAGGACCGCTGACCAGACGGTGTTTATGAGTCACAAGTGTTGCAGATTGAAGGCGTGGTTTACAGCGTTGCCAGTGTTACACTAATATCTTGGCTTCAAGAAAGTTGTAACCTCTACATACTACATACATTAACATTAGTAAAGTTGCAATACCTATAACTCTCCGTCATCTTCATTTCATGACATCATATTTGTCAAAATAAATATAAATAGACGCTATATTGCAATTTCAACCTAATGCAATGTCGGAATACATATTTAGAGGTGGAAATTTTACTTTTTAGTGTGTTGTGTGAAAACCATAGGTTTTCGTTATTCTTCATAAAATAACTTAAGGGAATAATTTGTGTCTTATTCTAGTAGTGTGGTATTAACTTGTGAAATATGGATACCTGTATTTGTCTTTTCAGTATGTAGATAAGCCTTTAAGCACGTTTATGTATAATTTTTTCAATCTATGAACAAAGTAACGTCATTAATACTTTAATTGGGAGTTGATATCAGATATTGAACTTGCGGAAATTTATTTTTTAATTTTTTATGGTAATGTCAGTTAAGATCAGGGTTAATATTACTGCGTAGCGTACTACCTCCCCAATTTTACTTTTCTCATCACTTAAAACAAGTATTTTTTAATTCAATCTATGCAGATTTACGTTAAAAAATTATTTATTTTAAAGACGATGTGGCAACCTCGCCTTGAAAGGATCATCTGGTTTATTACGTTACGTAAGTGCTCTGTTCTATCTGATCCGCAACCCTCAAAATGTGGGTATTTAATAGTTATTTATGCAACAAATACAAAAAGTGTTTATTGCACGCGACGTAAAATTATCGCACGTCGAGTGCAATAAGCACTTTTTGTTCGAGTTGCATACAATATTTTTTCTACGTTCATGCAAAAACCAAAAAATGATATTTAGATGACACTAAGTCTAGGAAAATGTGACATCGATTTGAACGTTTATGTTTTTCATGATGACAAAACGCTGTAGTAGAATGACAGATGAATGCAATAAACATTTTATTGCACTAGTGCAATAAAGAACCACTTTTGCCACCAAATATAGTTCAATAAAGTTATATTTTTTGCATGAACGTAAAAAAAATATCTCCGTAAATATTAGAAATTTTTAAAAATGACTTTCACTAGAGTCATCTATATGAGGAACTACTGCTGCAGTTAAAATATATTTTTATTAGTACATTTTGAAATCATAAATACTGGTATTAATACTACAAAAAGTGGAAATAGGAACTAAATATATAAAATGGTTGAATTCGTGATGTGACATCAGTATACGTTTTGTTGTCTTGAATATGAGAAAAATAAAAATTAATTTGTAATCTTGACACGACAGTTGTTACTGGTTGTATATTGTTTAAAATGGGTTCTAACATTGGTTACTTCGTCATTTGTGAAAGTGGATGCATTGATGAAGGCAAGCATCAAGAAGGCATATGTAATCAAGGAAGACGATTTGCAGAAGTTTCTCACAGAAGCTTCGAACCTTACGCATTTATTTTTGAGGGTGGTAGCCATTTGCTGCATCTGTGGCTCTTGTAGAAGATGTGACGCTTACATGGCATCAAGGAAAAAAGCATATTGCTACTGTTGCCGACTTTGATGGAATTAGTTATGTGCGTTTGGTGAAGCAGTATTTATCATTCGTCCCAAAAATGTAAGGACAGACCGAGTTTTCTTACGGCATGAAAAGGGAAAATGCACCAATCAAGTGAGTAACATTTAGATCATCATTTAAATTGAACGATCCTGAGAAATACACTAGACATACGTTTTGACGTACGTCCGCTACCATTATGGCGAATAGTGGCATGATACTAGATCAAATTCAACGACAAGTAGGATGGAAATCGGCAGCTGTGGCGACTGGTTATGTTGAAGAGAGTATTTATTAATAAGGGGAATGTTTCAAGCATTATTGGGAGTGCTTTTAATGGAAGTGTATCGTTATTGACTTCCGGGAATGTTAGCAGGATTAATTTGACCAGCATTTCCTCCGATTTAAAAAACCGAAGTATTAATATTCCAAACAATACCAACAGTACTTTACACATTCATTTAAAAGATAAGATTGTTGAATATTTGGATAAAGCTTTTGAAACATTTGTAAAATTTCATTTGACGCTATAAGGTTCTTTCATATCAATAATATAATAAAAAGGTGACATTTAGACTTTACGTTTCTCGGGTAGTTGATTATGCTTAACGTAACTTTAAAACACGCGCGTTTTTAAAAGTTGAATTAAAATAGGGTACTAATAAAAAGAAAATCAATTTTGCTACAATTCCTGTCAACGATGTCTTATACACACAACAAAGAATGGTTCACTCATGAACTGAAACAACAAAATTTATATTTAAAAAATTTGTTTTGGCTTTCAGTAAATCTAAACTCACGTGAGATTAAGGTAAAATACGATAATGAAAAAATTACAGGAAGAATATCAATATAACTAAACGTACCTATTATAATAATAAAATAATTAATTCAGCAAACAAAAACAAAGAAACGTGGAGTATAGTTAATAAAATATTAGATAGGAAAAAAACCAACAGAGATCAAATCACGCTCAAGATTAATGGTAGCACCATAAGTGATTGTAATAAAGTTGCCCGTGAATTTGGATGTTATTTTTCTACTGTAGCACAAAATAAAGTTAAAGAGCATTTTGGGGCAAATCTTTCTTTACCTTGTACACTTAACGATAACTTTGTAAAATCAATGGTCTTTGAAGATGTTGCGGTTGAGGAGGTGCATGACATTGTCTCACAACTTAAAAATAAAAATTCAAGCGGTTATGATGGTTTAACAGCTAAATTAATAAAAAATATAGAAAGCAATATCTTAGAGCCTTTTGTTTATTTGATAAATAAATCAATTAAAACTGGTATATTTCCTGATTGTATTAAATTAGCAACAGTTATACCTCTATTAAAAAAATGTGATCCATGCGAATTATAAAACTACCGTCTAATTTCTTTGATGAGTGTCCTGTCTAAAATCCCTGAAAAACTAGTGTATAACAGAATAACTTCTTTTGTTGAAATTAATAATCTATTGACTACATCTCAGCATGGTTTTAGATCTAATAAATCGGTTGAGACAGCTTCCTGTCACCTACTTGAATATGTATATCAATGTCTGGATGCTGGTAAGTATGTAGTTTCACTTCTGTTTGATCTCTCCAGAGCTTTTGACACTGTAGATAAAGAGATTTTAAGTCAGAAATTATATACCCTGGGTATAAGAGGTAGCATTCTTGCTTGGCTGACTTCATACATGGAAAATAGGTCTCTTGTAGTTAGTGTAAATGAGAAAAAATCTAATTTACATAGTGTTGCTCTTGGGGTACCTCAGGGCTCTGTACTGGGCCCATTACTGTTTATGCTCTATGTCAATGATCTGCCAACATACATTGAGCACGGTCATGTAACAATGTTTGCTGATGACACAACGATTACTGTGTCGGCGAATACACCAGATGAGCTCAGAAAAATTATATGTAGCGTGGTGGAATCATTGAGTGTATGGTGCCAGAGGAATAAACTGATTCTAAACAACAAAAAGACTATTTACATTAATTTTCACCTTCAAAGGCCTTTACCCACAAACTTTATGTCTTATGAAGGTATCATGTCAGATTCAGTGAAACTTCTTGGCACCATCCTTGATCCTAAACTCTCCTGGTGTAAGCATGTTGACCATGTGTGTAGTCAGTTAAATAAAGCATTCTTTGCTCTTTTGCAACTAAAGCATACCCTTGATCAAGCGGGCTTAATTAATGTTTATTATTCCATGGTGTACAGTCACATAGCGTTTAATATTCTTGCTTGGGGTAGAGGTAGTGAATGTGAAAGGGTATTTATATGCCAAAAGAAAATTATAAGATTAATTTTCAACTTAAAAGTTAATGTGAGTTGTAGGGAGTTGTTTAAGGATAAACGAATTCTCACAACACCGTCAATCTATATTTTAAAATGTTTACTTTTCACGAAAAATAACATAAGCCACTTTAAAAAACCGACAAATTTTCACAGCTATACTACAAGACTGCTTGGTATTCCTATTCACCATACAAGCGCTTTTAAAAAATTGCCATATTATAATTGCATAATTTTGTACAAAGCTCTTCTTAAGAAAATCCTATGTATATCTGATTACCGGAAATTTAAAAGTAAGGCTAAACACTTTTTATCAGTTAGAGGGTTTTATAGTGTGGATGATTTTGTAAATGGTAAGTGATGGTAACTGTGGCTTTTGCTGTTGCTATCGATTTTCACCTCATTCTCGTGCGTGCGTGCATATGTTTATATTTGTAAATTATAAGTTGTTGTTTGTTCTACCGTATCATCTGTTCTTTTTTATATTTGTATATATATATTTGACTATGTATGTTATTTTGTACTATATTTTATTTATGTTATTTATAAGTTGTTAGTGTTTTTACCTTATTACCGTTCGTTCTTTTTTTATACCTGACTTGCCATATATACAATTTTGTATCTTTTGTTGGCCAATAAAGTATTATTATTATTATTATTATTATTATTATTATTATTATTATTATTATTATTATTATATTATATGTTTTCTGATACCAATTACCTATGTTGGTTTGAATGAACAATTCCATGAAGAAAGTCCTATTCAATAATTATCTAAACATTAATATGGCTAAATTTACTAGAAAAAAGTAATTCCTGATTTAATCGAAATATTCTGTATTCAGTACTTAAGTTCATTTTTGAAACAATGGGAACTCGAAAATTCAACCACAATAGATGAGATTTGACGTATTTCTGCATTTTTAAGATTACTTTTGCAGGTGACCTCCTTTAAGCTACATTAAATTTTATTTTAGATAGTTATTGAATAGAGTTTTGTCTATGCAATTGTTCATTAGCATACCTAGATCCTAGATGTTTGGTATCAGAGAACATGCATATGGCTGCATTAATAGGAATCGTATAAAAATTGATTTACTTATAAGTAAGTATAGCTAATGGCTGGAATTTTGTATACATATTTTTACCGTCTAATAGAGCTTCAAGCGAGGACACAGAACTCCAAGAAAATTGAAATAATTGGTTATTATTAAATATCAACGTATTCACAAAGGTTCCCGCTAGTGCGTGAGATAATTTTCATTGCTCATAAAATCACAAGAATAATTAAAATAAATGTTAAAATACCTCAGTTTTAGCCACACAGTTACTACGACAATATGTCACAATTACGGCAACATTATTACAGCCACAGCCACCAAATTACTACACTCACTAGTCAGGACATATAGGACAACTTGTGTTTCACTTTCAGATTAATATTTATTGGTAATTTTACATTTTGTGTCCTCGAGTAAAATCATAACATATATAACTTCAACTTCAGAGAACCGTGCGTTTCGGGCCTATACGGCTTGTATACTGTCTCATAGGTCTGATTAATTCGTCGTTTCGATCACTCAGGCTGTGCAATTCCTTTTCTACAAAATCCCCGCCTTAAGTACTTTTACAATACAGTAAATAATGCACAAAGGCTAATAATAAAGATTATATGGGTAGATATTGTGGGTATAATTTAACGCTGCTCGGGGCTTTAGTCTGCAGAGTAACTGCTTTCCAGACCCCAACAATATTGTTAACACTGTACTGTTAACACTTAATATAAAATGTATAATAAACATAGCATTTTAAATTTTCATAATATTCATAATTAGACAGAGGAAAATTCACATACCGTACAATTATCAAATTTCTAACGTTGCTTTTCGAATAATGTTTGGTGTTGGATCATCAGAGATCATAATTAGCTCTTTTATCTTGCCAACCAAGAGGCATATTTGAATTTCTTGTAGAACATTCTGCCAAAACTGCTTGAAGATATGCATTTGGACGTAAGAGGAAATATGTGGGGTTTGCATGACGGGGCTCAACCACACAAAAGTCGATGCGTAATTCAGTATTTAAATCATATTTTATGAAAATCGTTGAATTGATATAACCGAATTAAATTCAGCGGACTTTTATTTATGGTAACACATGAAGACCTTAGAACTGGAAACAGAAAAAGAATTTTTACCGTTGCCATGAAATAAGAGCAAATCCGGGTATTTTTCCAGCGAGTGCGCGAAAATTGTCTCATGCATGCATGTGAGGAAAATATCAACGGTGGATATTTTGAACATGTTGAGATTATGTGTTATGTTAGTGTGGATTTTAAAATATCACTGGATTTAAATTTTTGGTAAGTGTCTGTACATATGTTCTTATTTCTGCGACGTTACTTATTTTTCAAATTCGTTGACTATTGGTAAAATTTTCCTTAATCTTCTAAATACTAACGAACGATGAATAGAGACAATTGTTGGTATCTAAGCATATACCTATGCGGAATACTAGATACTATCATAAAAATTCACATAATTGTAACGAATGCAGGATAACTCGTAAGTAACGTAGATACAGGGTCTTGAATAATATGAGGGTTTCTTGTGTCGTGCAGCAAAAATGAAACGCTCTCACAACCGTAAAAATAATATATTTATTTAAAATAAAGAAACAGAGGATGTATCAGCCTAGATGTTGTCGACGCGAAGCTTTGTTGGAGTGTGTCCTGTGTTGCGTCGTACTACTATCTATACTTTCTCCTTGGCGCCACCCTGACGGTTTCGGTGGATGTTTCTAGAATCCCAGTTTGGGTGATCGTTCTTGGAAAGGACGGCTTCTGGTCACTGTCCCAGCTGGAGTCCATTGCCGAATCGTTCCGGCGCCACGATTGCGCCTCCTAAGTGGGTCGATACAAAATGTGGTGCAAGTGTATTTGGCCCACAAATAAAAAAGTAATCATTTTTATCCACGACTGTATTATAATATTATATACATTATACGTCTGTATCTTCAAGTATAATGATGTATATAATGCACTATAGCAGTTACATGCTTATTTTATTTTAAATTTATTATGGTCCCTTATGTTTTAAACATTTAAGAATATAAATAATAAAACAACAGTGAGCTCGAATTCTTTTATTTATCTAGTTCCACAGTGTTACTAGACATTTTATTGCTGCTAACCCTGGTCGACGATGCCCGGTCTAATCGATGCTCCCCCAGCCTGAAAACAAAAAGGAAATATACATTTAATGCTAAGTAATTATCCAGAAACTTACCTTTTTATTCTTTGGAAGTAATCCTGTTTATGCTCTACAGAGAAATGCATCTTAAAGTAACAGCACTTGATTCACTTGCAATTTATTCATTCTTACAACAAGCTTCATATGTAAACATAACCCTTAAGAACAATTATGTCAACAAATACTTGTTTTCTGTCCAGACACTTGTCTGTGGCTATGTCTTTCTACCCTTATGTGTACCAAAGAGAGTTAGACAATTTAATGATTTATATTCTTAAAATCCCTAAACATTAAGCAAATAATTAAAATCTCCCCTCTACTTATTTAAAAATCGCGGATTTTTAAGGAAGTTGAGAGTTTTTTTCGTGACTTCCAGTTGAAAAAGCACCATTTTGTTTTGGCAGTTTGAAGCCGTGTGGAAAAGCTCTTTTGCTCATTTATGCTAACGATATCAACATTTATACTTTTGAAATAGTGTCAATCAAGAATTGCATTCAATAATTATTGGATTTTACAAAGTTATAGTGTGTAGATATCGTTTCGTCAACTTTCACGAGGAGATCATCTCTATGGCCACACACCATCACTTGGTCAAAAAAAAAAAACCTACGACGTAACAACTTTTACGTATTTAGTAGAAGCTCTACGTAACGTACATAGCATCCCTAGTTTTCATCCCGAGGTAGTACAACGCACGTACATGGTTACCCAGCTCCTCCAATTTATTTCCGGTTGGCTACTTTCACCCTGGGGGCAGGACATCAGAGGGATTCTTGTAAAGTCACTCTTCCGAGTAGACTACCAGGCAACGTAGATTTTAGTACCTGCTACCACCTGTCTGCTTTCTTTTTGTCTTTTTTTTTGTAAATTATTTAACTTTAGCTTGCTTTGCATGGCTTCTTTGCTTTAGGCCATATATACGTTAGTGTTATCATAAATTACTTGCTGCACTGTATCTGAAAAACTGTTTAATTTTAGTTCACCTGTTTTGCATGGCTCAAATTGCTAATTTAATTACCTGTAAGCCAAGGTATACCTAGGTACTTGAGAGGATCCCTTGTAATTCTTTTTATCGCAATTAATTCACCGAAATTCCTCATAACCAAATATTTATCTAATAACCACCAGTAGAGGATTTGTTTACTTGTCATTGAACCAGTGAACCAGGAAACTACAGATTCGGAGAACCAGCCATCGGCTCGTTCTGTCAGATAACAGAGTTTATTGTTTGGTGTTCTCTGGTCTGGTTAACGGAACACCCACTTATTGAGTCCGTTGTTCACTTAACTTTCATGCGCACATTCGTGTTCACTTTGTAGCCGGGGGACCCAATAATAAATTTAATTGATTATAAATTCAGATATTTTTTTCCTTTCTATTTAGTTAGTAAATTTGTCACCCAATATTTATAATAAATTCCAGTTAATCGAGAGAAACATCCCATGTATTTACTTGCAGGGGCTCGATTCTCGAGTTTAGTGAAACACATTCCCTCAGAGTAAATTCTCATGAGAAAATGCAACTGTAGTATTCTTGACCATTCTCAGTGTAGTTATTTCCCATAAAAAAATAGGGAATTATTTCACATGGTTTTTGCTAAAGGAATATAAAGCATCAAGAATTGTAAATATACACATAGATAATAATATACTTAGGAATTTTTTAAATAGAATGAGTTCCCACACGAATTTATTTCACTGCTTTCGAGAATCGAGGCCCAGAATGTTGTTTTTATTTAGACATATTTAGACTGAAGCAGGTTACTACAAAAAAAAAACAACAACAATAGCAATGGAACTGTAGATTGAGATACGTATTTAGAAGCAAAGCCATATTTCTACGTTTATTTTGGCAGCATAAAAAGTATTCTACAGCGACTACACTCCAGTGATGCTACTTCTATTTTAGATGCTCAAAGAATATTTAACGATATAATAATTCTTGAAGATTTAACATATACTCATTTTAATAATCCACCCATACCTTCAGTTATTCGCCGACGTGAAGCAACTGTGACAGGATCAGTATATTCAATAAATAACGCAGTAAATAATGCTTTTCATTTGCGATAGTTTATTTCCGTTATAAGGATCTAGTGTTGAGCGTGTGAAGAACTAAATTGATACCGTTTTGAAGAACAGTCCGGGATTCTTGACTTTATGCCGTATAGCAGATCTGTTTGATGGCAAAGAAAAAGATTTTTCTGAACTAACCCATGAAACCTGAACATTTACAGCAGTTGCTGGTTATTCAATTTTATTCCAGTACACTAGTACGTGAATAGTTATGTTTAGTAAACTAAAAAACTCAATATGATTAATGTTGGAAATTATAAATTGCCAGTACAGAATAAGATGATGATTTTAACTTTTTTATCGTATCTTTTTTGTTGGTCCTACTCTGATAGATGTGACGGAAAAATATAACGAACAAATTAATTTTGCGTAGAAAAGCTATACCTGTTCCATGTAACTATACTTTCTGCAGCTCCTCCATTAAATTGATTTTGACAATAAACAGCTATTATATCTGCCGTTTCTAAGTTGGAAAACTGATTATCTCGAGGTATGTTTCCAAAATTTGACAAAATAGTACTAATGATTTGAAATTATTTACACATTACCTTTACACTTTACACAACTACACAACGATAATTACTAACTCAGTACAACAATATTAATCTGCCAGGCTTTTCATCAAATTTTATCTAATTTAAGCATATAAACGTCAGTTTGACAAGTGGTAACTTGATCGAATTAGAAAATTTATTTCTGTTTTAATTTTCACTAGAAACGGTGCATTTTATCAACATGGAACAAGTATAGCGTTTCTACGCAAACTTAATTTCTCCATCATAAGTTTCAGTCAAGCGTATCAGAATAGCACCAACAAAAAAGATACAATAAACATTAATTGCAAAAAACTTCCAAGAGCGCCCTCTGCGATATGCGGCACTACTTACTCCTTTACACTGCTTGTACTTATCTAAAACATAACTGTACCAAATTTGAACATGATTGGAGGTTTCGTTTCTTAATTATGTCCATAACAATAAAACCATTTTTTTAAGCCTAGTAACTTCTAAACGAGGCACTTTTGGACTAAGCTAAGTTTCTCTAAATTGATTCTATTTGATCACAGGACAAATTACTCCTAAACGCGTTTAGATTTTTTTATGATATTTTATGAATGAATCAATTAATGAGTGAATAGGTATTATAATATTTTATTTATTTCTTCCCTTGGGAAATTCTTACAGTTTTTTGTCCGTTCATTTTTCATTGCATTTGGACACCGTGCCGATCACAGAATGCATGCTTTGTCTTGCGCAAGGTCAAGTTTGAAAGTGGATCAGTTTCTACTACCGTGCAGAAGTGTATTTCTAATTTTGAACTGCCCTTTTTCCCTTTTATTTTCTGAATCACCCTGTATTTTCCTACAACCATATTATTTGAACATTTATAGAAAGTCACATTTTATTATTAATTAAAATTTTTCGAGTTTGTGTATTTATATAATGATTTCAGTGGAACTATGTTCATTAACACAATTTTAAAGCGATATTTCTGTAATTACATAGTTATATCATTTGACGATTAGTCTGAAAATACTGCAAGCATAAACACAAAAATGTTCATCTAAATAGAAAGTTTCAGCGTTTAAAGAAAACAACTTCAATTTTATATCAATTCATTTACTGATATCTCTTCATGTTTGCCGTACTAAAAGCAATTTAGGTGTAGTCAATTTTTGTTACATCCGCGCATCAGCTCAATTTCATTGTGCAAAATCAGCAAAAACATGTAATCCATTATAAATTTAAACAAAAACGCAGCAGAACCGGAATTGTTGTATTTTAAATGATTGATTTTGGCTTACGGACTTGAATTTGATATGATTTCATTTCAGTTATAATTAAACTGTCGAATTAAACATTGACAATCAATCAAAATCTGTTTACTCTTTGGAAAAACAAGTTTTTGTACTAATTAACGTAATGGATGTTGGAGCAGAATTTTTATTTTTTACTTATTTTATACTAAGAAAAATTAATTAATATTAGGTAATCTATAGTGTTAGATGAACAATGTGATTAGCTTCTTGGAGTCAAACTAAACCGATTTAGATCAAGTTACTTGGGCAGAACTTCGTTATTATTTCTATGAAGTAAAAGATCAACCAACATACATGTTAATGTTTAGGTAAGAGTCGTCAATTTGTAGGTTTTCGTTCATCATCTGAATTGGTAACGATATTTAGTATTTTTTCAACCAAATTTTGTTGGTTTTCAAAATTAAACGAACGTTGTTTAATAATCAAGTAGGCATGATTACCATGGATATATCAACTGGCAAGATTGTAAATAAAAGTTTATCAAATTTATTAATTTGTGCAGATGAATGAAAACCTGGAGAGAAGTGAGATTTCAGGCGATTTGTTACAAAAGGCTGAGAGAGCTCGTGCCGCACTACTACCGACAAAGTCGGAACCGAAATATAAAAAAGAATATGACACATTCCTGCAGTGGCTGAAGGTTAACTTGATTGAAAACAAAAATATAAGTGAAACTATAATGTTAGCTTACTTTCAAGACATAGTATGTATTTATTCTTCCACGTTCTAGTACTATAGGTAATATTGATTTAGTTTTCTTACAGTCTGAATCGTACAGTCCTAATGCCCGGTGGACTGACAATTTATAATAATACAGATGGGAGAAAGTTTCATGAAGTGGAAGCGTTTTTCAAACAAAAAAGTAAAGGCTATAAGCCAAAAAACTCTAGTGTTTAGTCGGGATGACATTGTCAAATTTTTGAAGGATGCTTCCGATGAAGAACATTTATTATATAAGGTACCTAATGCATTAAACTATAAGAATTACATATTTATTGCTCTATTGTGCGGGTGGCTATAATTATGGGTTATTTCGGGGGCTGTAGAGGTCAAGAACTTTTGAATATGATAATTAATCATATTGAAGATAGGGGTTCGGTTATGGTGGTTGACATTCCGGAAAGTAAAACAGATATCTGTACGAAATTTACAATTGTGGAAGAAAACGAGTTTTCTGCATTGGGTCTAGTGCGGAAGTATATTTTTTTGCGTTCGTTGGGTTCAGAAAGATTTTTTCTAACGTATTGCGAAAAACATTGCACAGTTCAGCCCGTTGGGAAAAATACATTTGGAAAAATACCAAGCAAAATTGATAGTTTTTTGGGTTTCCTAGATCCAGAAGCTTTCACGGGACATTGTCTGCGGAGGATTTCCCCGACTGCCTTGGTCAATGCAGGAGCAAATATAACAACATTGAAGAGACATGCTGGATGAAGTTCAACGGTAGCAGAAGGATATTTGATCGACAGCATGGAATTGAAGAATATAACTGTCAGAATGTTGGCTGGCATGTCACATGAAAGAAGTGGAACATCAACTCTATGTTTGACTATAGCCAAGGGAGTTATGAACATGTTTATAGTCATGGTAACTAAGAGTTTATTTGTTTATAATGTATTAGTAAGAAATAAACAATTTAATAGACAATTCAAATAGATATAAAGCACAAAATAATAAATTAGCAGAACATAAAATATTGTCAACTTTGTTATAAATCGTTTATACGAGTTGTATCGCCGCGGCCGTGTTACAATTGTCGTCATCTTAAGACAAATGCTTTTGCCGTTTAAAATTTACATTCGTGTTACATCGCTGCGAGAGAGAGTGTACTCGTATATGAAGATAAAATTAAGAATTATTTTGTAGCTCGAAAACAATGAAACGATAAAAGATACCGTGTATATATTTTCAGTATCTATCCAAAAAATTCATCTTTACCGACGAATCAACAATAATTTTAGTTTGTTTGTTTTTTTTAAATTAAGTAGTTGGTAAAATTTGATTTGCCGCCTTTGCACACTACCCTTGTTCACCTAGGAAAACTTAGTCTCCACACATCATTTTATAGCGCACTTAAACATGGACAGAGTCAAATACACATTTTGTTTGCCCGTATCACTTCTACATTCTACCCCAGGAAGATACAACCCTGTAGTAACGAAAGCGTATACGATAAAAATTTTATATGAACAATGGTCGTCAGCTTAAATTCACCACTTCCATGGTCCATTCTTTTCTAGTGCCATTTATTATACACGGTGCTAGAAAGGGACAAAAATTGGAAGTGGTGACTTTAAGCTGACGACCATTGAAGTACTGCCACTAATATTGTGACATAAATTGAGAACAGATCACGGAAGGCAGTAGAAACTTATTAATTTCCTTCTACTTTATATTGCGTTATGTAGATGCATAACATAAAGTGGAAATTACTAATTGAACAGAAAGTTTCTGCATGTTTCGCTTAAAATAAAAACAATTCAAAATAGTACTAACATAGTGCCTGCCAAATTATAAAATACCAGTTCCTACATAATGACAAAACATCAGTCATATTTCACACACGTCTAGTTTCCATCATCGTTAGTTGCACATTTACTCGTCACAAAATGTTATGTTATAACAGTGTCCTGGCTTACCTCTAGTAAAGATAATTAGTTCTATCTGTATGAAGAAAATTAATGTGTCACACATATTTAAAATAAACGATACAATTGTTTCTGTGGAAAAAAATGCCGCCGTGAAATAAGGGAGGGGTCCGGAAATAAATTTCACTTTATAGAGTGACAAATTTTAATATATTTATTGTTTGATATTAATTATTGGTGACAAATATGTGTGGTGAACAATGAACACTGATAGATAAGTCTACTAGACCAATATCCGTGGATTTATCGGATCTACCGGGTAGGTATCTGTGGTCAATGGTTGTCTAGAATTTATTAATATTCGATGGTTCGTAGGGAAGGTCAAAACTAACTACACATTAATTTTAGAAATATAATAATGTTACATAAACATGGGAAATTCTTTTTTATTATACAGTATGTACCACGAAATTGGGTTACCCAATAGCGCTATTGCGTACCTTACAAGACCAATGCTTTTGTATTTGTAAGTAGGCAAAAAACAAAATATATATTCACTAATAAAATTGTGAACTACTTTTAGGCTACTGCGAACCAATATACTGTTAGAAATACACTTAATTTCGAGGAAATTATAAAATATATTAAATTAATTTACAAGTTTTAATACCGAGATACAAAGTGTTTATATAAGTTCGATAGTTCTAGCTAATCAGGCTGTCTGCAGTCGAATGTGTCGCTTCGTTGTTTCGTCTGCCCTATCCCGAGGAATTTGTTTATTTTCTTTAGTCCTCGTCTCACGGTATCTCTCGGGTTAAGTGATGACTATCGGTCCTTGGTTTCTAACAATACATATATACTTGTACCAATCTTACAAATCTTATCCTTACTGTTGGACCAAAAGGGGCTAATAATGGAGACTGTTATTTATAACTTGATAAATAAAGGTTTTCAAGCAAAATAAGAGAACGAAAGTTCTAAAGCACTAATGTGAGTTTTTTATAGCTGCTCTGTATAAAGTCTAAGCTACAAGTAAAAGAAAGTAGAACACTAATACAACAAGCTTAACATGCAAGTTTAGGAAAACTTATCTGTCGGTCCAGGAATCCTGTACGATATCTTCCAATATAGAGGAGGACTGCCAAATTAAGACTGCGGGATCTTAGCAGACGTCCATGAGTTGTGCAAGTACATGCGGTAGTGGCTAGAGTCTACAAATCGTCTCGTGCAAGAAACAGTAGTAGCGATGCTTCATAGTCTCAACGATAATGCAGCAGGATACACAAAGAGTTCGAATAAGCATACAACCGTGAGACGAGGAAGGAGAATATTATTAACCATAAAATAAAAATATAATAGGGAAGAAGAAGAAGCCCTAGAAGATAAATGTTTATGTTACTGACTACGACTAGTAAATAAAATGTTAAGAGGTGAAAATATCTGGAGCAAGATGCCACTTTGGAATGATGTGAGGTCTTGAAGTAAAAATGTGGTTTCTGACTTATTACAGTCAAATCCAGTAAAATCCACTGCTTTGCTAAACAGCCATGTATCCTTCAATATATAACTCTAAATTTCCTCAAGAAAAACCATAAAAATATATCTTGAACTTGTCCAGTTCAACCTGAAGTTTACATAGTTCGGAGCGGAAATAATTTGTGAAATTTGTCAAAATAAATGAATATATGTGAATGCAATATTTACTAATAGTAGTGAACGAAGGAAAGCAAAAGAACCATAAAACGTTTGTGTTAAGCCATCAGTATTGAATACAAATAAATGAAATAATTTTCCGATAACAATACATTTTTCACCCAATATACTGCTAAACATAATTAAACTGAATAAATGCCCCGTAACAAAAGCATTAGACATATATGCACCTCTTAAAAATTTAAAGTATATGTTAACATTAATTAATTTGATTTAAATGCATCTAATGGGATATACCAAAGGACAAAATCGTTGTCATACTCCATGCCATCATGTGAACTTATATGATACAAATACAAAATACAACCAATGTCTTTACTTATAATCAATTCGATTGATATGTTTTTACTAGTTGCCACTATGTGGTAGCATCTAATACCAATAGTGCGTGTCTCCATTAATGTAGTATTCTTAACTTACCACATACCAGAATTTACAACACCAAAATTTCAAAATATGGTTGCGACAAGCACGCAGTAGCGGTTATTGAGCGATTATTAGTTATCAATTTTGTATTTGATCAGTGTTATGCTGAAAGGAAAGGATTGTCATACTGTTTGACAGTTATACCTAATTTAACTCCATTCATAATAGTCATGTTTGGATTTTGAAAATTCGTACGTGATTCAACGGGATCATTTTCAACAACGCTTTTTCTTAAATGTTTGGGCACGGATTTTCGAATATCGCTTGATTGGACGATTCATATTACTAAATTGTATGAATGGGGTTCAATATCTCGAGTTCCTTCGAAATTATCTGGCTAGACTTGTAGAAGATATGCCCTTAGCTGTCCGACTTCGAATGGGGTTCTTGCACGATTCGGATAAAATGGATTGGACGAGGAGAACCGGTACCATGGCCACCACAATATCCTGACTTAAATCCCTTGTACTTCTTTTTGTGGGGATATGTGGGGATAGAGTAGTTGTTGCATCAATTTTATGTATATTATTCAAATTTACTTCCGTGGACTAAAGCTCCGACCAGTAGTGAATTACTCTCGCAAAATAGGCGGCAATAACATCAGATACATACAGATTTCAGATTTATTAGCCCTCATCAATGTGTCATAAAACTACCGACGAGTGATCCAGCTATTCTGAATTCTACTGCTGCTACTAAGCAGATCGCTCTATGTCAGATACATACCTAGATTTCACGAGAGTATAATTCTGTACTCGTCGGGGTTTTAGTCCGCAGGGTAGTTGTTTCTCGTAACATCAATATAAAACATCGACGTAAGTTAAGTCGGGGGCACATTGCTCGCCACGCCATGCCAAGCCACCCGACGTGATGTAACATATGTATCTGTCTGTACATTGTTACCACGCCATGTGATGCCTCGTTACGTTACATTTTATCACTGGCATTGGTTAATGCATAATACAATTTCTGTGTTGCAAAAAAGCAGTGGCCAAAAATTCCTTCATTCCCTGCTACCTATTCTAGCAGCCGTACAGCAGCGTGTGTACAATTTATCACCCAATGTAGAGCTGGAAAGAAATTCACGAAACTAACGGAATGGGGTTGGAAGCGCACTATCAACAGTTTAGTGCCACTAACCGCTGAAAAAGAAACAGCGCCACCTGCATTACTTAGATGATCTCTTGTGATTGTCAAAGTGTGTGCAAGGGCAATGAGGCTTTCATAAGCTTGGGCTGAGCTGTTCAATGATGGACCTATTGACATTGATTTAGAGAATTTCCTGACAGTTAAACTATCGGATGAAGAGAAATAAGAAGCAGAAGAAACTGGAGACACTGAGGAAACTGAAGGAAATAGAGAAAGTAGAAACTCCGAGTCGCCAACGCCACATGCATTTGAAATGTAAAAAAACGGAAATTAATTGAATAAAGTAAACAGTTCAAGTAATATAAATTTGAATAAATAATGATTCCACTTGATTTCGTACAGTTATAATTTAATAATCTATTCTATGACATATCGACATATATTCAAATGGTACAATCTATTCCTTATTTTATCGTAAAACAATTCATTTGTTCAGTGTTGAGACCCAAAAATAATGGTTTCTCCATCTAACATTAACAAAATTTCACCAATTATGTCTGTCATTTTATGTGTTTGGCATGAAATTCAGGTGTACACTGTTACCACGCGACATTACGTTACACCATGGGACATGATGAAAACAAGTCGGGATTTGCAACACGTCGGATGGCGTCGCATGGCGTGACGTGGTGTAGCGTCATAGTAATGTGCTCACAATATATAATAATACATAAGAGTATACGGTGCCAAATCCTTCTGACGGTGCATCACATGGCGTGGCGTGGCATCAGAGCATGTGCCCCCGGCTTTATGTGTGCTGAATTGCAATCATAGTACTCTGCTAAGTAGGTAGTGTAAGTGTACCTATCTAAAGCAATAATAGTGTACAAGTGATATATAAAACTACTTTAAGCCTATTGTTATGAGTAGTACTTGCTTCGGCTGGTAGCTACTCATAACCATAGGCTTAAAGCTGCAAAGTAGTTTTATATCTAACTTATACACAATTTTACACTTTATTAAGATTGCAGTAGGTAATATAAAATGACGTCAAATCATGAAGTATAGAGGGCGTCTCAGGCATTACTGGTTTCTTTAGAAGAGATGATTGCACAGTCAACATAAATGAGATTTACCCAAATATACTTATATCTAAAAGTTCACCGTTTCCGGGATACAGGGTGTCAAAAATTTCGACATTTTTATTATTATATGTTTTATTTACTTGTAAACATTCCGTGATAAAACGGAAATAGTTCTAGATGTGAATGGGATATCTTTAATCTAATTATTCAGAATGTTTAAATATTCCCATTATCACCAATGACGTAGAACCCCTGTAGCATTCTTTTATTTAAAATAAAAATGGCACGCCACTGTCTTAATTATAAAAAAACGTAAGATACTTTAAATTTTGATGATTTTGAACAAATAATTATTCTTTAAAATGATCACATTTAGGTAATTGTTCTTTAAAAATATCTATGCATTTTGTAGTTTGTACGTGGTGAGACCTATTATTATGCTGCAGTGTCCCGAAATTAATGCACCATAGGGCAAAAGTAGATTCCTGATGACAAAATAATGCGATACTAACTTACTCTAGTCAAAACTTGATGGTTTTGTTAAAAATATACAGGGTGTTAAATTAAAAATTTTATTTTCGATATTTGTAAATATTTTTTAAAAAATCCAGATATTTGGATACATTTTGGAGATCTGGGGTTTTTGGGGGCGAGAAATTACATTTTTTTCTAATTTTGACGCTACTAGTAGGGGGCGCTATTTATGGCACATCATGCTTCTTTTAAATGGCAGCGGCTTAGTGTATCCATCTGACTATTAAATCAATCGATTCTTCTACTTTCTTTATGTGAAAAAGGTATTATACCTTGCTGAAGTCATTAGGAGTAACCATTTTCGAAACAATCCTGTTTGAAATATTTAGTGTACCTAGGAATAATTGTTTTGGTCTCTTTTAAAGTGCCTTTACTTTTGAAAATACAGCAAAATGTTACTTGAGAAAGTTACTGAAAATAGTAAATTAAGGCAATGTGCAAAATTTTAAGAGTATACTTTCAAGTTTCCTTCAGCTTTTAATACAAATATGTAACTACGAAATGCAGAGATATTTTTAAATGAACAATTACTTGAATACAATGCATTTTAAAGAATTTTTTTTAAAAAATAATTATTTATTCAAAATCAGAATTTTATTTTTTTTTATAATTAAGACAGTGGCGTACTATTTTTATTATAAATAAAAGGAAAGTGGCATAGAGTTTCTACGCGACTGGTGAAAATGGAAATATTTAAACATACTGAATAATTACACTAAATATATCACATTACAACCTAGAATTATGGTTGTTTTATCACCAATGGGTTCCAAGTAAATAAAAAATATATTTCTGGGCAAATCTCATTTATTTTGACTGTACAATCACCCCTTCCAAGGATGCCAGTAATATCTGAGACACTCTGTATAGAATATTTCATTTAAATAACAAATATATTTTTTGCTTTTTTTACACAGTGACAATTTAATTGCTTACATCAGCACGACCAGATCTTTTATTTCTGGAAACTTGACATTAATAATCCAACAAACCGTATAAAGAGGTATTGCTTTTAAAAAAGAACGGGCTGTATATCCCTCATATTTAAGACACGGCGGAAAAAAATTACAAACCTCGCTTCCTCCCACGCTATAAATTACCCGGCCCAGAGCAAGAGAATGCCAGTCGAAGCTAACCTATATATGATACATCTGGGCACATTTTTCATTTATAATTCAGCAGAAACTGTTATTTTCGAATTTATTTCTGCTTAAAAAAAATCCGGCAGCTGTCTCCAGGCGGTTGAGTTCTATTGATTCCGTTTGGTTCCGTGCATGCGGAACCTCTGCGGTCGAATATGAATAAATATGCATTCATGGTATACACGGCATTGTCGTCTCGGTTGAGGCAAAATATTTGTTTTAAGTTAGAGAGTGCTGAATTATTTATTCGAATCGTCGAATGGAGCAGGACTGTAACTGGGACACGTCTGTTCAATAAATACAAAACGATTTAACCGTATTATTGCAATGCAGTGTTTTAAGTTTAAAATGTTGCTTTACTCCTTGAAAATGTTACTCTAATATGTTTATTAAACATTTAGAATTAATAAGAAAGAGTCGCATAAAATAAACGAATTATAATTATGTATGGTAATTAATTATGTTGTGCTATTATGACTAATTCATATTTCTTCAAGAAATATTAAAATATACAGAGTGATTCAGAAATTATCTAAAAAAATAGAAGACAGGGGACTCTTACAAATACAATTTTGTAAAGAAATAATCAAAAAGAGCAGTTCATAACTGATTTACTTCTTCACGGCTCTGGTCCACTGTAAAACTTAACAAGAAAAAATCATGTAATCAGCAACCGAACAAAAAAGTCTTGGGTGCGATGCACTTCAACTTTTAAATATTCCCGCAAAAACAAGTCCAAATGATTTATAGTCTGAAGACCGTGGCGGCCATGGTACCGGTCCTCTTCGTCCAATCCCGTGGTATTAATGCTTGGACATACTGTACAGAGCAGTGCATTTTTGATGGGAATCCAGGGTATCTCGAAAACTACAATATGTACAACAAAACCGCTTATGCATTCTCGATCTACTTTTTCTCGTTTGACTTAATGGTGAAATCAGATCGGGTCTACTGTGTTTTGTTTTTGGCAAAATTTGAAAAATGCCCTGTATCTCAAATTACGTAATTAACTGGATGACCTGCTTTTTTGTTACGCCCTGTATATGTCTTCACTTTGTTCTTTTGCAAAAACTTCTTAATTTTATAGGTTTTGATTAAGCTGCTAACCAAAATAATGAATAATGTATAATCTATTCTAGATACATATAAATAAGATGTAGATAAATCGTTCTTATTTATTTATTGTTTAATTGATCATTAAATTCATATTCAAACTTTTTCAACCTTTAAGATTTTATGAATAAATAAGTAATTATTGCAAAATTTAATATAATATAAATTCAATACATTTATTATAAGTTGTAAAACTAGGTCAGTATCTAATTTAAAGTTGTTCAATTTAGAAATTGTTCCCACTTTGAAGATTAAAATAGTTTGATCAACTCTTCGTTCTTATTTGATACCTTTTAATACATTTTTTGTCCTTACAATTCATATTAACATCACTCAGTTCCAAAAAGTAAGTATAGTTATTATGCAATGTACTTTAATCATTCAGGTACCTACTTTTTAATAGAAAATTTAACTAATATGCTCTTAGTAAGCTTTGTGTCAAAATAATGTAGATATCTATATAAAGTCGCTAAAATAAAACAAAATAATGTTTGCTACCTATCCAAATTTTCACATCGAAATATGCAGTATGTCCCTAGATGTCATGTCAATACCGAAGGAACAATTCCCTCGCTTATTCTAGGGCTAAGTATATGGAGCTGTTTTCTGGTAGCCGAAAGTTCAACAAACGGCAGCTAAATAAAAGCTCAGAGATGTTGTTTTGATTTGTGGAGATTTTAATATGCCAGGCTTAACATGGAATACTAAAGAAAATCTTTCTTTTTTAATTCCTGCAACGATTACTGATAGAAATGCTTCCCTTATTGACGCGTTTTCTTTTTGTTCATGATTCATGATTTCGTTGAAATCTTTTACATTTTTATCTGTAACAAATAATAATTTTTTTAGAAATTTTAAGAAAACTGATTATAATGTTATTAATAATCTGCTGGAAAATATTTGTTGGGACAATTTATTTCAAAATAAATCTGTGGATCAATCAGTGGACACTTTTTATAATAAAATTATTGATATTGTTGATAACCATGTTCCAAAAAAGAAAATTAATGGTAAATATCCTCTTTACTTTACATTTAATACTATTAAATATATCTTAGAAAAAAATAAAGTACATAAAGAATGGAAAAAATATAAAAGTCGGACTCATTATGATTTATTTTGTTTATTAAGAAAAAGATGTAAGCAGCCTATTTACACTGATTTTAAGAACTATACACATTCTATAGAGAATAGTTTGCCTAGTAATTCTAAAAAATTTTGGCATTTCATATCCGTCAAAAATCGTAGTAGCGGTATTCCTAATATTATGATGTATGACCATGTCACTGCTCAAGGTAGATGTGACGTAAGTAATTTATTCTCAAAATTTTTTCAAAATTCTTTTGAACCATATAGTCAAACTATTTTCGATAATGTTACAAACTTTTATGAAAATTGTACACCTTATTTAGTTGATAATATATATGCTACTACTGAACAGGGTCTGCGTCGGACCAGACGGTGGAAGTTATACTTCTTTTTTTTTTTTAAAAAAAAAAACTTCCTTTCAAAGCCTGAACGTACATAAAAAAAAGTTCTTAAAAATTTGTTCTTCCTTTTGAGCGTGACGCGGTTTCTCGACCAACATCCCATCCCAATGTGTCTAACGGGCGCAAAGAAGTATAACGTCACGTCAAAAATATTTTTATTATATTTATTTAAAGAAAATATTTGGAGATCCTTGAATTTCAGATATAACCTAAAACGCAGTTATTCTATAAATCCCAGTAGTAAGGTTTTAGTACTATTTTTTATATGCTCATATTAAGATTCCCTGGATATGGTTTTTGAAATTGTCTGCTCAGTTTGTAAAATGATTTAAAAAGTACATATCGCAAATGTTCTGTTAAAACGGAAACTGTAAAATTTTATCCCATATTCTTAATGACACACTGTATATTATACGCTTATACGTAAGAAGTAAATTTATGTTGGTGTCCACAACCAGTAATTCTCCACGCTGTATAGTGGGTTGTATAAAAAAGTTCTTAAAAATTTGTTCTTCCTTTTGAGCGTGATGCGGTTTCTCGACCAACATCCCATCCCAATGTGTCTAACGGGCGCAAAGAAGTATAACTTCAGTATTTATTAAACGTGGCAAAAGTTATCAAACATATTCTTGAATATGACAGTCCTAATATTAGCATCTCATAAATAATAGAAACTATATAGTACCACATAACAGGGTATATATTCTGTGCTTTTGTGTTAGGGTCATTATTGTGACAATCAGCATTCATTTGTTTATCAACGATGCGATCTCGTAAATATTGACAATTAAATGAAATAATTTGCGAAAGATAAGTTCTGAATTGCAATTGATATAAGAAAGAACGAGAATGATTCAACAGAGTTACTTCAAGTGAAATTTTGTGAGCAATATAATAATAATAATAATAATAATTGCTTTATTGCCCAACAGAAATTCCATTTACAGGGCAATTACAGAAAAAAAAAACAAAAGCTAAACTAATTATAGTACAATATCTAAAATAATAATAATAATCATATATAAATAATACCTATTCCTTATACATTAATATATTATGATATATACATATGTGTGCTACAGACTTAAGGTGCCCGTATCTCTCGCCGTAAAATGATCAAATTTGTGGTGTTTTAGGTACTGAAATCTCGAAAATAAAACTCGTAGAGCAAAAGTAATATCAAAAATAGAATTATTGATGTTTTGTTTATCCACTTTTACTATTTAAACTTTCCTCAAATAATGTAATAACTTTTAAAATGCATTTATATGACACACATAATTTCGCTATTCTAACCCCACATTTTAACAATTATTTTCACATACTTATAAACAAAAGTGAACAATCTTATATGCAGAACTATGTAAGTTTATGTTATAACAATGTTTACATCTATAGTTGAATTTAAAAAACGTATTTTGAAAGATTTCAGTACCTAAAATTCATTGATACATCGCTTTCTGATGTTAAATATTGATTTTACTTCGGTACCTTTGAATATTTGCAGGTGGCATGAAATAACATCCTTGTTATACAAACTCTATATTATTCAGTTCTTAAATGTCTAAAATTATTTATATTTGTAGAAAACACTTTTCAGGAATACGGCGCCCTTAAGTAAAAACATCATCATTCAAATTCAGAATAGCTATTTGCATAAGTTCCTTAGTGTACATACATTAATATCACAAAGGTAACTAAGCTTATTGTAATTATCACACATCACAAAAATTGGTGATTTGAATAGCAAATTTGTCTTCGGTGCACAACAATAAAATGTTACATTATGTCTGATCGATGGTCTAGGCACAGCAAAGTTCAATTGACTCAGAAGATCCCGACAATCAATCTGACCATTCAAGAGCTTATACAGAAAAGAAAGTGCAGAACATTTGTGCCTTAAATTTAGACTGATTAAATTAAATCTGTTTTTTAACTGGCTATAGGCTATACCTCTCAGAATATACACCATCCATTTTAAATGCTAAATATTTCAAAAATTTTCTTTGGATCAATTCAATGTCAACTTTGTAACGTCTATAGAAAGGATACCAGATCACACAACCATATTCAAGTTTGGAACGAACATAAGAATAATATAATAGTTTCAACGCGTCAATGTTAGTAAAAGTCCTACAATTTCTAATAATAAACCCATACATTTTCATCGCTTCACTTATTTTCAAAGAAATATGTTGGTTGAATGTTAGCTCATGGTCAAACAGAATGCCTAGATCTTTATAAGAGTCAATGCGATCCAAAACTATGTCACCTATTCTGTAATTATAATAACAAATACTTTTTTTCCTACTGTATGAAACAATTTTACACTTAGAAGTATTCAAGTACAATTGATTGTTATTACACCATGTCAATAATTTATTAAGGTCATTTTGAATCTCTTGACAATCCTCAACACCATTAATGTCTCTATATATCTTCAAATCATCAGCAAAAAAAGGTTACGACAATTAAGAACATGACTCAAATCATCTATGAAAAGTAAAAAAAGCAAAGGGCCTAGGTTAGACCCTGAGGTACCCTGACGTTGTTAAATATCCCGGAGATTTAAAACCATTATATTTGACATATTGTTCTCTTTGACTAAGATAGGATGAAATAAAGTTTTGAGCTGGGGCAACAAAACCAAAGTTACCCAATTTATTTAATAATACATTATGACTAATATCTAAAGTATGGTGCAGGGAAACGACGTGAATGTTCTAAGTGAAGATGTATTATTAATCTATCTATATGAAAAGTCCAAAACCTTGAAAGCAGCTACGCTTTGGTCAAAGTACTCCATTCCGAAGGCAGTCATAAAGGCGATGGGATTTTTTGAAGCGTAATGCAATGGGGTATTACAAAAGTTGAAAGTGTTTACAAGAGGTCAATCGACTGGTTTAAAGTGTATGACGAGAAACTCACCTAATTTGTGGAACATTTTAAATCTTTGAGACAGTTTACTACAACACTGTATTAGATTTAATTGTTTTAAAATTGTAGTTTGTATGTTTAATTTAACTACTTTTGTGACACCTTTGACCTACAAACATATTTATTTTATGTAACGTAGTCAAATAACAATAAACTAAATATACTAGAAAATAATGGAATAATTCTTATTTCAGATTGTCAATGCGGGTGTCATAATGACCCACCTTGGTTGTTATTATAAGGGAATCAAAACAAATAGATTCGAGTTATTTTGTGAAAGGTGGGTGATTTACTCACCTCATTTAAGTAAAATAGTAATTAAGGGTGGAAGGTTTATTGTTTTTTTTTTTCTTAGCATTATCATGCATTATTTATAGGGTTGTGACCTTAATTTTCTGTTTAAATTTAATAACGAGAACAGGGTTGAAATGAGGTTGTTAAGGAAAAGTAATAATAATTTATTTTTATGCATCAGTGCTAAGGAATATTAGAAACATTTTCTAAGAAGATTGCGGATAAAATTCAATTATTACTTATATATATTATTTAGATGGTAAGTACTCGAAAAAGATTATGCTTTTAATATCTTTATGTGACACTGTATATAAAAGAGAATGAAATAGATTAGATACCAGTAACAAATAGGTACGGTTAGAGCGAAAAGAAGGGAAAATATTTTTATTTTTCAGTTTACGGAGAAAAGGCATTCTTGTTTAAA
The DNA here is from genome assembly GCA_025584915.1 of Monochamus saltuarius. Taxonomy (NCBI): domain Eukaryota; kingdom Metazoa; phylum Arthropoda; class Insecta; order Coleoptera; family Cerambycidae; genus Monochamus; species Monochamus saltuarius. The sequence goes on from CM046724.1 coordinate 31,346,396, forward strand.
ATTTTTGTTATCTTTAAAATGCGGTTGGCATGGAGAAATTTCATGTTGTATGTACAGGGTGTTCAGAAAATCGGTAAATATAAAAATCGTTCAAGAATAAACGACATTGATAATATATTAGAACTTAACGCTAAATTATTAAGCCATGACTCTCTAAGAAAATTATGTCTAAATGACAGATTAGTTTTAGATTTTAAACCATGTATATTTTCATGTCTGTCCATGAATTATGTGAATGACACATTCTAACTGTATTAACATAATTAGTCCTTTCCTCGGAGGGAGGAATGGGAATGGAGTGGAATCGATCTTTTGAAGGTAGATAGTTGCTGGTACAGCACTACGGAAGGTGTCTAGGCTGGAGTGTATAGAAAATATATTGCAACCCAAAGACCAGGCTGTCAGTAAGTTTCGGTAAGTATGCAACTATATTTTAGCAGAAATTCATGCCATTGAGTTGTGTGTATGAAATCTGAAAAGCTGAAACATACACGCAGGTCAATAGAAATCTTCTAATAGCCAAGTGGCTTTAAAAGAACTCGGATAATACCGGTGCAGTTCAAAAATGGTATGGAATTGTCAGAAGACTCTGGAGAGGTTGGTAACAAGCAACTCTGGTTTGGATACCTAGTCATGCAGATGTCCAGGAGAACGACACGGCAGATGCGTTAGCAAAGCAAGGTGTATCCTCCAGCTATATTGGTCTAGAAGCAGCTTTTGGTATAGCTTCGGCTACTGCCAAAATAACCATCTCGACCCGGGCCTGGGAAAAAGTGTAGGGGATCCATCGATCAAGTCAAAAACTTGATGGAGTTGAATAGGCTAGACCTAATAACTCTAGTTGCCTTATATAGTCAACACTGCCGATTAAGGAATGACATGCACAAGTGGGGCTTGGCTGAAGGCTACGAGTGCCGATTGTGTTTGGAGAGTGAGGAAACCGCAGAACATATACTATGTCACTATCCAGCAGAAAGATGGACCAGATTTTCCATATTTGGCAAGACAGAGCTGACTTGCTGGAAGATCTGGACAAAACCTCATCCAATAAGGTTATTCGCTTTATAAGCTAGTGGGGGAAGTATAATATGGGTGTGATTCACAATAGACTTTAAGGTCTATTTATTTATTTATTTATTTATTTATTTATTTACATTACACTGTTCAACAGGTACAAGTAACCCAGTTACAGACAGGAAAACACATAACAATATACATATATAAAAAGTAAAAATTAAAAAATATAAAATAAGCATACACAAACAAACACTAAAATTAGAATCTACTTAATCATTTTAGGTAAAAAGATTTTATGTCATTAAGGCTGCAATTAAAAATATCTAGATTATTGACGTTACACTTGTGACAGATTACAAAAAGAGGAGAATATTTAAGAATGTTAGTGCGGGCGGCGGGTAGATAAAATGTTAAATTTCCTCTAGAACTAGGCCTAGGGACAACAAAAAATAATTTGGACATGAACTCTTGGTAATCTGCTGAATAGTATGTATCACTTTATGAAGATAAACCTGAGAGCAATATTTACGTCTGATTTCAAGAGAAGGAACAGAATGAGTTTTTAAAAGCTCATCGCGTGGAAATCCAATGGGAGGGTAAAGACCATCCGATTTAAAGCTCAAATATTTTAAAAATCTACGTTGAACTGATTCTAATTTATTAATGTGAACAGCACAATGGAGGGACCACATAAGAGAGGTGTATTCAAGCTTAGATCTAACGAAACTGAAATAAAAAAGTTTAAGTGTGTGTGTACTATCTGAAAAGTCACGACAATTGCGAACGATAAAACTATATGCTCTGTTAGAGATCAGAGACCACAGCATCAATATGGCCACTGAAAGACAATTTTTCATCAAATAAAACACCAAGATCTCGAAACACCCTTGGGCACGACAGCACAATATTATCAACACTGTAATTAAATGTTACGGCAGTTAATTTATTTGAAAAAGACATAACATTGCACTTAGTGGTATTCAACAAAAGTTTTTATCACACCAAATTTTGACCTGTTCAAAATCATTTTGAAGCTGAATGCAGTCGCCAATAGTACGTATATACTTAAATATTTTCAGGTCATCTGCTTAAAGAAGGAATTCTACATCTAGAATGTCAACTAGATCGTTAGTAAAAATTACAAAAAGTAAATGTCCAAGAATTGACCCCTGCGGAACACCTGAAGTAGCTAAGTACTCATCTGATTTAAAACCCTTATACACCACATTTTGGGTCCTATTGTGAAGATAAGATTTAAATAAATTTAGTAATGGACTGAATGCTCCGAACTCGTTCAACTTCTGAAGTAATATACCGTGGTCAAGCTTATCAAAGGCCTTACTAGAATCCGTGTATATAACATCGGTTTGCAGATTGTTATCCATCGAATCGACCAGAAATTGTGTTACGCAAACCAGATTTGTAACATTATAGTAACCTTTCATAAAACCGTGTTGGGCAGGAGATATCATATTACATACGTTACAGTAAAGAGTCATGTAAGAAGATCTTAAAAAACTTACAGAAGTTACAGATGATAGAAATAGGACGAAAGTTGGATACATCAAATCTATCACCCTTTTTAAAAATAGGACACACCTTAAAGAGCTTCCTTAAATTAGGCAGCTGACAGTGAGATATGCTTAAGTTGAATAATATTTTTAGGGGATAAGAAAAAACTTGAGCACAATCACGTATCAAATACGCGGGGACACCATCGGGGCCAGTGTGCAATAAAGAGCTAGTTTTTGGCTCACTCACTGAACATAAAGTATAAGTATAAAAGCATTTTTAGTTCCACGAAAATTATAATTTTACGTATCTGTTTAATGCATTACCTATTATTACTCGAATTTGTATAATTAGATAATTTTGAAACATCGCAAATGATCATAGTTAGAGTGTTTTAGGTTTTTATGGCTAATGCTACTGTTTGATTTCTCTAAACTGCTTCTACTTACAAATTATCCTGTATTTTCAACAGAATATTGTATTAGAAGTAAATATCGATTTATTATACTTAATTACCGATATTCCAATATTTATTGAGAGGTGTTTAAGTTACTAATGATGCATTAAAGAATAATACCATTACCTATGCTGCGCCAAACTACGATAATTTATTTTATGAAATTGCTATTATTAATCGTTTTTAATTTTACTGTATGCAATTTTTAATAACTTGCAGATCCCTTTCTGGAATAACCTAAAGAATTCCCAAGTCTAATTATGATTAAAAACATGCTTAGATTTTAATAATACGCTCTCATTGAGGTTATTATTAAACCAGTTTAACCTGCTTGTCTACTGTACGTTGTAACTTCCTTCCTTTATTTACTCTTTAATCATTTCCATCAGGAGTTTTTTAACTTTAATAGCTTTATTTGAGTTTTAACAAAATAAATTAAAAATAATGAAAGCCGGCCTTTATTTTTTCCTCATTCTACAAGTGTAAGAGGATAAAAATGTTGGGTGTAACGTTTAGATTTTTAAAATCCCTGGATATGAATATTAAAAGGTACACAATAATTGTTTTTATACACTGTTATTTTAAGTACCTTAAGAACACGTTTTTACCCAAGGTAATAGAGTTTTTACGGTTTTTTACACCGCTATAATAGTTATAAACAAAACGTGTCGTGTTAATATTGCACTGACATTTTCCTTAGTTCTTCGCATATCGCATGTGAAGCGCAATAACGAAATTCCTGAATCTTCCCTTCGTGCCAAAACAGGAAGTAATTTTGCTTTCAACTGAATGTGATAACAAAAATTAGCATCTAGAGACGCGGCCGTCATTATATGTGGAAGATCGTTATTGTCCCGGTATTTGGGTTAGCACTCAGGACGTTGGCCTTCCTACATTGCTATTTAAGTTGCTGACTGAGGGTATTTTATCATATTTAATCAACTTCTGAGTGGAGACGACTGACTTAATTTAGATAGATGGAACTTTTGGTCAAACGGAGTAAATATTAGACACACAATGTAACGAACACAATTTTTCTCTTCACTTATATCCACTTATTTCATTTTTGTCTATTACTTCCAGCCAACCAAGAGCTGTGTGTACCGTATGTACGTGAAGTGTGAAGTTAACCCCCTATTTTTTTATAAAATAAAAAATAAACGTTGTGTTGATCTGTGCCAGATTTGTGCTATATTGTGCTGTAAAATTTTAAATAAAAATAACAGTAAGTACCTATCCCACTTACGCTGATAAAAATTTGTCTGTAATTTCGTTGGCAATTTATCACCAGCGTAAGTGATGTAAAATTACATAATAATTTTATAAATAATAAGTAGGTACACTAATATAATAGTTGGATACAATTCCGACATATAATTTATATTGACTTATACATTGTAATTTTTTGTTGGAATTGTAAAACAGATATGAAATTTTCCTGAGTAGACAATTTTAATGTTCTTCTATTTTATGTACAGGGTGTCCCGAAATAAATTCAAGATAGTGCAAGAGTAGATCCCTGACAAAATAATGCGATGTGGCCAATCTTACCTTAGTCAAAAGTTGATGGTTAAAAAGTACAGAGTGTTGAAATTATACTTTCGATATTTGTAAATAACTTTTAAAAATCCAAATATTTACATCTCGATTTACATACATTTTGGAGATCGGGGTTTTAGGGAACAAGAAATTCAAATTTGTTTCTAATTTTGACGTCACTAGTAGAGGGCGCCACTTATAGTACATCATGATTCTTTAAATGGCAGAACTTTTTGTGTATCCATCTAACTATTGACACAGTCTATTCTTCTACCTTTTATCTAAAAGGATATACCTTGTTGAAGTCGTAGTAACTGTTTTTGAAATAATCATACTTGAATGAGAAACTGTTTTGGTTTCAGGTAAAGATCCTTCTCCGCTGAAAATACAGCAAAATGTTACTTAAAAAAGTTTTTGAGAATAGTAAATTATGACGATGTGCAAAATTACAAGATCGGCCTGCTTTAATGATATCTTCGTGCTTCGATGTGAAACAATAATTGTGAAAAATTCGGTTTTATGGGTCGGTCAGTGGTCGAGTGATTTAAGACGTCAGTACTTGAATCGATGTGGCTAGACCGGTGTGGGTGTGGGATATCAGCTATATTCGTGGAGAGGATTGGCACCCTCTTTTCAGGTATGGTAGGGTGAAAGAATGTTAGTACAATGTGAGATATTGATACCGGTCGACATTTAACCACCCCCCTAATTAATGAGATTTTTCCAGTTTTCCTGATTCCTACACTTAAACGGGCCACGCATTATACGATTTGTCGTACTACAGGTTGTACAACACGAAGTTGATTCGACCGTTGGAACAACGGTTGGACAGCTAGTGGCGTTGTAGTACAACCTGCAGTACGACGCGGTCGTATCGTACGACAGTACAGCATGCAGAAAATCTGTAAACGGGCCACACATTATACGACTCATCGTACTACAAATTGTATAACACCAAGTTGATACGATCGTTGGATAGTTAGTGGCGTTGTAGTACAACCTGCAGTACGACGCGATCGTATCGTACGGCAGTACAGTATGCATAAAATCTGTAGTACAACGCGGTAGTACATATAGTCCATTGAAATGTTACATTATTTTGGCCGTGCAATTTTTAGAGGAATTTTATTGTTTAGATGTGAAGGGGGGATCAAAAAAAGCTTAACTTGAAGTTTGTGGGATCACAACCCTCCAGCTTTGGCCGCCATCTTGGAAAAGGGGGTTAAATTGTTTTTAGCATTAATCAGGTGAACTATTGGTCATAAAAAATTTTTTTAAAATTTTTTTTATAGAAAATTGAATTCTATAAAATTTTAGTCCATTAAAATTTTTTTGTAAAATAAACAATAACAAAGATATTAAAGAAAAACAATCAAAATTTTTGAACAAATTTTCTTTTGGACGCCATAATTTATTTATTTTTTATTTAAAAAAATGACATCAGACCATTCTTGTACAGTGGTTTTCAGCGAAGAATTTGTATTATATACTTTTTTTATTTAACTCATTAGTTAGGGTTTTACAGCGCTGTGAAGTGAACACTAATATTTCCTATAGTCCATTGAAAAGTTACATTTGGGGTTGCATTTTTTAGATGACGCAATTTTATTGTTTAAATTTGAGGGGGGGGGTCAAAAACCTTAACTTGAAGTTTGTGGGGTCGCAACTTCGGCTGCCATCTTGGAAAAAGGGGTTAATTGTTTTAGCATTTATCAGGTAAGCTATTGGTCATACAAAAATTTTAAAAATATTTTTAATTGCAAATTGAATCCTCCATAATTTTAGTCCAGTAACTTTTTGTTGTAAAATCAAAAATAACAAAGATATTAAAGAAAAACAATCAACTTGGTGTTGTACAACCTGTAGTACGATGAATCGTATTAATGTGTGGCCCGTTTAACTATCCAACCGTCGATCCAACTGTCGTATCAACTTGGTGTTGTACAACCTGTAGTACGATGAATCGTATAATGTGTGGCCCGTTTTAATGGTGGTTAGGGCCTACCAACGTCGATTCTGAGCGCCTGCTTAATAATAATATGCCGCTCGCTCTCCCGCGCGAGTCTTCGACTTCTGGGCTAGTCGTCATGATTAGAATGAGGGGTAGAGATATTATTAGTATTATACCTTGCTGATCTTCTTGTAATTTTGCATGTTGTCGTAATTTACCATTCTCAATAACTTTTTGAAGTAACAATTTGTGGGATCTACTAATAGCGGTGTCAAAATTGGAAACAATTTTTAATTTCTCGCCCCCAAAAACTTTCGATCTCCAAAGTATATGCAAATATTTAGATTTTTTAAAAAGTTAATTACAAATACCGAAAATAAAATTTTAAATTTGACACCCTGTATCTTTTTAATCATCAACTTTTGACTAAGGTAAGTTTGGCAACGTCTTATTATTTTTCGTCAGAGATCTACTCTTACTATATTATGTTGCACGGACACTCTGAAACTAACTACAATTAACTATAAATGAAAAATATGCACAGATAATACTTTTTGAATAATTAACAATTTTACAGATATATGACAGAATATGAATGTGTAAAAAATTTAAATAATACGCGTACGCGAATGTTATGAAAACATGTATCTATATACCAAAGAGTTCATCAATGATTTCAAATATTCTCATTTTGTTTAACCTGAATAGTGTAATAGAAAGCAATTTAAAAATGTATTGATATTATTTTTGTAGATATGAAGAGTGTGTCGACAGATGAAGTTGAAAGAGGCAAAACTTTTTACTTTTAATGTCATGGAAAAAAGTTGCTTCTACACAGTTGTGACAATTTTTTGGGCCTGTCTAACCCCATTTTTTTGCTAAATTGGCAAATATTCGCTTGAATTAATTAATATCGGAAACTTTTAGCGAATTTCGCCAACTATAACATTTTCTTTCATTTTCATCATAAAACTGTCATGGTAGATTATCAGAAGCTCAAATCAAACCACAAAGTAAAAACTATATGTATATAACGATATCTTGATTAGCATAGCAAATGAAAATTGTTTAGGGAAGTCCATCCATTGCAAGCGTTGCTGTACAATTTTAAGTAAATGTTATGCCGCGATGTAAAAGTTGAAGACACTGCAACTTCAGTAATTATTTTCTAGGAAGCTATAATTTTTATATATTTTTAGGTATTAATAATATTGTGTGAAACTAACTACTGTGTGGACAAAAGCCCCAACCAGCGTTGAATTACACCCAAAATATCTATCCAAATAGTTAGATATTTAACTCAACTTAAAGGAGGCCACCTGAAGAAGCAATCCTAAAAATGCAGAAATAGGTCAGATCTCATCTATTGTGGTTGAATTGTCGTGTTCCCACTGCCAAAAGCGAAGTTAAATATTTATATAGTGTTTTCATTAAAGCAGGTTTGTAAATTTAGATAGATTAATTTCTGTAGATAATTATTGAATAGAGCTTTGTCTGTGGAATTGTTCATTAGCATACCTAGATGTTTGGTATCAGAGAACATACATATGACTTCATTGATAGGAATTGTAAGAGATTTGATTTATATTAGCTTAAAATACTTTTCTAATACGAGTACAGTAAAAAAGCTATAATTTTTTATGATATTGATTCTATTTTTCATGACCAAATTTTTTTGGACAAGTTGTGAATACCAGTTTATGTCATTGTCATCATATGATAAATAGTGCATCAAATGTTAGTCAAAATTAAAGTATCATAAACAAACATATTCAACCTCAGTTTGTAATCAGTTTAAACTTGTCGTGTCATTTTTATTTTTGATTCAACATTTGTTTTCTATAAACTTACAATATAAAAATCATTTTTAACATTGCAGTTAAAAATAGTTCACACTCACATTATATGACAAAACATCCACCAAGGTTTTACGTGTGGTTGCACCACAAGCAAGATAGTTTTAGAGACATGAAATACAAAAGTTCATCCTACGTTACGAGAAATGTTGAAGTTTACGATGAAACTTAACGAAAGCAACATTTGTCGGCAATGTTTGTCATTTCGCGAAGTATAATGTAAACAAAACTTACGTTTTTGTTTTACACTCATCCTTACCACAAAAACAAGATATTCTCCTTGCTTCTAGCCTGAAATACCAGACTTACATCGTGCACGATTATAATCTTACTCCACAAATGTTCCATAATGTCGGAGAACATTTTGAGTAACGTTTAATTTATCCTATTTTTTCCAGTGGCGTCACAACAAGGTACCAGCTAAAAATAGAAAAATATGGTACGCCACTGCTTTTTTTGTAAGTTTGATTTGATTTTTCTCAGATTTAGCTGTCAAAAATACAACTTTTTTGTTTTTTAATTTATTTTTCTATCTCGCTTTGTTAAGATACAAATACATTTTTCTGTTTCACACAGTTTATTATATGATAAAAAATATAAACAACACGGTACGCAAAATCAACGTATTTTATAAATAGACCTGAAGTTAGCTGTTCGAAATGCCCGCCATTTCGTCCTACACACAAATTACAGCGTCGTATCAAAAACCGCATAACGTCTCTCAAATGATGTGGAGTTATTCTGAGAGCAGCGTTCCGGATTCGTCGTACAAGTTCCTCTTGCAAGTTAACAGGTGTAGAGTAAACTGCATACTTAATAAATCCCCAAACAAAAAAAAATCAATGGTGTTAGATCAGGCGATCGGGGTGGCAAACCAACTGGACCTTCACGACCCACCCATCTGTGGATACTCTGTATTCAGCCAGTTTCGTATCACCAAAAAGTAATGGGAACGGCATCCATTTAATTGAAAAAAAACGAGCCTATTTTTTGTTGAAGAGGAACATCTAGCATGTTATCATGCTGGACAAAATTCCAGAAATAATTGACCGCTTAATCTAATGGGCAGGATGTAAGGTCCCAACAAAAAATCGCCAAACACTCCCATACAAATGTTTACACTAAATTCTTGTTGGAACCTCATAGGTCGAATCAAACGACATTATCCCAAATGTGGAGAGGAAATTTACTACACGTCTTGTGAAACAGGAGTCATCCATCCAAATAATTTTATTAACAAACTCTGGATTTTCTCTTACCAGATTCAGTTCCCAATTACAAGAATTTACGCGACGTTGTGCATCTTCAGGTTGTAATGCTTGAACAGGCTACATACCATTTTGTCTTAAAGTTTTCCACAACTTGGATTTATATACCTACATTTAAGTATCTTGAAGCCCGCCGAGTACTTAATTGTTGGTTTCTTGCAAACATATTTAAAGTTCGTTGTTCTTGTCTCCCACGCCTTTGCCGAATTTGTTCGCCTGCTACTGCGCGGAACGGTTTCAAACCTCGGTTGCTAAACTGTTAGTATATTTTTACAAAAACGCTTGGATGGGGTTGTCTTCTGTTGGGATACCTTCTTCTGTATTCGCGAGCAGCATCAGCACTAAACTGAAAAAGCATTTTTATGAGAATCAAAAATGTAACCGAAAACCGTCAATCGAAAAAACTTAATTAAAGATCATCAACAAACGTCAAACCATTGCTACAATACCTTGGCAACTCAAAAAAACAGAAATGTTCACGGCACGCTTTGTAAAAAGTAGGTAAATAATTAAATTAAGCAAATCTCGAACCTATTCATGAACATTTTTTATTTCTGTCTAAACAAAGCAAGATAGAAAAAAAATAAATAACAAACAAGTTACATTTTTGATAGCTAAATCTGAGAAAAATTTCAAACTTATCAAAAAGCAGTGGCGTAGCATATTTTTTTCTATTTTTATCTGGTACCTTGTTGTGACGCCACTGGAGAAAATAGGACAAATTAAATTATGTGAGAAAATGAGTATATTACCACCAACAAAATTACCAAGTTTTAACAAAGTTAAAAAGGGGTTTTGGTTTTACGAATAAAAAATCAATTCTCATTTTAAACTTGAACACTAGAAATCGAAAGTGACGCATCTATACATATATGTTTATATGAACATTTTTCTTTAAAGGACTTTTAGTACAAGTTGTGAAAGTCCTGCTACAAAAAACGCGGACACTCTATATAATATTTGCTTAAAAGACAATCAGATTCTGAATTACCTTATATTTTCATCCATTGTTTTCGCTGCAACATTGCATGTAATTTGAAACCACTGATAGTTTCAATACCATTTTCTGAAGTAGCTCCAGCTGATAATAACAATGTTTATTAATTCGAAATATAGTTCCGACAATAAGTAAGTCTTAATGATGTTTCAATGGCGCACTGACATATCGGATTCCTCGTTTCATCCTTTAACGAAGTCGTCGAAGCGAATTAGTATTGGAAATATGAAATCAATCCTTTATGTCAGATTCCATGCAAATTCAATAATTTTGTCTGGTTTGCTGTCTCGAATGACAAGTAAATAATATGATAATTACGTCGTCGCACAATTTCTTGCTAATGTTTCTTAAATTTTAATACTTCCTAGTTTGTCAAAAAATTAAATTTACAAAGACTCAACGGATTTAAAAAATACACTATAAGTAATATTCCACACTGAAATAGCAATGCTTTGCAAAACATACAGGGTCTTAATTTAAAAATGTATATAAAAATGTGTGTGAGTCATTACCAGGCTACATTTGCCCACTACCGTATTGCTTTATTACACTATACCATACAACTCTATACCAGTGTGGAAAATTTTGGAATTAAAAATAAGAAAAAAAAATCTGGTGCGCGGCGATTTTCTTTTCAATGGGAATACATGATGACGTACATGAGTTTTGGTGTCTTGGAATCTACTTCTCAGGCAGGGGCAAAAATGCCCTTAAACATTGAATGGCACCCTATGTTGAGTGACACCTCATTTTTAAGCTTTTTCAATTCTGCACACAACGACATACGACTTTTTAAATTTTGGTTTGGATATGACAATCATCACTTAAAGAATAAGAAAAATTCCAAATGAATAAAAGAATGTTATTTTATTAAATATTCAGTGCTTTCCTCCGCTTTCATTCAATAATAAAATCTTTGCTCTATTTCCGAATGAACATTTTGAGGTACTTCAGAAGTTATCTGACATTCTCTTCTACTTCTTCTTCTTCTTCTTTTTCTTGATAAAGAAATTGTTTTGATTTTTCGTTTATCTGTCAATATAAAAACTCCATACTCTATCACTACAACTTTTTTACCCGTTTTACTTTAACCGAGACAATATTGTCTCGTCTTGTCTTGTCCCGTAAAATCCTCACAAAATCGAGTGAATTCCAATTCGTAAAAATGATTTATATAATTGCTGGAAAAGTGGAAATATTTAGTTTGTTGTACAAGAATAATGACTGCACGGCAGACAGCACAGATTCTTCTTGATCATCATTTTGACAAATATTTTGCATCGGTACGTCCTGGATTTAGTATATACATATTCGGAAACTGGATCGCTTGCAAACAGAAATCATCAATGTGAACAAGTCGTACGTAAAGAGGATTATCAGGTAGGTGTTCTGGGTCACATCGCAATGGAACCAAATTTGAATCTCGGGAAACTTGCAAGTACTTCAGGAATTTATGTATCCAGTTGCCGCCGAATCTAAAAGATCAGGTATCACCCATAAATAAATCGCTGCTTTCAGTTCTGTGAAGAAATGAGTGATCGTGCTCAAAGGAATCCAAATGTTTTGTACTCAATCTGTTTTTCCAATGAATATACGTTCCAACTGGATGGTCTAGTTAACCGCCATAATTGTCGCTACTGAAGTGATGAAAATCTACGCATTTTTCATGAAACTCATACGCAACATCCGAGGAAATTGAATGTTTTGACGGACATACTGAGAGACCACCTCATAGGGTATTTCTTCCTACCGGGAAATCTCGATGGAAACATGTATCTGAACCTACTGGATTCGCATATCTACTCGATGATTATGAAAATATTGGAAAATGACAACGTTTTGGCAGAACAGGAGTGCGGTTTCAGCAAGATGGTATTCCACCACATTAGGCCGTAGCTGTGCATAATTTTTTTAATAAGAACTTTCAAACTTATTGGATAGGATGCAGATATTCGACTGAGTAGCCTGCCAGTAAATTTATGCAACACGATCGAACTCACTTGAGGAGTTTGGTCGGTGAATTGTTGAATGTCGTCAGATAAGCCTGAAATGCTTCGAAATGTTCATTCGGAAATGGAACAACGATTTTATTATTGTATGGAAGCGGAGGAAACCAATTTGAACATTTAATACAATAACATTCGTTCATTCATTGATATTTTGTCTTATTCTTTAAGTGATGACTTTATTGTCATACCCAACCAAAGTTTAAAAAATTGTATGTGGTCATGAGCAGAAATGAAAAAGCTAAAATAAGTTGTCACTCAATAAGGCGCTATTTAAAGTTTAAAGTGTATTTTGCGCTTCTGCCTGAGGAGTAGCTTACAAGACACCAAAACTTACGCCATCATGTCACAATTGAAAAGAAAATCGACGCATTTCAAGTTTTTCATTGTTGTTGTATGTAAAATCATACAAGATGTTCCATTCAAAAAATAATTTATTAGGAGCGATATCCTATAACCGAGTACTGTCTGCTGCTGAAACATTTAAAATTTTTAACCGCCGTTTAGCTACAAAATAATTGCTGCTGATTCTCTTAATTTGGCCAGTGACAATTTTGAGAACTTTGCACGATCAGCAATTACAACAGTACGATATTCAAAGGATGCAAGCTGTTTTACCAAGAGTCAAGACACTTTTCCCAGAGTATTAATTTGTGCCAGTGGTATTTGGGAAAATTGTCTGAAAATCCACAATTTTTAAATCATGTAATTTTCACGGACGAGGTAAGTCTTTTTTACTATTAAAAACATTCACAATAACTGGTATTTGGAAAATCTACAAGCTGTTAGCGGAAACATTTTCAATACTAATTCTCATTAAGTGTGTGGGTAGGAATAGTTGGTGATTTTTTGATAGGCTCTTGTTTTCTTCCATATTAGCTTAATGGAGAAATTTCTCAATACTTTTGGAAAATAAACTTTTGCTGTACGCTATACCTTAGAAACTCGAAGATGCTGTAATTTATCCACGAGCTCCCGTTAATTTCAGCATAATGCCCAGGTATTGTCTTAATATTATCCGAATCAGAAGGGAATTTGAAGAAGGAAATCAAACATGGCCACCTAGGTCCCCAGATTTAAATTCTCTTGATTTATATTTGTGAAGTCAGTAGTTTACAAAACGCCAGTGGAAAACTAAGAAGATCTAAGAAACCGAATAATACATGATTTTGAAGCAATAAGAAATATACCAGCCATCTTAACGCGCAAACCAAACTCCATGCAAAGAAGATTAAATGAATGCATCTTAACTGAGGTTGGACATTTCCATCAATATATTTAAAAACAATTTTTATTTTTATTACTTACATAATATGTAATTGCTATTTTGATGGTAGCAGAAAAGGAAGAAGTAAGGAATTGTGTGGATTAGAAAATTTTTATCTGCTCTGATAGTCAGGCTGCACTCAGGGCCCTTAGCTCTCCGAGGACGAGATCTAGTCTTGTTTAAGAGTATGGAGATGCCCTGGAGTCCCTGGCCAGTCAAAGGGAGGTAGAGTTGGTCTGGGTTCCTTGCTGTAAAGGAATCCCCGGTAATGAGACGGTTGACTTGTTAGCTCGTCTCAGATCTGGGGCACCTTGCCAGGGGCCCGAACCGATTTTTGGAATTACGCGAGTATGAATAGTGCCCTTAATAAATGGGCTTATCAAGCACTAGGAGGAAATTGGAGAAGGAATGGAGGGAGACTTTGTCAATGAACCTAGTAAATCTAGAACGATGTGGCTGCTGAGCCTCAGTCGAAGGTCCCTGAACCAAATGGTGGGAGTCCTGATAAGCCACTGCAGACTCAGGAGGCATTTGAATTTGATAGGCACAGAGGAGAGTCCCTAATGTCCGGCATGGAGGGGAGGAGACCCTATTCATTTTCTAGGATATTATGGCCCTTGGAAGACTATATAGGATCTTTGGCACCGAGGAGCTGCAAAGGGAATAGATGAGGGGCCTACCATGGACCAAGATCCTGGCGTTCATTAGGGCGTCGGGTAGGTTCGAGAAAGACCGAGGGCGGATAGTGGAGAGGTGATGGGATGCTAGGGTAGGCAAAAAGGGTCCATGTGTGGCCTAATTGCCAGGCTGAGGCTGCCCGTACTGTACTACTTTTACTACTACTACATATGTAATTAAATTTCATATTTCTGTAATAAAATGTTTCAATGCTTGGACAATTTAAAATAAGTTTTGAATATTTTGATACAGCCAAATGAAATAATAAATTACCCTTCGACCGACCCTTATATTAAAAAACACAAGAAATCTTCTTTGTTGTAAATAAAGAGTTACAAAAATAAAGTTAAAATAAAATATGTCAGTGACGTAGCATAATTTTCACAAAAAGTTTAAGTACCAAATTACGTACCGATTACTTAAATTTAACTAAGTTCACTATTCAAATTGGAATTGACATATGGTCCATTATACTAGTACGTCAAAATTAGCAATTATACAATTTTGACGGTGTTGCCAAATTTTACATTTTGCATGCGTAATTTTATTCCTCTACGAATTTGCTACAAAAAGCTCTATGTTGCTTTATTTGATATATTTTACCATTTTCGAAATAAACCCATTTTATTTTTCTTTAAAGCATGCAATTTTGAAGCCATACCTGTTAATTCATTAGTAGGCACATTAATTGTTAATTAAGATAATAAAAACTATATTTCTTTGGATACTTCTGTCAAAAAAGCTTTTTGTGTGATGTTCCTATCAGAAAATCTCAGATCATAAAATATGGAAGAGTTTACATATAAAAATGTATAGTTGGAGGAAATGCTTCTGGAGGTGTTCGGCTTTATGCTGCCCGATTCGCTAATAGGAGGGTCGCAGATCGTAGAACAATTTTATAAAGATTGATAGGAGTTTACGTAAAGCTATAGGTACTTCTGTCAAATTTAACTACCTGCTCCTTTATAACACAGCTTACCTTCATATCAAAACAAGGCGGTAAAAGGACGCGACATGCTAAAACTAAAGAACGGGTTTTGGAATTGGTTGATGAAGATCCTAAATTATGTACTAGAAAAGTGTCAAATCTAAAATATACATAACATACTCCAAGGACAACTCCTACACCCGTAGGTATCATTTACAAAAAGTACATGCCATGATTGATGCTGATTATTCTCCACGTTTACAATTTTGCGTATCGTTTTTGGAAAAATACAAAGGACTATACCTGTCTCATAAGCAAGATGTTTCTTACAGATTAAGCCGGATTTACTCATGATGTGAGTAACTAACATAATTTACATGCCTGGATCGATAAAAATCCACATGCATCATTAGAACAAAACACCAACATATGCTTGGAGATAATTGATGGTTATTTGATAGGACCATATGAAATTGACGGGACATTAACGGAAGAAAATACTTAAATTGTTTACAAGAACTTAATCTTTTATTGGAAAATATACCTTTAAGTATTAGAAATGGTATGTGGATATTGCATGAGGTGCTCATCCACATTTTAGCGGAGCAATCAGGGATTACCTTAATAACGGGTAAATGAGTCGAGCTGACCTTTTCCTTAAGGAAGCCAGATAGGACAAAAATGCATATGAAAAACCACATTATTTTGACTTTCTGGATAACGATATGCACAATACATGGAAAATTAAAGTGCATAGACGCACGTTCCCCGTTTCATGTTTTAATAAGGGTTGGCAACTTGAATACCTACCTCTGTTCAATTCAAAGACATGCTTATGCTTCAGAAAGTTAGCACACTAATTTCATTAACAAGATTGTAATGGATTCTGGTAGTGTAAGCGGGATTTTGCGTATTCATTCGACAACACAAAGTTGATATATATTTAATCTTCACTCATTCAAATTAATTGCATGAATTTGTTGAAATAGTAGGAGTATAAATTTAACTTAAACAATAGTAATGTTATTCTATGTTAAAGTTTGTTTTAGTAAGATATATGATTCATCTGCTTTACTGTCTGGATTTATAGGGTATAATACTAGTTTTCATTCTACGATACTTCCAAACTTTATTATACCTAGTACCTTTAAGCATTTCATAAATAGTTTTAAGATCAATATCTGTATAGTAGACACTTTTCCGAAGAGGTACCTATTTAATACAGTAACATTGTGTATAATATTCATGACTTTATCGAAAAATTGTGTGTTAATAACAATTCAGAATTCAAAAGTCCATTTAAAAACATGGTCTCCGCTTGCAGCTGTTATAATGAATCAATTTCTTAATAAAAATACTTTTTCAGTGGTAAATGTTCCATATTTTGGACATAAAGTTAAGATTAAAAAGTTTAATATACTTTTATCGTGAAGAACAAAGTTTTAGTGATGGAGAAAACTTGATAAAACAGCAGTATAAAAAGTTTCTTTGATAAATAAAAAATAATTGGCAATTATGTATATGTCAAATGCATGTAGACCTACGAAAGCTATTTTGTATTCAATTTGTAGCTGTTTTTGATCTATCTCTGATTATTTATTTTCCTACAAAATGTTTTAACTAATCCAAGATTAACTAAATTTTTTATAGTAATTTTATCATTATTATTTATATACAATAAGGACAGAGGCAAAGTTATGTCGAACAGGTAGATGGTGGTACCTATATACACAAATAATAATTACTAATATGAAAAATAAAAACAAACAAAGAAAATGTACGCCGAAAAAACATTGTCGTTGAAAATTACATCCAAGATCAACTAAATAATTTATAATCATTTTATCATTATTATTTATATACAATTAGGCCAAAGGCAAAGTTACGTCCAACAGGTAGATGGCGTAGTTATATATACAAATAGTTTAATTGCTAATATGAAAAATAAAAACAAACAGAAAATGTACACCGAAAAAACATGGTCGTAAAAATTTACATACTTAATTGTAGCTGTAGTTGTAAAATGGTTAGTCTCGGAAACGGTTTATTTTAACGTGATATATAATAGTAATAATAATAATAATATGGCTTTATTTCCAATTAGAAAAAAAAAAACAAGATACAATACAAATACAAAAAAATAATTTGGAAATGCCAAGGGGAAGTTCACACTAAGTGTGCTCTACCACTTAACCCTTGTATACATAAATATTTACATAAGTCAAACTGAGAAAATATACAAAGCAAAATACTAATAATACAAAACAAAAAATGAGAAAAGTAAATTTTGAAAAAATGAAAAAGGACACACAAACACTCATAGACATTGTAAAACATTATTTGAAATAGGGAAAAACAAAATAAATAAATTAAAAAAATGGCCAGAGGCATTTATTTCATGCCAAGAAGAGCATTACAAAAATTAAACAGTGAACAGGGGTAGAATAACAAATATTTTATATCAAATTCTGCTCCATAAATAACATATCTCTAATAAAACTTTTAAATTTGTTTATGCTAAACGATGTTACTTGAGAAGAAAATCTATTATGAGTTTTATATGTTATATTTAAAACCTCTTTCAAATAATGCAGTTTTGTGACAGGGTGGAGTAAGTAATCATTTAGTTCGAATATTAAGAGTATGCACATCATTTCGAAAGTTAGTTTTATTATACAAGTACGGAGGAGTTTTTGTCAACACAAGTTTATGATAAAAGCACAACAAATAAAATTGTCTACGATTTGCCATATTTAACCATTACAAATCTATTAATTTATGAGAAACATGTTCAAACTTTCTTATGCCATACACGAAACGAATAGGTACATGAATTTTGAACACGCTGAATACGGCATTTAGAAGTCTGGTCCAAACATGGTCCGTAGACAGGTGCACAATTGAAGTGACTTAACACTAGAGTTTCACAGAGCATTTTCTTTGTACTGTAATCAATATAACCTTTGTGAGGATAGAGAAGTCTTAATGCATTATATGATCGCTGTATAAGTTTGCTAACTTGTTCCCTAAACCTTAACGACCTATCAAGAATTAATCCTAAATTTTTCACGCTTTCAGAGATAGTTAATGTTGAACCCATTATCTCAATTTTTAATAAGTTTTTCAACTCAGAAACATTATGCTTATTTCCAAATAAAATCGCAGCTGACTTAGCGGGATTCAAAACCAATTGATGATTTTTAGAAATATCATAAATAGTCTGTAGGTCGCTATTAATCTCAACACTGGCCACTTGATAATCTAACGAATTAAATGAATAGTAAAGCTGTATATCATCAGCATACATATGAATAGAACAATATTTAATAAATTTAACAAACTGGCTGGTATAAATACTAAATAATACAGGGCCTAAAACGGAACTTTGTGGAACTCCAGAAGAAATTGATCTAGGTTTAGATATTTTGTCCCACAACCCTACAACCTGCATACGATTTTGTAAATATGACTGAAGGAGTAAAGTAGCTTCATTTTGAAAACCGCATGATTTAAGAATGGATAAAAGTACTTGATAGTTAATAGTATCAAAAGCTTTGCTAAAATCAAGTAATACCAGTGCAGTATTTTTCCTTTCATCCATTGCTTACAGCGACGCTTTCTGAAACTCCTGTCTTTTCGAATCGACAATAATTATTATCCTGACAGGGGATATGATTACCAGTTACTTTTGCAAAGATTTCATATGCAGTCGTATACTAGCAGAGTGCTTACTAGTTTAACTTTTTTATTTAAGCTATTTAATGGTATGGTTGATTCTCAGGCTTTACTCAATTTATTCAATATACCTGTTCCGAGACTTGGTTCTCGTGAGAATTCACTGTTCTATTGTCGAAATGCTATACACATATACTTTTTAAATCTCCTGTTGACTTAATGGCTAATAATTATAACAAAATAGCAGATCAGTGTGATATATTTCATTGTAATATTAATGAATAATTTTCAATATTAGTTGTAGCTTATCTTTTTAATTATTCTATTTATCATTTTCCTTGTTTTTGTTTTCTTTCAACTATATTTAATTTGTAATTTCTCCGTCATTTGCCGTGCTTTAGTATGCTTTATATTATATAATAGTTATTTATGCAACAAGTACAAAAAGTAAGTGTTTATTGCACGCGACGTGAAATTGTCCAACGAGGCAGTCAGGCCAATTCTTTTGTTCTGTAAATGGACTATTTTCTGTTAGGCAATACATGCATTTTTTTTTTTTTGGGGCGCGTCGTCACAAAGATTTAACTAAGGTGGATCATATTCAATACAATGACCTCTACAGATTCGGAAATTGCGGATCTTTACAGAGAAAGTAGAAATTGCCGCTCATCCCAGGGACGGTACGAAGTATAAGAGACGCGGCGACGTGCATTGGTCTAGCATTCCCCACTACTACGATAATCGGTTCCGTATCGCCAACGCCAATTTGCCATTGCAAATCTAACTGTCCGGTCAACTGATGCCAGTGTTGTCAGATCTCATGCATTCCGAGGAAATGTTATGCTCTCATATTTTGATTACAAAATCTCATGCTTTTTAATAGACACAAAAAGAAATAATAAAATTAGTAAAATTACTCTTTGAAATCTACCAAAACAAAGACCTAACGAGAAATAAAGGCAAAATCGAGGGCAAAATTGAATAGATAGAGGTAGGTATCTACAATATTTGGGTACTTGAAATGTCCTTTATTGTAGACTGCTCTCTTAATAATTAGCAATGAATACATAAACGGGTATGACAGTCGACGGATATGCGGTGTGTGTATTCACGCTGTATTGCAGTGATTCTTAACTCTATTCCGTAAGGGTATCTACATTTTCTAGAAACAACAGATTTTACGACCCGTGAGTCACCCTGCGTCACGTCAACTACGCCTCAACGTTCGCCCGGCCTAACAATAAAATAAATTAGAAAGGTTACGTGGTTAATAACTTTTAACTAAATACCTGTAAGTACCTACTTGCAATGTAATATTATGATAAAATAGCAGAATATAATGCTTTTTAATGAAATAAAAATGGCATTACAAAAGTAATTAAAAATTAAGCTGTGTCAAGAGGTGATTTTTGATAAATTAAGCCTTCTCATGCTTTTTTCTCCAAACCTCATGCTTCTTTGAAATTATTCTCATGCACTGAATTTTTCCCACCTGGCAACACTGTCTGATGCGTCTGATAGCATGACACAAATACACGCAAGCGGCAAAACACCATTCACCATCAAGATCCTCACTTTCCAAATCTGTATATACAATTTTATGGTGCTGCAGATATGCTGATATTAAAGCCATGGGAGTTTCTTGTTGAAAATCAATAATTAGAGAATAAGAAACAGATAGCAAAGTCCGATCATTGGGATCAAACATGGATTTAATTCAACTTAACTTAACTTAAACAGCTCCATTACATTTCCTTCTGGTATACGAATTTCTAATAGTAAAAAGTATACTCTTAATGTTTAGAATACACTTAAGGTTGTATAATAACTGTTTATATAATAAATAAATCATTCAGGGATTTAATTTAACAGAATTAGATATCTATTCATTGCAGCACTAGTGCTGGAACTGTCAGCTATTTATGGAACTGAAAATTCAAAAAGTAGATAATAGCTATTTATGTAACAAGTTGAGAAAAGAGTGTGTTTTAAGCACGGAACGCAAAATTAGCCAACGAGGCAAAAGCCAAGTTGGACAATGCGTCGAGTGTCAAATTTCCAAACACAAAAACTCATATTCCAAGAATATTTATAATTACTGAGGGATCTATACATGGTTTCAATTTTTTAGATATATTTCGTAAGTACTCAAAACTGCGTCCACTCATTATGACACATCAGCGACTTTTCTTGATATACGCCAATGAATACACTGGTTATTGCTTTCGGCTCAGCTCTGCAACAATATTGACAGATCTGGAGCGAGCATGACACAAGCGACATGGAGGTTGGCCATCAAGTTCAGTTGCCGAGGGTTCTATCAAAAATTCCATTGCACAGAAAGACGAAATAGCAAAAATGATCATAGGTTAGAAAGATACACCAAATAAGAAATTAAAAGAAGTTCCTGAGTTCACGCAGAAGCCAAAGCTAGCAGTGTTGTGGTGCTACTATCAATTTATTCATTCCGACTAAGTACTTGCATTGCTGTTAGAGAAGAGAAGCTGGATGCCTCTAGCATTCACTTTGACAATTTACATAACTGTACCTTTAAAATTTATAATAAATACATATTTTTATTGTTTTTAATGTTTCATAACAAAAAATACAAACGATATATTTTGATATTTGGTATTAGTGTACATTTTTCTACAAAATAATATTGTTTACTTAAAAAAAAATTGTGGAATGTTAAATTTAATTCGTAACTATTCCAATTAAATTGACAGATCTTAAACACAATTAGAAAAATATACTTATGTATATATGAAGCAAAGTGCACAAAATATTAAATTAAAAGTGGACTACCAGTGACCCGTCACAAGCTTCCCTAAACGGTTAAAACTTATCAAAACACCTTATTCCCGTACCCCTTAACTGAAATAATGATATGATATTGATTCCGTTTGGCTGGGTATTGACGAGGCACTATAATGGGGCTGTTTATTTGCTGTTTGCCATTCCGTAGTTGTATTTTGATGAATAGCCTGTGGTGGTTCCTTCCTGAGTGTGACGGGTTTCAATAAGATGTTTTATTATGGATTCGGTCCGTAAATTGATTCCGCCGTGGATTTCTTGCCGATTCGGTGTTGACATTTCTGAATGGGTTTCGCGATACATTCCGGCTTTTCTGATATTTTGTTTCGGGTTAAACGCGCTCGCTTCTTGCATATGTCAAGTTATAGTCAACAAAAGACTAAAAAGCATGTACAGCACAATCTCTAGGTATGCTGAGATAATAAAGAAAGTAAAAAATATATATAAAAAGAAAAATACATTTTTTTATCTACACTTTGGAAGGTTGGAACTTATTTATTTATACACGACACATAGTTATTCATTTTCCATTTGTTTAGCTGTCACAGAGGGTTAACTATAACTAAGTACAAATAGTTTAAGAGGGGATAGAGAAAAATAAGAATTATTAAGATCGTCCACCAAAAAATTTACAAACTTATTTATAAAGCGAAAAAATTATTTTTAGAAACTATATTAAATCCTTATTATTCGCTGACTCTGACCTTCTGTTAGCCTTGAGGTTAGATATATGTCACAAGTCAAAGGTGTTAAAATTAATGGCGGAGCACCGCGTTGTCACATGTATCGATTTACGCAGCTTTGAAAGAAAAAAATGTATTTGCCAAATGTAGATACATAATTACTTAATGATTTAATGAAAAACACGATATGATAGGTAGCACCTACCTTACATATATTTATTTCCAGGATTGACATGTGAAAAATCACTTGTTTCTATTAAAACTTGTCGTTGCAAAGATTTTTACGTGCTACCTCTCTCTTCTTGATCACCTTTCCCTTGCTTCAACCATATGTACACAAATACATAAAAACACTACCACAGTTCCACAGGTTTACCGCCAAAGCATTACAGCAGTTATTCATTGTAGTTCAAAGAAGATTCAGCATAATATTTTGTATACTCAGAAAACATCTTTGGCACTAGGATACCACACGATAGTATGCACTTGTCACACTTCCGCAAATTACATAAAACAAGCGCAAAATTAGTTCTGCGAAGGCAAGTACTGAAAAATGTATTCAAACTAATTACCGTATATGTTGAATGAAGAGAGCAAACGGAAAGGAGAGGATCAGGAGGAGATGATACCGATAAGCGAAGAGGAAGTGGAAGTACAAGAATCTACAAAAAAGGAAATAGACATAATTATGCAAGTTTTAAAGAATAACAAAAGTCCAGGGAAAAACGGGATAACTGCAGAGAACATTAAGTACGCAGAAGCGGATTTAGGACAATAAATATACGAAATGATTCGAAATATTTGAAGAAGAAAGAAGAGAATGTATGCCTGAAGATTGGAGAGATGCTACGATTATACCAATTTTAAACTAGAGAGATGCAACAGACTGCAGAAACTATAGGGGTATATCATGCCAGATATAGGGTATAAAATCATGGCAACGTTAATAAAACAGAGAATAGAACCTATAGCAGCACTACAGATAGAGGAGTATCAAGCAGGTTTTAAAAGGGGAGGTTAACAACGGACCAAATCTTCCTGACTACATGCTATGAATATGGGATTAAAACAATGGACCTAATTGTAGACTTCAGGAAAGCATATGCTTCTGTCAAAAAGAATAAACTAAGTACACATATTGAAACAATTTTTAATATCAACCAAACTGATTAGGCTATTGAAAATGACCTTAGAAAATACTAAAAGCAAAGTACGAATAAAAGGTGAATGTTCGGAAGGTTTTACTATTGACACAGGACTGAGACAAGGAGACCCACTCTCAACGTTTCTTTTTAATTTAGTACTAGAAAAGGTCATAAGAAATAGTCAGTTGAACCGAGAACGACACATATTGTTTAAAAGTCACCAAATAGTAAGTTATGCAGATAGCGTGGCCATTATTGCTAGAGATAGTAGGGAAGTAACGAGAAAACTAGTGGAGGAAGCACGTAAAGTGGGATTGCAGGTAAATCAAGAGAAAAATTGTCCAGAAGAGTAAAATAAATTTAGAATGTATAAAACAATTTTGAGGCCGACAGCGCTGTAGGACAGTGACACCTGGGTCCTCAATAAGTCAAGAGAAAACCTTTTAAGGTATGAAAGGAAGATCTTAAGAAAAATTCTAAGGGGCAAGAAGATGAAGAAAGGCTATGTAAGAAGAAATAATGAGGAAATATATGCAATGTACCAGGCACCAACAACAGACGAAGTTGTAAAAGCCAGAAAAGTGCAGTGGCTAGGGCATCTAGAGAATATGGAAGATGAAAGGAAAGGACAGTTAAAAAAATTATAGGGAGTAAACGAAACTACAAGAAGAAAAAAAGAGGGAGACCAAGGAAGTGATGGAGAGAGGCAGTGGCAATAGATCTAAGGGAGAAAAACGTAACGAATTGGCAAATAAAAGTGAAGAACAGAATGAAGTGGAGGAGAATAACGCAGCTCTTGACTGAAAAGATCTGTAAACAGCGTTATATTAATTACCGTATACAATATCTTATTTTTGACAGTCTGATCATAGGCATCTAAGGTCCAGGAATGTGAAGCCACAGTCAATAAACAGTGCTGATGCAGTCTGCAATCGCCATCCGTAGGCCTCTAGTGCGAAAGAGTTCGAATATCGTTTAGACAAAGATATCGTGCCTGCTTGGAAATGGACGGAGGGCACTTTGAACATCTTCTATAACTTTGTTTTTTGTTTGTTAAAAGCTTCCTTTGTCGGTTTATTCCTAATAAAATAAAATGTTTGAAAAATGAATAGTGGTCCATATCTCCTCAACCGTTACTTTGCAGACCCATGTTTATTCAGACTTTTTTGCTTATTTTGGTTCATACTATTACCCCCTGAATTATTTTACACTCTTTTTAACACCGTGTATAATAATAAAACTAATGAAACCATACTCTAGATAAATGTCACAGAACATAAAAAGTAAAAATTATAATTTAATTTAAAATGAAACTGTAGGCACCTTGGGGCAAAGTTCAAACATAGCTAAACCTGAAACATCATCTCAATTCCAGCTTACCTTCGGTTAAAACTGGATGGAATGTGTTTATTTTAGAAGATCCGCAATTAGCCTTTTTCGGCAGCGCATATTTTCTTTCCACAATGTTCCCGTTCAGGAGATAAATAAAAAGCTGGAGTTTTAAAACTTGCCGCCCTAATCAGACCGCAACTAATTTGGCTTTCCGTATACGTTTATTATTAATTAAAGCTCCCTTCGCTAAAAAAAAAACACACACACACACGAAATGGAAATCCCTCAGAGCGAGACCAGCAAGCACTCTAATGGGACTTATGGGGGCTGTGGACAGGAAATGTCATAAAAATAATAACAAAAGAATGTAATAATACCATGTGTTAGCGGCTGCCATTTGTTTCGAGTTTAAAGTACGCAAGTGGGAATTAAATTTATATATAAGCTGTGTTTGTCTTTTGTTCAAATAGGACGATTTCATGTTTGCGGTTTGTTTATCACACTGTACAATGTAGTTTAATTTTTTATTAAGTATATTTATGGAAGAGTTAATAAGGATTAATTCACATGTACATGTAGTTGTAAACAAATTTAAACTAACGAACACCGCAAAGCTATTTACTTTTCGTGCTAATACATCAAAGTGGGTACACACGTCAACAGTAATGTACAAATTTCGACTTCACAATATAAGAAGTAAAAACACATTAACTAAAATATATAATTGAAAAACACATAAAATAGTAAACGGCATAATGTTTTAAAATAATATAAATACAAAGAGTAGTATCGCAAGCTAACTAAAAGATACTCAGAGGAGGTGTAAAAAGCCCCGTCAATTAAGTATCTTATTTTTCAAAAAATTAAACAGGGCAGTTCAAAATTAAAAAGATTTCCAAGAAAAGAAATAAATTACATTTTACAACACCTATTATAATGCAGCAAATTCAACTGCTTTAGTCGCTATTGTTATTAATTTGTAGTTTTAATTATTAGTAAAATAGTTTGACATACCTGTTGAAAGGCCTAGTGTTTAACAAAAACATCTTAGCTTTATGGTATTATTTAGCAAATAAACGGATAATTAAAAATTTTTTAAATTACATAATTGTTTAATTGCCTTGAAAAATTTAAGTGACGTAATCACGAATCAACATCTGATGATGGTATTCCAGTTAGAATTGTGAAAAGTGTAAGTGATTCTCTGTTGAGCCCATTATTGTTTTTATTTAATCTTAGTGCTCAAAGTGGAGTTTTCCCCGATGTCATAAAAATTGCAAATGTTTGTACCAATTTACAAGCGAGGAGATTGCAGAGACGTGGTCAATTATCGGCCTATATCTATACTGAGTGTCATATCTAAAATAAGTGAGAAAATATTGCTTAAAAGATTGATTGCATTCCTATCTAAATATAATATAATTACGAACACTCAGCATGGATTTCTGCCTGGAAAATCAACCGTGCTGGCGTGCATACACAGCCATAATTATATTTATAAGGAATTAGATAAGAGCAATTATGTAATGGGTGTCTACTTTGATTTTAGTCTCGCGTTTCATTCGGTTGAGGTAAATGTTCTAATGACCAAGCTACACAATATGGGTATTCATATATATTGCTACATCTATTAAAATCTTTTTTGTCAAACCGGGCCATAAAAGTAGTAGTTAATGATACCGAATCAAGTGTTTATAACCTAGATATAGGAGTTGTACAAGGATCAGTCTTAGGTCCCCTTTTATTTGTTTTATTTGCTAATGATCTTCCTAAAATATATCAGTTGGTAAAATAATAATGTTTGCAGATGATAATATATATCCATCATCGAATAATATAAATGATCTACAGATATCAGTGCAAACAGTCCTCAATGAATTTACTATATGGTCGAGGAAAAATCATTTAATGTTAAACATAGATAAAACGGTAATTGTTAATTTTTTAACAGAACGCAAATATTATCTGATTTACATTTTAACATTGGCAACCACAGTATACCTCTGTCCTCTAGTGTTAAATACCTAGGCCCATTTATAGATGGCTGAATTGGGCAAGCAATATAAATCAAATTTCAAAAAAATTAAGTAGCTGCTACTTTGCCTTATTAAATTTAAAAAGATGTTTAGATGTCAAACAATTGATTAATGTTTATTATGCTTTGGGATATAGCCATATAAGTTATAATATCTTACTATGGGGTTTGGCTGTCAATGCTAATAGAATATTTATAACACAAAAACGAATCATACGACTGCTGTTTAGTTTTAAGCCAAGAGAATCATGTAAACTTTTTTTTATAAAAATGAATTATTAATAGTGCCCTGTGTATTTATTTTGAAATGTTTACTTTATGTTTGAAATAATTTGAATACATTCTATACTATAAGTTCTATACATACATATTCTACACGAACTAACAAGTTAATAGTACAAGCTCATAAAACGTCTCTCTTTGACAAGTCACCTGATTATATTGGAGTAAAATTTTTTAACAAATTGCCGAACGATCTTTGTCAAATGAACTTAAAAATGTTTAAAAGTAAAATAAAAAATGTCTTGCTAAAAAAGTGCTACTACAGTGTGAATGAATTTTTTAATGATAATGTCATATGACTTTTTTTATAAATGTTATTGTTTGTGTCATTGATGTTGTTAATACCTTTACTTTATTGATTTAGCTTATCTGTTGTATTGTTTTATATATGACTTGTTCTATCCATGATGTCATGGCCCAAGGAATTAATAAATTATTATTATTACATCCGTCACTAAATCTTTTTGAATTATCTTCGCAGCCACCTTTTGCATGTTATGCATTCATAATTTTTCATGTTTGTCAACGGTAGTATCACAGCTCTCGTAACTTTTTCTGGAAAATTAAGCTTCAAATGAAAAAAGTAGAGTTCTTTTTATGTAGAATTAAACGGGGGAAATAAAAGTTATGCATAACTCTATGTGATACTTGACAAAACTACTTACTTAATAATGTTCAGAGAGATTATCTACACCCCATACCAAATCCTATGTTAAAATAAACTTAAGGCTTTCGGAAATATTTGCAAAAAAACAATTTTATACCCAATTCCAAGGAGCTACAGAGTCCCCAAAAATTAAAATTCGGGAAAACAAACAAATAGGGGTCAAATAACTTTTCATTACATACCCAATTTTTTTCTAGTATTTCTAAATCATCCTGTATAATAAGATGTATAATGGGAAAACAAAACTGTAAAAAGTTTGAGAATAAAATTTTAGCAGAAATGCGGCTTCTACTTCGTACAAAAAAAATAATAATCATAAATAACACCAGCGTATTCAGCACCACCAAAATCGTACCTGTGTCAAATTTTAATTAAATCTGTCGGTCTTTAAAACAATTGCATCCAAAATTTGATTTTTTTAATTATGTTTTAATAATGTATCTCAAAAATGAATGGCTCTAGGTCACCTTGATTAAGCAACCCTAGTAATATTGCCATGTGTTTTTGAAACACCTTGTATATCTAGAAATGGCCTTGTAGTGCCGTGCATTTCAGACAATTTTTTTACATCGATAACTTGTAGTCATTTTTAGAACTGTATAATTTTTCTTTTCATGTTTAATGTGGACTTGACGTGACAATATATGCGGAGTATGTACGTTTTCATGATTATAAACTAACCAATTCGAATACTGATTTGCAATTGTAATAATAATGTATGCATTAACACATAAGTGTATTTTTTGTTTAATTATATGAAATTGAAATTTAATTAAATCCAGGTAAACCTAATACAAAACTGGTTGTACCTGCCGATAAAATAAATAAACAGGCCCATATTATAATTTGTAATTAATTTATAGGTTAATGACAGTTTATCACCAATTCAATAAAGATAATTTTTAGATGTCTTTCTATGTATGCAATATGTGATTTTTGCAGTCGCTACAGATAGATTTTAACACCTGAAAAAATTAATCAAACTGATAGAAAATTCTGATTCTTTACAAAAATTGATTGCTTCATTTAATTTTTGCTGCTAAATTTACAGCTTTAGAAGATATACCAAAACAACTAATAGTTTTCGTCTAAGTGCTGAGTTATCCTTTTTAAAGTGTTGTATTTCTCGCCGTGAAATCATCAAGTTTCTGGCGTTTGCAGGTAAAGAAGAATTTGCAGAAAATATAACGTTTGGAACCTATACAATACATACAAAAATGAGGCGATACAATAAAAATATTATATACGTATTTTAAACATTACCAGCCATATTAAATAATTACTTCTTTTTTAAATACTTTTCAACTGAGGTTTGTTGTGATTAATGTCAGCAACTCACCAATGTCCTGATTATTGATGTATTATTACTACTACTATTATTAATTATTACAGCCTGTTAAGTTAAGTTAAAATCATGTCGCCTCCAGATCTGCATTCGGTAAGTAGAAGATTTACAATTTATAGCCTCTTATGATAGATATGATTCATGAGGGTAGTCACTTATCTACTAGATTTTCGCTAATTTTTCTCGCAGGTTAATTTCCCTAATCAAAAGAAGTGAATACGTCTTACGTATGATTTAAATAAAATACAAACAATCCAGGGCTAGAATTTTGAAATACTTTAAATAAAATATAGATTCTATAGTTATTCCACTCGAGATCCATCTATGGTGTAATAGTGATGGGGATTTTTGTTGTCCATGTGAAGTATGGTGCATTTATTTGAGTTTAATGGAATTAACCAAATTTTGCACTAGCCATCAATCGCTGTCAAACTACTTTGAATGGTGCTGTGGGGTTCTAGAGAAATTTCATATAATTTTGTGTCGTCAGCATAAAACTATGAAAGATATAAGTTATCAGTTCATCAAGATCGCCGAATATAACAGGAACACAAGTGGTCCAATAATAGACCCTTGTGGAACTTCGGACCATACTTGATGCCAAGATGAATGATCTGAGCCAACACGAACAAAAATTGTTCTACTGCACAAATAGTTGCAGATTCATGAGTTCAGCTCACCTCAAATTCCTAAATAGTCAAGTTTTAAAAGAAGTCTATATCTGGGAACTTTGTTGAAGTCTGAAAAGATACAAGCGAAGAACGACCACAGGATATCTCAATCAAAAGCATGGGACCAATGATTTAAACAGGGCAGCAGATTGGTAGTAGTAGATCTGTCTGGGATAAAACTATGTTGAGATGTTGTTAAAAGATTATACTTAAGGAGAACTAGATTACTTGGGACACTATGTTTATTTCTAGGATCTTAAGACAAATAATCATTAAACTTACTTGTCGGTAATTATTAGGATCTGTTTTATCGCCTTTTATGAATATAGAAATTGAAGTAGCTATCAACCAATCAGATGGGAGAGATGGCAAGGGAAAATTGAAATATAATATATAAAGGTTCTGCTAAAGAAGAAACACAGCGTATGAGTAATTGTCTTAAATATACATCTATGTTATGTCTTTGACAACATTTTTGTAGCCATTCACTTGAAACATTCGGCTGCTTCTAATGATTTTTCTGTCATTAGGGATATGGAGAAGTTTTTATTTCTAGTTTTACAGAATTAATTGTAACTTGGCACACAACAGCCCGGATTTATGCAGAAAAGATCAACTACATCTGACCTTGGCTTTTCTCGAAATATATATCTGAACTTTAGGATAATGGTGGGTAAGTTAATGCAATTTTAATTGATTTCCAAAATCCATCTCATCATTATATTTTACTAGCAAAATTTCTTTTATATGTTTTTTATTTAAGCTCCATGAACGGTATCTAAAAACAATTCGAGGTAAGATATTTCCATTTTGCTTTCTGTTTTTTATTTTTCCTTCTTGTTGTGTGCCACAAGGCTATAGTCTAAGGTCGCTCTTATTTTAGCTTTTTATTAATAAATCCTCTGATATTGTCTCTTGTGGTCGATTGATGTTGGCTGATGATTTCATGTTATACTGTGTAATAAAATTTCTGACTGTTTTGATTTGCAGCTTTGTTTAGACCGTATGTCGAATTGGTGTGAATTTAATCGTTAATCTCGGAATATCTTCAAGTATAAAGGATTCTCTAAAATTAACTTTATTAATCATGATTACTCTTGATAAGAATTTTACTTTCGTAGATTATATTAATAATGATGCAGCAAGTGCACTCCAAACTTATGAATTTATATATCGCAACTTCAGGGAATTTAAAGACGCACATTTAAAATTTTATTTTGCTGCTTCGTACATCTAAGTTGGATTACTGGAAGTATGGTTCTATTGTATGGGGGTATCTCTATATTGTTATATTTTTTTCGTGTCTTTTATTATTGTACTTTTGTAATTTGAACTGTATCCTCTTTGAATAATAAATAACTAATTGAATAACTACCTAATAGCTTTCTAATTCTTACAGGTAAAATATTTTATTATACGTAAAAATAATTTATCATTATATATAGGGTGTTAAAAAAAGAGTGTAAAATATTTCAGGAGGTAATAGTTTGAACCAAAATAAGCAGAAAGTCTTAATAAACATGGGTCCGCAAAGTAACGGTTGCAAAGATATGGACCACTATTCGTTTTTCAAACATTTTATTTTATTAGGAATAAACCGACAAAGGAAGCTTTTAACAAGCAAAAAACAAAGTTACAGAAGATGTTCAAAGTGCCCTCCGTCCATTTCCAAGCAGGCACGACATCTTCACCTCAACGATATTCGAACTCTTTCGAAAACACCCTCCTTGGTTTGGATTTCTTGACACTTTTGATTAATCCGTAGCTGCAGCTCTTCCAGGCTATTTACAGGAGTACCATACACTAATGTCTTCAAATATCCCCAAACGAAGAAATCTATAAAAACTATAAAGTCGTAAAACAGGTCCGGCCCTTCCTACCCATCTATGTGGAAAAGTTTGGTGTAAATGCTCTCTAACGGCCATGGAAAAATGAGCTGAAGCACCATCATGCTGGAACCACATTTGTTGCCTCTGATTCAAAGGAATGTCTTCCAAAATCTCATACAGTGTGTTTTGCAGAAAGTTGAGGTAAGCAGCGCCTGTTAATCTGTTTGGTAAAACAACAGGACCTAGAAACCTGTCACCTACAATACCCATTCAAATGTTTAATGAAAAACGTGCCTGATGTCCAGATTCTATTAGAGCATGAGGACTTTTCTGCTTATTTTGGTTCATACTATTACCTCCATAAATATTTTACACTCTTAATAACTCACTCTTTTTAACACCCTGTATATCTTGTCTTTCATATTTCAACATCATCTAATCAGCAGACTGGCTTTTTCATTACAATTTCAAACCATTAAGCAAAATATAATATTTGATTTCAATAGTTTTCACATTTCAGTAGAGTAAAAATAGATATTGTAAATGTTATCGATTTTTGACAACATTTAAGTAAATAATTGGCCTTGTAATTTAGTCATATTGATAATTAGAACCTCACAAGCGGTTCTGTATTTACGAGTATATTAGGTTTATTTGCAATTAGTAAAATTGAAATTGGCAAGAAAAATGTTATCGTTGCCCTTTGGACTGATTATTTAATCTAGGTGTAACTATATACATAGTAAATATTAACCAAGGAAGGATAAGGCAATTGACTTTGAGCTAGACAAATCGAGAGTGCCTGAAAATCAATATATTAATATGCATCGCTGGTTTGCGCTAAAAAGCGACAAGAGACGACAATTAACCGAGTGGGTAGATGGAGTGTAGTTCACTGAGGCTGCCGCTTCTGTAATGGACAAATCTAATAGAAGCAATATTGCATCTTCGACGCTCTCTATTTGGCGTTCCGTGCAGAAATGGCGCTTGCGAGGACCGGCATTATTTAATCACGTTCAATCATCGTTCGTATATCAAATCAATATGAACCATTGGAAACGAGAACTATTAACATACCGGTGTGCTGAAATGTCGTTTAGAATTTAGTACCGTTTTCGTCGTCTCTTATTATTTAAATAGAAAACGAAAATTGTGGATGAGTACATTACATGGTGTTATTTTTCGGTTCAGTAATAATAAATTCTCTCGTTGGTCAACGAAGATGCTGAATGGACAATTTCTTGTGGCTGCCACTTTATTGGATTAGGCTTATTGAGGTTTTAATACCGCTGTTATTTAGAAGGGACGTAAAAACTGAAGTTCGGAAATTGTTCAACCACTGACAACTACTACTCTAATACGTTGGATTATACAGGATCCTTATAATTTCCAAGAAAAAAATTACTGATGTCAAAAATGGCTTGCGTGTATAGCTACTCGGAGTTGATGAATATCGTTTGAATTTATGACGAAGTAAGATATGTGCCAAATGCAGCTACTTTTGCCGCGGTAGTTCATCGCGGGCATGACACGGGAAATTTTTAACCAAATCATGGAAGAGATGGAGATCCAGAGCGTCCACGGCGTATTGCAGAAGTTGAGGAACATATTTTAGAAATTGCTGAAGAGCATGCCTCATCAATAAGTACAATGTGTCAAAATATTAATACCAAGAGCTTCTTCAGAACGAATTAGATTTTGTGAAGGGTTAGTGCAATAAAATTCTCAAAATCCCAGATTTACAGCTGACGCGTTAGTTACTGATGAAACTATTTTTACATAATACTCATGTTTGGAATTTTGAAAATCCGCACGCGTTTCAACGGGAGATGTGTCTTTAGGTGCCCGTCGAATGTGGTTCTTACACGATGGTACGTTTCCCATTTTCAACAAAATGTTCAGGAGTACCTTAATGAAGTTCAAGGGGTGAGATGGATTGGATGAGGAGGGTTGGTACCATGGCCGCCATGATCTCCTCACTTAAATGTTTTGGACTTCTTTTTGTGGGGATATTTAAAAAATGAAGTGTATGGCACCGAAGTAGACTAGGGATTATTTACACGAAGGTTAGCTGCAGCCAATAATTTAAGGGTTCAAAACGGGCAAGAACAAGAAACATTTGGGTTCGTAGAAACGGGACAGCCCAAACGTATTTACAATGTGTGTCACTGATTAACATGTTGAACAGTTCTTGTAACATCATGTATGTCATATTATTTTAATTAAAACCACAAATTAATTTAATTAATTAATAATAACAATAGCGTCAAAGGCAGTTGAATTTGCTAATACAAAATAGGTGTAAATTTTTGTGTCCGTTAATTTTTTATTACACTTTGCCACCGTGCCGGTAGCCAACTGATTGCTTTGCCTTGCGCAATGTCAGGTTTTACATTGGACCAGTTTCCAGTGACGTGCAGATATGTATTTTTAAAGTATTTTAGAACTGCCTTTTTGATTTTTATTGTACAAAATTGTATTTGCAGGGGTCTCCTGTACATCCAAAGAATGTTTTGGATAAGTTTTGACTCACTCTGTATAATAGAAAAACAAGATATAGGTTCAGTATAGATAATCTTTGTCATGCATATTTTTGTAAATTAAGTAATATTTCGTAGATTTGTTTAAACTGACTTATTTCTATTTTTCGTGTTTATTTATAATTTTGGAACTAGTGGTATAATTTGTGGAGTTTTAGTAGTTTTCTTCTAATTTTGTATTACATTGCAACTGAATACGATTTCATCATATTAATTAATTTTTAGGTAATGTTAGTACTGCTCTGGAAAAGCAGTACAAAATTGTACTGAAATTGTTTATTTGTTTAGTGATATGCACAGAAAATACTCTTTGAAACAAGACATAATGTCAATGTTTGATGCTAAATTTTCCTTGGTCAGCAGTTTTGACATTTGTTTTGAGCATTGTAAAATTATTTCGCCTGGAGTGATAAGGGCAAGTTAACACTTTACATTTACAGGACAGGTCGGATATAAATAAATTTCACATATGATAACTCAGATGATTTGGCAGTAATTCTGTAGCAGAGAACATATACATATGAGGAGAATTAGTTAAAACGATGATATTTCTTTATCCACTTGTTACTTCAAGTGTCCGAATAAAAGAGATGGTCTTCTTGACTTTTTATTGCCAACATTAGTCTTTCTTACTTTGTATAATATCGATTACTTTGCATCACGATTCTTTATATAGATGTTCTTACTGAGTATTTAATCTACTACATTTTTCCGGGTCATTATACCGTAGTCTAGGTAACTGACCGCTGCCAGTCACATAATTAATATGTACCTAATTTCAGCTGGAAATCTTTTATCTTTACTTATTTTTCTTGGGTTAGGTTCTGTGTAGGTGAACCCGTCCAAATCAATCCCTCCTATATCAAATATATACAAAAGAAAATTATCTTAACAAGGTTAAAAATGGCAGTTAAATTACTAAAGCAGAAACATGGTATTAATACCACA
Source organism: Monochamus saltuarius (assembly GCA_025584915.1). Taxonomy (NCBI): domain Eukaryota; kingdom Metazoa; phylum Arthropoda; class Insecta; order Coleoptera; family Cerambycidae; genus Monochamus; species Monochamus saltuarius. The sequence continues at coordinate 31,381,841 of CM046724.1, forward strand.
TCACTACAGAAAAAATAAGTGGTTTGTCTGAAGAACTAAACCTATATAGCTTTATTTGTTTTTTCTCGCTGAATACGGAATTGCGGTTTGTTTAACTCCATCAGTTCCATCATTCCAAAGCCAAGGTACAAGACTGGACATATGTTTTTGAGGTCGCACACATTATCCACCGGCAAACTTAAATATTTCAAACTTAAGGCCAATCTTAATGTATAAAAGTTATTTCTCAAAAGTTATATGGTCACTTATATGTATTGGTTACATAGTTATGACTTAATGGGCATTATTGGGCATTAGATTTTGGGGTAGTCATTACATAAACCTCAGATTCGGATCTAGCTACCTCAAAAACATATATGTGCGATAGTTTTAACCCAACATATTAACAATATGGTAATATTTCTTATATTCCGACTTGACGTTGCAGTTAACATAATAGGGAAAATGGGCCTCAAATTCGAATCCAGCAATCTCAAAAAGATAAATTCGCGAAGGCTGTTGTCCATTTGCATAAATATACATTGATTTGACCTTGGAATAACATTGAAGCTCACCTGATGGGATAAAATGAACCCGAAATTCAGATCCAGTGACTCAGTGATGATTGATAACCAGGTAACTTGCTCACCTCGATTTGACCTTGAAATGACTTTGAATATTAGCTGATGGGGTTAAACCAATGCCAGATTAGGATACAAGATTAAAGATTCATAGGTTTAATCCGTCGGACCGACCACTTATTTTTTTTTGTGGTGCTGTGTTATTTTTACTCAAATGAGTTGCTTTTGAACTGGTCTATCAAAACTGTAGCTAACCGGCTTGAATACAGTAGATAAACAATCACATTTCGTTATTTAAAGTAGGTACCTAATACAACCAGGATTTAAACGATTGCCAAGAATAGTTGTAAAAATTAGGGTAGTTTTGAGAACTTGGCTGGATCTTCCAGACACTTCCAAACAATTTAAACATATCCGAGAAAATTCAAATGTAAAAAAATTCTTCAATCTTAAAATAAATTAGATATTCCATAGGATATTCATGTTTTTATTTTACTGAAAAATTAAATTCCGTTTTCCTGTAAAGCTTGTTAATAGTTCTCTAAAGTTATTTATGATGACACGATAACTTCCGTACAAAAAACTTAAACGAGTATTCCATCAAGCAATTACAACTCCCAACATCAATTATTATAAAAATGGTTGGATTTCATTCGCTGACGCTACAGGTAATATTTCATGTTTTTCAAATTTATTTCCATATATTTTGTGCCCAAATCGGCGGAAAATAAAGTGCTTCCTCTGAAAAGTAAATATATCAATTTCATTGAGCAGTTGTGGGTTTCGCTGCTACACAATTTCATTGAGACTTGTACCCCAGTTTATTTTCTCGTTTGTGTAAATTTTATTCCCCAAATGTTTGTGCTGTCAGGTTGAAAATCTGAAATATTTCCGTCGCGGTTCTTAACCCTCTCGGTATTATTACATTAAAGTCTTGCAGAAAAAAAAATATATTTAATTTTAGCAGTTCATTATGTTGATATGTCTGATTGATATACAATATATATCAGAATATTTTTGTAAATTATTAAAACAAATAAATTAAATGAGATAAACGATACCACTACCACTAGTCTTTATTTAGCTTTCGCCGTTTCATCAGATTATACAAGAAATTAATATGAAATATGTTATTACCAATAGAAAATAATTTAAACGATTTTCAGTTTTTTAGCCCTATTTGAACACGTTCAATATGTTTGCTGCTGTACAAGGTGTTAGTTTGCTATCTCTTACAATATAAATATAAGTACCTAAATAAATAGACTGTGTTTTATTATTAGAATAAATCAGCAACAGCATGAATTTATAAAAGAAATAAAGTATCTTTATTTCGATGTTTTATGCCGTGAAATTAGTGCCTCTCTAATTTTGTTAATTTAAGGTTTCAATAAATCTATAATAACAATAAAACTACTCGTTTTACAAGAAAATTTATAAAATGGTTGGTCTAGAAATACAAACTTTGAAGAAAAACACCATCTATCAAGTTTTATATTTTGCTAATCATAGTTATCTAAGAATAGTCGCATCAAATTAGCATGAAAAATGTGAAAATAGTCAACTTTTTGCGGAGAAGTCCGATTGAGATGCGGTTTTCTGCAAAATGTTCAGGGAATTATTTATAACAAAAGGTACATCTAACCTCTGTACGTTCGCAACTTTTTAATTGTTTATTTAACAAATGACCCATTTTTGTTGAACATATGGCAAATGTCACACACGATTCAACGAAAATGTCTGGAAAATGTTCTCTCGGGGGTTGTCGAGGTCCCTCTTTATCACTTTGGTGTTAGCTTTATTTGCTAAATTGTTGTAACTGGGCTAATTAACAAATTAAAAACTCCACCCCCAAAATCACTAGAGAACCGGAATTTTTTCCAGGATTTCTGGCTTATTAAGGCAAACCATCGCCACAAGATATTTGCAAATATAATTGTTTATTGTTCAATTGTTGCATCCTCGCTAATTAACAAATTAATAACTCTACTCCCGGAATCGTTAGAGAACCAGATTTTTTGCAATAACTCTGGGATCATGGGGAGAACCATCGGCACAAGGTTGTTGCACGTCATTGTTTATTTTCCAATTGTTGCAACCTGGCTAATTAACAAATTAATAACTCTAGTCCCGGAATCACTAGAGAACCGGATTTCTTCCGGGATTTCTGGCTTTTTAAGGCGAACCATCGGCACAAAAGTTTTGCAAATATAATTGTTCATTGTTCAATTGTTACAACCTGGCTAATCTCAATTAAATTTGAGGTAGTTCTATGTTCTGTGTCTTCCTATTTGGCCGATGCATAGAATACTACATATATAAGGGCCTTGATGCATATTGTTCTTGCAGCTTGTCTTGAGAACGCTGCCCCTATCTTGTAAACAATGTAAACGGTATTAACACTCTATTTTCTTAAGAAGCGACATATCTAGTACATTCTTACATACAGGTTAGATAGGTTGCCGTCGGACATTCTTCCTTTTCCGAACCTGACCTTAGATGTCTATTCAATATTTCTGTTGATACACCACCATGTAGTTCCCGTTTCTAATTTGTGGTTCACAAATAGGGTACGATGCAAGAAGGTATTGATTATACCTTGTTCTAGACCAGGTAGTGATGATACTCTACATTCAACAACTGATAACTGGAATGTGACTCGGTTGTGTGTAAATATCTAGTCTTCTTTACAAATATATATATAGAAATGAAAGATAATCACTTTCTTCCATCTTTGAAACTGATGACCAGATGTACTCCATTAATGTGGTCTGAAAATATCTATATGTGGGTATATTTATGTGGTCATATGATGAAGGCATTGACAAAATATCTGAACTAACAGTCTGGATTTAAAGCTGCTAACTGTAGATAATTTCCAAAATTAATGATAAAGGTTAACTCTTTCCACATGCTCATGAAACTTATCCCTAAAAGAGGAGAAAATCCATTTGATGCGCACTTGTACCCAGTCTACTAAATTTTCAACCTAACGGTTGCTATGTGCTTTCGATACCTCGAAGTTTTTCAAATAACAGTTTTGAAAACAAGAATGTCACATCAAATCTTACTAAAAATCATTTAAATTTAGTTGGATCTCCTTGATCTCGTTAATTAAATCTCCAGCGTCTTTGATGTGATCTATAATTTTATGGGTTATGTACCTAACAAGTAGATAGGTGCTTGATATACTCGCGTCAAGAATTCAGAGGTCTTACGTCACAGCTGACGTTACGCAATTGTTTTTATTGTCAACATAATTTTCGATATGTGATCGCGTTAAAAACAACCATTTTTTGCAATTTAGTGCAGTATATAATGCAAACATGTAGTGTATTATATAGTTTTATTACTCTCAGTTGCAGTTCCTTAAATATTTTGATGAAAATTGAATGAATTATTCATTTGTTCGTAAGACGTCAGTCGTCTGAATTCTTGCCGCAAGTATACAACTGCGCTCACTATTGACTGGAGTGGAAGGCAATAGTGTTGAGACGGTTTTGTATCCCTTAGAATCAGGTATATTTATGTACACTCGCCGCAATATAGAAGTATTTAGCCCGGCTCAGTATCATATTTAGTTTAGATTAAGACGGTTTAATCGTTTGTCTGTCTAGACAAAAATAATTATTGACACGACTTAATCATTTGCCTCCCAAAATTCATTTTACTAGTCCACCAGCTTACTGATACATATTGTTAATCTTTCTGTTGCGGTCACTGTACATACATCTTTTAAAATATTGGAAATTTGAACTGCATACGCCACTTCCTTTTCAATGGTCTTAACTGGATAGTTTTTGATCCTCTTATACACTGGGTTTTCAGTAGGTTTCCTTTGTCACCAGGAAATATGGTAAATTTTTAATTTTTCCACAATCCTTTGATGGTTTTAAGCTATTACCTCGTCAGATTTGATTTCAAAGATTTGATTATATTTATGGCACGGACTGTTTAACTCTATATTTTTTACCAGCTGATGAGGAAGACTTCGATATGTGATTTCCAAGGCGCTGATGGTTTCTTCGTGGTGCGGTAGTGTGGCTTCAGACCTTTGGCAAGTACAACACCATTTAATTATATCAAAGCTAGATTAACGATAACTCAGTGATTGTCCAAACTTGTTTGTACCGGACGTTTTACGATATATAGTTTTCAACGTTCTCTGTGAAATAACTAAAATTCTCAATTAATTCAATTTCTAATATCATCCATAAATATATTATTTATTTATATAAGTGTGGTATCATAAATTATTAAGCAACTTGGTAGAATTTATCAATGGAACTGTGTTTTAAAACATGTTAAAAACGGGCTGATAAATGAGACATACGATAATATATCATTTCAACAAGAATAACGCAGTCAAATTTATTGTTCGAAACAATGTGTCGAAAAAATACCTCGAACGCGTATTTTCAGTTGCGATGGGAACAGTTAAACCAGTAAGTTGTTGAAGTAATTGATGGACACATTTTGTTTTAGAGGAAATGAGGAATACTCTTCGGCGGGGTTTGGAAATATGAAACCCAAACAACTCAGAACTACTTCAGACAAAAGCATTGCATAAAACTTGGAAAGTATACTTACTAAGGCTTTTGAAAGTATTTGAAGTGTCGGATAATAAATGTCAGCAGAGATTTAAAAGCGTTGGAAATATTAGCGTCAATATGCTTTAAGAATACTGTTTGGAAGGTCTTTTGTTTCTTTTTTTTCTGTAAAATGACTATAGGAAATTAATAACGTTTTATTCAATACTATAAGGCCTGCTTTACTAACGAAAAGTCGAACTTGTACTATTACTAAGTAGTATAGTTCGAAAAGTATTGATTCCTCATGAATTAGGTCACAAATAAACTATAAATATCTATAAATTTTGTCATTATGCATAGTTATATTTTTCTTCTTTCTTCTTTTTTTATATTCTACTAAATATACTTCAAAATCTAGGTAGAATACGTTGCTATCATATGAATCCAGATTAAGATTTGATTAAGAATTGGCAGGTTTCTCAAATGAAACTTTAATTCGAGTTTGGTTGCCAAGATATGAGCTACTTGATTGACTATCCGGTTAAATTCACATAGTTTTAAATAAATTAAATGTCATTGCATTTATTTTATTTTTATTTATTTTAATAATAATGATATGGAAGTTCACTTTTTTAGTTTGTTAATTATATTCTTAACTACTTTTAAGTGTTGTTTTAGTGTGTGTGCAATACTTTTATTTTAACGTTTTCTAGAACGTTCTAGGCTACATTCGATTTCGTTCAAGATGCGTTCTCGAGGACTGGGAAATTTTCTCGAAAATCTAAAAAATATATAAGCATATCAGTTCTGCCTCTGCAATCAGCTTGTTTCGAGTCGAATTCGAATGCGAAAGACTTAAACGTCAAAGTAGTTGACGGATGTGGATATTTGAAGTCTGTATACAATCAACTAGTGACAAAAAGCATTGAGTTAGATTAACTCTATGCAATAAAGTGTTTTATTCAATTATTCAAAATGCCAAGTGCGAAATTTGATTTTATTTTATCAGTCATGCCATAGTAAAAATTAGCTCAATAATAATTAAACTTTAGACAAAACTAAATCATTATTTGCTCTTGTACGCTCACAATAAAGTAAATAGGAACATAACAGATTTGACTTAAACTCGTCAGTGAGCAGATTTCCAACAAAATAATTTTCAAAATAATGAGAAAATGGAAATTTTCAAGGCTCTTGTGAACCCACAGTTTTATAAAACCAGTTTGATAACTAAAATTAAACTAATGTAGCTTCATGAATATCAATTCGCTTGTCCTCAAATTAATGAAAGAAGTTAATGGGGTCAATTTGGGAAGTGAAATTATTTATTATGCTTCAGAAGGTACTTAGCGTTTACGAGGGAAATAGGAATTATTAATAATGTTAACATTTTAATGGCTAAAATTAAATGAACCTATTATTATTACTGCTCTGCGTTAATAAAGTGTGGTGACTTTAACTAGAATAAAACTGGACTAAAATTTTACTTACAAAAGTCCTGAGACAGGTCGATTTTTTAAAACTTGTTATATTTTACAGTGGTGTTTGCATTTTTCCTACGGGGGTAGGACGAGGGCGCAAGATCCCTAAACAGAAAAGGATGCCTACAAATATCTGTACTTATATCAGATCAGAAAAGAAAAGGAAGTTGCAATTTGAGGCAATAAAACATCACCGTTTTCTTGCCAATCATTAGTTATTTGCTTAAGCAATATTTGTAGTTAGAAATAAAATAAAGTAAGTATACTGGTCACAAACAAATAGTAACTACAAGTAGTACAATAATCTCAGTTAGCGTTCAGTTAATAATTATAGGCACCAGTACCTAGTTGTCTTAACAAGACATACGCTGCATTAATTTGTAGATATGACTAGGTGAATTTTAGGTTTTATATTAAAATAGTTATATGAAGCGAAATATGGTACCCTGGCCCTTTACTTAGTCATTGTTTGTTACTGTTGAAGCAAATATTTTATACGATATATTATTTTGAAAGTCAGTGGTAATTTCGCCAGTAATTGTCATAGGTGCATAAATATCCTGATTACCATTATTTGTCACAGATATTACCAGTAGTTGCCATGTCAAGTAATCAATGGTTATACGAATAAAACATACTATAATATTATATTTGAAACACATATTTAAATACCTATATTTGTACTTATAAGAAAATAACGAGGTAACATAAATATACCTTAGTTACAATCAATTTTCATATTACTAGCTATTTTAAATTTCATTTAAAAATGTCAGAGATATTTTCTTTCTCCTATTTTTAAAACGCGGCCAATATAAAATTGTTCTAGGTAATACACAATACGTTTTCTAAAATTGGTACCAATAAACATAAATCGGATTGTGGTTCATTAGAGTCTTCTAACATTTCTTCATTGATGGGGTTCTTTAAATCTGAAAATCTTTACCAAGTTCCTTTTTCTTTTTGATTTTTCAGTTGGTTCTGCCAAAACAAACCTTTTTTAACGGCGTACCTACACTTAAATTGGAACTTTCATCAACTATTATTTCAATATTTTGTTAAATCGGCAATTATTTTATTGGAGTTCTATGTTCGTTAGAATTACCTGGCTGTGCTGAAAATGTTGCATTTAAAACTGGTGTGATGTTGTGTTGTGATGTACTGGTTTTCTCTGCAGTATTACAAATTGCATTATTTTCTTGTTTGTCATTTGTTGGTATATTATCGTTTTTTCTTCTTGTGTTGACTTCCGGGTATCCATTTGTTTGGTATTGCGTTCTTTGAATTTTAACCAAACGTAAAATAAATCATGAGATTGTTCTTGTCCAGTCCAGCGACCTTCCGCCAGACAATCTTGAAATTGTTCTAATAATTGATCACTGAGGAAGGATTCTAAATATTGCAGATGATTTATTTTCCTCATCAGATCCCTTTTCCATATCAAATCTGTTTTTCTTCCCTCATGGACCAATAATTTTCCCAGTTTTCGGACAGAGTTGGATAGCAGGTTCATCTAAATTGAATATCCGATGAGGATATGATAATATTTCTAATAAGTTGTCAGAATTTATGGAATTTTCAACTTCCTGAAACTATCTCCTTATTTGAGCTTCTGTCACTGCAACTGTAAGAGTTGCCGGTATTCTCTGACTTAAGACAGAGTGGTGTTTCAAAAACAGGTGCAGTCACTTTTTGCCTGGTTTATTACCTACAAAGGGATATTTGCGTCCAGAGTCGACTATTATTTTTGGGACTGTTAACACCAAGTCGTCTTTTCACAAGCTTTTCTTCCTCTTTCTTTGTTAGGACAGTTTAAGGACCCATTTTCCTTCCCATAGATGTTTTACCCAAAACCTTATATTTAATGGTCATTATTGGAACTCCAAACTATTTATTTGCAGTTAAATAAGGCAGGTCATTTTTAAGTTTCTGAACAGCGGCTAACATTCCTTCTTCTGATTATTTAACTCGGATATTTTTAAATAGAACCCTATATTTTTCATCGGATTCTTGTAGAGCTTAACTTGCTAAATTCAAAATGTATAATTTCAACACTTTATTCTTTCAATTTTAGCAATAGTGCAGCTATTAAAAACTGTTATCGTTTCAGGTAAAGTGCCATTTCTACTGAAAATACAGCAAAATGTTATTTGAAAAAGTTGTTCAGAACGGTACATTATGAGAACGTGCAAAATCTTAAGAAGATCGGCAAGGTTTGATTTTGAAACTATTTTTCAACAACGTCTCCATAACTTACCGTTTTGAACAACTTTTTCAAGTAAAATTTTGCTGTATTTTCAGTAGAAAAGGCACTTTACCTGAAACGATAACAGTTTTCAATAGCTGCACTATTGCTAAAGTTGAAGGAATAAAGTGTTGAAATTATACATTTTTGAATTCAGCAAGTTAAGCTCTACAAGAATCCGATGGAAAAATATAGTGTAGTATAAACCTCTTTTTTGATCATTTATTTTATTTTTCCACTTTGTATGGATTATTAATATAACATATAATGTAATATCAGCATTCCTGTAATATCATCTTTTTTATATCACAGGAATGCGCTGACTGTGAATATTAATACTATTTAAACTAAGGACGTTTCACTTACAGGGCAGTGTAGTATTTGCTCGCAATCTGTAACTTGATGCTAATAAATTGTCACCGAATTATCCATCTTATTGTTTTACTGATATACTTACAACTTTACTGGCGCAGTCGGTAGGATTCGTAGTGCCTTTTGGATCAAATTTGGAGCATCAAATTTCCTGGTCCAAGAGGTCTCTGTTTCAACAGTTCAACTGCGAAACGAATCGTGAACAAGGACACCCACTTGGCATCGTTGAAGAAATTTATTGGAACGGAACTACTAGTGGTTGGTTAACTAGGCTCAACACTGTAAGTACCAGATTTGCAAATTCTTCACTCCCTTATTCCTTAAGTATACTGACAAGTTTTGATTATCCAAGACAGTGTATAATTTTGGAAATTTTTCACATTTCAAGTTGCAACGTTTAATTATTAAACCGGCTTTTGAAAGTGAGAATTAGGTTAGAAATTTCAATTTAATCTTGCAAATGCTATTTATTTAGCAGGGCGATTAGAGCGAAATTTAGTATAAGTTTTTCATACTATCTTGACTCTCCTGTATAGGGCGTGAGCAAGACAGATAGTCCGAAAAGACCTTTTACTTTTTATTTTTAAATCAATAAAATAGAAACAAAACAAAATGACACAGCCAACATCGGCAAGTCCTCTTAACTTAGATACTTTAGATAAATTGACTAAGCTTATCCCTGTTTTTACTGGCAGAGATATAGAACTTCCAGATTTCCTTCAGAATTCTGAAAATTTGATTCATTTCCTTAGCACTAATGACCCTCGACAGCAAACCATTATACTAGCGTCAATTAAAACCAAGATACAAGGTAATGCACGCGAATCATTATTAGGTAGACCCGATATTAAAACGTGGGACGAAATCAAAGTTTTCTTTAAACAAAATTTCTCAGATAATAAATCTCTAGAAACTCTAGAACTAGAACTGCAATATACGACTTTAATTCCTGGAGAGGATATTCAATCCTTTGGTCAAAAACTGATAGCCCTTAAGGCTAGAATTATAAACAAAATACAGCAAACTTTTCTTTCGGCTACTGAACAAACTGGCCGTATTTCATTCTTTTCAACTCAAGCTTTTAACATTTTCAAATTAAATCTACCATACCACTATGAACAACTTATTCGCGCTAGACAAGAAGTTCACACCATAGAACAGGCTGTTAGTTTCATAGAAGATGAAATTAAATACGACAATTACAAGCGACTTACTTTTCAAAACAGACAAGCTAGGAAACCTCAACAACAAAATCAGCAAATGAGACCACAGCGTCCTAAACCGCAACCACAACAAAATTTTTATCAGAATAATCAACCGAGACCCCCGTCTCAACCCGCTAATTTCTACCAATCACCTAATAACCCATCAAGATTTCCATCGCAACCTATAAATTTATATCAATCACCTAATAACCAGCAAAGATATTTACCGCAACCTTCAACAAATCGAAATGTTTTGGAAAACCTCAAAATGTTTTCAAACCCTCTCAACAACAAATTCAACCCAAACCTACACCTATGTCAGGTATTAGCTACACTCACCCTCAAACATCTGGTGTTAGTTATAGTCCCCAACGCACACAATTTCAAAGGAAAACCTTCCCTGACAATAAAGCTTCCCTACCTGCAGTACAAGAACTATTTAATACTGAAATCTATGAGCAAAACAACCTGAACAAAATAGTTTTGAATATAATCCGTCTGAATATGAATCAGGATTCGACCAAGCCTATTCTCTTGAACAAGAAAGTCCAAACAATTATTCTTATGATTCTTACCAGGAATTTTCGGAAGATAAATCCCAAGAAATAAATTTTCAAGAAACTCATACTCCCCAGGACCCGATATAGTTTTGAACAATGTTGAAAATAATAAACTTCCCTTCATTCAAATTCAAAACCCTCCTATTCGACTTCTCTTAGATACTGGATGTGGAAAAAATATCATTAACCCCTCTGTAATTTCACAGTTCTACCCAAAATGTACTCATCCTGAAACAAACATCATCACAACCTGCACTGGTTCTCAAAAATCTTATTTCTCGGCGCATATTCCAATTTTTAACGAATTTAATTCAAATTATACGATGGAAGCAATTATATTTGACTTCAGTAAAGATTTTGACGGACTGATAGGTTTTGAAACTCTTCAACACTTGGGACTAATTATTGATCCCAAAAACTTAACACTGTCAAATACAAATTGTATCATTCCCTTGCAGATACAAAGACATAATGAACCCATAAACATTGAGGCTAACTCTGTCAGAATTTTAAAATTCCCTGTTAATATCTTATCTGGAGAAATTTTTATAGAAACTCAACGATCTCCAAGTTTTTATATTCCTGCATGCGTAACACGTGCTGAAAACGGATTAGCACAAATTGAAATATATAATACTACTTCAGAAACCCAGTCCATTGCCCCTGACCAAAGTTTACCTGCAACACTACTTGACGAATACTTTACTCAAACACTACAGATTAAAACTAAAGAAGGAACTATGTTAAACCATATCAATCAAAATTCAAAAGATATTACAACCTTGCTTAGAACCGAACATTTGAATTCCGAGGAAAAATTCCATCTTTTTGAACTTTGTAAAAAATATGAAACTTGTTTTCACTTCCCTAATGATACGTTAACCTTTACAAACCAGGTTAAACATGAAATCAAGACCCATAACGAAATACCCATTCATACTAAAACTTATCGATATCCTCGTGTGCATCAGCAGGAAGTAAAACGACAAATTGACGAAATGCTGCAAAATAATATCATCCGTCCCTCTAAATCTCCTATAGTTCACCAATCTGGATTGTACCAAAGAAAATTGACGCCACAGGTAAACAAAAATGGCGCCTAGTGGTAGATTACCGGAAAATTAATGACAATACAAAAACTGACAGGTACCCTTTACCCAATATTTCTGACATCCTCGACAAACTTGGACGATGTCAATATTTTACAACCCTAGACTTAGCAAGCGGATTCCACCAGATAGAAATGCACGAAAACTCTATAGAAAAAACGGCATTCAATACTGAAAATGGACATTATGAGTATGTCCGGATGCCCTTCGGGTTAAAGAACGCTCCTGCGACGTTTCAACGTGTTATGGATAACGTACTTAAAGATTTGCAACATAAAATCTGTTTTGTCTACATGGACGATATTATCATTTTTAGTACTTCCCTTCAGGAACATATACAAAATTTGGAACTTGTATTTAAAACTCTAGCAGAAGCTAATCTGAAAATACAGCTAGATAAATCGGAATTTCTATGTAAACAGGTAGAATTTTTAGGACATATTATCACACCGGAAGGTATTAGGCCGAACCCTAAGAAAATAGAATCTATAAAGAATTTTCCCTTGCCGAAAACGACAAAAGAGATAAAATCATTTTTGGGACTTTTAGGTTTTTATCGTAAATTTATTCCCAATTTTGCTAAACTAACAAAACCTCTAACACAAAGGCTTCCAAAAGGATTCCAAAATCGACTTTTCTCAAGATTATTTAGATTGTTTCGAAACTTGCAAAAATTTACTTTGTAACGAACCTGTATTAGTCTATCTCGATTTTCACAAAACTTTTACGCTCACTTGTGACGCGTCTAATTTCGCAATCGGAAGTATTCTAAGCCAGGACGGTCATCCAATCTCATATTACTCTAGAACTCTCAATCCCGCCGAATGTAATTATTCGACGATCGAAAAAGAACTTTTATCAATTGTCAACTCCGTAAAATATTTTAGACCATATCTTTCGGTACAAAATTCATAATTGAAACAGATCACCAACCCCTACAGTGGTTATTTAATTTAAAAGACCCTAACTCCAGACTTGTCCGTTGGAGACTCAAATTAGAAGAGTATGACTATGTCATTAAATATAAAAAGGGGAAAATCAACCAAGCCGATCCTCTTTCTCGTATAAAAATTAATCCTATTGAAACAAGTTCAATACAAAATGATACAAGTTCGATGATAGCTCAGGTAGACGAATCAGACTTGGACTTAGACAAACTTTTCGAAATTCCTCTTGAAGATATTCTTAATGACTGTAATCGTGAAACATATGAATCCTTGTTAAAAGATTTTGAACAATTGCCTGAAAGCCATCCTGAAAGTGATGCACAAACTATCCATACGTCTCGTTCTAATCCTATCCTAGAAATCAAATATACAGATAATGTTTTAAACCTTTTCAATCATCAATTTATAATTTCAGAAAATGAATCAAACAAATTAAATACTCATTATTCGAAAAAACTTTTCCCGGTAAAACAAAACATGTTATAAAATTAGTTAATAGACAATCAGACGATGAAATTTTTAAATTCCTCAGAACATTCATAAAAGCTAACTCCACTAAGCACGCCCTTTTCTTTGACTCTATTGAACTCGAACGAAAATTATTAGAACACTACAAAATAATCTCCCTTCTGGATATAAATTTGTTATCTGTAAAAACAAGTTGAAGATGTCCTTACGGAACAAGAGCAACAACAAAAAATTAAATATAACCATGAGGCAAAAACATACCATCGTGGAGTAACGGCAACTCATCAAGCTCTTTTACGAAAATATTACTGGCCTCATATGTTTGAGCATATCCGAGAATATATTTCTAAATGTCAAACATGTATTACCATGAAAACCGATCGTCATCCACCAAACCCGAAATTTCAACATACATACACTCCTTCTTCTCCGTTTGAACTCCTAAATATAGATACACTTTCGATTAATAATCAGAAAATTATTACTATCATTGATGTTTTTCTAAATATGCACATGCTTATCCTGTTGACGCAATAACTGGAGTTAACGTTCAACGTAGTCTTTTAAAATTTATCGAAAGTCATGGTTACCCGTATAAAATCTTGGTAGATTCTGGCGTAGAGTTTAATAACATTATGATTAAAGATTTTTGTAACCTACACAAAATATCTCTCCAATTCACTTCCATACAGGGACATACTACAAACGGAAATATTGAAAGGTTTCATTCCACCTTGCTTGACTTAGTAAGATGCATAAAAACTGAGCAACCAAATGCACCAATTGATTACCTAATATCTTTGGCAGTAATTTCTTATAACCATACGATACATACGACAACCAAGGAGTCCCCTATAAATATTACTCGCGGCGACAGTAGGCCCGACGCTTTTGATATAAATGAACAGATTATTACATCTGACTATATTGAAAAACATAGAAACATCATGAAAACCATGTATAACCAAATTAAACAAAATATCGAAACAAAAAAAGACAAAACTATAACTAAATTAAATGAATCTCGCAGAAACCCGATACTTTTGAAGCTGACGAAAATGTCTATATTAAAAATTCAAATCGAAATAAATTGTCTCCCCGATATACAAAAGAATTAACATCTACAGATTTAGGATCCACTGTAGAGATATTCAAACGATCCGGACATCAAGGTGACAAATATCACAAAGCTTTTATAAAACGCAAACCTAAGAAAACGGAAAATTGATAATCCTCTTTCCGTTTCAGGACATGGCCTCCCAACTGACGATCCTGATTCTCCTGACGATAACATTCCCTTAGCCAACTTTTTAAAAATCGAAACTATCAAAAACCCCTTCTAATGAGTCAATTAAGTAAGGAAACTCGTGTTTTCTCCCATTGCCACGACTTCATCCAGGTCATTGACTTAACTAAAATCAAAACCAAACTACCCAACTATTATCTGAATTGGGTGCTTCTCATTGCAATTTATCAAAAATTAAACAATCTTTATTTTATATACAAACTAAACTTGAAAATTTTGAAAACCCAAAGACCAGACAGAAACGAGGACTAATTAACATCGTTGGTTCATTACATAAGTATTTATTTGGAACATTAGATAACGACGATTTAGAAATTATTAATTCAAAATTTAACACCCTTCTACAAAATGAACACGAAATAAAAACACAGTTAGACCTACAAAGTTCTATATTGATTAATTTAAATAAAAACTTAATGATTCATTTCTTAGAATTGATAAGAATTTCAACATCCTTTCACGTGTAATCGAGAAATTAAAAACGATGTTGAGTGTGTCAAAATTCAATTGAATTTACAAGAGATCTTCACAGAAGTGGAAGACTTACTTTCAAATTTGGAAACGGCGACAAATCTCGCTCAACATAACATTATACACAATTTCTTTTACCATTAAAAATATTAAACCTATACTAAATCAGTTATATGCCATTTATGATCGCAAGGAAATAATCGAATTAGCTAACCTACACTCTTACTATAATCTATTTTTAATCTCAGTAACTATTCTTGAATATAAAATTATAGTGAAATTGTCAGTACCACTTTTCTTTCCCGAGCATTATAACACTTACCATCTGTTATCTATCCCTATTAATGACTACTATTATTCCTTTCCAACCTTACCTACATGCAAATCTGGATACTCAACAGCACCTATGGACAGCTCAACCATGTCCATATATCGAAGAATACAATTTATGTAAAGGAACTTTTGAACTTCAACATGATCAATGTTTTCTTTAATTCAAAACAAACCACATCAATGCCTTTCGACAAACGTTAAGCTACAAACTACACTATTAGAACAACTTAAGGACAATCAGATACTGATTATCCCATATCATGAAGAACTAGTTCACGAACAATGTCGTGTAAAACAAACCTACTCTGTAAATCAACCATCTCTAGTGACCATAGACTCATGTGATGTAATTATCAGAGACATTCGTTTCTCTCCTCAAAGCGACTATGTCCAACAAACCCAAGTCCATTTACCAACGATTAATTTGGAACCCTCCAGTGGCCCCACCATTCATCTTCGCGAGATGGATCTTCAAGACTTTCAGCAGCTACAACGTCTAACGAAGAGTTTAAAACCTGTGCATCTTAGTGAATTTGAAAATATGAAATCAAGAAATGTTATCCTGTATATTTTTCTATTTGTTATAACTGTATTTTGCACCTTATTATTATACTACAGATGCCTTCATAAGAAAATACATATCTGTCACAGAAAGAATCCTCAGCTCCTTCTGCAGCTGCAGGAATTCCACTTAGGAGGGAATTGTAGTATAAACCTCTTTTTGATCATTTATTTTATTTTTCCACCTTGTATGGATTATTAATATAACATATAATGTAATATCAGCATTCCTGTAATATCATCTTTTTTTATATCACAGGAATGCGCTGACTGTGAATATTAATACTATTTAAACTAAGGACGTTTCACTTACAGGGCAGTGTAGTATTTGCTCGCAATCTGTAACTTGATGCTAATAAATTGTCACCGAATTATCCATCTTATTGTTTTACTGATATACTTACAACTTTACTATAGGGGTTCTATTTAAAAAAATATCCGATGACGTCATCACGCGAAAACAAATGAACGTCAGAAATGCGTTGGTATAGAAAAAATAGTATTTTTAAAAAGCAAAATCGACCTGTCCAAGGAAATTTCATGAAACTTCGTAGTTTTAGAAATAATGAATTTATTCCATACCTTTCTTCCACACTGTATAAATTAAATTTATTTGAAATTAAATATCGACAACGACATATTCAACTTAAAGGAGGCCAACTGAAGATGCAATCCTAAAAATGCAGAAATAGGTCAGATCTCATCTATTGTGGTTGAATTTTTGAGTTCCCACTTTTAAAAGTGAATTTAGATATTTATAGTTTCCATTAAACCAGGTTAGTAAATTTAGATAGATTAATTTCTTTAGATAATTATTGAATACAGCTTTGTCTGTGGAATTGTTCAGTAGCATACTTAGATGTTTGGTATCAGAGAACATACATATGACTTCATTGATAGGAATTGTAGATTTGATTTATATTAGCTTAAAATACCTTTCTAATACAGTAATAAATAATTTTAGTCCTATAAAGTTACGAGAATTAACAGCTTAAATTTAGTTTAGCACGTACCATATGTGAAAATCATGTTTTTGCGTTGTGTTAACATTGTGAAACATATTATTTAGTATAAATTTACTCTTATTATTAAAAATCAACAAACAGATCTCAAAAACGTAAAGACTAGGAAGCGTAAGGATCCTAAATTGCTTAAATATATTTCTACAGGAATAAGAACTGGAAACACCGAACATACATTATAAAATACGTTTCTGAGCTCTAAAAACATGGGACGAAAAAGTTGAATTATCCCAAAAACAAACATCATATCTCAGTCTAGGTTCGACTTGGGCATGATATAAACAGAGGAGATGATCCAGGAACTGTCCTAACATTTCGAAATAAATAAGCTACTGAAGATAGCTTCGATGTGACACTATTACAGTGATCCTTCCAGTTAAGGTGAACATCCAAATTTAATCCTAATAATTTTACGGTTTTAGTATCACAAGAAAGAAAAGTATTATTAATCTTCAAAATCAATATGTCACATTACTTTCCCTGACTGCTGCAAAATCGAAGTACCTCAGTTTTTTCTACATTAAAATGTAATGAATTCTGGGCAAACCAGCTACTTAAATTATTAAGTAATGTATCACAATTACCTATCACAAGTATCATAAACATATATAGTAAAGTTAGTATTAGATTAGATAGTATCGATATCGTTTATATATAATAAAAATAATACGGGGCCTAAAACAGATCCCAACGGGACACCTAACCCCACAGAAACCCGTTCAGAGTTATATTTACAATCACTGTTCTAGTTATTATAGTTGATGCCGATAAATTGCTCCCTGCTTTTAATAAAACTCATTATCCACTTTAATGCTGGTCCACGGATACCGTAGTTATGTAATTAAGATATTAAAATTTCGTGATTAACACAGTCGAATGCCCTACTGAGATCACAACAGGACATTCGCAGTCTTCTAAAAAGTGAAAACTACTTTCACATAACGAATGTATGCGGTGGTTGTAGATTAGAAAATCCGGAAGGCCGTGCTGATTATCAGTGAGAATTTGAAATTTATCAATAAAAGTGAATAGTCGCTCAAAAACCAATATTGAAAATTTATTTGAGAATCCGTGAGACAGTGATATGGGTAAATAATTTTCCAAGCACATAGGATCACTTTTCTTGTACACCGGAAAAATGTTTCCTAATTTTAAAACTGGAAATGGTCCAGTTTCAAATGATAAGTTCACACGAAACTTAAGTGGCAAAATAATAAACTGAACAGCTCTCTTAATAAAAATATAGGGTTATCGTAAGACCCCGACGATTTTTATTTTTCAGCTTCGTGGTGAGGGGAGTTACCAACTTACTGCTAATGGGTAAATTATTCACAGTCGGTATCTGACTGATTATATTTATACAAAAATTGACAAAAAATTATTAAATAGTGATGCAACTGTATTAGGGTTCTCATGCATTCTAATTAATCACGTTGTTATTCCTATTTTTTTTTCCTTTCTTTAAACAGTTTGGACATAACGTTCCAGGCAGTTTGAGATTTATTGTCAGAATTAGAAATCTTATTGTGATAATAATTTATTTTAGTGTTTAAAATTAAGAGCTTATGATTTTTTTTCTCCCTACGATAAGTATTAGACAGTTCACAAAAACTTTTTTTTGTAAAATATAGAGATCTTTCAAATATATACTTTTTTTACCTCATCATTAACCCACTGTTTATTAACACCCCCATTCTTATAAAACCTTCTCAGTGGAAAGTTTATTTCAAAATAATGTAAAAGAAACCTATAAAAGTAATTAAATGCGTTATTCATATTTTTTAAGTTATATAAGTTATATAGGCCAATATGTACGTACAATATATCAAAGTCAGACGAACTGAATCTCAGCGCAAATTTCATTTAGAGGATTTACTTTCTTGTTTGCATACATTTTATTTAACCCGCAATAAATCCATATGCGATCCACTTTCACATTAATATTCTGTATGGTGGAGCACAGAGCACGTTCCCAGACACTGAATTGTATAGAGTACAGCGCTGTTTTATTTATTAGATTCAGCAACTCGAACGAACTTTTTATTAAAGTTTATTTTAATAAATGCCTCATGTTCTTCGTATAAAAAGAACTATACGAGAGCAAACCGCGTTCTTTTAAAAGTCGGTGGGACTATAACCCCAACGTCTGATTATTCCAAGCCATACATTCAGTTAGTTTACGGCAGGCATATATTTACATAATAAATCGACCAAGATGTTTCCCTTAACAGAACGCGGTGTTCACTGTCGTGTAGGGAAAGCACGAGTCAATTAAATCTACAAGTAATTACTGTTTTGTCAGTTCAAATAAATTGTTACTTTTTCAGATAATCAAATACTGAAAGTGATAAAGACGGGGACAATGTTAAAGTTCATAAATTATCAGCCTCAAAATTTAACTATTTTACCGTGAGTGACTTGTAAAATATGTTATTATACCAAATGTTTAAGAAATATTGGGTAATCTATTGGTTATGGTTTTAGCAGAATAATAAGACATTAGTTTTGCATAAAGCTTCCAGGATACTTTTTGATGGTTAGACAAAACCCTAACAAAAGTTAAAGAATATGGAGCTATTACGTACGATACGACATACAGCCCTCATAGTTTTCCCTCAAATTCCGCATTCCATTATGTTATATGCGCTGTTACTTAACGTTAATTGTACCTTAGTTTGTAATTTCGTAACATAGTTTTGCATATTACTGCAGTTGTATTTTTATTTTTGAAATATATTTATAGACCATCTATTCGTGCTTCTTTGTTTACGATTAATCAACATATTTTATACAACTGCAAACAGTACAAAGTAGGTACCATTAACTGTAATTTCTTGTTTTTTTGGTCTTATATAAAAAATATTGTAACCAAAACAGTTTTTTAAACTTTTCTTGTAGCAGATATCTAAATCTTCGATAATGGTACTAAGAGCAGCCTTTCAACTTTTGTTATAGAACTGAATGTTTATGCAAAGAGTAATTTTCAATAGACTACTCGGTTGCAGAATTTGGCTCCCCATGTAAACATAACTGACTTTACTGCCACCTCTTAGTCAAACATTGAACTATTTATTGTTAAATTGAGTCGAATTTTTCCATTTTCTAACAGACACAATAATCTGCACAAGTTTTCTAACAAAATAACCCTTATGGAAATGCAAATACCTATGTTTCTAGGTATAAAAATATATTAAATAATTTTTTAATTGTTTCTATACATGTAAAGTTGTTTACTGTTGTGTGATAGTCAGCTCTACAAGATAAAACATTGAAAAATAAGTGGGTTGGTTAATAACCGTAAATCTTAGAGAAATTAAAATTTTGGATACAATTTTTTTAATTTGTCACAGGTTCGTTTTTGGTAGGTAGCGCTGAGCACCTTGATAATATAATTTTTATTTATTTATTCATTTATTTATTTAATTCTTATTTATTTTGTACAAAGCTGAGGACGGTAGTTGGCTAGCACATCCGCTGATATTTTATTATGTAACTTTGTTTGAAGTTAATTTAAAAAATAATTGCTGAACATATTTTGGTAAATGAGGACCGTATATTTAGCAATGTACCAAATCCTACACGATTTCTACATTTATCAACTTTTCAATTAAACTCTGGTCAGATAAAGCTCTATACATCTCCGTGGGAGATCTCAGATCACCTCGGTCAGTGTACAATTAAAGTCTCTGTTTTATAAACAGAGAGATAAGCTGCCTCCTACAGAAACACAAAACACAGAAACCCTAAACCCAAATTTACTAATTAATTAACAGTAGGCTTATTAAATGCTAAGAGAAGAAATAATCTGTAAGTTATACAGGATAAGTCAGAAGTAGATATAACAAATTTAACTGAAAGTTGTTCTCGCCAAAACAAAGTTTTTATTCAAATAAATTTTTGTTCTAATCTTACAAAGATACAGGGTGCTGACATTTAAGAAAATGAAATTATCAATGTAGTAACATTAAAAACAACTATGTTGCACCACTAACTAATACTGAAGCTAATCAATTTTTCAGATTAAGCCATTTTTACTACAAAAAGTATTCTTATGTAATTTTAGTAAATAGCTCATTTTTGAGCAAAAATAGAAACAGCTATAGGTATAGTTGCGGCAAGAATTCAGACGACTTTCGTCATACGAACAAATGAATAATTCTTTATATTTTTATCAAAATTATGAAACTGCAACTGAGAGTAATAAAAGTATATGCTACACTAAATATTTGCACTATATATTGTACTAAACTAACAAAAAATATTATTTTTAACGCGACCAAATATCGAAAATAAAAACAATTGCGTAACGTCAGCCGTGACGTAAGGCGTCCGAATTCTTGCCGCGACTATAGTGATGTGTAAAGCTCGCACTTTGTTCGAAGATCTTAGGTCCGCACTTGGCGGCGGCCTTAATATTTAAATATACTTTATTTATATTAAAACAAATGTTATTCACGCCAGTTAATCGATAGAAACATCCCATTTATTTACCTGCAGGGGCTCAATTCTCGAGTTTAGTGTTTAGTCACATTCCCTCAGAAAGTAAATAGTAGTAAATTCTCAGGAGAAAATGCAAATCTGTATTCTAGATTTTAATTGTAGTTATATCCCATGAAGAATTGGTTTTTGCTAAAGAATATAAAGATTCAAGAACTGTAAATATACACATAGATAATAATATTGTCACGGATTTTCCAATCCGTCTTTTTCTTTTACAAAAAAAAAAAAAACAAACAGTTAATTTCAACTGATATTTATTAACACTCTGTACACTACTGAATACTAATTACAACTCAACTAAACACTATTTAATTAATCACCATCTAAATCGGTCTGAATTATAATTTAACTCTCAGAAATATCCAAATAACAATTCTCTAATTCAAGACACCAAACGAATATTCCAGATATTTTCTATCATCTCTAGATCCATTTCTTGAATAATTCTCATCGATTTTCAATTTTCCAGTCGCGCCTCGATACACGGCATTATTTTGTTTGTTTACTAGAATCGCGTAGGTGCGATCGAAGCAATCTAGCGTTTCACGATACCACAGTCGTCGAATTGGGGGCGAACGGGGCAAATTCTGTGACAATATACTCAAGAATTTTATAAGTGGAATTCACACTTAAATTTATTTCACTGCATTTTAGAATCGAGGCTCAGGACTGTTGTGTTTGTTTAAACATGTTTAGACTTATTGGATCGGTCAGTGGTCGCGTAGTTTAAGGCGTACTTGAATCGAGGTGACTAGATCGGTGTGGGTTCGACCCCCGCAGCTGGTAGACCTTATATAAGCTATATTCGTGGAACAGATTGGCATTCTCTCTGTGGGTATGGTTGGGTGGAAGAATGTTGGCTTGGGTCAATGTGAGAGATTGATATCGGATGACATTTGACTACCCCCCTAATTAATTAGGTTTTCCAGGTTTCCCTCATTCCTGCACTGAATGGTGGTTAGGGCCTACCAACGTAAGTCGTTCCTGGACACAAATGCGGCCTGCTTAATAATATTATGCCACCCCCTCTCCCGCACAAGTCTTCGAGTTCTAGGTAAATCCTCGTGATTAGAATGAGGGGTAGAGTTATTATTATAGCAGGTTACTATTCGTAAAACAAAACAGTTGCAATGGAACCGTATGTTGGGATATGTAGTTACAAGCTACGTTATATTACTACGTTCACCATGAAGGCATAAAAAATATTCTACAGTGACTACACAAGTGACGCTACTTCTATTTTATATGCTCAACGGATTTTTAACATCCTAGAAATCGCGCAGATTAAGCATATACAGGGTGTTAAAAAATAGTGTAAAATATTTCAGGAGGTGATAGTATGAACCAAAATAAGCAGAAAAGTCTTAATAAACATGGGTCCGCAAAGTAACGATTGCGGAGATATGGACCACTATTCGTTTTTCAAACATTTTATTTTATTAGGAATAAACCGACAAAGGAAGCTTTTAACAAACAGAAAACAAAGTTACAGAAAATGTTCAAAGTGCCCTTCGTTCATTTCCAAGCAGGCACGACATCTTCGTCTCAACGATATTCGAACTCTTTCGAAAACACCTTCCTTGGTTTGGATTTCTTGACACTTTTGATTACACTAAAATAGCATAAAAATATTCTATAGTGACTGCACTCAAGTGATGCTACTTTTATTTTATATGCTCAACGGATATTTAACGATTCTAGAATTCGCGAAAATTTAGGATACTTACATACATTTTAATTGTTCTTCAGTTATTCGTCGTCTTGAAGCAACTGTGACAGCATCAGGATATCCAAAATTTCGTTGTATATCTTGGTCAAATTGCAAATTCAATATATATTGAAATTAAGAAAATTCGATTTATCTTATCATTTGCTATTATTTTCCACTCTGTTCGGTTGAAAAAACTGAAAACAAAACATTATTTTTCAGGAAGTTACTACTGATGATGATTCGCTTTTATTATCGCTATTACCGGACGTTCAAGATACTACAGATTCATGTCTTTCTGGAACCAGCACACCTTCTGTGCGTTCTAGTACAGAGAAAAAGAGGAAGAGGAAATTTTACAGAGAGTTCATAGTGAACTAAACTCAAATCATACACTAGACGAGTTTGAGATTGTTGGGACAAATTTTGCGAATAAATTAAAAAGTTGCCAAAAGAAATTAGTTTTGTGGCAGAAAAGCTGATGTCTCATACACTATATGAAGCACAACTTGGAAATATTAACGTAAATACAAAAATGAATCTCTACGATACGTCTGTGTCACATTCTCCCCAAATTTCATCAGTTGCCGTTAGACGTTCGTGTGGGATTATTGCTTCCTTAAATGTGTATTTTGTTTAACTATTAAAGGTGTTACTAGTTGCAACAGTTCCAAATAAGTCGTTTCGTCCATACGCAAGTAATTGTGACAGTCCCCTGATTCTAATTTTAATTCATTCAATAAATTGACATGAGAAAACATATTTCTCTTCAAAAGCCAATTTTACATCATTTTGTACGATGTTTTTCCCTTTTCTTTTTACCGCTATTACTGCCGCCCTGCAAGGAGACACTTTCGAGGAATCATTGTTTGCGCGTTTACTGAACTGAACGAACTGTGGAAATAGCTCGTAGTGTGTGAGGAAAAACCGTACAAACTTGGTTAGCGCGATTTGGTTCATTACGGCCCTGTTCGCACGAATGCTACGAAGTCTGTGGGGCCCTTTAAGCTTATAGTACATATTTATATATCAGAAAACAGCATAATATTTAATTCTTTGAAAGATGCAGATCATTTTAATAATAAATGTGTCCATTACTTCAAACTGCCTAGGTGTTTAACGACAAGACACTGGAAATAAAATATTAAAAAGGTAAAATCTATGTCATCTCCTTGTCAAAGAACAAGCCCTGAATTATAAATTTTCGAAAAAGTTCATATTATATTATATGGACAAGAGGCTCGTGTTAATTAATTATGAATTAATTTATAATTAGTATAAGTTTTGACCACTGTCATATACGTAATTTTCGAAAAGTTAATTGTTGAGATATCGCTCGATTAAAAATCCAAAGCTTCTGTCATCGCAATCACCTGCGCCATCTGCAATATACTTCGAAAAATTTTCACTTTAGATCTCAACTGACGTTATGGAGCAGTTTTATCAAATATTATTCTCTGTTTGTTATCAAGTTATTGAACCTGGAAGTTTGATGTGAATTAGGTACTCTGCATATGATGAAAACATGCAAATTTAAATTATTATCACATGAGCAGTAATAATAGACATCGTTTCATACAGTATGTGTAAAAATTAACAATATTATTCTCGCCAAAGGAAAGTTTTTATTCAAATAAATTTTTGTTCTATAGTTGCGGCAAGAATTCAGACGATTTACGTCAAGGCTGACGTTATGTAATTGTTTTTATTGTCAACAGAATTTTCAATAGTTTGTTGTGTTAAAAATATAATTTTTTAAATTTAGTGTAAGATATGGTGCAAACGTTTAGTGTAGTATATAGTTTTATTATTCTCGGTTGCAGTTTCTTAAATATTTTTATGACAATATAATGGATTATCCATTTGTTCGTATGACATAAGTCGTCTGATTTCTTATTATTTCACTACAAAATATATTCTTACAGTTCCTCTTGGAAAATAATCAACTTTTTACGAAAATATACAGATAAGTATGTACCTATGTTTAGTATTTGAATTAAATACTCAACAAATCATAGCAGTTGCACCATTCTTTGTTAAATCTAGTAATAATTGTTTGAAAATTTATTTACGTTTTTTTACGTTCCTACATTTTTTTAAATGGGTGATTTTGTTGCACAAGAAGTCACTGACATCATTTACTTATATGGTTTTTGTACTGAAAATGGCCTGGCAGCCGTCAGAAAATACCACCGCAGATTTCCTAATAGAATAATCCCAAATTATCAAATATTTGAATCAACCTTCCGAAGGTGATCCTTGAGTGATCTTTAAATTTCACAGTCTGAAAGGCTGAAACACCGCAAAGATAAAGTGTTGCAGATTGTGAGGAAGCTGAGATTGATACAGTTTTAGACAATCCTACTACGAATACGAGAGAATTTGCGACACGTCGAATGACATGGCGTTACGTGGTGTGGTGTAACGTCAGAGCAATGAGCACACAATATATAAAAATGCATAAGAATGCACGGTGTCAGATCCTTCAGACGTTGCATCACATGGCGTGGCGTGGCGTGGCATCAGAGCAATGTGCCACCGGCTTTAGGATTATGACTGTTATATTGCTTATGTACACGTGTTGTATTGACGCATCATGTCCTCCTTAGGTTTCATGAATATAGATTATACTACTACTACAATAATATCACAAATGACAAATTAACTCTTCCGAACGTATGCACTGCGTTGTCTAAAAGCATGGAAATCACATACAGATATGAACTAAAGCACACTGCTGTATTTAGATATAAAGGTGCGAACAGCGTCTGACGTCACAGGCCTACGATGTGGCAGCGATCATTTTATGAAGGCGTGGCCAGCCTAAATTTCTAAATACCGATTTTAGTATTATTTTTCCACAAAATTGTCTAGAACAAACGCCATTTCGATTAAAATAATACATACAATAGTTCTTCTGCACGCATTTGAAAAATTCTGTAATTTCATTACGTCATAAATTAAATAAAATATGTTACTGATTGGGGCTGAAAATATTTTGTTGCGGCAAGTGTGCGGAAGTAAAAGTTGGGGCGCGAAGTGAGCCGATTTATTAGAATATCTCTAGATATTGACAAAGCTATTCAAAGGATATATTCATAAGAACCTTTTCCTTTAAAATAATCAGAATCACCGTCGGTCAGTGTGTTTAAAGCCCACCCAGCATGTTCACCTTAGAACTATTTGGAAAAAATAAAACCTGTATGTTATAAACAGATTGATGAGAAAGAGTTGATGCAATTTCAGGATCATTTCGTTATGCAAGGGGCAAACACGAATGCGTGCACCGCTAAGGCGTGGATATATATGTATCGTCTGTCATAGTGGAAATGTCCGCCGTGATCGACTCCCCTGCATTTCGAAAGGGAGAGAGACGCCGCCGTCGCATTTGCTTGTCATTTCATGCAACATTTATTTCTCGAATATTACAAGGGTCACACCGTCGTCGATGTCTTTTTAACACCATCCGCAGCCGATTCGCTTTGATTTGACAACAGAAATAAAACTGTCGGTCCTTGGGAGCGTCTTCTTTATATGTATTTATCATGTCAGTTAAACGTTAGACAGCCAATAAAGCTTTCCAGTGAGTGAATTCCTGAAGTTTTTTTATAGTCACAGTACTACAGCATTTGAGTCGCTGCAATTTTCCGTAGAAAATAGGGTATTTCAGAATTAATTGCCCAAACCACAAATTTCAATTCATACTCCATTAGTTGATATTCGCATAACGTTGTGCAGTAAAATCTGTAGTATCTTTTTAAAAGAAACAATTGGAAAATTTTAATCCTTGATGACTTCTATAAGTACATTTTAATTGTGAAAATTACTTATATGATATAACCACCGAATTCTAACGCCTAGAAGGGCTTTTCATGCTTTGTTTGCGAAATCAGATAAACGAAGCAAATATCACCGACGGACACATATTCACATACTCATGGCGGCATCTTTGAAGTATTAAACACAGAAAATTTGACCTTGAAGCATGTTGTCTCTCTCTCTCGCTCGGGATAGAAGTCAGGGCCGAATTAAAAATAGTTCTCCCAATTTAAAAAGTGCTTTAACTGCACCGTATACCTACTTGAATTTCAGAATAGTTTTTTTGTTTTTTGTTTTACTAAAACAGAGATATAGAAAATGTTACCTAATTTTGGGAGCTTGATTAATATAAATACTATACCTACGTGGATTCATTAACGTAAAATGTATAATTATTTTTCAAAGTAGATATAAGTAATTTATTAACATTACGTTACCGATGACTAAAAAAGAAAACAGAACAAAAGTGAAATTTATTAAGCACTTTTGTTTCCAAAATATTACATTCTTACAGAAACAAAAAAGTACAGAAAACATATGTATTGCAATTGTACTGGTATACATTTAATTGGTCAGGTCCAAATTTTTGTCTCATTTTTTTTTACATATACTCACTGAATGTCCAAGATAGACTTGACCAGTATTAATCTCGAGAATTGTGAGGTTTTTATATGTATATAAAAGTTGTAGGTACAGATATAAACTACAAAATGCTGAATAAATTTTATGTACATGGTGTTTCAAGACTGATAAAAGTTTTTTTCTTTTAATGGAACACCTCAGTTTTTTCTAATATACGAATATAATTGTGTTTTACGTGAAATTGTTTAAAAATATAATAACATAACAGTATAAAATACAAGAAAATCAACCAACCACAAAACACAGCATTCCTGAGCCAATGACGCAGTCGTCGAACGGTATGGCTAAGTGCAAATTTTACAACCACACGTCACTGCCACTATAGCTGTTTTTTGCGACGAAATATACGAGTATTCAACCTGGTTCAAAACATTATATGTTTGCGTTGAAACAGTGACGTCACTCACGTCGCTGTTGAAACCGTGTTTAAAACATCCACTGAG
This sequence comes from Monochamus saltuarius, assembly GCA_025584915.1. NCBI lineage: Eukaryota > Metazoa > Arthropoda > Insecta > Coleoptera > Cerambycidae > Monochamus > Monochamus saltuarius. Next base: position 31,410,125 of record CM046724.1, read on the forward strand.
TCCGGTTTGAACTCTTTAGATGCTTTGCTATTGCTCTATGCAGCAGTTGCCTAAAAAGTAGAAATTTGAAAATCGGTGTGATTTACATTTTTAAATTAATATTTAAAATGGTAATGGTAAACTTATTCTTAGACATCCTGAATTACATAATCCAAAAGCATAATCCAATTACTTTTCTGTCTAAATTTCACAAACCTGTTACTTATATAAACATGTTAGATATTTGTTTTTAGTTTGCAGTTGCTAAAATCAAGTTCCTTGTTTTTGTTGCAAATTTCACACATTTTCAAAATATATGTACAAAAACATGCGGAAATAGGTATTTTTAATAATTTCTACCACTAATAATAAATCGTCTATTTTAATCCAAATCGAGTGTAGACAATAGTGTAAACAATAATCAAAAAGTGTGAGGATGATAAAGAGAAACAAATATTTGATGACCTTATGTTTTGAAACTATACATTTTCATGGTGCAATACATTAGTGACATCACCAATGAATACGTTTTGAAACAGTCGATGAATACGGTTTGTCACAAAAAAACAGCTTATTTCAACGTTCTATCCTCAAATGGCGGCATGCGCGACGGATCTGCGCGAGACGTTCCCGCTCATACAAGTCTGTGAGCTGATCGTTATTTAAGCTGTGACGTAGCTGTAAGTATTTTTTAATTTTACTAGTTCTGTTAAAAGGCGTTGAAATATAGTACCCTCCTGAATAATTATTTTGTTTTGGTATTAACTTTTTTATTGCTACGATGAGTTTCAGTAAACAATAAAACATTTAAATTAGATTATCTCAAAAATGGCTGGTCTCAGTAATGGTTTGCTAAACAGGTGCAATGAACACTACTGGTCCATTGAAAATATCCACATCCAGTCTAAAGCCAAGGTCATTTTGGAGTAAATGTATGGTGTGGTATCATCGGTAGGTATTTAATTTGGCCTTATTTTTATCAATATACATTGAACAGCGTGAGTTACCAAAATTTCCTACAAGAAGAACTTCCAGCATTTCTGGAGAATGTGCCTTTGCAGTTAAGAAGAAACCTATGGTTTTAACACGATGGAACTACACCCCCATTGTGCAGCAATATTTAGATGACACTTTTTCAGAACAATGGATTGGGATTAATGGATCAGTGGCGGAAAGTCACCAAAACATTCCCCGATTTTTTTATGGGAGATTTTAAAAAATAAGATTTACAAAATACCTTCACGAGATTTTAATCATTTGAAAGAAAATATCACAATCGCTTGAAATGAGTTAAATGGCAAAATGTTAATAAACTCAGCCCACAAAGAAGTCAGGCGAAGATTGAATACGTGTTTTGAAATGAGAATGAGAGATCATATGGAGAATATATTGTAATATGTTGTAGTATGAGGGCGTTTGCCTCATTTTTCTAGTTTAGTTATTGTTATCATTTTATTTATTCTTAATGGCATTTATGCACTTTATACAACAAACATTCAGTTATTTTCCAACAACTACTTGATCCTTCCATTACTGTGATTTTTAGGTGGTATTTTTTTTCAAACTCTTTAGGACGATATTGCTAATAACTTTTAAACGAGAAGTAATACAGAAAAATGTCTCTAATAAAAATTTATTATAAAAAATAGAGCTTTTTAACAGGAACAAAATTTGGGTATGTTTCTGTATAAAAATATAATTGATGACGTCATTAGTCGTTTCTGTCAAATCCCAACCTACATTCAATTGGAGCTTCTTCGTTGCACCATTTTTATATAAAATTTTGGTCGAATTAACGGTATTATAAGACAGTTAAAAATATATACAAGTATCTTCTCACTGTATCGATTATGCAAGCTTTTTGCAGGAACCGTTTAGACGCTATCAAGTGATTTAGAATAAAAAAATATGTTTCCTGAATTTTACAGGCCAACTCTGGAGAATTCTTTAAAAATACCAGTAAGACTGGTACCACATTTTTCCTCCAAAACAGAAAATGATTCAACTTGTTATTATAGTTTATGATTCTCGTCTTCTGGTTGCATTTTCTCTATGCACAATTATCTTTCGTCCATAAAAGACCAGTCTTAAACTACATTCCTATGAAAAATATATGAAATATATAGAAGAAGAGCTCTAATCTCAAATCAGCAGCTAATAACGAACATTGAAAAATGTGTATGTATTAACAATATGAAATAAAAAAAGGAAATTGTCTGAGTTGCATCTAAATCTACATTACTGTTTATGACGTAACGACGTAATAAAGTTCCCCAAAAATAATATATACGGCGCTTAATATGCACAGCCCTTTAAAAAATATATGAAGGGCTGTTGAACAAACGTATTGTGCTTCCCATATATCGCTGTGAAGACAGTAATTCACGTGCTTCACCATTCTGCCGTTTTCCTTATCTACATAAACTTCAGTTAATGACTAAGTTTGCATAGAAATTTACTACAAAGCAATATTTATTCCTACAAAATTTTGCTACAAAAATGGAGTCAATTTTATTACGGCTTACATATGCTTATTTTGTTTCAAACTATAACATGCAGTCTAGTCTTATATGTTCATGTATTTAAAAATATAACTGGTACTTTTTTTAAATATAAAATTTGAAAGAGATCAAAGTAATGCTACGGAAGCTCACCTACCTTTTAGATTGTTAATTATGTTTTTGTAATACCTTTATTTTGACGTTTTCCGGAATACTCCAGGCTACATTCTATTTGTTTCCCGACACGTTCTCGAGATCGCAGAAACTTCGAGAACTCTACAAATCTATATAAGCAGATCAATTCTGCCGTCACAGTCAGTTTTATATTGAGCAGTCGAACGCGAATGACTGAAACGTCAAAGTAAACCATTTGACAGTTGTGAATTTGTTGAAGCAGATTTCTTGTATTATCAAGAGTGACAATAAAGATTGTTTGGCTACGTGACGTGTTTCAACGATAGATAACCTAATTACGAGGTTACATTGGTGTCAGAAGTGTGACGTTCCGCAAAGAAGACGTTTGGAGTAGACAAGTGAATGCCAGTAACGAGATCAAGAGCGACGGAGATGGAGGAAACATTGAAACAGTTAATGGGAATGATGCAAGATATGAAGAAGAGTCAAGAAGATATGAAGAACAGCCAGGACGAAATGAAAGAAGACTTAAAGAAAGAAATGAAGAACAGTCAAGAGGAAGTAAAAAATAGTTTAGAAGAAATGAAAAATAATCAAGAAGAGTTAAGAAACGAAATGAAAACTAGTTTACAAGAAAACAGTATCAAGTTAGAAGAAGCTATTAAAGTTAAACTCAATGAATTTGAGGAAACTGTGGAAGAGGAAATTAATCAATTAAGAAATGAGGTACAAGATAAGGTCCAGGTCGTAGAAGAAAATATGATAGGTTACAAAGTGAAGTATCAAATCTGAAATCCCAGTTGTCGGTAAAGGAGCCCATTAAGACTGAGAGCTGCTTTCTACCGTCGTCAAGAGTGAAACCATCAACATTTGATGGAAAGGTGTCATGGTATTTACCTTAAACTTTTTGAATGAGCTGCATTGGCAAACAATTGGTCAGAAGGAGAAAAAGCTAGATCTCTAATCGTGGCTATTCGTGGTGAAGCCATGGAGATATTACGAAGACTAGCAGTGGATAAACAAAATGACTATCACACGCTGAAGAGAGCTTTAGAAATAAGGTATGGCAATGCTCATCTACAACACGTTTATCAAGCACAATTAAAAGGCCGAAGACAACGCTTCGAAGAAAATCTGCAGCAATTTGAGGCAGATATAGCACGTATGATGCAGTTAGCCTACCCCACCGCACCGGCAGAGTTCCAAGAACAGTTAGCAGTAAGCAGCTTTATCGATCGCCTGCGATATCCTGAGATCAGTCAAGCATTGAGGTTAGCCAGACATAGAAACATATCTGAAGCTTTAGCCCTAGCCCTGGAAATCGAAGCCGCACGGCAGGCTTCTAGAAGTAGTCAAGGCAGAACAAGACAGCTAAGATTCAGGACGGAAGGACGACGTGCAGCCGAGAAGGACAACGAAGGATTAATAACAAACTTATTTATTGGAGAAATACCAGAAAGGACAAGTCGGTACCAATTCTACGGTACACAGTAGACGAAGACCCATCCTGTGTTGGAACTGTGGAGCAAAGGGACATCTCAGGAATCAATGCTCTAGGAATATTTTCAGTCGAAATCGAGAAGAGCCTGACAACTGGAGAATAAGCAACAGAAGAGTCCAGCCAGAACTGAGTTCTAATATTGAAACATAGAAGAAGCAATTATTAAAATCGAGACAGGACTTGGAGAAGGAGAAGAAAATAGTAACTGATCTGAACAACCAGAATAAAACTTTGGATGCTACTAACGCCGAACTCATCAAGCAGATAAAATTAATTCAGGATCAAATGAAACAAAAGAAGCTCAGTGGGTTAAAGAAAAGAGAAACTGTTGAAAAATTTAAACATAAAGATCAGTTTCTTCTGAAGTTAAATACAGATAAAAACAAGTGAGAAACTCGGTTAGAAGAAACATAAATAGCAAAATCATCAGTGGAAGAGCACAAAGTAGGATAGTAACTTTAACAACTGGACTGAATGAAGTGAGAGAAAAAGACAAACTTTTGTGCCAAACAACTAAGTTTCAGAGCCCGAATGAATGGGATAATAGAACTCTTGCTAAAGAACAGAGTGAAGATTAAAAACTTGGATAGACCTAACTGGAGTGACATTTCCAACAGATATTCGTCTTTGAAAAATTACTGGACCCTATGGGATTCTCTAGTAATACAGAATGGTGTCTTGAAAAAAGTACTGGAAAGTCCTAATGAAAACGACAGAATTTACCAAACTGTATTACCCCGAAAAGAGTACCAGAAGCTCTTTATAGTAGTACAGGTGGAATGCATTTAGGAAGAAATAAAACTTTGAATAAAGTCAGAGAACGATTTTATTGGCTTGGAAGTCGTACCGATGTAGAAGAATGGTGTCGACATTGTAGTACTTGCATGTTAAGTAAAGAAGATTCTATAGTGGAGTAACCTGATCGGGACGATCAGTTCTAAAAGGGGGGCAATGTTACGGAAGTTCACCTACCTTTTAGTTTGTTAATTATGTTCCTGTTTGCGTTAGAATTTATAAATTTTGTAATACCTTTATTTTGACGTTTCCAGGCTATATTATATTTGTTTCCCGACATGTTCTCGATATCGCAGAAACTTCGAGAACTATAAAAATCTATATAAGCAGATCAATTCTGCCGTCACAGTCAGTTTTATATTGAGCAGTCGAACGCGAATGACTGAAACGTCAAAGTAAACCATTTGACAGTTGTGAATTTGTTGAAGCAGATTTCTTGTATTATCAAGAGTGACAATAAAGATTGTTTGGCTACGTGACGTGTTTCAACGATAGATAACCTAATTACGAGGTTACAGTAATATAAAAACTCGTTTCTTTTGAAATATCAGCAAAATCTTATATAAGCTCGAAGTATTGCTCGAAGTATTCATCTTTACTGAATTTCTTAAATCCGAATATACTTTGACCGAAAAGTTTAAAGACGCGTTGTTTTAAATTTTTCAAATGTCATATAGCTTTCATTTTGTTAAATTTAAATATTCATATGTTCTTATTGTTAAAATAAATTGGAATTTATCAATATACCAAATACATAGGTAAGCAAAAATACAGAAATATATAAGTTTTTTGTCAACTTTTATACCAACGATCTTTTTTTATTTGAGTTTTATATATTTTGTTTTATCTGATAGCGAAATTAAGATACCGAATGCTGAAAACTCCAATTTTCATTATTTCACATTATATAAATTTAACAGAGTAATATAATAAACATAATATCTAATTAATTTTATAAGTATATATTGTTATAGTTTCAGTGCATTAACAACGATTACATTGGTTGCTATTGAGCTGAATATGCATAATTTTTAATTAATTATTTCGAACAACAGCATAATTTCCATTTCATTCAATTGGATAAAGTTCAAATAACATATAGACAATTGAGTGATTTAATTTTTGTACGCTCACTATTGTAATGTACACTGCTCAACAATTGAACTGGACATTTGCTATTGTCTTGAAATTTTAATTTAAACGTATACTGTCAATAACTACAATATTTTTCTTTTTCTATACTGTTATCTCTTTGACAAAAAAATATAGATATGCATTTCAAAAATATAAAATTTTAGTTGAACAGAAGTGCCTTTATTACTGCCGCTGTACTATAAATCTGTTTATTCATATTAACATTATGCCACTACGACAATTAGAAACTGTGCAAGTTGTTACTAAATGAGGCGTAAATTTTCAAACTACAAGTGTTAAAGGTCTGGTGTAAATTTTAATTAAAATTTACAGGGTGTTCTTTGTTTCATTTTTTGATATTCAGGTGGAAGATTTATTATAAGTAAAAGAAATAAATGATACAAAAGTTTTAGAACTCTTTTGGACTCTTCTTAAAATAGACAAATGCGAAATCATCTATGTTTTGACATTCATTTGTTTAATTAATTGGTATATTATGAGAATAACTTTTGTATTTTTTAATTCTAATTCTTGTAATAAACCTTATACCTCAGAGGATGATTTCTATAAACTGTCATGATGAAATTTCGAACAAATATAATAACAAATTATTTTTATTCAAAACCAGATATAAAAAAGTGTTTTCATGCATTCATTTGTTTAATTAATTGGTATATTATGAGAATAACTTCATTTGATGATGCTACTGAAACAATGAGGCTCTGCATATTGTTCTATACGAAAAAGTCACCACATTTCAGCTTTTGTATATTAATGTTTGGACTTCCATTTATACTTACCATCACCATCTACCATTTAGAGATAATAAAGTAAAGATAATTACCCCTCTCGAGGTAACTCTCTGAAATTATAAATGAAGTTAATGAAAAATTATATACGCTTTCTTCTTATTATATAAGCAAATAAAAAATATAATTCAAACAAAAATTTGAATAAAATCTATATACCGGAGTGAAGGCTCTTTATATATTTTTCAACGAAAAGTAGCCCTTAGTATCATTTAAAACTATCTTTTGGTTGAAAATTGCCAAGACATGTCAACAGAGATAATAAATCTTTTTAAAAAAATCCGAATTTCTGCCATCAACCCCTTGGCCGTCACAGCCACCCCCTCGAAATTTTCAAATGGCACCATACCATATGTGACACATCGTTGCAAAGGTTATTTCATAGTTAATGCATTGTATTATTCATTTTGTATTATCGCGTGAAATTGAGAGATAAAAAAATTAAAAAACCTGTCCCTTCTGTTATCTTTGTTGACATGTATTGGTAATTTTCAACCAGAAGATAGTTTTAAAAGAGACTAAGGGTCGTTGTAAAACCCTGTGTATTACGAATGTTAAATCAATGTCATTAAGATCAACGCTGGGTTTTAATTGGTAATGACTATTTTTGTAAACTACTTATTTTGAAGTGTCATATTTACTAGGTAAAGTTTGGTGTATGCAATTAGTTATACACTGTATATAGCTACTAAAACAGAATTTAGTTTCTTCTTCTTAAGTTCATGTAAGTAGTGGACAGGTAAACTGCCTAATTTCTCAATAATTTTACAAATGCATACTCGTATACCTACCTACAAACACCTCATCTTTATTAGAATTATAATGACATCATCGTTGTAATTCAACCCAACTACGTTACATTTTATGTATATTTTACTTTTACTTACAATTCTGTAAAATATACTACATATATTTGTAAAAAAAACACACTAGTTTGCAAAGGTATTCCGTAACTAAATAAAACATTAAAATTCATCATATTTTCATGATGTGTATGTATCATATTGATTTGTACAACTAAGTAGGTTTATGTATTATTCATAAGTTATCTAACATTTAACCATATTTTTTATTTGGTCGAACATTGGTATGGAGGGAAACAGAACAGCGATACAACCTTACTAATACAGTACAAAACGTAATAATAAGAAATATATGGGTAGATATTCTGGATGTAATTCAACGCTGGTCGGGGTTTTAGTCCGCAGAGTAGTTAGTTTCACACAATATTGTTAATACTTAAAAATATATAAAAAAAACGATTACATAAAGGATACAATATTTTTATTAATGAAGTAGGTCGTTATCATGTTTAAATTCATTGAAAGGTTAGTCACTTTTGACATTTTCGATATTTAATTTCAAATAATTTTAATTTATTGGTATAATAATTTTTATAGTTAGATATTTGACTCAACTTAAATGAGGCCACCTGAAGAAGCAATTCTAAAAATGCAGAAATAGGTCAGATCTACAGACCACCGTCAGATCTCATATATTGTGGTTGAATATTCGAGTTCCCACAGTTTTAAAAGTGAACCTAGATATTTATAGAATGTTTTCATTAAACCAAGTTAGTAAATTCAGCTAGATACTTTTTTTTAGATAATTATTGAATAGAGCTTTGTCTGTAGAATTGTTTATTAGCTTACCTAGATGTTTGGTATCAAAGACTATACATATGATTTTATTGATATGAATTGTAGGAGATTTGATATATATATTAGCTTAAAATATCTTTCTAATACAGTAACAAATGTTACAAAAGCTGATAATAAAGAATATATGGGTAGATATTGTGGGTGTAATTCAACACTGGTCGAGATTTTAGTCTGCTGAGTAGTTAGTTTCACACAATATTGTTAATACCTAAAAATATATATAAAAAAAGAGAATCTAATGCTCCCAACTACTTTTTGGCGGTGGATTAGTGTGTGTATGGGAGGCATATGTTTTAATAGTCGCACTGACCTACCAATATTAGTGAAACTATGAGAGCTGTGAGATATTGGGATAGGTTTATAGAGAATATAATTGTGTCGTTATTTGGTGCAATAGGTGCAAGATTTATTTTGAGTGATGGTAAAGCCCGCCCTCATCGTGCTATAGTTGTAAATAATCGGATATAATACCATGGGATTACAAGAATGGAGTGGCCATCCTGTTCATCAGATATGAATTGTATTGAGCATGTCTAGATAGAAATATCTAGGATACTAAACCGGGTCCAACTGCATCCCCAAACATTACAACAATTAGCCAATTCACTACAGGCAATCTAGGAAGCCTTACCTCTGGATTATATTAATAACTTGGTCAACAGTATTCCAAATAATAGAGTAACTGCACGAGTGATGAGTATCACACGATATTAATTATTTATGGGGATAGAATGGTAATTTCATAATAAAATATTTGTATGTTGTTATTTTTCGTTCATTTGAAACATTTTTCGTTTTTTTTTTGTTTATTTGTGTTAGAACGTAAATCAATAAAAATTTATTTGTTGTAAGCACTTTTTTATTTTAAAAATTGACCCAAAAATTTAAATAATCTTGTAATATCTAGTTCAATTGTTGAGGAGTGTTTATTTAATTAAGGTGGTCAATTTTCAAATGAAATCGTAAGTAATAGGATTTTTTTCGAATGTAAGGAAACTCATTGATATGTAAAGTATAAATGTTTTGGGAATGAAAATTTATACTCGCTATACAATCTAAAACCAGACATTTGGGATATAAAAATTGATATAAAGAATGATGAAATGAGTGTCTTGCAAACTCCACAATTTTACATTTACTTAAGTATTGTCAGTATACATATATATTTAACATAAGTATACATACAGGGTATGTTGTATTCACATTTTTTACTTGAAATTTTGTACGGAATCTATTCTTGAAGTTTGACTATTTAAACTCAACTCACTCTGTATACACAGGCAATGGCACTTTAGAAGTTTTTATGGTTGTAGTGATTTTTTTTTTTTCAAAAAATTTGACTTGGAATATGACCTCAATAAAAATATTTTCAAGAACCTGTCAGTTCGGATTATGCCTTCATCATCTTCGTTATTTTAAATTGAATAATATAATTTTTAGATCCGCCATGTTATTACAATGAGACTTTCACAAGACTTCCCTAGACCTAGTCTTTGTCATAATATAAGCAATATTATGGTACACCAGAGTTAATAATGAAATATAATTTTGAAAAAAGCAATTTGTTAGTTACTGATAAAATCTCCTGCCTCACTGGTTACAAATATATCCCAGGTTAGGAATATATTAGGGTTTTGGAATAACCGACGCATGAAATTGTATTGCTTCTGAATCCCTTCAAGTTACAGTTCAATTGGAACTAGTTCTAATGGAGTGGAAATATAAACTACCTACTTTGAGCATATTAAATACTAAATTAAATATTTAAATTCAATTTAATTCTCGAGTTCGCCCGAGGCTGACGGAAAACGTAAAATTGCACAAGCAGGTGTTCTACAGCTTCTCGAAACCTGCCTACGTTGCGCTTGCACAAAGTGAGTTAATGCAAAATATTATTTTAATGCTGAAATATTAACAAAGCTTATAATTTGCTTCATACCAATTACTACTCTTGTAAATAGTCTTTTACCGTGATAGCTATAGCACTCAATTAGTGTTGCTCAAATCTGTGCAACTGATATTTGTTGTTGCTTTGACAGCACACAGAAGGAATTGCGATAGTTTTGATAGTGAGAAAACATATAAACTAGTTCTATATAATAATAATAATATATTATTAGAAGTAAAGTTTAAAAATAGTAACTGTTAATATTCCAGATTTAGAGAAGTTGACTTTGATCTTTGCTGCTAGATATATAGGTATAACAAATTTTAACCTATGAAGACATTTCAATGTGCTGCGCAATAATACGATTACAAAAAGAATATCGTCTTTCACAGTCTGCGAACAAATGTCCTTTATGGACGCCTTTTCATTGCTTGGCCAGCCTCTCACCTAGTATAATGTTTTAAATAATGTTTAATCCTTTTGATCAAAACTGCAAGAATGTTTTGTTTATATGTACAAAAACAATTTTACTGCTGTTTTTATTCTTGATGTACCTATATGAGCTTTATTGTAATAACGTCAGTTTCTCTAATCGTTGATTTCTTTACAATCTCATAACTCGTAAGTAACTCTATCAATGTTTTTATAATTTAGTATTACTAATTGTTATTGTAGAGTTCCTGATGAACAACTAATAAAGTTCGAAAGCTTGAACAGAAAAAAAGTGTTCCTTTTTCTTGACTTCACTACTCCACCCAATTGCATTAAATTTTAGTCCTTAACTAGCCAGTAGTATTCTCTATCGAATGAGTAAATGCATCATTTCAACACTCAATCATTTAACTTGAAAATAAAATATATATTCTTGTTGATATGGAACACAGTGGTAATATATGTTTTTTTAATTTGACTTCAAATTTATCCGTATACATTTGTTACAGACTTTGTCAGTTGTCCACTAGTTGTTCATCATCGTGTCTTACAATATCGGTTGGTAAAGCATTTGATAAAATGTAGACGCAGCCTGTATCAACAACAAAATTTCAATCAGAGACTTCATGAGGTCAACAACAGTGATGAAGAGCAGGAGAGTGTTGGTGATATATAAGAAACCACTGTTAACAATGGGCAAAAGGAGAAAGATGAACCAGATTGGACACCACACCAACAGCAGAAATGGAAAAGAATGAGGTTAAATCAGTAGAAAAATTATATTTGAGTTGTATTCTATTGTTTTAATAAATAAAATATATTAAAACCTCACTGTGTTGAATTTTTACATAACAAAAAGTAATAAAATTTCCATAAATTGTATGTGATTAAAAGAAGTATAACGTAAGATGCACTAGTTGGATATTATTTAATTAATAGTGCAAAGCACTAGCAGCAACAGTTACTTAGAATCATTTTTATCAAAGTAAGAACTAGGAACATGTTTCGATCCATCAGTACCCCCAAAATAACCCTTAGCTTCACATGGGAAACATTTTCTGTTTGGTAGGTCCCAATCTCCTCCGAATTTGATGCACTTATACTTTACTGGAACAGGTATATTGCAATTAATAACCACTATGCCAACAAATAACACTTCCGCTCAGCACGATTCTAATATGATAATAACTGAAGTAACTTAGCGCCACCCATATTTATATCAGTGATGAAAATAAAAATTTATTTTATAGTAATAAACATGCTAACAAAACCTTTCATAGTAAATACGTGATTGATGGTTATTATCTAAAACACTAGTTATAATAAATGATACATCCTTAATTCTTTTATGAGAGCAAGCTCTTATCTCTGGCCAACTGAATCCAATTTGATATTCTTGCTTTTTCGAACCAGCCATCAGGATCCATAAGTATAATATTGGTTTTATTATTGTCTAAGTCAAACACATCCCGCTTCTGACCACTCGTTGTATCAGAAGAAATGCTACTATAAAATATTGTACTTGATTAAATAATAAACTTCAAGTGTAACATATACGTAGATTTCCTTTAATAATCACTACATCAATAAACACTTTCGCTCAGCACGATTACAATACGATTATTATTATTAAAATAGCTTAGCGTCATCTATTTTTATGTGTAACCTCCCCACCATTGTGACGTAGACGGCTGAAAGCTATGCCGATCCTGCTCCAGTCGCCATCTTGAATTGTGGAGCAGAACCGGCATAGCTATTCTACTCAGCTAGATACTTTGTTAGTGTACATTTTTAATCCTAAAATGCACAGAAGAGTTACCAATATTGACATCACATTTAATAATACTCTATATACAGGGTGATTCTTAACCTATATATTTGGTATTTGTAGCAGTACTTTGTTATCAGTTGTGGTTCTATTAGAGTTTATGAAGATGATACTGTATACGGAGAATCACATAAAAATTCAATGGCTGCAGCTTACCTTAATGCTCAAAAGTTTCCCCAAAGAGACGTGAACCTTTGTACGTGTGATTCAACGGGGTAGAGAAACTAGTAATTTGCGGTCGAGGCCTGGGCAACATGGGGGAGCCGTTGGACCTAGGCAAATTGTGAATCTCGAGGAAAATATTTTAAATGTCGTTGAAAATCAGCTTCGCATAAGCACTAGGACAATTTCAACGAAATTTAGGATATCACAATCCACAGTTTGGCAAACGCTAAGGCACGACTTACTCTACCCATTTCACGTGCAGCGAGTACAAGCCTTACTTACAAGCCAAGGGATCTTCCCTTTCGAGTAAACTTGCGAGTAGTTGTTTCATTAGTAGCACCCAAACTTTCCATGAACATTTTACTTACGGATGAGATAATTTTCACACGTAATGGTATTCACAACACGCATTATTGGACATTGGAAAATCTGCACGTCACTTGCCGAACACACTTTCAACAACGATTTTCAGTAAGTGTGAGGGTTGAAACTGTGAAAGAAATACTTATTGGCCCTGTCATTCTGGAGAATCGGTTTGCTGGTGCCCTTTACTTATAATTTTTGAGTAATAATCTACTGGTACTCTTCGAAGAAGTTAATCTCAACGTTGGACAGCATATGTGGTTTCCTCACGATAGTACTACACCATATTCTGCGTGACTAGTAAAAAAATAATTCGATCATTTGTTACGTGAACGATGGATAGGCCGAGGTGGTTCATTTGCCCCCGCAATCGTCCGACCTAAATATGCTTGAATTTTATTTTTGGGGTCACAGAAAAGCTATGGTGTATGTTGCCGAAATTAATACTGAATAGGAGTTATGAAATCGCATATATGCTGCCGCTGAGGTAAATCGACTACAGACTGGTTTGGGCCGTGTTGTGAGGACTGATGAATTTGGCGAATTCAATTATGTATTGAAAATCACGTAAATAACTTCGACCAGTTACTATGATAAATTAAATGCGTTTTCAATTTTATGAAATTCACGTTCTTTTATTTTTATTTGAAATAAATTGGTACCTCCGTAACAGAAAAAAATTTTTTTTTTCATTATTCGTCATTATTAGCTAAGTTTATGCGTATAAGTTAAGAATCACCCTGTATTGTTTATTCGTTACTAAATTAACTTAATTATTATTTCATATTTAAAGAGTTAAAAACAAAAAGGCATGGACAGTTTTTCTGTCTAAATTATAAGTATCATGTGTTCTACTTTTTAAAGAAACAAAATAAAAGTATAAAGAAAAAAGGCCTGTTTTCGCAAGAGAGAGGAGATTGGTTTAAAACTGTTGAAATAATCGACCAGTTAAGTTCTGAATCTGTTTTCTGTGCATGTAACTTAAGAAGTAGTTAGGCGAACATTAGATAGTTTTCAGCTAGTCTCTGACTCTTGTGGGAACAGACCTGAAGTTGGTAATTGAATCAAGTTAAGTACACACGGTAATGGCATCATTTAGTAGTGATATTTGTAATAAAAAGATATATTTGCTAGTTTGCTATATAACCAATCATCCTAGAATGAAATCCTATTGTAAAAACTACTAAAATAAAAATGTGCGATTGTACCAATAAATTAAAAGTTACAGTAGTAGATTCCTTTAGCTAAATTGTATTTGTTATGAAAGCGACATAGCCTTTTTGGACATAATTTCATGCAGATGAGGATAATTATCTCTACTAATGACTAAAAAATATTTCCCTCGGAGTAGAATATATTTCAGCTACTAACTATATTAAACTAATGACGTATTGATTTAGTAAATTTTTGCCAACACATCGAGTGCAATAAACACTTTTTGTACGAGGTGCATACAATATTTTTTCTACGTTCATCACCTAAACACTAAGTCTAGGAAAATATGACGTCGATTTGAATGTTTATGTTTGTCATGATGACAAAACGCTGTAGTAGAATGACAGATGAATGCAATAAACATTTTATTGCACTAGTGCAATAAAGAACCACTTTTTCCACTAAATATAGTTCAATAAAGTTTTGTTTTTTGCATAAACGTAGAAAAATATATTTAAAAATATGTGAATTTGTTTTCATATTCCCACACTATGTATCTCGTAAATAGAGCACTTCTATACAGTTTTTAAAAAGACTATGTATTTTACTCAATTGAAATCTTTTTCTTTTAGTTTAACTGGGTATTGGCCCCACATCATAAAAATTAATTGAATAAAGCCTTGCGCGAAAAGAATCAGTCAAAGGTTATTTTTCAAACTAAGATCGCCTAACCAAAAAATGTCACACTGAGAAAACAGATAAGTAAAAAATAACAAAATAAAAGTTTAAAGAAAAAAGACTGTTCTCACAAGAGAGAAGAGATTGGTTTAAAACTGTTGAAATAATCGACCACTTAAGTTCTGAATATGGTAAGTATAAAAAGAGTAAGTTAAGAACAAACCTATAAACAAAAAAAACCATAAACACTATATTACTGGCATATCATTCACTGAGCATAAAAGAGCGAAGTCCCAGTAAACCCATTATGAAACCAGCCAACAACTTGGTATTACTTAATGTTAAACCATCAAGCACAGCAATGAAAGAATTTAGCGTTAGATTTTTCAGTTCTGGGGGTTTTACACCGACATGAACAGGACACATAAAAATATGCTCGATGGTTTCTAATTTGTGCCAGTTGCACAATGTACAGAATTCAGAAGGATTGATACAGTATGAAATGCCATTAAAAGTAAAATTCATACAAAATTTGTTGCAAGTTTTTATACAGAATAGGTGTTGTAGACATAATAACTAAAGCTAAGTCTTTCTGATAAAGCATTTCCTTATATTTTTGTAACATGGTAGGCATATGTCTCTTTAGACGAGAGTAAGTCAAGTTTTCTAGGACATCCGTACAATCTACAGGGTGTTAAAAAGAGGCTAAAATATTTCAGTAGGTAATAGTATGAACCAAAATAAGCAGAAAAGTCTTAATAAACATGGGTCCGCAAAGTAACGGTTGCGGAGATATGGACCACTATTCGTTTTTCAAACATTTTATTTTATTAGGAATAAACCGACAAAGGAAGCTTTCAACAAACAAAAAACAAAGTTACAGAAGATGTTCAAAGTGCCCTCCGTCCATTTCCAAGCAGGCACGACATCTTCGTCTCAACGATATTCGAACTCTTTCGAAAACACCCTCCTTGGTTTGGATTTCTTGACACTTTTGATTAATCCGTAGCTGCAGCTCTTCCAGGCTATTTACACTAATGTCTTCAAATATCCACAAACAAAGAAATCTAGAGGGTTCAGCTCAGGCGATCTTGTAGGCCATAAAACAGGTAGACTGTATACTGCGAAGCATTTGTCTAACTTAAAGGAGCCACCATTTAATAGTTGCAGCTACCTGTGAAAACACGCACGTGCATAATGATTAGTTTCCGTTGCCAAACGTTCAAGTAACCAGTTTAGAGCCGTTTTAAAGACCAGTAACGACAAACTGCTAATTCCTACTTCAAGTCTAACAATATAACCAGGCGTGTTTAGAGACAAGAATAAAAGTCTTTTAAAAAAACTGACTTGCATCTTTTCTAACAAGTCTGTGTAACGCAGTCCCCAGACTTGCAGAGAATTGGTTAAGGAGTTAACATTGATCGAGTTATAGAGAACCAAACGTAAATCCCAAGTTTATTTTGGATTTGGCCATTAGAGAACTGACAGAGCCAACTGCCTGCAACGGTTTGGACAATAAACAAGAGTATGTTTTTAGTCCAAGGTTGAAGCTATCCAAATTTAGTATTTTAAAGTCTTATACATACAGAATGTTAAAAATTTAAGTATTAAGTTGTAAAGCTTAACCCACACTTGGTAAACTAAAAAAACTAAATATGTTTCAAGTATACTACTCGTATTTTAAGATATTTTCCTGGGCACCCTGCATATTTTATGATTTCTATGGAATTATGCCACAAATAAATAGGTTCAGAGAATATACCAATACATTCAAATATTTGACGCTTAATTCATCTTGAAGCGCCTTGTATAAGTAAATAAATTCGGGTCTAATTGAAAAATTTATTGAGTGAAACTTTTGGACAAAAAGTGGCGAAGCCGCGGCACAGACAATAATTTCCTGCAAAGCCTGACTGCGCCGCCCCTTCATCACATGATTTTACCTCGTGCCGCTTCCATAATTAATGTCCCAATGACGTCCTGGAGTCGGGCGACGCCCCGGTAGCCACTCAACCTGCTGTATTAAGTCAGAGATAATTTGATATAGGTCTTAGCTCGGGGTGGCGTCATACCTACATGAGAGTCGCCTCTTTGACGGATGTTTTCTTTATCTTGTCGCCGGTCTCTCTGCTAAGTCCACCGTCAAATAGACCGCACGACGCGTCAAAACAAAAGAAAAGGGATTACGTGACAGCCCCAGCTTAACCGAAATAATTAAATCCTACTCCATGGAGCGATTATTTGCTAATCCAACTTTCATTAATTATAAATAAAGCTAACGATATAACGGAAGGAATGATTCGTTAAATATACTATTGACATAGCCAATTTTCCGTTTCATGTAGAACAGCGCAGCTGGTACAGGGTCTTTCAAATTTGATGCGAGGAAGCAGAAATGAAAAGAGATTGAATTTATTATATACAGGATGTTCCACATAAGAACCGACACAGCATATTGTATTAACTATTCCATATTATTTTTTTCGTACCCGCCGACCGTAAACCACTCTTGCAGTAATCTCGGTATTTATGTAGTAAACTAGAAAGGTGGCAAGTCGGCTATCGCCGACTTGACCTTTCTTGAGTAGGGTTAGTTTTTAAACACCATGTATTTTTCGATAATTAGTGTGTTAGAAGACCCCCGATAGGAGTTGAGTAAAAAATTGTCAGTTCTCTTAATTTTGAGATTTTTAACGTTCAACATTTTTCCAACACTTTGTATATAAAACGGTCTTTCGTACTTCCGACGACCCATGCGAAGCAAAAAAAATAATTTTATTCCATGAATTTTGGGAGTTTCAATATTGGTTCAGTTTTCTTAAACACCCTGTATTGTTCTCATTAAAATAGTTTCCATATAGACCATTGTTAAAAGTTTCATCAAAGGAATATTATACTTCCATGAAGGTTTCTAGAGAAGGGTCGGTTTTAAACACCCAGTAGTTTTTAATTAGTATAGTTTTCTTACAGACCATTGTGAAAAGTTTGATTAGAAAATATTCCATGAATTGTGAGGATTCTTAGAGAATCGTTTGGTTTTGTTAAACACCCGTATTTTTCATCAGTATAATTTTTTACAATCGTGAAAAGTTTCATAAAAAAAATTAAATTCCATAAATTTTGTGGATCTAGAGAATTGGTGTTTATTTTACACCCTGTATTTTTTCATAAGTATGGATTTATATAGCTACATAATAATACTTATGTATTTTTTATAGTTTTTTTTACAAACTATCTTAAAAAGTTTCATCAAAACCAAAAAAGAGTTTTTAATTCCAAGTTTTAGGATTTTTGAATGATTCGATACTCTTAAACACCCTGTATTGTTCTCATTAAAATAGTTTCCATATAGACCACTGTTAAAAGTTTCATCAAAAGAATATTATACTTCCATGAAGGTTTCTAGAGAATGGTTCAGTTTTTTAAACACCCAGTAGTTTTTAATTAGTATAGTTTTCTTACAGACCATTGTGAAAAGGTTGATAAGAAAATATTCCATGAATTGTGAGGATTCTTAGAGAATGGTTTGGTTTGCTAAACACCCTGTATTTTTCATTAGTATAATTTTTAACAATCGTGAAGTTTCATAAAATTCCATAAGTTTTTCCATGAATTTTGGGAGTTTCAATATTGGTTCAATGGTTTTGTTAAACACCCTGTATTTTTCATTAGTGTATTTTTTACAATCAGTTTACAGTGAAAAGTTTAATAAAAAAATTAAATTCCATAAATTTTTCCATGAATTTTGGGAGTTTCAATATTGGTTCAGTCTTCTTAAACACCCTGTTATATTGTTCTCATTAAAATAGTTTCTTACAGACCATTGTGAAAAGTTTCATAAAAAATATTCCATGAATTGTTAGGATTCTTATAGAATGGTTTGGTTTCGTTAAGCACCCTGTATTTTCTCATTAGTATATATTTTTTTACAATCGTGAAAAGGTTTTTGTGGATCTAGAGAATGGTTCTTTATTTTACACCCTGTATTTTTTCATACGTATGTATTTATATACATAATAATACTAAAGTATATATTTTTTATAGTTTTTTTACAAACTACTGTAATAAGTTTCATCAGAAAGCAAAAAAAAATAAAAAAATTTAAATCCACGATTTTTAGGGAACGTTTCGGTTTTTTTAAACACCCCGTATTTTTTCATTAGTATATTTTTCCTACAGAACATTGTAAAAAGTTTCATCAAAAAGAATATTTTAATTCCATGAATTTTGTTGATTTTTAGAGAATGGTTCGGTTTTTTTAAACCTCCCGTATTTTTTCATTAGTATAGTTTTTTACAAACTATTGTGAAACGTTTCATCAAAAAGAATTTTTTAATTCCATGAATTTTGAGGATTTTTAGAGAATGTTTCGTTATTTTTAAACACTCTGTATTTCTTCATTAGTCTATTTTTCCTACAGAACATTTTATAAAGTTTCATCAAAAAGAATTTTCTAATTCCATGAATTTTGAGGATTTTCAGAGAATGGTTCGTTATTTTTAAACACTCTGTATTTGCTTCGTTAGTGAGTGTCATAATAAATCCTTGACGAAAGTTTAATAAATAAAAAAAATTTTTTCTATGAATTTTGGGAGTTTCAATATTGGTTCAGTTTTCTTAAACACTCAGTAGTTTTTTAATTAGTAGTTTTCTTACAGACAATTGTGAAAAGTTTCATAAAAAAACATTCAATAAATTATTGTGAGGATTCTTAGAGAATGTTTTGGTTTCGTTAAGCACCCTGTATTTTTCCATTAGTATAATTTTTTAGAATCGTGAAAAGTTTCATAAAAAATAAATTCCATAATGTTTGTGGATCTACAGAATGGTTCTTTATTTTACACCCTGTATATTTTTCATACGTATGTATTTATATACATAATAATACCAAAGTATATATTTTTTATAGTTTTTTTACAAACTATTGTAAAAAGTTTCATCAGAAAGCAAAAAAATTTTTTAAATCCACGAATTTTCATGATTTTTAGGGAACGGGTGGGTTTTTTGTACACACCCTATATTTTTTCCGATAATTAGTGCGGTAAGAGACCCCTGACGAAAGTTTTGTACCAAAAAAATTTCCAGTTCCCTTAATTTTGACATTTTTAACGTTTAACATTTTTCCAACACTTTGTATATAAACGGTCTTCGCACGTCAGACAACCCTCCGAAGCGAAAAACCGAAAATTTCCTTGAATCTGTAATTTTATTTTTTCTCGTCAATTGTTATCGTAACACCCCGTACGTCGAGCTCTTTTGAGTCGCACTGTATATACGCGAAGCGACTTAAAATAATTGAAGTCCGCCATATTGTCTAGCTCATTTATACCACGGATTCATTCGTATTTATGCATAGTTCAATGCAAAAATAAACTCAAAACAAAGCGCTCGCATAACAGAACGTATCTAGAGACTTCAAAGTTACCTTTTTTGGCCGTTTGACGTTTCGGCGGAACGTGTAGTGGACTAAAATTTCGATATTTTCACTATAAAATCGAATTTTAAACCTAAACCTGAGGCACACGACACATTGTAGAAGGTTCAAAGTTTACGTTTCGATATGGCTTTATGGACATAAAGGGGTACTTACTTTTCAGAATCTAATCGTTTTGAAGGTTTTGTGAAGACCGCCATTTCCCAGGCTCTTCTCCCCGGTCTTGGATCGGATTTTCGCACATTTCGATACCAAATGAATTCTAAACCCAGCGCTCGCATAACAGAAAGCATCTAGAGACTTTAAATTTACCTTTTCCGACCTTGGCGGGTCTCCGACCGGCCCGTTTGGCAAACGTTCTAAGTTTTATCCGGAGCTGTCAACGGCACCGCACCGTCCGGCTAGCCGTTTGACGTTTCGGACGGCCGAGCGAATGCGAATGCCGCCGAACGTATAGTTGGCCAAAACTTTCGTTATTTTCACTATAAAATCGAATTTTAAACCTAGACCTGAGACAGGCGGCACATTGTAGAAGGTTCAAAGTTTACGTTTCGATATGGCTTTATGAAAATGAAGGGTACTTACTTTTCAGAATGTAATCGTTTTGAAGGTTTTGTGAAGACCGTCATTTGCCAGGCCCTTCTCCCCGGTCTTGGATCGGATTTTCGCACATTTCGATACAAAAACGAATTCTAAACCCAGCGCTCGCATAACAGAAAGTATCTAGAGACTTTAAACTTACCTTTTGGCATTCGGGGGCTCCCATCGGCCCGTTTGGCAAACGTTCCTACGTTTTATGGGGAGCTGTCACAGGCCGTGCACCGTCCGGCTAGCCGTTTGACGTTTAGGACGGCCGCGGTCGAGCGAACGCGAATGCCCCGAACGTGTAATTGTCCCACATTTTCGTTATTTTCACTATAAAATCGAATTTTAAACCTAGATCTGAGGCACACGACACATCGTAGAAGGTTCAAAGTTTACGTTTCGACATGGCTTTATGGAAATGAATGCGGGAAAATACGAAAATATCGAATCCGAAATAGTTGGACGTCTACCCATATCTGACTGACGTTTCTCGAATTCCCGGCTATATCCATCTCTTTTTTTCGCGAAATCCTCGGGAAAATCGAAAATGGCGGCCGCGGACCTCCGGAAAAACGGTAAATTCGTCCCGAAAAGAGTAAAAAGAACTCACGAAAATACGCCTAACAGACGACCCAAGGACCGAACTCGACTCGGCGCACCCGGGCTCGCCGCTGCGCGGCTCGCGAAAAAAGCCTTTACCCGGACACTTTGCCACTTTTTCTAGAGAGAGAAAAAACAACGGATTTTAATATATAAGAACTAGAAAGGTGGCAAGTCGGCATTCGCCGACTTGACCTTTCTTGAGTAGGGTTAGTTTTTTTTAAACACCATGTATTTTTTCGATAATTAGTGCGTTAAGAAACCTCCGATGGAAGTTGAGTAAAATAAATTAGTCAGTTCTCTTAATTTTGAGATTTTTTACCGTTCAACATTTTTCCAACACTTTGTATATAAAACGGTCTTTCGTACATCCGACAACCCATCCGAAGCAAAAAAATAAATTTATTCCATGAATATTGGGAGTTTCAATATTGGTTCAGTTTTCTTAAACACCCTGTATTGTTTTCATTAAAATAGTTTCCATATAGACCATTGTTAAAAGTTTCATCAAAGGAATATTATACTCCCATGAAGGTTTCTGGAGAACGGTCGGTTTTTTAAACACCCAGTAGTTTTTAATTAGTATAGTTTTCTTACAGACCGTTGTGAAAAGTTTCATTAGAAAATATTCCATGAATTGTGAGGATTTTTAGAGAATGGTTTGGTTTTGTTAAACACCCCGTATTTTTTCATCAGTATATTTTTTTACAATCGTGAAAAGTTTCATAAAAAAATTAAATTCCATAAATTTTGTGGATCTAGAGAATTGGTCTTTATTTTACACACTGTATTTTTCATAAGTATGTATTTATATAGCTACATAATAATACCTAAGTAAGTATTTTTATAGTTTTTACAAACTATCTTAAAAGTTTCAACAAAACCAAAAGAGTTTTTAATTTCAAGTTTTAGGATTTTTAAAATGATTCGATTCTCTTAAACACCCTGTATTGTTCTCATGAAAATAGTTTCCATATAGACCATTGTTAAAAGTTTCATCAAGAAAATATTATACTTCCATGAAAGTTTATAGAGAATGGTTCATTTTTTTTAAACACCCAGTAGTCTTTTAATTAATATAGTTTCCTTACAGACCATTGTGTTCATAAGAAAATATTCTATGAATTGTGAGGATTCTTAGAGAATGGTTTGGTTTTGCTAAACACCCTGTATTTTTTCATTAGTATAATTTTTTTACAATCACATAAATTCCATAAATTTTGTGGATCTAGAGAATGGTTCTTTATATTACACCCTATATTTTTCATACGTATGTATTTATATACATAATAAAACCTAAGTATATATTTTTATAGTTTTTGACAAACTATTGTAAAATGTTTCATCAGAAAGCAAAAAAATTTAAATCCACGAATTTTCAGGATTTTTAGGGAACAGTTCGGTTTTTTTAAACACCGTATTTGTTCAATAGTATATTTTTCCTACAGAACATTGTAAAAGTTTCATCAAAAGAATTTTTAATTCCATGAATTTTGTTGATTTTTAGAGAATTGTTCGGTTTTTTTAAACCTCCTGTATAATTTCATTAGTATAGTTTTTAAAAAACTAATGTGAAATGATTCATAAAAAAGAATTTTTTAACTCCATGAATTTTGAGAATTTTTAGAGAATGGTTCGTTATTTTTAAATAGTCTGTATTTCTTTATTGAGATATTTTTCCTACAGAACATTGTATAAAATTTCATCAAAAGAATTTTTAATTCAATGATTTTGAAAAATTTTCCATGAATTTTGGGAGTTTCAATATTGGTTCAGTCTTTTAATTCCATGAATTTTGAAAATTTTTAGAGAATGGTTCGTTATTATTAAACACTCTGTATTTGCTTCGTTAGTGAGTGTCATAATAAATCCTTGATGGAAGTTTAATAAATAAAAAATTTCCATGAATTTTGGGAGTTTCAATATTGGTTCAGTTTTTTAAACACCCAGTAGTTTTTTAATTAGTATACATAGTTTTCTTACAGACCATTGTGAAAAGTTTCATGAAAAATATTCAATGAATTATTGTGAGGATTCTTAGAGTATGGTTTGGTTTCGTTAAGCACCCTGTATTTTCTCATTAGTATGATTTTTACAATCGTCAAAAGTTTCATAAAAAATAAAATCCATAAATTTTGTGGATGTAGAGAATGGTTTTTATTTTACACCCTGTATTTTTCATAAGTATGTATTCATATACATAATAATACCAAAGTATATATTTTTACAGTTTTTCTACAAACTATTGTAAAAGTTTCATCAGAAAGCAAAAAAATTTTAAATCCACGAATGTCCAGGATTTTTAGGGAACGGTTCGAATTTTTAAACACCCTGTATTTTTTCGATAATTAGTGCGGTAAGAGTCCCCGACGGAAGTTTCGTACCAAAAAATTTTCAGTTCCCTTAATTTTTACATTTTTTAACGTTCGACATTTTTCCAACACTTTGTATATAAAACGGTCCTACGCACGTCAGAGAACCCTCCGAAGCGAAAGAACCGAAAATTTCCTCGAATCTGTAATTTTTATTTTTTCTCGTCAATTTTTATCGTAACACCCCGTACATCGAGCTTTTTTGAGTCGCACTGTATATAAGCGAAGCGACTTGAAGTGTGCCATATTGTTCAGCTCACTGATACCACCTATTCATTCTATTTATGCAAAGTTCAATGCAAATAGCAATAGCGGATGGAAATATTTGACAGCTGTTCTATGGCTTCCGTCATTTTGACCCCGTCTTGTTCTGCCATATTGTCTAGCTCACTGATACCACCTATTCATTCTATTTATGCAAAGTTCAATGCAAATAGCAATAGCGGATGGAAATATTTGACAGCTGTTCTATGGCTTACGTCATTTTGACCCCGTCTTGCTTAGAATTTTCGCAAATTTCGATACAAAAACGAATTCAAAACCAAACGCTCGCATAACACAACGTATCTAGAGACTTCAGATTTACCGTTTTCGGCTTTTGGGGGGCTCCGGTCGGCCCATTTAGCGAAATTTTCTGCGATTTATTCGGAAATGTCACCGCGCACTCGCCATTTGACGTCGCAAATTTTCGCAATTTTTACTATAAAATCGAATTTTAAACACAGATCTGAGGCACACGACACATTGTAGAAGGTTCAAAGTTTACGTTTCGATATGGCTTTATGGAAATAAAGGGGTACTTACTTTGCAAAATGTAACATTTTGAAGGTTTTGTGAGGACCCGCCATATTGCCAGGCTCTTCTCCACGTCTCTGTTTGGTATTACGCAAAATTCGATACAAATTGGAACTCAAAACCCAGCGCTCGCATAACAGAAAGTATCTAGAGACTTTAAATTTACCTTTTTTTGCCTTGGCGGGTCTTCGAACGGCCCGTTTAGCTAACGTTCCCAAGTTTTATCCGGAGCTGTCAACGGCACCGCACCGTCCGGCTTGTTTGACGTTTCGGGCGGCCGAGCGAACGCGAATGCCGCCGAACGCGTAATTGAGTCAAACTTTCATTATTTTCCCTATAAAATCAAATTTTAAACCTAAATCTGAGGCACGCGACACATTGTAGAAGGTTCAAAGTTTACGTTTCGACATGGCTTTGTGGAAAGGAATGCGGGAAAATACGAAAATATCGAATCGGAAATAGTTTGACGTCTACCCATATCCGACTGACGTTTCTCCGATTCCCGGGCGATAAGCTCCGCCTCCGCTATATCCATCTCGCTCGCCGAGAACGGCCGGCGAGGACCCTCCGAAAAACGGGAAATCTACCTAGAAAAACGCGAAAACGGCCCGCCGAGCGCCTCGTCGCGACGGAGAAAGGACGAAAGAAGCCTCCCGGCCCGCGGCCGCGTCCCCGACGGCTCGCCCGAAAAACCACGCGCGCAGCGAAACCGGCCTCCGGGCGGCTTTCCGGGCTTCCGATAAGGGGCGTTTTTTCGACTTTTGTCTCGTTTCCTCGCGAAAACGGAAAAGTAACGCCGGCGGACCTCCGGAAAACGCAAAATTCGCCCCGAAAAAGGTAAAAGAACCCACCGAAATACGCCTAAGCGACAATCCGGGACCGAAGGGCGCTTCGGCTCACGCCCGCGGCTAGCGAAAAAAGCCTTTACCCGGACACTTTGCCGCTTTTCCACCCCCCCGGTGGGAGCGAGAAAAAACAACGGATTTTAATATATAGTAACTAGAAAGGTGGCAAGTCGGCATTCGCCGACTTGACCTTTCTTGAGTAGGGTTAGTTTTTTTTAAACACCATGTATTTTTCGATAATTAGTGCGTTAAGAGACCCCGATGGAAGTTGAGTAAAATAAATTAGTCAGTTCTCTTAATTTTGAGATTTTTTACCGTTCAACATTTTTCCAACACTTTGTATATAAAACGGTCTTTCGTACATCCGACAACCCATCCGAAGCAAAACAAATAATTTTATTCCATGAATTTTGGGAGTTTCAATATTGGTTCAGTTTTCTTAAACACCCTGTATTGTTTTCATTAAAATAGTTTCCATATAGACCATTGTTAAACGTTTCATCAAAGGAATATTATACTTCCATGAAGGTTTCTAGAGAAAGGTCGGTTTTTTAAACACCCAGTAGTTTTTTAATTAGTATAGTTTTCTTACAGACCGTTGTGAAAAGTTTCATTAGAAAATATTCCATGAATTGTGAGGATTTTTAGAGAATGGTTTGGTTTTGTTAAACACCCTGTATTTTTTCATTGGTATAATTTTTTACAATCGTGAAAAGTTTCATAAAAAAAAATAAATTCCATAAATTTTGTGGATCTAGAGAATGGATCTATATATTACACCCTGTATTTTTTCATACGTATGTATTTATATACATAATAAAACCTAAGTATATATTTTTATAGTTTTTTGACAAACTAATGTAAAAGTTTCATCAGAAAGCAAAAAAATTTTAAATCCAATGAATTTTCAGGATTTTTAGGGAACAGTTCGGTTTTTTTAAACAACCCCGATTTTTTCAATTTTATATTCTTCCCACAGCACATTGTAAAAATTTTCAACAAAAACAAATTTTTAATTCCAAGTATTTTGTTGTTTTTTATTGTATGGTTCGGTTTTTTTTTAAATCCTCTGTATTTCTTAATTAGGATATTTTTCCTATAGAACATTGTATAAAGTTTCATCAAAAGAATTTTTAATTCCATGAATTTTGAGGAATTTTAGAGAATGGTTCGTTATTTTTAAACACTCTGTATTTTTAATTAGTATATTTTTCCTACAGAACATTGTATAAAGTTTCATCAAAAGAATTATTTAATTCCATGAATTTTGAGGATTTTTAGAGAATGGTTCGTTATTATTAAACACTCTGTATTTGCTTCGTTAATGAGTGTCATAATAAATCCTTGATGGAAGTTTAATAAATAAAAAAATTTCCATGAATTTTGGGAGTTTCAATATTGGTTCAGTTTTCTTAAACACCCAGAATTTTTTTAATTAGTATAGTTTTCTTACAGACCATTGTGAAAAGTTTCATAAAAAATATTCAATGAATTATTGTGGGGATTCTTAGAGTATGGTTTGGTTTCGTTAAGCACCCTGTATTTTTTCATTAGTATAATTTTTTATAATCGTGAAAAGTTTAATAAAAAAAATTAAATTCCATAAATTTTGTGGCTGTAGAGAATGGTTCTTTATTTTACACCCTGTATTTTTCATAAGTATGTATTCATATACATAATAATACAAAGTATATATTTTTATAGTTTTTTACAAACTATTGTAAAAGTTTCATCAGAAAGCAAAAAAATTTAAATCCACGAATGTTTATTATTTTTAGGGAAAGGTTCGGTTTTTTTAAACCTCCTTTATTTTTTATTAGTATAGATGTTTTAAAACTATTGTACAAAGTTTCATCAAAATGAATTTTCTAATTCCATGAACTTTGAGGAATTTTAGAGAATGGTTCGTTATTTTTAAACACTCTGTATTTCTTAATTAGTATATTTTTCCTACAGAACATTGTATAAAATTTCATCAAATAGAATTTTTTAATTCCATGAATTTTGTTGATTTTTAGGAAATGGTTAGGTTTTTTTTAAACCTCCTGTATTTTTTCATTAGTATAGATTTTTACAAACCATTGTATAAGGTTTTATCAAAAATAATTTTTTAATTCCATGAGTTTTGTTGATTTTTAGGAAATGGTTAGGTTTTTTTAAACCCTCTGTATTTCTTAATTAGTATATTTTTCCTACAGAACATTGTATAAAGTTTCATCAAAAAGAATTTTTTAATTCCATGAATTTTTAGTATTTTTAGAGAATGGTTAGTTATTATTAAACACTCTGTATTTGCTTCGTTAGTTAGTGTCATAATAAATCCTTGATGGAAGTTTAATAAATAAAAAAAATTTCCATGAATTTTGGGAGTTTCAATATTGGTTCAGTTTTTTAAACACCCAGTAGTTTTTTAATTAGTATACATAGTTTTCTTACAGACCATTGTGAAAAGTTTCATGAAAAATATTCAATGAATTATTGTGAGGATTCTTAGAGTATGGTTTGGTTTCGTTAAGCACCCTGTATTTTCTCATTAGTATGATTTTTTTACAATCGTCAAAAGTTTCATAAAAAATAAAATCCATAAATTTTGTGGATGTAGAGAATGGTTTTTTATTTTACACGCTGTATTTTTCATAAGTATGTATTCATATACATAATAATACCAAAGTATATATTTTTACAGTTTTTCTACAAACTATTGTAAAAGTTTCATCAGAAAGCAAAAAAATTTTAAATCCACGAATGTCCAGGATTTTTAGGAACGGTTCGAATTTTTAAACACCCCGTATTTTTTCGATAATTAGTGCGGTAAGAGTCCCCTGACGGAAGTTTTCGTACCAAAAAATTTTCAGTTCCCTTTAATTTTTACATTTTTTAACGTTCGACATTTTTCCAACACTTTGTATATAAACGGTCCTACGCACGTCAGAGAACCCTCCGAAGCGAAAGAACCGAAAATTTCCTCGAATCTGTAATTTTTATTTTTTCTCGTCAATTTTTATCGTAACACCCCGTACATCGAGCTTTTTTGAGTCGCACTGTATATAAGCGAAGCGACTTGAAGTGTGCCATATTGTCTAGCTCACTGATACCACCTATTCATTCTATTTATGCAAAGTTCAATGCAAATAGCAATAGCGGATGGAAATATTTGACAGCTGTTCTATGGCTTCCGTCAATTTGACCCCGTCTTGGTCTGCCATATTGTCTAGCTCACTGATACCACCTACCTATTCATTCTATTTATGCAAAGTTCAATGCAAATAGCAATAGCGGATGGAAATATTTGACAGCTGTTCTAT
The DNA here is from genome assembly GCA_025584915.1 of Monochamus saltuarius. NCBI lineage: Eukaryota > Metazoa > Arthropoda > Insecta > Coleoptera > Cerambycidae > Monochamus > Monochamus saltuarius. Next base: position 31,439,085 of record CM046724.1, read on the forward strand.
GGCTTACGTCATTTTGACCCCGTCTTGCTTAGGATTTTCGCAAATTTCGATACAAAACGAATTCAAAACCAAACGCTCGCATAACACAACGTATCTAGAGACTTCAGATTTACCGTTTTCGGCTTTTGGGGCTCCGGTCGGCCCATTTAGCGAAATTTTCTGCGATTTATTCGAAATGTCACCGCGCACTCGCCATTTGACGTCGCAAATTTTCGCAATTTTTACTATAAAATCGAATTTTAAAACAGATCTGAGGCACACGACACATTGTAGAAGGTTCAAAGTTTACGTTTCGATATGGCTTTATGGAAATAAAGGGGTATTTACTTTGCAAAATGTAACATTTTGAAGGTTTTGTGAGGACCCGCCATATTGCCAGGCTCTTCTCCACGTCTCTGTTTGGTATTACGCAAAATTCGATACAAATTGGAACTCAAAACCCAGCGCTCGCATAACAGAAAGTATCTAGAGACTTTAAATTTACCTTTTGGCCTTGGCGGGTCTTCGAACGGCCCGTTTAGCGAACGTTCCCAAGTTTTATCCGAGCTGTCAACGGCACCGCACCGTCCGGCTTCCCGTTTGACGTTTAGGAGGCCGAGCGAACGCGAATGCCGCCGAACGTGTAATTGACCAAATTTTCGTTATTTTCCTATAAAATCGAATTTTAAACCTAAATCTGAGGCACGCGACACATTGTAGAAGGTTCAAAGTTTACGTTTCGACATGGCTTTGTGGAAAGGAATGCGGAAAATACGAAAATATCGAATCGGAAATAGTTTGACGTCTACCCATATCCGACTGACGTTTCTCCGATTCCCGGGCGATAAGCTCCTCCTCCGCTATCTCCATCCTCTCGCCGAGAACGGCCGGCGAGGACCCTCCGAAAACGGAAAATTTACCTAGAAAACGCGAAAACGGCCCGCCGAGCGCCTCGTCGCGACGGAGAAAGGACCAAATAAGAGACTCGCCCGCGACCGCGTCCCCGACGGGCTCGCCCGAAAACCACGCGCGCAGCGAAACCGGCCTCCGGGCGGCTTCCGACTTCCGATAAGGGGCGTGGTTTTCGACTTTGTCTCGTTTCCTCGCGAAAACGGAAAAGTAACGCCGGCGGACCTCCGGAAAACGCAAAATTCGCCCCGAAAAAGGTAAAAAGAACCCACCGAAATACGCCTAAGCGACAACCCAAGGACCGAACTCGACTCGCGCACCCGGGCTCGCCGCCGCGCGGCTCGCAAAAAAAGCCTTTACCCGGACACTTTGCCCCTTTTCTCACCCCCCGGTGGGAGCGAGAGGAAATCACGCATTTTAATATAATAGAACTAGAAAGGTGGCAAGTCGGCATTCGCCGACTTGACCTTTCTTGAGTAGGGTTAGTTTTTTTTAAACACCATGTATTTTTTCGATAATTAGTGCGTTATCAGACCCCGGGTGGAAGTTGAGTAAAATAAATTAGTCAGTTCTCTTAATTTTGAGATTTTTTACCGTTCAACATTTTTCCAACACTTTGTATATAAAACGGTCTTTCGTACATCCGACAACCCATCCGAAGCAAAACAAATAATTTTATTCCATGAATTTTGGGAGTTTCAATATTGGTTCAGTTTTCTTAAACACCCTGTATTGTTTTCATTAAAATAGTTTCCATATAGACCATTGTTAAACGTTTCATCAAAGGAATATTATACTTCCATGAAGGTTTCTAGAGAAAGGTCGGTTTTTTAAACACCCAGTAGTTTTTTAATTAGTATAGTTTTCTTACAGACCGTTGTGAAAAGTTTCATTAGAAAATATTCCATGAATTGTGAGGATTTTTAGAGAATGGTTTGGTTTTGTTAAACACCCAGTATTTTTTCATCGGTATAATTTTTTTACAATCGTGAAAAGTTTCATAAAAAAAATTAATTCCATAAATTTTGTGGATCTAGAGAATGGATCTATATATTACACCCTGTATTTTTTCATACGTATGTATTTATATACATAATAAAACCTAAGTATATATTTTTATATTTTTTTGACAAACTAATGTAAACAGTTTCATCAGAAAGCAAAAAAAAAATTTTAAATCCAATGAATTTTCAGGATTTTTAGAGAACAGTTCGGTTTTTTTAAATCCTCTGTATTTGTTCAATAGTATATTCTTCCTACAGAACATTGTAAAAAGTTTCATCAAAAAGAATTTTTTAATTCCATGAATTTTGAGGAATTTTAGAGAATGGTTCGTTATTTTTAAACACTCTGTATTTTTAATTAGTATATTTTTCCTACAGAACATTGTATAAAGTTTCATCAAAAAGAATTATTTAATTCCATGAATTTTGAGGATTTTTAGAGAATGGTTCGTTATTATTAAACACTCTGTATTTGCTTCGTTAATGAGTGTCATAATAAATCCTTGATGGAAGTTTAATAAATAAAAAAAATTTTCCATGAATTTTGGGAGTTTCAATATTGGTTCAGTTTTCTTAAACACCCAGTATTTTTTTAATTAGTATAGTTTTCTTACAGACCATTGTGAAAAGTTTCATAAAAAAATATTCAATGAATTATTGTGGGGATTCTTAGAGTATGGTTTGGTTTCGTTAAGCACCCTGTATTTTTCCATTAGTATAATTTTTTTAGAATCGTGAAAAGTTTCATAAAAAAAATTAAATTCCATAAATTTTGTGGCTGTAGAGAATGGTTCTTTATTTTACACCCTGTATTTTTTTCATAAGTATGTATTCATATACATAATAATACCAAAGTATATATTTTTTATAGTTTTTTTACAAACTATTGTAAAAAGTTTCATCAGAAAGCAAAAAAAAAAAATTTAAATCCACGAATGTTTAGGATTTTAGGGAACGGTTCGGTTTTTTGAAACCTCCTGTATTTTTTCATTAGTATAGATGTTTTAAAACTATTGTACAAAGTTTCATCAAAATGAATTTTCTAATTCCATGAACTTTGAGGAATTTTAGAGAATGGTTCGTTATTTTTAAACACTCTGTATTTCCTAATTAGTATATTTTTCCTACAGAACATTGTATAAAATTTCATCAAATAGAATTTTTTAATTCCATGAATTTTGTTGATTTTTAGGAAATGGTTAGGTTTTTTAAACCTCCTGTATTTTTTCATTAGTATAGATTTTTACAAACCATTGTATAAGGTTTTATCAAAAATAATTTTTTAATTCCATGAGTTTTGTTGATTTTTAGGAAATGGTTAGGTTTTTTAAACCTCTGTATTTCTTAATTAGTATATTTTTCCTACAGAACATTGTATAAAGTTTCATCAAAAAGAATTTTTAATTCCATGAATTTTGAGGATTTTTAGAGAATGGTTCGTTATTATTAAACACTCTGTATTTGCTTCTGTTAGTGAGTGTCATAATAAATCCTTGATGGAAGTTTAATAAATAAAAAATTTCCATGAATTTTGGGAGTTTCAATATTGGTTCAGTTTTTTTAAACACCAGTAGTTTTTTAATTAGTATACATAGTTTTCTTACAGACCATTGTGAAAAGTTTCATGAAAAATATTCAATGAATTATTGTGAGGATTCTTAGAGTATGGTTTGGTTTCGTTAAGCACCCTGTATTTTCTCATTAGTATGATTTTTTTACAATCGTCAAAAGTTTCATAAAAAATAAAATCCATAAATTTTGTGGATGTAGAGAATGGTTTTATTTTACACCCTGTATTTTTCATAAGTATGTATTCATATACATAATAATACCAAAGTATATATTTTTACAGTTTTTCTACAAACTATTGTAAAAGTTTCATCAGAAAGCAAAAAAATTTTAAATCCACGAATGTCCAGGATTTTTAGGGAACGGTTCGAATTTTTAAACACCCCGTATTTTTTCGATAATTAGTGCGGTAAGAGTCCCCTGACGGAAGTTTCGTACCAAAAAATTTTCAGTTCCTTTAATTTTTACATTTTTTTAACGTTCGACATTTTTCCAACACTTTGTATATAAACGGTCCTACGCACGTCAGAGAACCCTCCGAAGCGAAAGAACCGAAAATTTCCTCGAATCTGTAATTTTTATTTTTTCTCGTCAATTTTTATCGTAACACCCCGTACATCGAGCTTTTTGAGTCGCACTGTATATAAGCGAAGCGACTTGAAGTGTGCCATATTGTCTAGCTCACTGATACCACCTATTCATTCTATTTATGCAAAGTTCAATGCAAATAGCAATAGCGGATGGAAATATTTGACAGCTGTTCTATGGCTTCCGTCATTTTGACCCCGTCTTGGTCTGCCATATTGTCTAGCTCACTGATACCACCTACCTATTCATTCTATTTATGCAAAGTTCAATGCAAATAGCAATAGCGGATGGAAATATTTGACAGCTGTTCTATGGCTTACGTCATTTTGACCCCGTCTTGCTTAGGATTTTCGCAAATTTCGATACAAAACGAATTCAAAACCAAACGCTCGCATAACACAACGTATCTAGAGACTTTAGATTTACCGTTTTCGACCTTTGGGGGCTCCGGTCGGCCCATTTAGCGAAATTTTCTGCGATTTATTCGAAATGTCACCGCGCACTCGCCATTTGACGTCGCAAATTTTCGCAATTTTTACTATAAAATCGAATTTTAAAACAGATCTGAGGCACACGACACATTGTAGAAGGTTCAAAGTTTACGTTTCGATATGGCTTTATGGAAATAAAGGGTACTTACTTTGCAAAATGTAACATTTTGAAGGTTTTGTGAGGACCCGCCATATTGCCAGGCTCTTCTCCACGTCTCTGTTTGGTATTACGCAAAATTCGATACAAATTGGAACTCAAAACCCAGCGCTCGCATAACAGAAAGTATCTAGAGACTTTGAATTAGCCTTATATGGCCTTCGGGGGACCTCCCAGCGGCCGGTTTAGCGAACGTTCCCAAGTTTTATCCGGAGCTGTCAACGGCACCGCACCGTCCGGCTAGCCGTTTGACGTTTCGGACGGCCGAGCGAAGGCGAATGCCGCCGAACGTGTAGATGACCGAAATTTTATCAATTTTCTCTATAAAATCGAATTTTAAACCTAAATCTGAGGCACGCGACACATTGTAGAAGGTTCAAAGTTTACGTTTCGACATGGCTTTGTGGAAAGGAATGCGGGAAAATACGAAAATATCGAATCGGAAATAGTTTGACGTCTACCCATATCCGACTGACGTTTCTCCGATTCCCGGGCGATAAGCTCCTCCCGCGCTATCTCCATCCCTCTCGCCGAGAACGGCCGGCGAGGACCCTCCGAAAACGGAAAATTTACCTAGAAAACGCGAAAACGGCCCGCCGAGCGCCTCGTCGCGACGGAGAAAGGACCAAATAAGAGACTCGCCCGCGCCGCGTCCCCGACGGGCTCGCCCGAAAAACGTCGCGCGGAGCGAAACCGGCCTCCGGGCGGCTTCCGGACTTCCGATAATGGGCGTGGTTTTCGACTTTGTCTCGTTTCCTCGCGAAAATCGAAAACCGGCGGCCGCGGACCTCCGGAAAACGCAAAATTCGCCCCGAAAAAGGTAAAAAGAACCCACCGAAATACGCCTAAGCGACAACCCTGGGACCGAAGGGCGCTTGCTTTCGGCTCGCCACTGCGCGGCTCGCCTCAAAAAGCCTTTGGTAATGCAAAACGCCACTTTTCTCACCCCGGTGGGAGCGAGAAAAAACAACGGATTTTAATATATAAGAACTAGAAAGGTGGTTTCTTGAGTAGGGTTAGTTTTTTTTAAACACCATGTATTTTTTCGATAATTAGTGCGTTAAGAGACCCCCGATGGAAGTTGAGTAAAATAAATTAGTCAGTTCTCTTAATTTTGAGATTTTTTACCGTTCAACATTTTTCCAACACTTTGTATATAAAACGGTCTTTCGTACATCCGACAACCCATCCGAAGCAAAACAAATAATTTTATTCCATGAATTTTGGGAGTTTCAATATTGGTTCAGTTTTCTTAAACACCCTGTATTGTTTTCATTAAAATAGTTTCCATATAGACCATTGTTAAACGTTTCATCAAAGGAATATTATACTTCCATGAAGGTTTCTAGAGAAAGGTCGGTTTTTTAAACACCCAGTAGTTTTTTAATTAGTATAGTTTTCTTACAGACTGTTGTGAAAAGTTTCATTAGAAAATATTCCATGAATTGTGAGGATTTTTAGAGAATGGTTTGGTTTTGTTAACACACCCTGTATTTTTCATCGGTATAATTTTTTACAATCGTGAAAAGTTTCATAAAAAATTAATTCCATAAATTTTGTGGATCTAGAGAATGGATCTATATATTACACCCTGTATTTTTCATACGTATGTATTTATATACATAATAAAACCTAAGTATATATTTTTATAGTTTTTTGACAAACTAATGTAAAAAGTTTCATCAGAAAAAAAATTTTAAATCCACGAATTTTCAGGATTTTTAGGAACAGTTCGGTTTTTTTAAACACCCTGTATTTGTTCAATAGTATATTCTTCCTACAGAACATTGTAAAAGTTTCATCAAAAGAATTTTTAATTCCATGAATTTTGTTGATTTTTAGAGAATGGTTCGGTTTTTTAAATCCTCTGTATTTCTTAATTAGGATATTTTTCCTATAGAACATTGTATAAAGTTTCATCAAAAGAATTTTTAATTCCATGAATTTTGAGGAATTTTAGAGAATGGTTCGTTATTTTTAAACACTCTGTATTTTTAATTAGTATATTTTTCCTACAGAACATTGTATAAAGTTTCATCAAAAGAATTAGTTAATTCCATGAATTTTGAGGATTTTTAGATAATGGTTCGTTATTATTAAACACTCTGTATTTGCTTCGTTAATGAGTGTCATAATAAATCCTTGATGGAAGTTTAATAAATAAAAAAAAATTTCCATGAATTTTGGGAGTTTCAATATTGGTTCAGTTTTCTTAAACACCCAGAATTTTTTTAATTAGTATAGTTTTCTTACAGACCATTGTGAAAAGTTTCATAAAAAAATATTCAATGAATTATTGTGGGGATTCTTAGAGTATGGTTTGGTTTCGTTAAGCACCCTGTATTTTTTCATTAGTATAATTTTTTATAATCGTGAAAAGTTTAATAAAAAAAATTAAATTCCATAAATTTTGTGGCTGTAGAGAATGGTTCTTTATTTTACACCCTGTATTTTTTCATAAGTATGTATTCATATACATAATAATACCAAAGTATATATTTTTATAGTTTTTTACAAACTATTGTAAAAAGTTTCATCAGAAAGCAAAAAAATTTAAATCCACGAATGTTTAGGATTTTTAGGGAACGGTCTGGTTTTTTGAAACCTCCTGTATTTTTCATTAGTATAGATGTTTTAAAACTATTGTACAAAGTTTCATCAAAATGAATTTTCTAATTCCATGAACTTTGAGGAATTTTAGAGAATGGTTCGTTATTTTTAAACACTCTGTATTTCCTAATTAGTATATTTTTCCTACAGAACATTGTATAAAATTTCATCAAATAGAATTTTTTAATTCCATGAATTTTGTTGATTTTTAGGAAATGGTTATGTATTTTTATTAGTATAGATTTTTACAAACCATTGTATAAGGTTTTATCAAAAATAATTTTTAATTCCATGAGTTTTGTTGATTTTTAGGAAATGGTTAGGTTTTTTTAAACCCTCTGTATTTCTTAATTAGTATATTTTTCCTACAGAACATTGTATAAAGTTTCATCAAAAGAATTTTTAATTCCATGAATTTTGAGGATTTTTAGAGAATGGTTCGTTATTATTAAACACTCTGTATTTGCTTCGTTAGTGAGTGTCATAATAAATCCTTGATGGAAGTTTAATAAATAAAAAATTTCCATGAATTTTGGGAGTTTCAATATTGGTTCAGTTTTTTAAACACCCAGTAGTTTTTTAATTAGTATACATAGTTTTCTTACAGACCATTGTGAAAAGTTTCATGAAAAAAATTCAATGAATTATTGTGAGGATTCTTAGAGTATGGTTTGGTTTCGTTAAGCACCCTGTATTTTCTCATTAGTATGATTTTTTTACAATCGTCAAAAGTTTCATAAAAAAAATAAAATCCATAAATTTTGTGGATGTAGAGAATGGTTTTTTATTTTACACCCTGTATTTTTTCATAAGTATGTATTCATATACATAATAATACCAAAGTATATATTTTTACAGTTTTTCTACAAACTATTGTAAAAGTTTCATCAGAAAGCAAAAAAATTTTAAATCCACGAATGTCCAGGATTTTTAGGAACGGTTCGAATTTTTAAACACCCCGTATTTTTTCGATAATTAGTGCGGTAAGAGTCCCCGACGGAAGTTTCGTACCAAAAAATTTTCAGTTCCCTTTAATTTTTACATTTTTTAACGTTCGACATTTTTCCAACACTTTGTATATAAAACGGTCCTACGCACGTCAGAGAACCCTCCGAAGCGAAAGAACCGAAAATTTCCTCTAATCTGTAATTTTTATTTTTTCTCGTCAATTTTTATCGTAACACCCCGTACATCGAGCTTTTTTGAGTCGCACTGTATATAAGCGAAGCGACTTGAAGTGTGCCATATTGTCTAGCTCACTGATACCACCTATTCATTCTATTTATGCAAAGTTCAATGCAAATAGCAATAGCGGATGGAAATATTTGACAGCTGTTCTATGGCTTCCGTCATTTTGACCCCGTCTTGGTCTGCCATATTGTCTAGCTCACTGATACCACCTACCTATTCATTCTATTTATGCAAAGTTCAATGCAAATAGCAATAGCGGATGGAAATATTTGACAGCTGTTCTATGGCTTACGTCATTTTGACCCCGTCTTGCTTAGGATTTTCGCAAATTTCGATACAAAACGAATTCAAAACCAAACGCTCGCATAACACAACGTATCTAGAGACTTCAGATTTACCGTTTTCGACCTTTGGGGGGGCTCCGGTCGGCCCATTTAGCGAAATTTTCTGCGATTTATTCGGAAATGTCACCGCGCACTCGCCATTTGACGTCGCAAATTTTCGCAATTTTTACTATAAAATCGAATTTTAAAAACAGATCTGAGGCACACGACACATTGTAGAAGGTTCAAAGTTTACGTTTCGATATGGCTTTATGGAAATAAAGGGGTACTTACTTTGCAAAATGTAACATTTTGAAGGTTTTGTGAGGACCCGCCATATTGCCAGGCTCTTCTCCACGTCTCTGTTTGGTATTACGCAAAATTCGATACAAATTGGAACTCAAAACCCAGCGCTCGCATAACAGAAAGTATCTAGAGACTTTAAATTTACCTTTTCCGGCTTTTGGGGGGCCTCCCATCGGCCGGTTTAGCGAACGTTCCCAAGTTTTATCCGGAGCTGTCAACGGCACCGCACCGTCCGGCTTGCCGTTTGACGTTTCGGGCGGCCGAGCGCACGCGAATGCCGCCGAACGTGTAATTGACCAAAACTTTCGCTATTTTCACTATAAAATCGAATTTTAAACCTAAATCTGAGGCACGCGACACATTGTAGAAGGTTCAAAGTTTACGTTTCGACATGGCTTTGTGGAAAGGAATGCGGGAAAATACGAAAATATCGAATCGGAAATAGTTTGACGTCTACCCATATCCGACTGACGTTTCTCCGATTCCCGGGCGATAAGCTCCTCCCGCGCTATCTGCATCTCGCTCGCCGAGAACGGCCGGCGAGGACCCTCCGAAAAACGGGAAATTTACCTAGAAAACGCGAAAACGGCCCCGCCGAGCGCCTCGTCGCGACGGAGAAAGGACCAAAAGAGACTCGCCCGCGACCGCGTCCCCGACGGGCTCTCCTAAAACGTCGCGCGGAGCGAAACCGGCCTCCGGCGGGCTTCCGATAATGGGCGTGGTTTTCGACTTTTCTCGTTTCCTCGCGAAAATCGAAAACCGGCGGCCGCGGACCTCCGGAAAAACGCAAAATTCGCCCCGAAAAAGGTAAAAAGAACCCACCGAAATACGCCTAAGCGACAACCCCAGGACTGAAGGGCGCTTCGCGCTTCGGCTCGCCGCGCGGCTCGCGAAAAAAGCCTTTGGTAATGCAAAACGCCACTTTTCCGCCCGCCCGGAGGGAGCGAGAAAAAACAACGGATTTTAATATATAAGAACTAGAAAGGTGGCAAGTCGGCTATCGCCGACTTGACCTTTCTTGAGTAGGGTTAGTTTTTTTTAAACACCATGTATTTTTTTGATTATTGCCTTAAGAGACCCCCGATGGAAGTTGAGTAAAAAAATTGTCAGTTCTCTTAATTTTGAGATTTTTTTAACGTTCAACATTTTTCCAACACTTTGTATATAAAACGGTCTTTCGTACTTACGACAACCCATGCGAAGCAAAAAAAATATTTTTATTCCATGAATTTTGGGAGTTTCAATATTGGTTCAGTTTTCTTAAACACCCTGTATTGTTCTCATTAAAATAGTTTCCATATAGACCATTGTTAAAAGTTTCATCAAAGGAATATTATACTTCCATGAAGGTTTCTAGAGAAGGGTCGGTTTTTTAAACACCCAGTAGTTTTTTAATTAATATAGTTTTCTTACAGACCATTATGAAAAGTTTGATTAGAAAATATTCCATGAATTGTGAGGATTCTTAGAGAATCGTTTGGTTTTGTTAAACACCCCGTATTTTTTCATCAGTATAATTTTCTTACAATCGTAAAAAGTTTCATAAAAAAAATTAAATTCCATAAATTTTATGGATCTAGAGAATTGGTCTTTATTTTAAATCCTGTATTTTTTCATAAGTATGTATTTATATAGCTACATAATTATAGCTACCTAAGTATGTATTGTTTATAGTTTTTTTACAAACTATCTTAAAAAGTTTCATCAAAACCAAAAAAGAGATTTTAATTCCAAGTTTTTAGGATATTTAGAATGATTCGATTTTCTTAAACACCCTGTATTGTTCCCATTAAAATAGTTTCCATATAGACCATTGTTAAAAGTTTCATCAAAAGAATATTATACTTCCATGAATGTTTCTAGAGAATGGTTCAGTTTCTTTAAACACCCAGTAGTTTTTTAATTAGTATAGTTTTCTTACAGACCGTTGTGAAAAGTTTCATTAGAAAATATTCCATGATTTGTGAGGATTCTTAGAGAATGGTTTGGTTTTGTTAAACACCCCGTATTTTTTCATCAGTATAATTTTTTTACAATCGTGAAAAGTTTCATAAAAAAAATTAAATTCCATAAATTTTGTGGATCTAGAGAATTGGTGTTTATTTTACACCCTGTATTTTTTCATAAGTATGGATTTATATAGCTACATAATAATACTTATGTATTTTTTATAGTTTTTTTTACAAACTATCTTAAAAGGTTCATCAAAAACCAAAAAAGAGTTTGTAATTCCAAGTTTTTAGGATTTTTAGAATGATTCGATTCTCTTAAACACCCTGTATTGTTCTCATTAAAATAGTTTCCATATAGACCACTGTTAAAAGTTTCATCAAAAGAATATTATACTTCCATGAAGGTTTCTAGAGAATGGTTCAGTTTTTTTAAACACCCAGTAGTTTTTAATTAGTATAGTTTTCTTACAGACCATTGTGAAAAGGTTGATAAGAAAATATTCCATGAATTGTGAGGATTCTTAGAGAAGGGTTTGGTTTTGTTAAACACCCTGTATTTTTTCATTAGTATAATTTTTTAACAATCGTGAAGTTTCATAAAAAAAATTCCATAAGTTTTTTCCATGAATTTTGGGAGTTTCAATATTGGTTCAATGGTTTTGTTAAACACCCTGTATTTTTTCATTAGTGTAATTTTTTTACAATCGTGAAAAGTTTAATAAAAAAAAATTAAATTCCATAATTTTTTTCCATGAATTTTGGGAGTTTCAATATTGGTTCAGTCTTTTTTTAACGCTCGACATTTTTCCAACACTCTGTATATAAAACGGTCTTTCGTACATCCGACAACCCATCCGAGGCAAAAAAAAAATTATTCCATGAATTTTGGGAGTTTCAATATTGGTTCAGTTTTCTTAAACACTCTGTATTGTTTTCATTAAAATAGTTTCCATATAGACCATTGTTAAAAGTTTTATCAAAGGAATATTATACTTCCATGAAGGTTTCTAGAGAACAGTCGGTTTTTTAAACACCCAGTAGTTTTTTAATTAGTATAGTTTTCTTACAGACCGTTGTGAAAAGTTTCATTAGAAAATATTCCATGAATTGTGAGGATTCTTAGAGAATGGTTTGGTTTTACTAAACACCCTATATTTTTTCATTAGTATAATTTTTTAACAATCGTGAAAAGTTTCATAAAAAAAAATTAAATTCCAAAAATTTTGTGGATCTAGAGAATGGTTCTTTATTTTATACCCTGTATTTTTTCATAAGTATGTATTTGTATACATAATAATAATACCTAAGTATGTATTATTTATAGTTTTTTACAAACTATTGTAAAAGTTTCATCAAAAACCAAAAGAAATTTTAATTCTAAGTTTTAAGGATTTTTAGAATGATTAGATTTCTTTAAACATCCAGTATTTTTTCATTAGTATAGTTTTGCTTCAGAATATGTAAAATGTTTCATAAAAAAACAGTTTTAGTTTCACGAATATACTTGCATGAAGGTTTCTAGAGAATTGTTCGGTTTTCTAAAACACTCTGCATTGTTGCATTAGGGTAGTTTTTTTGCAGCCTATTGTGAAAAGTTTAATAAAAAAAAATTTAAATCTATCAATTTTGAGGAGTTCAAGAGAATGATTCGGTTTTTTTAAACACCCTGTATTTTTTCATCAGTATAATTTTTTTACAATCGTGAAGTTTCATAAAAAAATTAAATTCCATAAATTTTGTGGATCTAGAGAATTGGTCTTTATTTTACACCCTGTATTTTTCATAAGTATGTATTTATATAGCTACATAATAATACTTAAGTATGTACTTTTTATAGTTTTTTTACAAACTATCTTAAAAAGTTTAGTCAAAAACCAAAAAAGAGTTATTAATTCCAAGTTTTTAGGATTTTTAAAATGATTCGATTCTCTTAAACACCCTGTATTGTTCTCATTAAAATAGTTGCCATATAAACCATTGTTAAAAGTTTCATCAAAAGAATATTATACTTCCATGAAGGTTTCTAGAGAATGGTTCAGTTTTTTTAAACACCCAGTAGTCTTTTAATTAGTATAGTTTTCTTACAGACCATTGTGTTCATAAGAAAATATTCTATGAATTGTGAGGATTCTTAGAGAATGGTTTGGTTTTGCTAAACACCCTGTATTTTTTCATTAGTATAATTTTTTTTACAATCATGAAAAGTTTCATAAAAAAAAATAAATTCCATAAATTTTGTGGATCTAGAGAATGGTTCTTTATATTACACCCTATATTTTTTCATACGTATGTATTTATATACATAATAAAACCTAAGTATATATTTTTATAGTTTTTTGACAAACTATTGTAAAATGTTTCATCAGAAAGCAAAAAAAAAATTTAAATCCACGAATTTTCAGGATTTGTAGGGAACAGTTCGGTTTTTTTAAACACCCCGTATTTGTTCAATAGTATATTTTTCCTACAGAACATTGTAAAAAGTTTCATCAAAAAGAATTTTTAATTCCATGAATTTTGTTGATTTTTAGAGAATGGTTCGGTTTTTTTAAACCTCCTGTATTTTTCATTAGTATAGTTTTTAACAAACTAATGTGAAATGTTTCATCAAAAGAATTTTTAACTCCATGAATTTTGAGGATTTTTAGAGAATGGTTCGTTATTTTTAAATCGTCTGTATTTCTTTACTGCGATATTTTTCCTACAGAACATTGTATAAAATTTCATCAAAAGAATTTTTAATTCAATGATTTTGAAAAATTTTCCATGAATTTTGGGAGTTTCAATATTGGTTCAGTCTTTTAAACTCCCAGTAGTTCTTTAATTAGTATAGTTTTCTTACAGACCATTGTGAAAAGTTTCATAAAAAAAATAACTTCCATAAATTTCTAGATTTCTAGAGAATGGTTCTTTATTTTACACCCTGTATTTTTTCATAAGTATGTATTCATATACATAATAATACCAAAGTATATATTTTTTATAGTTTTTTTACAAACTATTGTAAAGTTTCATCAGAGAGCAAAAAAAAAATTTTAATCTACAAATGTTCAGGATTTTTAGGGAACGGTTCGGTTTTTAAACCCCCTGTATTTTTTCATTAATATAGATTTTTACAAAGTATTGTATAAAGTTTCATCAAAAAGAATTTTCTAATTCCATGAATTTTGAGGATTTTTAGAGAATGGATCGTTATTTTTAAACACTCTGTATTTCTTAATTAGTATATTTTTCCTACAGAACATTGTATAAAATTTCATCAAACAGAATTTTTAATTCCAAGAATTTTGAAAATTTTTAGAGAATGGTTCGTTATTTTTAAACACTCTGTATTTTTAATTAGTATATTTTCCTACAGAACATTGTATAAAGTTTCATCAAAAGAATTTTTAATTCCATGAATTTTGAAAATTTTTAGAGAATGGTTCGTTATTATTAAACACTCTGTATTTGCTTCGATAGTGAGTGTCATAATAAATCCTTGATGGAAGTTTAATAAATAAAAAATTTTCCATGAATTTTGGGAGTTTCAATATTTGTTCAGTTTTCTTAAACACCCAGTAGTTTTTAATTAGTATATATTTCTTAGAGACCATCGTGAAAAGGTTAATAAAAAAATATTCAATGAATTATTGTGGGGATTCTTAGAATATGGTTTGGTTTCGTTAAGCACCCTGTATATTTTCATTAGTATAATATTTTTACAATCGTAAAAAGTTTCATAAAAAAAATAAATTCCATAAATTTTGTGGATCTAGAGAATGGTTCTTTATTTTACACCCTGTATTTTTTCATAAGTATGTATTCATATACATAATAATACCAAAGTATATATTTTTATAGTTTTTACAAACTATTGTAAAAGTTTCATCAGAAAAAAAAAAAAAAATTTAAATGCAAAAAAATTGAGGATTTTTAGGGAACGGTTCGGGATTTTTAAAACCCCGTTATTTTTTAATTAATATAGATTTTTACAAACTATTGTATAAAGTTTCATCAAAAGAATTTTCTAATTCCATGAATTTTGAGGATTTTTAGAGAATGGTTCGTTATTTTTAAACACTCTGTATTTCTTAATTAGTATATTTTTCCTACAGAACATTGTATAAAATTTCATCAAACAGAATTTTTTAATTACAAGAATTTTGAAAATTTTTAGAGAATGGTTCGTTATTTTTAAACACTCTGTATTTTTCAATTAGTATATTTTTCCTACAGAGCATTGTATAAAGTTTCATCAAAAAGAATTTTTTAATTCCATGAATTTTGAAAATTTTTAGAGAATGGTTCGTTATTATTAAACACTCTGTATTTGCTTCGATAGTGAGTGTCATAATAAATCCTTGATGGAAGTTTAATAAATAAAAAAAAATTTTCCATGAATTTTGGGAGTTTCAATATTTGTTCAGTTTTCTTAAACACCCAGTAGTTTTTTAATTAGTATATATTTCTTAGAGACCATCGTGAAAAGGTTAATAAAAAAATATTCAATGAATTCTTAGAATATGGTTTGGTTTCGTTAAGCACCCTGTATATTTTCATTAGTATAATATTTTTACAATCGTAAAAAGTTTCATAAAAAAAAATAAATTCCATAAATTTTGTGGATCTAGAGAATGGTTCTTTATTTTACACCCTGTATTTTTCATAAGTATGTATTCATATACATAATAATACCAAAGTATATATTTTTATAGTTTTTACAAACTATTGTAAAAGTTTCATCAGAAAGAAAAAAATTTTTAATCCACAAATGTTCAGGATTTTTAGGGAATGGTTCGGATTTTTAAACACCCGTATTTTTTCGATAATTAGTGCGGTAAGAGTCCCCGACGGAAGTTTCGTACCAAAAAAATGTTCAGTTCCTTAATTTTGACATTTTTTTAACGTTTCACATTTTCCAACACTTTGCATTTAAGACGGGCCTACGAACGTCACAGAACCCCTCCGAAGCGAAAAAACCGAAAATTTCCTCGAATCTGTAATTTTTTTTTTTTTCTCGTCAAATTTTATCGTAACACCCCGTACATCGAGCTTTTGTGAGTCGCACTGTATATAAGCGAAGCGACTTGAAGTCTGCCATATTGTCTAGCTCACTGATACCACCTATTCATTCTATTTATGCAAAGTTCAATGCAAATAGCAATAGCGGATGGAAATATTTGACAGCTGTTCTATGGCTTCCGTCATTTTGACCCCGTCTTGGTCTGCCATATTGTCTAGCTCACTGATACCACCTATTCATTCTATTTGTGCAAAGTTCAATGCAAATAGCAATAGCGGATGGAAATATTTGACAGCTGTTCTATGGCTTCCGTCATTTTGACCCCGTCTTGCTTAGAATTTTCGCAAATTTCGATACGAAAACGAATTCAAAACCAAACGCTCGCATAACACAACGTATCTAGAGACTTCAAATTTACCGTTTTCGGCATTTGGGGGCTCCGGTCGACCCATTTAGCGAAATTTTCTGCGATTTATTCGGAAATGTCACCGCGCACTCGCCATTTGACGTCGCAAATTTTCGCAATTTTTACTATAAAATCGAATTTTAAAAACAGATCTGAGGCACACGACACATTGTAGAAGGTTCAAAGTTTACGTTTCGATATGGCTTTATGGAAATAATGCAAAATGAAACGTTTTGAAGGTTTTGTGAGGACCCGCCATATTGCCAGGCTCTTCTCCACGTCTCGGTTCGGTATTACGCAAAATTCGATACAAATTCGAATTCAAAACCCAACGCTCGCATAACAGAAAGCATCTAGGGACTTTAAATTTACCTTTTCCGGCCTTGGCGGGTCTCAGATCTGCCCGTCTAGCGAACGTTCCTACGTTTTATCCGGAGCTGTCACCGGCCGTGCACCGTCCGGCTAGCCGTTTGACGTTTCGGACGGCCGAGCGAAGGCGAATGCAGCCGAACGTGTAATTGACCAAAACTTTCGCTATTTTCCCTATAAAATCGAATTTTAAACCTAAATCTGAGGCACGCGACACATTGTAGAAGGTTCAAAGTTTACGTTTCAACATGCATTTCTGGAAATGAATGCGGGAAAATACGAAAATATCGAATCCGAAATAGTTTGACGTCTACCCATATCCGACTGACGTTTCTCCGATTCCCGGGCGATAAGCTCCTCCCGCGCTATCTCCATCTCGCTCGCCGAGAACGGCCGGCGAGGACCCTCCGAAAAACGGGAAATTTACCTAGAAAAACGCGAAAAACGGCCCGCCGAGCGTCTCGTCGCGACGGAGAATTGACCCAATAAAAAGACTCGCCCGCGACCGCGTCCCCGACGGGCTCTCCTAAAAAACGTCGCGCGGAGCGAAACCGGCCTCCGACCGATTTTCGGGCTTCCGATAATGGGCGTGGTTTTCGACTTTTCTCTCGTTTCCTCGCGAAAATCGAAAACCGGCGGCCGCGGACCTCGGGAAAAACGCAAAATTCGCCCCGAAAAAGGTAAAAAGAACCCACCTAAATACGCCTAAGCGACAACCGCGGGACCGAAGGGCGCTTCGCGCCCTTCGGCTCGCCGCTGCGCGGCTCGCGAAAAAAGCCTTTGGTAATGCAAAACCCAACTTTTCCGCCCGCCCGGAGGGAGCGAGAGAAAACAACGGATTTTAATATATAAGAATTCAGAAAAAACAATTGATCTTAGTTAGTCTCATTATACGGGGTGATTCAGAACTTATCTAAAAGAATTTGGGAATAGATGCATCATGAAAAATTAAGACAATAATCCTTATAGTTTCCGAGTAAATAATTAGTTGTAGTATTTTCAACCTTTATATCGCTGAGTTACTATCGTCTCTAGCCAGGCGATTCCGAATATTGAAGTCACATTAGTTTTTCAAGTGTCAAAAATGGCTTACGTGTATAGCAACTGGGAGTTGATGGATATCGTTTTAATTTATGGCGATGTGAAAATGTATTAGCAGAACGATTTTCCGATAAACATGTGCCAAATGCAGGTACTTTTACAGCAGTGTGCAGTGAGTGAAAGTGTAGTGCAACGCGAAGCAAATTTGGAACCGAATCGTGAAAGAGAAGGAGGTCCAGGACGTCCGCTGCGTATTGCAGCACTGTGACGTATCATACAGAAGGCTCAATTATATCCGTACCATGTACAGCGTGTCCAAACATTAATACCAAGGGATTGAAAGAGGAAGACCAGTACCATGGCCGTCATGATCTCCTGACTTTAAATCATATGGAGTTCTCTTTATTGAGATATTTAAAAAATGAAGTGTATTGTACCGAAGTGGGTACATACTATTGATGATTTACGCAAACGTATCATGTTTGCTGCCAATAACGAGTTCAAAACGGACAAGAAGTAGAAACATTTGTGTTAGTTTGTAGAAACTGGGTAAGACGGGCCCAAAATGTTGTTGTAATCATCAGGTACCTGTGTCAAATTATTTTATTAATTAAAACCACAAATTAAAGCTGTTAATAATTAATAACAATAGCGGCAAAAGCTATTGAATTTGCTGTATAAAATCGACGTTATAAAATGTTATTTATTTCTTTCCATTATTTGTCCGGTCGCAGATTACATGCTTCACCGTCTCATCAGGTTACAGTTGACCAGTTTTCACTGTCGTGGAGAAGTGTATTTTTAAATTATTTTCGAACTACCCTCTTTGATTTTTTTTGTATTTGTACTAATATTTTTTTTAGTTGTTCTGAATCATCTTGTATAGGGGGTTCTGCATAAGAACCGACAAAGAGCAGTTACATGTAGGAGGTCCCAAAATATTGCAACTTAGCCAAACGTACCTATGTACAAAGTTGCACATGTGAACTTGTTCGCTGAATGTAAATTTGCCAGCCATTTAATATTTCTAAATCAACATTGACTAAAATGCAAACACGGAATTCCAGGAAACAACTACTCAGGGCTAATGCCGCAACCAGCATTAAATTACACCTGGAAAACCCATAGCAAATAACTAAAGTCATTCGTCATCAGTTCAGATATATGCTGGTTTTAAGCTTATTAGCTCTCATCGGTATGCCATAGGGCATAACTGGCATGCTGATGGATAACTTTAGCTGTTTGCTATGAGTTTTCCAGGTGTAATTAAAGCTGATGGGGGCATTAGCCGAGTAGTTGTTTGTTAAAATTCCGTGTTTGCATCATATCGTTATCTCTGAATCGCGATAGAGGTAGCTAGCTATCAATAGTTCCTACGCAATGTAGAATGATTCGTGTCTGTGACTTGTCAGTCCTGTATGGAGTAGCTAATGGCCGCTAGATGTAGCTTGTCTACACCGCGTATTGACTAAAAATAAGTATAATAAAACTGGAAAGTGAAATCTAATCCAAATCAAAATAATGGCATAACTACCAAATTAAACAACACAGAATTACCCCCACTATCACCACCACAATCTTTTAAGTGGAGGGGCAGATGTCCAGCGGATAACCGCTGAACTCAGCCCATTGTGATATATATTCTTCTATATATTATGTATATTTCTTTGTATAAATAAATATTATCATAATAAAAACATTATTATTATTATTATTAATATTTTTTTTTCCAGTGAACACCTTCCGAGGTTCTGGAGAGTCAAGCAATGACTACTCTCCACTCCGTGGAGTCAGTAATCATTGCGCCCGTAAATCGTGTGTTCTGAGCAGACGTAGCGAACCAAGGACGATTGCCTTCTGCATTCTGCCGGCTAAGATCTCTGCCGAATTTCGACAAGCCGGTATGATCTTTAAGTCAGAAAGCAACGTATGTCTCATTCCACCCAGGACGCCTATAATTAGCACCACAATCTTAACAGAGTGGTCTGGATACAGCCTGCGGAGCTCGGAGAGAAGATCTCGATATTTCCTCCGTTTTTCCTCCTCTTTAGGACGATGTTGTTCTCTGCAGGAGCCGAGAACTCAATCACAAACATCTTCCTAAGCTGGTGGTCGAGGAGAACTACATCAGGCTTATTGGCTTGAATTTGCCTGAGGGTGGGGAATGAATAGTTCCAATAAATTCGGCACTTCTCATTCCCCACTACGGATTCTATATCCCCCGGAGCATAAGGCAGCACTGGCGTCTCGTCTATCTCATACGAGTGTCGTAAATGATAATACAACACCCGTAAGGCTGAATCTTGTCTTTGGATATACGCTGTGGCCGCATATACCGGACAGGCCGACAGGAGATGCATATTATTATTATTATTATTATTTGAATATTTCAGACATTTGATCTAAATTTGTAATGTTAGAAGGTAATTTAGATGTCTTGCTACTCTCGTAAAAATGAAATATTCACTCATACTACACATACTACACCTGTACAACTGAATATTCAGTGTAAAAAAGCCTTATATAACTAATCGCCACCTGTCTCATAACTGCTATGCATTTCTCTGGCTGTATCTTTAAATTTTTGACCTGATCTTGTTATTCAAATTGCCACAGAAAGTAAACAAAACCATGTGGCAGCAATCGCGATTACAATTGACTCCGTGGATGCAGATGCAGGTTACGATGTTGGTGATGTAAGCAAGCGTTTGGATCTTGTATTTTTGTGGAATTTGTTGGTCGTAGAAACGTAGTGTAATCAGCATAACTTTTAATTTGAAAAATAATAAGTAAAAGTAATAAATAATAATGATATTTATTATTTTAAATTAATTTAAGACATTTTTATTGCTATTTACTACTGATTTAATTTCTCCTTAAACATTTTTACATTGTTATTTGGAATAAGAATGAAGCACTGAATACCATTCCGATTAAAATAATACATGCTTTCTTCTGCATGTAATTGGAAAGTCATTGTTTCCCCATTATGTAAGTGAAGCGACTAACAGAACGATATAAACTTACAACACAATAGCGGTTTGAATGTTAGAACCTAGTTAAAATCATGTAAATGGTGAAAGAATTTACAATACAATCATTTCTCATAATAAACTGTTTTGAAACATAACTCGTATTCGCATTCATAAAGGGTGCTTACTTTGTCGATTTCTTGTACAAACACAGTTGCCATCGTATTTTCCAATTTGTGCTATTTACACACAGCATGTATCACAAACAATCAATCGTACATTGTCAATATTAATTAACTGTGTATTGGGCTTAATTTGTATTCAGTGGATTCTAACAACTCTGTGGTCAATTAAAGTATTATTGAATATACCGGAAAACATCTGAATAAGGACAGGTTTGTGTGCAGGGTGTCCAGCGTAACGCTCTCACTCGATTTGTGGTTTTAATGTAGATAGACAGATACAAAAAAGTGTCAAATACAAAAATTGTGTCATTTTTATAGATGAACCAACGCTTGCGTAGCTATATTTTCTGTGATAATAATAATTGAACTTCTTTGTTCATGTTGTGTTCGTGTGTTGCCCTTCAGTTTTTAATGACTTTTTTCAATTTTAAGCATTTTATTAGTTATTAAATTAAGAAACTTGTGTCGGCTACAAATATTTTCCGATAAAAAGTTCGCCGGTTTGTTTTTCAAGGTTATTGGACAAGATTGCTGTAGATGCATCCACAGTTTTATATTATCTATTAATATTTCTTTCGTTAGATATTCTTAGAATAAAAGGGCATTTTATTTAATTGTACGCGAAGTGTGTTTATTGGTAGTAGATTGTGGTTATAATTAGTGAAAATGTAGTTTTGACAGTTTAGAATGAAATAATCAATACACAATGTTGAAGCTATCTAGAATAACTGTACTATTAGGTATTGTTATTAATAAAAATATTCATTTTCGTCGTTTATGCATTTGAACACTGTAAAAAAACGACCGCATGGTAGCTGACAGATGTAAGTCATCTGGGATCATGTTTATCATACGTGGCAATTTTCCGGAGAAAAACAGGGTTTGTCCTCATTAAATATTGATCTAAAATCCCGAAATAATTGTTTTATTGTCTTTTAGACCTTTCTGCGCACGTGGTCAACATTTTTGTTCTTAATGGTAGTTAACTCTGCATGTTTCCAATTCAAATTTTCTGATGCAAAATTTTCTTTAAAAGGTCTCTTATGAAGTATTGATAAATCTATAGATCCCAAAATTAATATTATGAAGTTTCAGTGCCATAAAATGTAAACCCGGATTTAGGGGACATATTAAAATGGCTTTCTCAAGTTTGCTGGGACATTTATATTTTCTATGAAAAATAATGTAATCTACCACAGTTTATATAGACCATCTAATTCAGGGTAATCCCTTTCATTCTGCAGAGAAGTATTTAAAAATGGAAACCGTGTTTGATTAAATTTGGAATGTGTGAGTTGATCAGTTTTATGCTAGTAAATAAACCTTACAATATTAATTGCTTTCTTTCCTTCCTACAAGGATCGTATAATCTGGTGGATGGTGATATTAGATTTTTTTGATAAATATTTTTTGCTAGTGATGTTTATATGCTATGAATTTTTACAAATATGGGAAATACAGGTTTAATACGAGTACGCAAATAAGGTACTTATCTATATTTTATAATTTTTGATGTTTCTACTTTTTCAATGCGAGATACTGGCTGAATCTGGCTGAAATCTTAAAAACCAAACCCTGGTCTAACGTTGACTAATCTTATTAGGGAACTAATAAAAGAAACGTAACAATGTAAATCTTGATATATTTATGTAAATATAGAGAAGGAAAATAACTAGGTACAACAAATTTGAGGTTTGTAAACAAAACTCTTAATGAACACTGACAATTAACGAGACAACACACTATGATCCTAAGGTTAGTGTTAAGATGTCATCTTACAACTTCGTGAATAGGAAGATTAGTTGACCCAGCATCTGTTTTGGATTGCCCGCTAGCTTAGCAATCAGTTGTCCATCTGAGGGTTAATCTCCTGGGTGACATCATCATCCGTTTTGCCGGAATTTATTGATGGCTCAGATGATACGATCATCCAAGGGAAGTTCTATTCGAACCATTCCCTTCCCTGATTCTAAATTTCTATTCTATATAGATCATATTAAATACATTTTATGGAAAACATATATAGTTCGTAGATAGATCTTTCCAGTAAATAGAATAATTGTAGGTTTGGTGGTGGAAACGTTTTTATCGTAAATGAAATAAAATTAATGAAATACATGTTTTCAAATTTAGGAATTAAATTAGTGTGGGGCTCCTTAGTCACAATTTGATGTAGCCAAGCACACTTTTTCTATAGTTTTAAAAATAACAAATGTACCTAGCAGAAGATAGAAATACATAAATAACGAAGAGAAATGGATATACTTTTTGAAATATGCGCAAGCAAAAATGTGGTGCTCACGTTTTATTATACTTCTAGTTTGGATAGTTCTTCAACTTGTGATATTCTTGAAATATTACGAAGGTATAATGGCTTTACATAATTACATCTAAAATGATTTCAAATAATAAGGGTAGTGTTCTTTGTATATAAAGAACTCATATATCTTCTCCGGTATACTTCAATATATAAATAATTTTGTTAAATCAGTTAATACCTACAACCCTTTTATAGGTCGTTAACTAAGATCTTTGACATAAAGGAAGGCATCTAGAATGGAATTTAGTTCATTGTTTTCTTTTAAATCAAGGAGTACCTTTTATTTGGAGAATGTTGTCAAAGATATCGTCCTACGTCCTACGTCCTACTTTACAGGTGTGGTACGATATCGTTTTGTTTTTTTATGGACAATATTCTGAAACTACACTTAAAAGGTTGCACATTTATTAACATTTTAATTAATGAGACTGGCATTGCATTAATAATCAATCACATATAATACAGGGTGAATGTTTAGTAGAGGTATTCCTTTAGGGATCTACGAACATTAGTAGTACTTTTATTCAAATCCCAGTAGTTTTCATGAAATTTTAATGACCGTGTTTTTTGAAAAAAAAAACCTGCCAGCTACCCCTAATTATGAAAAGTGCAAAAATTATAATTATTTTCTTATTATTCCATTTTTCTCGTTAATGTATACCCTAATGGATTATATGATATGATATATAAACGATATAACTTTGAATGTCGACCAAGTGTGTTGTTTATTGCATGCAGATGATCTAAAGTTAATCACCGAGATTACATGTGAATCAGATTGTGATAAACTGCAAAATGCGCTAAATGTAATATTTCTTTGGTGTGACCAAAATAAGTTGCATGGTATATTTTGTCACAGCATTTGCCTGTTGGATATGTAAATAAAATTAAATAAATAAATAAGTATGAAATGAAATCTGTGACAAAATATCAGGAGCTTAAACCTTTTTTTTGTCAAAAGAACTTCAAATATTTATGGATTCTTGTGTATGTAACTAGAAAATTTGATAACACATAAACGTACAAATTATTTAAAAAACTAATAAGCTCATCCATTAGGGTATAAGCTAACGCCAATTAACAACAAAAAAATTATAATTTTTGAAGATTTTCATAAAGTGCTTGCACCTTTTGCTCATGAAATGGATGAAGAAGTTGCTCGTGGAGAACTTTCCAAACTAAAGAATGAGCAGCAATTCTTCTTGGTCTTCCTGTGTCATAATTATCATTTTTAAAAGAAATTTGCTACCCCAGACGCCTACGAATGTTAACGAATGTTTGGGCATGTGGTAGCTTCTTTAATAGGATATGCGCTATGTAATTTCGACGAGCTTGTTCTGCATTACCATTTCCTTGACAATAACAAAAATGCATGTCACAGTATTCAATACCTACTTGAGCATTGTTGATCCATTTCTCAATTTTTTATGGTAAAAAATCAGACTTATACCTGGTTTAAACAATTTTTCGTTACAATTTGTAACACCAAAATTACTAATGACATTTATTTGAAGCATGGCAGCATAATTACAGAAATAATTATTAAAAATTTGATGTTTAATAAAACTTTAAAAGCGATTTCCTACTAAACGGTTACATTTGTCGGCTTAAATAAAGGGTACATCATTTTTTCTGATATTGTTTCTCTTTTCAATAATGTTTAAATTTTTGTGATGTGTATCAAGAAAAATAGATTGTGATTAAAACTAATTCTGAGATGTATGTAAAGAGCCATCTAGCAGCGCATAATAAAAAATTTATTTGACTGGTTCGATAGAGCTTGATCTACTTAGTCGGTGTGCCAAATGACTTGAATGAATTAAATAAGTTATTTAAAAAGAAAAATAAAAAAATGAAATGACAAGCTGTAACTTACAAACAATTGACATCTCGAAAAATATTTCATTACATACTGCTATTATTTTAATCCGTAGAATCACCTTCCGAAGTTTTCTGATGGACTTTCAGAACAGCCTGTATAATAAAAAGACATAAATACAGGTCAGGACATTTTTCGATTTAGAAGAAAGAATTTCAAATAATATACAGAGAAATGTATGTAAAATTTTGCTTCAATAACAGCATTCTAAATTTACAGTATAATACGAGATGGGAAATATTTCATTTTCATTACTATCGAGAGATTATGTTGTCGAGATACACGATACATTAATGAAAATTCCTATCGAGAATAGTATAGTATTTTATTTTCAATCAAAAATATCTAAATAACATTTAAAATGTGCTTCAATATAATTATTATTATTAATAAAAGTATTCCGTTGAGGCTAAAATTTTCACTCAGTTGGTAGAATGTTGATGGTTGCTATGTTGTCGCTATAGGTTAAAACAAAATGGTCAAATGGGATTTTTGTCATTTTTCGATGTTTCTGGGCGGTTTCGAACACGAAAGTGTATTATAATGATTTCCGAATCTTCCGCTATCGAATAACCACTGGAGTTGCAGGAGACAGCTCACAAAGTACAAGAAAGTTTACTACTGATAAAAAACAAAGCGCAGTATGAACAAGCATTCCAACAACACATTTTTGATCAGAAACTACTCTGTTGGCGTACTTTGGCGAAATCCCCAAAGAAAAAAAAAACAATCACGCTGTGTGCTACTTACAGCATGCTAAGATCCTTGATAAAATTTAAAGATAAGTAGAATATTTTGAAACATACAAAGGTGACGATGTTTTTTAATCGACAAGGAATCGAGTGTTTTCAAGACAAAATATCGATGATTTTTTGGATAAAACAGCTGAGGATTTCTACCTATCAAAGCAAGCAGGTTTTTGTTTTGAATAGGTGGCACTTATTTTGCAGTTTCTTGTGCATGTAGAAATGACACCTGAAGATTGTGATAGAAATTCCGGATACCAGAACTTATCAAAGTAGATCTTTCATTGTTACAGAGCCAATTTGGGTTATAGTACGGGATCCAGCTGCAAAATTAGTACATTCATAATGCAGTTAACCGAGATTTAATTTTTATGTAATTTATAAATGGAGGAACCCATTTCTTATGAGGTGCCAATTAAAAAGTGCCCGCGATTATTATTAATTAAAATATTATTAATTGGCTTTTCGTGAAACATATCGTTCACGTCCTATGGAAATAAAGCATATTCTACTTCACGGCAATGTATTTAAGGACTTTGAAAGGCACAGTTGCTATTGATCACTTAGCCGTAATCTCTCCGCAGCCAGGTGTAAACAGGTATAATTTTGTTAAATTTTTACGTTCATGGCGTATATTCATTTCAATTGTGCCACATTAAAACTATTTTTTTCTGTACGTGATGTAACATGTCAGTAGTATGTCAATATTAATAAAACAACAACAATAAACACTGATGCGTATAGAGCAATCCAACGTGCTGTCACTTTGCTGTCAAATCACTTTAAAAATGGCGGCTGTAGTACAAACAACTTGAAACTTGACATATGATAATAAGTAGAAAATTGTGCTTTTCTGTAGACCTGTCAAGTGGTGTTTGCTCTTTGTATTTTATGCCTATTTTGTAATACCATGGATACTTTAGTTAGTGTGGTTAGAATAACAATAAATGATCAATACAACAACAATATGATCGGTCAGTGGTCGCGCGGTTTAAGACGTCAGTACTTGAATCGAGGTGACTGGATCGCTGTGGGTTCGACCCCTGCAGCCGGTAGACCGTATATAAGCTATATTCGTGGAGAGATTGGCACCCTCTCTGCGGGTATGGTAGGGTGGAAGAATGTTGACTTGGGTCAATGTGAGAGATTAATACCGGTTGGCATTTAACTACCCCCCTAATTAATGAGGTTTTCCAGGTTTCCCTCATTCCTGCACTGAATGGTGGTTAGGGCCTACCAACGTAAGTCGTTCCTGGGCGCAAATGCGGCCTGCTTAATAATAATATGCCGCCCCCTCTCCCGCACAAGTCTTCAACTTCTGGGCTAATCCTCGTGATTAGAATGAGGGGTAGAGATATTAGTATTATTATTATAAATGCTTCAGCGCAGTAGCTTAAAAAATGCGCATAGCTGGCCTTTAGCATCCTCGTCTAACAAGTAACGTTGCACGCTCACTCTCTGTCACTTTATTTTAATTACCTAGCATCTTTAACGGCAGGCAACTCCTATTTGCGGCTTGTTTTTTATAGGCAGACATGTTACATCACGTACAGAAATAAATTAGCTTTAATGTGACACAATTGAAATGAATATACGCCACGAACGTACAAATTTAACAAAATTATACCTGTTTACACCTGGCTGCGGAGAGATTACGGCTAAGTAATCAATAGCAACTGTGCCTTTCAAAGTCCTTAAATACATTGCCGTGAAGTAGAATATGCTTTATTTCCATAGGACATGAACGATATGTTTTACGAAAAGCCAATTAATAATATTTTAATTAATAATAATCGCGGACACTTTTTAATTGGCACCTCATGACAAATGGGTTCCTCTAAAAATTAAATCTCGGTTAACTACTTTATGAATGTACTAATATTGCAGCCGGATCTCAGACTATTAAGATGGTTAAAAATATATGGATCTGCGTAAATTTGTTGAAAAACAAAAATTTTTGAGTGACATCCGAAAAACTTTTAACAAAAGCAAACACTGACGGTTGGTCGTCAGCGATGCTAACGCACATATAACTATTTAGAACTTGTTAGCTACTGTTCGCCTCTGTCATACTCACAACCAAGAGAAAGACTAGTGTCTACATCAGGTGGTCACGGCTACTCTATGCTGGCCCCTGTTACAATCTATATAATTCATTAATATAATTACTAAAACTGATTAAATATGTATGGTAAGTAGTATATGTGTTTGTACATTTAATAATGTAATAATCATATAATTGCTTTGAATAACTTAAAATGTTAGCGAAAAATATATATAAATTTTGTACAGAACTTTGCAATATTAGGAAATTAATCGTAAAAATTATACTTATATTCTATAAGTAAGTTGCATAATTAAAATGTATAGAACTCCATAGCGATGTGCAATCATTTTGTAATTGTGTACTTTATTCGAAAAATAAACAATTTTCCAGTTATTGTTATTTTATATAAAATAATATAACGAATAGATGAATAAATCAATAATGTTTTTGTATGAGCGTGTCTGAACAAAAAGATAAAAATTCAATAGCAATAGAATCGACCATCGTCTCATAAACTGATACTTTTTGAATACTACTTGGTAACGTATTAAGGCGGCTACTCACTACGGGGGACTTGCCAAGTACTAGCGAAGTACTTGGCAAGTAGCGAGTAGTATGTACGGCGAGTTGCACTGACTGGAACAAGAACTTGCACTTCCCATCGGTTGTCGGAAAACGGGTCCAAGTCCAAGGCAGCGAGTCAATTATTTCCGAGTTTGTTTTGTCTGCGCTATACTACGCGGGCTTTACTTGACGAGTAGCTATAAGTTTCTGTGTTTGTTAGAGGCCGATTTGTGTATCTTAAATCTTGAAATGGCGTGGAAAGTATGAAGTTATATTGAAGTTTCTTGATATTTATCAGAAGGAACCTATCATTTGGGATCCATCACCTGGAAACGAATTCAAACCGAGTTTTTCACAGAATGTGACTTGGAATGTAGCATCGATGATTTGAAAACGAAAAGGGACTAAAAGCAGCTAAAGATGTCGAATCAGAATTCTCGTCCATTTTCAAGTACTCGTACAAAACTGAAACTTTCAAGTAGGCACGTAGTGTGTACAATTTACTTGGACTTAGACAAGTGCATGCCAAGTATATTCCAAGTCGAGTACTTGGCAAGTCCCGCGTACTGAGCAAATGAGTTGTGCTTATTTAACATTCGATTATACTTACTTCTTCTAAAAAATTGGTAGTGGCGGGAAAGTCAATAGAATTTTTTTTAATAGTAAATAAATTCGGCTTTTATAAAATAGTGAAACAACTTGCGCAAAATAGGTTGCCGAATCTTCATAACCTTTCTTCCGATAGGTGTTAATGACCATGACTTATTGTGTAAAAGTTTATCAAATTGCCACTTTTTTTAACATCGCTTTTTTCAAGTGTACCCATACGAGTAACTAAATAAGAGGCTTCTTTTCTCTGTCTTTCATGGGAAGCACGACTTGCTCCAGACATACCTAGCGGCATCTTACGTTCATTTGGAAAAAAATAGCATTTGCACTATGCTACGTTTTCTGTTTTGAGAAAACTATAACTCTCAAAATCTATACAATAGATGTCGCTGTATAATAAGCTTCATTACGCAGCAATTGGCGGTAAATTTGAATTTACTCTAATATATAGAGTGCAACGTACAGATGAAATAAAATTCATAATCCTCGATAACAAAATTTCGTAAAAAATTAAAAGTTCAAATATAAAAGTTGAACAGATTTTTTACAAAATTATGTAGTCAATGATTTATGAATTTTATTTCATGTAAGTTACACACTATATAACAGTATAATAAAACAATGAATTTTATAATATATCTATTAAAAAAGAAGGTATGATTGGTTTAATAATAAAAAGAGAATTGTTTTTCCATTGCTTTATTCTATTATAAATAGGAAAAAAAGTTGATTACATGACTAGTAATTAATAGCGATTAACATGATAAAAATAGATGCATACTTTATGCTAAATATTATTGTTAAATACATTTGTTCCGAACTACAATGGTTCTCATAAGTACGATGTACTACTGATAATATTTTTCTGTGAAAATTTAAATATGCTCAGTATTAGCAAAAAAAATCAGTAGACTCGTAGATATAAGTATTTACCATTACTTTTATATTCACTAAAAATACGAATCAACCTTAAATAAATAAATACCAAAATAAGGTAAAGTTATTCTTCTCAATATTTTTAAAATACTTAATTCAAAGTAACAATTTTTGTTCGTGAGATTAAAATCTGGTTTACATAATTTGCGAATTGATTCTAACCCCAAACATTTCCCTGTCTGCAGGAACTCTGAAGAAGCTTTGATTTCTGTAAGAAGTATCTGTGATACCATAGGAATAATATATATGTTTGCAGTTTGGTACACAGCAGTATATTCAACAGTATTTTATATTAAAAAATAAAACAAACAAAAGCAGGCAAGGCAATTTAGATAATCATTTCACTATTAACTATAATTAACTGTTTGCGTTAAATTTTAATAAAACACAGAAAACATTTATCAGAATGCACTAGAACGATAACTTACCTTCATCGCGTTGCAAAAATATATTAAATTTTAACTATCCATTGCATCCATGTTTCATGTTCATAGAAAATCATATATGTTTTAACCTCAGATTTTTATTATTTATTAGTTTCTTCACTTTCTTTTCGCTACAGCGAACTCTACCAGTTATACTGGCAACTTTGCTTTTCTTTTAAATTGTGACACAGTTTTCTGTATGCTAATTTTCTCAAGTAGTAGTGTTTTTCCAAATGACCGTAAGATGTCGCTCGGGAACGCGATGTTAAGGTACCTATCCTTTAAAAGCGTCTTATTTATTTAGTCGTATGAGTGTACCTATGTATATAGGTATACCTTTGTAGCTATTTAATATCTGGTTATCTGGACTTATTTTTTGTGTTGTAATAATTTTTGTTATAATAATAATTATAAAAATGAATGTTGATCTACTTTTATTTTACGTTGCACAAGACTGTGGCGAGTAGGTGATATGTTGCGTCGGATATTGTTCGCGTTGGTCGCTAAAAAATCAAACACCATTTGTAATAGGTAAATTCTACGAATCGGCTTTCTGATATCCTGATCTCTATGAAATCTACTATGAAATTTTAATAAACACAAGTTAAATTAACAGTTAGTTAATTATATTATATAATTTTGCTTGCTTCCGCTTTGCTAGATAAGCGGGGTTACCGAATAGGGACGGAACTTGTAATAGGTTTGTGACGTCAGACCAATTCAAAACCGTTAGTGGATGATATCCCTATAGGTTTAACTTTAGTTTGGTAATTACAGTCGTTACATATTTTTGTTTAAAAAATGTGGTTTTCAATGCGGCAACCAGTAATACAATGTTGCAAGCAGGACCAGAGCCAGATTAACTAATAATTGTGCAATAATTTATATAAGACTGTAGATCGGTATTGAGCGAAATTATTGCTTCCTGTGCCATGGATTTCATACCACTTCATCATTGTCTACCATCTATTTTAGGTAAACAATTTTAAATTGAATTTACCACTACTACACTAATTACGCCGCTGAGTATATCTACATATTTTGCAGTGAAATGATTGTTGTTTCAATTTGTAGATACTTAGAGTTACAAAAGTTGCCCCATATGCGGGTTTCCGTAATGTATATTGAAAAGTGGCGCTCCGGTCAAGGCAGCTTTTCATTATTCCGCAGAGCCTCCCAGTCTGGCGGTCAGGGCGACCAAAGTTATTTATGTCGAAACTTTCCTGGAACTGAATTTGTTGCCGCTACAACAGTCCCGGTCGTTTTCTTTTTGAGAACAATTGTTCGCAATTATTTGTTCCCCAAATGGTGTCCTGTAGTGTTCAGTTCGCGATTGTTTTAATTATTCTCGTTAAGCCGACAACCCTGCCATACTTCTATTTTTCTTTTGAGATATTGTTGAAAAAAGCATACATCAACTTAATTTAGTTATAATAACAATATTTTTCTAATTTTGACATATAAAGTAACATCTTTTGTTAACGAAAGAAGTGCCAAAACGTTCTGCTTTATGTAACTAGTTACATAAGGAAAACCATTATGGAACTGTAAATGATGCTGCAGGAAACAACTACTCCGCGGCCTCGACCGGCATTGAACTACTCCTGAGCAGCTCGACTGACAGCACGCGACCTACATTGCAGTAGGTATGTAACGCAGACCTCTCGCCTTGTGCGAGGCGCCATTAAATCTCTCAATGATGCTGCAGGAAACAACTACTCCGCGGACTAATGCCCCGACCGGCATTGAATTACTCCTACAGTATCTGTGTGAACAGCCAAGAACCCTTGTCGGACACACCACCAGACATAGACCGGTTTCGGGCTTGTTAGCCCTCATCAGTATGCTATAGGTGAGATGACCGACAATTAAACTGGCTGTTCCTTCATATGCATGTTTACATATAAACTGAGTGCAGGTGAGATATAAGTGATCTGCTTACTTCCATCTCACCTGCACTCAGTTTATATGTGAACATACACATGAAGGAACAGCCAGTTCAATTGTCGGTCATCTCACCTATGGCATCCCAACTAGCAAAATAAATTTTATAAAGGTTGTATAAATTGCTATAATATAAATCTTATAGGAGCTTCAAATTCATATAACGTAGTTAAATGCCTTTATACGATATTTATAGAATCGAAAAGGGCCCACTTTATAAAACACTTTGGTAATGTAACAGTTCTATGAAAAATGTATACAACACTTTTAAAACAATTTTATACAGCAACTATAAAAACGTTTTGTAGGCTGTATTTTGGTAGTATTTAAAGAAACATTATATTTTTAGTGAAGAATATTAGAACCAAATCATTTTAAGATTGGTGTATAACGCAGATTCATAATTATTTGTACTCAATGGCGATCATTTGTGTAAATGGTAGATAGGTATAATACTTACAATATTATCATGTCAACAATCAGTGTTTCAACAACGAAAATTTTATTGCGCCGCAAATTTTATTGATAAACTATATATATGTTTGTGAAATTATGCGCTTTAGTTTAGACCACATTTGCTTTAAAATTATAAAAAATAAATTTTGAAAATGTTAAAATTATGCTTCCTTTAATTTATAATATCGTTGGGTAATTATATTTAACGATCTTGTTATAAAATAGTCTTTCAAAAATAGCAAAATTACGTTTTAGATATAATTTTAATAAGGCATTCAACTAATTTTCCATAATGGCGGCAGTCGCTGATCCAACAAATATTCATTTAAAAATGGCGACTTGTAATACAATGATTTTATTCCACATAAAACCTTAACAAAATATTTTAGTGTAAATTAGAACTTTATACGATAAAATAGTATAGTTATATTTAAAAATGTGTGTGCGCAAGTAGATAATGTTTGCATCGCAAGAAGTTGCCAAGTTTTATAAAAAAATTTAAAATATTAATATTGTTAGGTATCAGCTAAGTACCTATTATTAGTTAATTATAATTTAAAACTAACCTAATTATTGCATTACCAAAAAAATTAAATCAAAGTTACTCTCGTACTGGTTTTTCGTATTTTTTCGCAGCCATGAAGCGTTTTAATGAGTTCTCGAACATGGACACTATCATTACTTATATAATAAAACCTATAAGTAAAATTGAACGTCTGCACGTTTGACTGGAAATATTACTTTCAAGAATTTGTTTGTATTCTTTCTTGATTAGTGCTTGGTAATACCTTAGGAGTTCAAAAATTAAGGTTAGGTTTGGAATTTTATTACGCGGTATATACAATAACTATGTTTTCTCAAGTCACAATTTTGTTCTATAACAGGTTTATAAAAACACAACTATAAAACTATTTTATAAATAAACGCATTTCGGGGCTAAAAAATAATTTTATTAATTTCCTTATATATCCTTAATAAAACACGTTTATACAACTATTTTATAAGATTATAATTAAAAGTCATTTGCCTAAGTATACAACTCTTTTACAACAATTTTAAAGAACTGAAAATTATTTGTTCTATAAAACACGTTGTAAAAACTACTATAAAACAATTTTATACAATTACTTTCTTCAGGAACAAAATTATGGCAATTATGTGCTCTATAAAACCAAACTGTTCATTAAACAACGCAATTCGATAGTTATAAAATAATTCTCTTCTTTTAAACTTCCATTTTGCTAGTTGGGATACTGATGAGGGCTAACAAGCCCGAAACCGGTCTATGTCTGATGGTGTGTCCGACAAGGGTTCTTGGCTGTTCACACAGATACTACAGGAGTAATTCAATGCCGGTCGGGGCATTAGTCCGATGAGTAGTTGTTTCCTGCAGCATCATTGAGAGATTTAATGGCTCGTCGCCCAGGGCGAGAGGTCTACGTTAAGTACCTACTGCAGTGTAGATCGCTTCCTGTCAGTTGAGCCGCTTAGACCGAGCAGGAAGTAAGCACACAACAACTGGATACGAAAAGTTCGTTATGTCACTAACTGCAAAAAAGAATTAAACAAAAAGTACAACAGAAAAATAATAAAGAAACTTTTTTTTAAACCAGTCACTTTATAAATAACATTTTATAAATTATTTATTAATTATTATTATTTAATTATAAATATTCACAATGCAGTTGGTACAGTTAGTGAAACTAATTCCAGATATGTTATTGGTATTAATCGGTTCTCCAAGAATATCACCGGAAATTGTTTTTTTTATTTTCTCTGGAACATATCCTTCTGCAACAGAATTTGACTTCCAGCCGCCGTGTTGTTTTATATTTAAAATATTGGCCCCAGAAACTGCAAGTGAAGTGGCCGAAGATCTTCTGAAACAGTGCCCCGTGAATAATGCACAATTTGGCAAACCAATCATTTGAGCAATCATCTTTGGTAACTGGCCAATATTATTAATTCCTACTGGTTGTACAGTCGTTTGCAATAATAATGACACTCTCTTAAAACAGTTTTTGAACTTCTGGAAGTTCTGAGTAGAAATTGCATTAAATCTCTATCGGTGAGTGAAACAACTAATAACTAATATTAAAAATGTGAAGTAGATGCCATTACAAATACATCAGAAGTTCTAAAGAAATTCATTTTAATGAGTGTCATTATTATTGCAAACGATAGTACAACACATTTACCATTTCTATATCTAACAAAGAATCTATTATGTTCAATATTTTCCGGGTGTAGGTTTCTATACTTCATGATAATGTCAACGAAGTTTAGTCCTTCTATATCTACCGGAGTGATTACAAATTCACGAATTACTCTAGTTTTTGTATTTGGAATATTTACTCGAAAATACGTCTCCTCATCTGTAACATCTTCAACACGTAAAAATGTTAATTCTGACTTCCAACATGTACCGGCTATTCCCACAACCAACACAACCTAAAGCAAAAAATGCGAATTATTAAACTGACAACAAATGAAGCAATTATTAGTTACCTTAGCCATTAAAAAATTATTGTCATCTACCTCCGTAAAAAACTTCGCAATATTTACTTTTAAAAAAACGTTTGATTTCTTAGCGTGGTATCCATCGAACTGCCTTTTCAAAAATGCTATCAAACTATTGAACGTTTTAATGTATATACCTTTTTTAAGCTTAGTTCTCATCAGGGAGTAAGTACTCTGTCTATAGCGTAGAAGCCTTCAAATTCTCCTTACCTTCAAAATATGCCAATAGCACTTTCTCATTAACGTGTTTCACTTTCTTCTGTTCACATAATTTCACAAATTTTTCATAAGCCAAGTTATACCGCTTTGGATTTTTCAGGAATCAGTGAACCTACGGCATTTCTTGCCGCTTCTTCGATATCGCTCGGTATATCGTCAGAATCAGAATGTAAATCACACATTTTTCCTAAATGGTAATAGTAACAATCAGCGTCACAGAATAGATCAGCGTCTATTAAATGTCAAGCTAAATGACAAGAAAATTTAAACTGACTGACTTATTAGATAATTGTTATTTAAATTATACTTCTAAATGATCAAAATTAAAAACTTGTATTTCTAATGTTTCGTCAAAGTTGAAAAAATTTTGTATGTAATGCGTTATGAAACATGATTTTATGTAACTCAAGCGATATTATCGCTTCGCTCGTCCCGCAAATTTGCACTCGCCTGATTACGTACACGTTTTCAAAGAGTGAATACAATTTTTCCAATAAAGTGACTCAACACTTGTTTCGGAAACAATAAAATACGTTACTATTCTTTAGATTCATGAAAAGTAAACAATTCATTAAAACTGAATGGCATTCATGACATTAAATACAAAATACTTATAAATGGTTTATTTGACGCAAGAGAGAGTGGAAATAATTGAATTATTTTATAAAAATAACGAATGTGCTTTGAGAGTAACTCAGTTGTTTACTGAACGACATGCCAATAAACCCGTCCATCACAAAATTGTCTTGGAGTTAGTAAGAAAATTCCGGGAGACGGGATCTGTGGGCAATAAAAAGCGAAACAATGAACATTTTTTTTTTCGATGAATCCGAGTTTTTTCCTAAACGGCACCGTCAACCGCCATAATTGCCGTTACTGGGCAGACTCCAATCCAAGGATATTCCAGGAACAGCATACTCAACACCCAGAAAAATTAAATGTTTGGGCTGGTATCTTTGGCGATTCCCTTGTTGGTCCTTTTTTATAAATGGTAATTTGACTGGTGATAAGTATTTGGAATTGCTGCAAGAAGCCATTGATCCAGCCTTAACGGTAATTGTGGAAAACAATAATAATTATCTCAAAGATGAACTGATCTTTTAACATGACGGCCTCCCTCCCACGATGCCCACCATGTGCGCGAATTCTTAAACCATACATTTTCGAATCGTTGGATAGGTAAGAGAGGTGCCATTGAATGGCCTTCTAGATCCCAAGATTTAAGCCCATTGGACTACTTTTTGTGGGGACACCTGAAAACCAAAATCTATGCAACCCAACCGGACTCTCTGAAAGAACTACGTCAACGTAGCATTAATGAATTTCGTCCAGTCACTTCTAAAATGTTCCAGAATGTAAGACAACGTTTTGAACAAAATCTTTATAATTGCATGTACGCAGACAAAACATTTTGAACATTTACTGCAGTAAAATTTCATTAATAAAATTTTCTTTCAAAATCCTGTATCTTTTCCAAAAATAGACTGATTTTCAAAAGTGAAACATGACTGTGTAGAGAATTAAAAGCGCTTTTGAACGGTATGCAACTTGACCACCCTTCCGATTTAAAAATTTGAAGGGGATGTTTACCCCGCTCAGGGGGTATCAGTTAGATTCATTTAATTCATGCAAAAAGATGTTCCTCTCGCAAACAAAATCGACGGATTTTTGCGTTTTTCCAAAAAAAAAAATTCCTAGCCGCTATGGGCTCTGATACGTTTTCGTTGGGCCACCCTGTATAACGTGATAACCACAAAATGTGCATAACGTGCCATAGCAGAGCTACCTCTAGCAACCACTCGCTACTCTATGTAAGACTGAAAAGCCACAGACAGGAAGCGTTCTACATCGCCGTAGAAACCATTAAAAGCTAGCAACCTCTATTGCGAAACGGCGATAACGATATGTTGCAAACACGGAATTCCAGAAAACAACTACGCTGCGAGCTAATGCTCCGATCAGCATTACATTATACCTGAAAAAACTATAGCAACAGCTAAAGTCATTCGCCGGCGGCTCAGCAGACATATACCAGTTTCGAGCTTATTATCTCTCATCAGTATGCCATAGATAATGTGACCGATAAACAACTTTAAGCTATTTTAAGTCATAGTAGGTTGACATAAGCCACATGCCTCTATGCCTGAATAATCGGTGCAAAATTTATCCCACCATCTCAAGCATCTGTGAGCACTGAATCCAGCCTTCAATAGGCGCATCTTCAAAATGTGCTTCATTTCAATGTCGTGCTATAAAATCAGGTTGATACTTTTTTAGTTTTACTATGGCCAGGAAGAATTATTATGGACATTTCTTGCGAAGTGACTTAAAGGCTTACTTCATAGTTCTCATCACGGAAAATAAATGGATCAAATGGTTCAATGCCAGATCTGCTGAATCTTTCAATGGTTTAAAGAAAAATGTTTTTAAAGATGCAAAAACGACACATCTAAAGGCTGTAAACTATGTGTTGCCTAAGGTGGAAACCTTACTGTAACCATTCCATTTCCTCAACAAAAATGTATGTCTTGCAAGGAAATACGTGAGGAATGGTTGTCAACAAGTAAAATGATAATATTATCAGAAAATATTTCAAAAATATTTCCGCAGTCATCTAATTATTTTTCTGAGCACTTTCTTCTGAGTGCAAACCTTGAAGGTACACCAAAGAGCATTAGAATGTTGTTACCTTACCCGCTTCGTTAACTTACCCGAGTTTCCCCTACAAGTATTATAATAATTTTACTCAGATGCATTGAAATGAATAAATAATTGCAGTAGGTATATTAAAAATATCTGGCGTAGCGTTTACAATATGAAAATTGCAATTATTTACCATTATATATGATTTATTGTTATAAAAATGCCTCGCCACATACTGCAATGAATGTTTTCATTCGAGTATTAAAGGAAATAAAATACGAGCGGAAATTATTGCTGGAATAATATAGTTAAATAAATGCGTTTATATTATTTGAGGGAGGAAATGAATCGAAATCCAAACTATTTGGAAGGGCCATTAATTGGAAATTACACCTCGTAGCCACAGGCATACACAACTTTTCTGTGCAGCGAAGATAAAAAGAAGTAATTTATTGAAACGAGCCGAAGTTGGAATGATAAATATTTCTGCCGCATCAAGGTTCTCGTTATTCTAGTCGTCGACCTTTTATATTTAAATGAGGTAATAACAGGGAGTAAAAATTGTTTTCCAGCATGCTGAGCTGCGGCCAATGTTTCTGACTGAAAAATAATGAATAAAATATTGTTTGGAAACTGATGATTAATCGATTTTCCGACTTGCGACACGTTGCTTTATTGAAAACCAGTGATCATATAAATTATATGCAAGGTAGTCGATCATAGTTGACCTAGTCTTATGAAATATATATGTGTCTAGCACGTCGTCGACTTAGATTGTTAACATGTTAACTGTCTTTGACCAGATTTTACAAGGAATGAAAAAAACATATTTTTTTAAAGTGGAAAAGCACAATTAAGAATCCTGTTTCTTTATTAGTGCATTAGAAAGATTTTAAAGAGGTATATTCGTAAAGCCCGCATTTCATTGAGGCTGCTCCAGCCAGGCTGGTCCGGCCTAGGCTAGTGGCTGGAACAAGTGCAAAGACCGCATTTCATTGAGGCTGGTCCAGCCAGGCTGGTCCTGGTCTACTGGTTGTACAGCGACGTAGATACTCACGTGGTATAAAAGCAGAAATCTAATTGGTCTATATAGGAACCCGCTTAGCTGGTCCCGCTTGAAAATGTAAATTATTACAAACATGGCTTGTGCCGCCTGAGCTCGAAAGCAAGCTCGTCGTGTACCAGCCTGTGTGAGTGTATGACCATTTGCTATACTACATTTCAAATTTGGCTGGACCAGCCGGGCTGCACTAGCCTGGCATGTCATCTAAACATGTTATAGGATGATTCACAATTTATCTAAAAAAGAAAATAGGAACAGATGCGTCATGAAATAGAATCAATAAAATAAAAATCCTTATAGTTTCCGAGTAAAACATTATTGAAGGTGTTGTATTTTCAATCTTAACATATGTGGGCAACTGTAGTCTCTAGGCAAGTGACCCATTATTGAAATCCGATTACTTATAGTAGGTATTAATGTTTTGTGATGCGAGTATTTGTATTATATTTTCACGTGTCAAAATGGCTTACGTGTATAGCAACTCGGACATGATGGACGTCATTTTAATTTATGGTGAAGTGAAAATGCTTTAGCAGAACGATTTTCCGTGAAACATCCCAACAAACAATTAAAGTTAAAATTACGTTAACTTGACCTCTGAATTGGTCAAAATCTTTTCATGACCAATTCCATATAAGAGAAGTTTACCTATATTCGTTGGCGTTTTTCCTTATGTGGGGAAAAAAAACTAAAGTAATAAGGAAGTTAATAATTGGTCGGCAAGAATTTTATTCCAATAAGATAATTGGACCTAAAAATTATACGGACAAATTTTATGTTAAAATTTCGAAATATAAAAGACATTATTACCAAAATATACCCTAATTATGCCCTATATATGACATACTTTTGCCAGAAGGAGACAACATTATATGTTTGATTTTATATATTCTAATAGCGAACAGGGATAGCAACAAAAGAAAAACTACCTATGTCAGGCTACTAAGCTACAAGTAGAGTAGGAGTTAGTATATTTATAGATATTTAGATTTTAATATAATAAAGTCTGTATTTTGGTTTCCATTCATCAAATTGTACAACCCAGGAAATTTTTTCGTATAATGTCATGACCAAACTTTCATAAAAATAACGCGCCTTATAAATATACATTTTTACTATTGCTTTTTAATAATATTACTATACCGAAAAATAACCTAAAATAAAAACTGAATGTACTTCGTGATAAAATGTGTTTAATAATCTTTCGTCATAAATGTATTAACTAATATTATCTGTATTAACATAATTTTAATGAGTAATCAATTAGAAATAATGAACAAAACATTTAGTGTTTATTACAACATGGCCGCTCAAACAAAATCAACTTTGAAGTCAATTTGTCTGTAAGTTTTAACCTATAGGGCAGATTGCCTATGCCAATGTTGACGTCACAGGAAAATATTAACTCTGTGGTTGCAATTTACTCCAAATGAAGATATTTTATGGTAATTTATTACCAATTAAATTATTACTAGGTACCTACATATAAAATTCTACTCTTGGATTTATTTGTGATTGAAAATTCAAATTAAAGCCAATAATGTTATGTATGCGTAATAACAAAAACAAAATAAATATTTTCTAACGGAATTCAATTCGAATTTCAATTCACGTGCACTACTGAATTCATCTGACACGATAACAGTCATAAGAATACTTATACCTATATGAAGTGTTTATCGATATATTATCATTAGATTGATTTAATATGCAGTGTTGGCTTAAATTCGTTTTTTACAACTCTCTAATATTGTGTAGGGCTTGGTTTTCACTGTAGATCGCCAAAACAGAAAACAATTTCTACGCGCTTACATGATATGTCGGAATACATATAACAAGAAGCTTGTTCCTAAAAGACCTTTATAAGACACACTTACATCGAGGTATTATTAACAAGTAAATTTGTACCATAATATAGAACAATTATTACGTTCTAGATATTACGTTAATTGAAATGGTCAAATATTCTTTAGAAGTTATCAACAAAGTTGAAAATAGGATTATATTGTAATAAAAATAGAACTTAACCAATTGAAGGATGTAATAGGGCAAAATAACTAGTTATTACCTTATTTTTAACTACTAGTTGAAGACAAAATAAGTTTTACAATTTCGTAATAAATATGTAAATATTTACCTATTGTAATAATTTAGAAAAATCTTGGATATTGAAGACAGATTTCTAGGCGAAATTAAGGAAATTATAACTTCGACTTACACGTTATTGGAATGTTAGCATTTGAAAACATAGAATAGGTAAACAATATGTAATTTCGAACTGTATAAATTGACATATATTTCATTTTACTTGGAAGGCATTATATTACTCTTAGTTAACAAATTTTTGACTAAAATTTTGGTATTATAAGATTTTGTAACATTGAAGACTATTTTTATGGAGGAAAGTAGTAAATCTTGATCAGTTCAGGATTATTTTTCTTGTGTAGTAGTCTATTAGGCTTAAATGATAGTTGGGATGTGCCAAATGCAGATATTACGCCTTGAAATACGTAGATAAACAAAACTTTATTGTCACTGCTTGAATTACAGCAAACTGCAAACAAGTCAAACTGTCAAATATTTGCTTTGACGTTTCTGTCACTCATATTCGGCTTCTCGACATCTCGACTCTGGAGACGAAGCCGATCTGCTTATATATGTATATTTTTAGAGTTCTTGAAGTTTTAGTGGTGTCAAGAACGGATCTAGAACCAAATTGAATTTAATCTGTTGAATACAGAATGTTACCGAAAATGTCAAAATGGAACTAAAAACGTAGGTGAGCTTCCGTAACATTATTATTAGTGTATGCATTTCAAAAAATTAAAATAATAGATTTAATTTATTTTCAATGCTAAGTTATAGACAAAGGTATATGATCTTAAATGTTACAAACTACCCCCTGTTATAATAGGTAGGTTTGTATACAGTAGTTCATGGAGACCACTACGAAAAATTGACCAATATCACTTTTTCTTTCTTCTTAAATAATCCTTGACGAATACATTTATTAATGAATTACTTAGTAAATTTAATTTAATATTTATGACTGTAAAAGCTATTGCATAGGTATTCATAATAACGCATAAATTTCATTCACTGAATGTAGAGTTTTTCATTTACGTTGAAAGAAAAGAACTACGGTCCGGAAACACTCTGACCGTTTCCTTTAGGCAGAATTAATGTATTACTAAAAATGAATAATTGGGACGTTTTTACATAACACTATTCCCTGGAGTCCTATAATTTAAAGCAGCTTTTGTTATCCTCACATGGACAATTTTAAGCGAACCAGTGCATTCGCTTGCATTTTGCATAATGAGAAATTAAACCAGAAAGTTCTAAAAGCATCTCAAAAGTCATAAGTGCATAACAGGATGTTAAATTTAACTTCTCCGTACATTTCATATTTTGCAACAAAAAAATATAAAACGGAGAAAGTATTTATTTCATCTCCAGTAGGATAGTTCGTTAGAAAGGTACAGTTGCATTTATATAGAAGATGGCATCTGTTACGTGAAATATCATTAGTTTTGTTTTCAATATTTAGGACTATACAAGGTGACTTGGACTTAAAAACTACCGTTCTAGATACTATATAGGTACTTAGATTTTTTTAATGTCTTCGATCGTGTTCCATTTCAAAGACTGTCAATGAAATTATATCGTTTTGGAATTCGTGAGAGGTTATACGGTTGGATAGAAAACTTTTTGTCGGATAGACTGTTCGTGTTGGAGCAGCATTTTCTTCTAGTCCTCCAGTCTTATGTGAGTGAGTTGCACAGGGATCTGTTCTGAGCCCACTATTTTTTTTACCGTAGACTTGGAAAGTGTAATTAAATCTAAATTCACCTGTTACGCAGATTACACTAAACTCTATAATGATTCTCTAACATTGTATCAGTTGGAAAATATAGTGAGTGCTTCATTTTTACAGTCTTTCAGAAACAGATTGGACAACTGCTTCAAAGAGAATTAATATATATGATTCCTTTTTCTCATTATTTAATGTTAATGTTTTAGTGTTTAATATGTTAAAAGTTTACTATTGTCTTGTATTTAACGTTGGTCATAGTACATCTTATTCGATGTGTTTTTTCTTATTTTTTAATATAGCCTAACAAGATTTTCTTCTGCTCAATTTGTTTTGTAATAATAATAATATTTTGTTTAAAAACTGAAGCTTAACTGCTTGCCCGTTACACATGTGCTGAGATCAAAGCAATTATTGATACATATTGACACGATCTAATCAATGATGCCTCCTCAAATCCATTTTAATCTTCTGAAATGCTGTGTATGCTATTACATGCCTCAAACCAATTCTAGATGTCAAAACAAATTGATCTCCGTCAATGCGAAATGCACATGTTGCTAAAGTTGTAACTAAATGCACTCAATTATGTTTCTGATAATGTATTGTCGCTTGAATTTGTTGTGGCTATATGGCGTTCGTTGTCAAAAAAGATGTTACAATATTGGATTCGATGCATTCTCAAAAAATTGTTGAATTTTCCAAATTTTACTTGAAAAACTTCTATTAATACTATCACTTTCTTGTATTACGTGCATTATTCTGTATAGGAATTTTTTAATTTGCATGTTCAAATGAGATATGAAAACGGATTTTTTTCGAAACATGATAAACAGTGAAATTATTTTATTAATGCTGTGTCTACTGCTACTTAGAAGTTATATAGGATGTTTGTGAAATAACCAGTTATGCGGCATGTGTTCCAGAAAATAAATTAAGAATTCTTATGAAAAATGTAGGTAACTAGTTCCTTTAGTTTATCAAGTTTAGTGTCGTAATACAGACATCATCTTGGCAAATAAATAAGGTATACCATATTCAAATCAAGAATTAGCAGATATGATGTTGTAATTAGTTTGACCTAACCCTTATTTAAAAATATTAAATAAGTAATAATGTTTGAATCTTTACACGTATTAGAAATATCAAACATAAAGCCTTATTTTATATAATCAAATCCCCGTTATACTTTATGTATTTTTATCATGTTGACTATAGTTTTATTTTTCATTAGGACAAACATAAGAATATGTTTTGTCCTTCCATAATTATATAGTTAAATTTTGGCCTGCCTTCTATTTTTATATATTTTGATCTTCGCAGTTGAAATCGGGTGAAGTTCAAAATTTCCAACTTCAACTATCCAACGGAGCAATAGTTGTACATGATAAGCGAATAAAAAACAATTTATAAATATTTTTTATTTATAAAATTAACTGGTGGTATGTTGTACAACACTGATGTTCTAGCCTAGAAGCCATTAGTAGAATTAGAATGAGTAGGTAGTTTCAAATCATTTAGCTTTTGCACTTGAGCAACGCTACACTTATTTGTTTACTTATTGTTTTTAAATTTTGGTTCACTTAAGAAAATGGTATTATTTTATTGATCTACCATTCATTACTTTTTATTGCTATAGTTTGTGTCACTTCTTTCCATAACGTTTTTAAAACCTTACAAAATAATTTTGATTT
Source organism: Monochamus saltuarius (assembly GCA_025584915.1). Taxonomy (NCBI): domain Eukaryota; kingdom Metazoa; phylum Arthropoda; class Insecta; order Coleoptera; family Cerambycidae; genus Monochamus; species Monochamus saltuarius. The sequence goes on from CM046724.1 coordinate 31,484,021, forward strand.
CCTTTATCAATATTTTCTATTCTGTTATCAAAGTATATCCTAGATTTCTCCTACGCTTCTTTCTTTATTTGTCTGTTTCACAAAAGTAACCTTTATCTTCAGACAATATAAATACAATTTTTCGAATACTGCGAGAAGTCAAATTCTATAATCATACATTAATTAATATTTACGATACAAATTGAAAATATATTAAATACAACAGATGTTTAAAACGACGAAGTTGATCAAATTTTCAGATGAGTAATGATATATAGGCCTGATCGACAAATTTCATACTGTGCTGTATAAAATTAAATTTTAATGTTTTATTTACTAACTGGCTCTGACTATAGGTATTAGCGTGGTTTCGATTCTTGTTTAATCGCATAGCTTTTGATTTAGCTTAGTGATGTAAAAACAAAAATAACAAATTTGACAGTTTGTCATCCCGTGCGTAATTTGTGATAATTTTCGTAAAAAAACGGAAGAAATCGAGTTAAAATGTGCTGAAGCAACCAGTAAATTGGTGCCTATGAAGGCTTCTGCTCGTTATGAGAAGGAATACCAGCTCCTTAACGTGTGGAGAAAACCTATAAGGTGGAAAACGGCCTGAATGAGAAAATCCTACTTCTTGGATATCTCCAAAAAGATGAATCCTGCGACAATGTGGGCAAAATATTCGATGCTCTCAAGTCTATGCTGATGGTAAAAGAAGGAGATGATATTTCAAAATATCCAAAACTGGTGGCTTTCTTAAAAAGGCAAGCAGTTGGTCATCAGGAAAACAAATCAAAAGTTCTAACAAGAGAAGAAGTTAATAGATTCATGAAAGAAGCCCGATCAGAAGAGTATCTTTTGATGAAGGTAAACCTTTTCCTTAGTTTTGAATTAATCTTGAATGATATAGGTACTCAATGTCAATTAATTACAAAAAATACATTTCTTGGTTTCGTTACTCGAAATTTCATCAACTTGACAATCAGTGTTTTAAACCATTTTCTCCATTGTTACAGGTAATCGCAATGATAGGCATTGTTGGTGGTTGTCGGCGAGAACAGTTATATAATATGACCCTAAAAGACATTAAAGATTGTGGCACCAAACTAATTATAATCATTTCCATTTCTAAGACGAATACAAAACGGGTATTCACTGTATTGAGTGACGACAATGAAGGAATAAACTTTCTGGAAATATTCAAAGAATACGTTAAGCTCCAACCTAAAAATATGAAGGACAATTTTTTTTTGGGTTATAGAAGAGGAACATGTGTTTCCCAAAGAGCGGGCATACATACCATTGGGGGCACCAAAAATGGATATTTGAAGTTGGAACACCCAGAAAAATATACGGAGCATTGTTTCCGCAGAACATATGCCACTTTTTTGGCGAATGCGGGAGCTGATTTATCAACACTGAAGCGTCATGGTGCATGGAAAAGCTCATCTATTGCGGAACAATACATTGAGGATTCCTTAGAAAACAAAACAAAAGCACCAAAGATGATTCAAAATGGAAAAAACAGTTACTGTTAATTATAATTAGTTTTTATAGGCTTGATTTTGTAGTTTTAAAGATAAAATCTTTTAAAAATGTGAATATTGTGTTTTTTAAGGCAGTCCGGGAAGTAAACATTTTCCGGACTCATTACAGTACATTATGAAATAAAATATGCTGATATAGATACTTCAGAATTGCAAGTAAGTACATCTATAACACAATATTTGAGGGTGTATAATGGCGGATATGAAACTTCGTAACACATCTTTTAACAGAGGAAATAAGGCGACCAAATAAAATATTGTTTTTATGAGATATAGCATAAAATTACAGAATAATACCATATGGCTATCTAAAATACAGAAGTCTAACTCTTAAAACAAAGTGTAATAATGCTCACCAGAAAACTTACTGAGCATTAAAAGAAAACCATCTGTTATGTTGTTGTTAATATCAATAAAATTGCATACAGATATTTCATTTAATAAAAGATAACAAATTAGTTTTTTTAATAAATTAGACATAAACAAAGAACCATAGATCTGTTGCATTTTAATTGAAAGTCTTGTTTAAAAACAATATCTTGTGATAATCTAACATGATTAATAATGTTTTGTTTTTTCGTGTATTAATAAGGAAAAAAATTGTTAACTAGCGTTGCATAAGTATTATTATTGATACATTGTAAAAAAATGTTACACTAACGACAATATAATAATACATTTGTTTTCTTGTAATAAATATTTCTTTGATAATAAACTGCTCAGATATAAATAGATTTGTTTATAAATATGATTTTACTCATGATATTTTGAATATATAATATATATTTACTCGTTACTTTTAAATTTAAAATTCACATACAAATATTTAATTTTTTATTTTTCATTATGACATAAAAACTAATATAATAAACAAAACTTGAAACACGTCGAATTTCATAATAGTTGCGTTTAAATTTAATGTACGCTTTTTCAATAAATATATAAACTTTCTGAGGTTATATATTGATAACGTACAATTGAAGTAAGATGTTAACTGATAACTTAATAAGGAACTTAGGTTTAATAAACATATATCAGTCATTAATTTTATCAGTGTATAATTATGGAGATACTGTTTACGGTCCATGTTTAACACAAACGGCGTCTCAACGAATTCAAAAAATTCAAAATTACTGCCTTAGATTTATTTATGGTATTTAAAAAAGAAATTCAGTCAGACATAAATTTAAGGATACAAAGTGGCTAAATATGAAAAACACTCGTCTACATCACAGTGCTACTCTTCTTGATGAAAATAATTCTACATAAATACAATCAGATTTCGTACGTTCACAATTTGAACACCAGATTTAAAAATAATTTAATTCCTCGTTTACTACGACATTTGAGAGATCATTTAGTTACAACATACCGAAAATTTACCATTCTCTTTCATTGCCCCTCAAATTGCTGTCTATCAGCTGTTTTAAGAAAAAGTATAAAACAATTCTCTCCGATTCTCAACAGCAGGTGCTTATTGCTTAATTATACCCTGAATAATTGTTTCGCTTGTTCAAACATACTTTTGACTGATCTCTTGTTATTACTGCTTTACTGTGTAGTTGTATGTACGCATATAATTAATGTGTAATTCAATTTGTTATAGCACATCTATTTTTGTGAGTTAAGTGGAAGAACAGCGTGTTGCCTCTTGGGACAACACAGCTAAACTTCACCCGTTAATATTATATGTATTATTATTACTTTTTTACTAATATCGATTTAATTAATTTTTTTGCTATTTGTGAATAAAGCATATTATTATTATTGGAACTAACGTTATCACGTTTTTTATTAAAAAATCTTAAATGTCTGTTAAGTGCCTTTTCTACTGAAAATACAGCAAAATATTACTTGAAAAAGGTGTTTACAACGGTTAATTATGGGGACAAAATTTCAAGGTTTGATTTTGAAACCATTTTTCAACAAAGCACAAAGATTTTATCAAAGCAGGCCGATCTTTTTGAAATTTTGCACGTCTCCATAGTTTGCCATTCTGAACAACTTCTTCAAGTAACATTTTGCTGTATTTTCAGTAGAAAAGACACTTTACCTGAAACGATAACAGTTTTCAATCGCTGCACTGAATATTTCAAAGACGATTATTTCAAAAATGTTTACTCCTAACGACTTCAACGAGGTACACCTTTGTCAGATACAACAGGTAGGGGAATCGATTGTTTCAGTAGACAGATGAATACACTAAACAGCACAAAAGTTCTGCCATTTGAAAGAAACATGCTGTGCTAGTGGCGCCTCTATTAGTGACATCAAACTTAGTTAAAAAATCTTATTTGCCGTGCAAAAAAACATAATTGTGCCAATTTTTTTTAAATACTCCGACAGGTTTCAAAGTTATTGAGATATTTCAAAATAAAATTCTAGCATTGAACGCCCTGTATTTTTGCATTCGGATAATGCATATTTGGCTCAATCAACTTTTTTGGTCACCAGTATCTCCAGCTCCGAGATTTCCCAACCTTTCACAGACACCCTGTATAGGAAAAAATAATACTTCATATAGTTGTCGGCATGTCGAAGTTTTCAATACATATTTCATGAGATTTTAAATTAGAATTAATATTTGGAAAAATTATCAGTTTTTAAATTTAGTATAAACTGTCGGAAGCACTGTCGTATCTTGTATGTAGATGTAAAAAATCTCAATCAATAGGGAAACTAGTTTCCAAGATATAGCAACCCTTATAAAGAAACCGGTTGAAATTCTCCAATGGGTATATAGGGACATGGCGTAGCTTTTTACTTTAAAGTGACCTCAAAACTCATTTCTAAAGGTTTTTGGGCGGGTAAGAACTCTGTTATAACATTGATTTAATATCTTTCATGTTTTAATACATTTCCTTGGAGAACAGAACCGAAAACAGGAACATAAAGATATTATTTGATACATGTAAAGAAGTACAGTTACTTTGCATTTTCCAACTAAAAGTTATAAAACATTCCATCAAAACTTTACATGTTATTCTTCGTCGTCTCGACATGACAAACATATTTACCAAATAAATTTAGTATACATACAAAGAAAATTTTAAGGCTCCCTCATTGTTTAGGGAAGGTGATTAGGGAGGTTCTGTACAATTGCGTGACATTATTAAAGCGTTGTTTGAGCACATAGTTTCCCGGTTGTCCAACTGGCCTTGATGTTTCATTCTTTGGTTGTTTTGTTTGTTTATGGCATATTTTTCGACACTGTTTTGTATATTTTGACTTCAGGTAAGTTCTTTTTCTTTTTATTTTATATTTCCTCAATATTACACAATTGTTTTGTTTAATGTTTTAATTTGCCGTAAAACTTAGTAATAAGTGTAGTGGCTTTTTTTGCCACAAACACCACAAAGTGTTGATTTCATACATTAACAATTGCAACTTTACATGTGTTATTATAAATGTAACATTAGTACATCTAATGTAAATCAAAGAATCTGTTGCGTAGGGTTTGTGTAACAGTCAGGTATTTCTCAATTGACGTTTATACACATGGGGTTAGCTAGCTAAGCAACTGAGATGAATTAGATGAATTAGACTCGATGTTTTAACTTAGTCTGGATTATTGTCATTGTGAATATTTCTTTACTCCTTTCGAGGAGTAGATTTTCTCTCCTTATTTCAGCATAGTAAAGTCATTGTCATTATACCATGTGGTCAATGTCTAGAAACATCTTTCGAGAATCTTTTGATGTGTTGATTGTCTTCTAGTTTTCTGAAACAATGTCTTGAGCATTTTCTCAGTACACAATTGGATCACTGTTTACGCCAAACAGGACACAATACAAGATCACTTTCAATAAAACTAAAAGATCGGTAATTACTAGTTAAGGATACCTGTCAAGTTTTGTAAAAAATTCTACAATACTCGTAGAATAAATGCAAAATGATGGCATACAAACCGAAATGTTCTAATTAACCGTAAATACATCTGGGTTTTAGTCCAGGATCCCATAGCCAGGAGATATATCTTGAATATTTATAATTATTGCTTGAAGCTAATAAATCAATTTCTATAATCCGACTCGAAATATCATTGAAAATCTCTGAATGAATAGATCACTCAGTCTCAGATATTATCACGAGAGTAAATGTAAGATGCAAATATCCGCAAACTGCTGGCTTCGCCTCATTGTCAGATATATTCTTAATAAGGCATTTAGTTTGATACACTACACATGTTGTTGACATGACATGTTGTATTGTCAATTCTTGTTAGAATCTAACAATTTCCCATATAGCCGCATATTGTCGGCAAAAACATTTCAGTTCAAAAAATATATCTTGAAATTCCAAGAACTCATTTTTAACTGCACGAACTAAAGTCCACCATCCGTGTGCGCTATCTCTGCAGCAATCAGATAAACTGGCGTCACTAGATCATTGCAACAAGTGTAACTGTTCTAGCCACCACTGCAAATCTAAAATTATATCTCAGGAAATAGGCATTATTGTTGAATAATTTCCAAGGTTAGCTTTTAGGGTTATATATTTTGAATGATATAATTTTCTGTGTACATGAAGCTAGACTTCACAGCGAGGCAAGCAGAGGTTAGCAAGCCATTAAATTTGACAAATAATTTTTTTTTTTTTAATTTGTCAGGACAGTTTTC